>OY986435.1:194467841-195177841 GCA_963920525.1 Dichetophora obliterata
ATGTACATAAAAGATGAACCAGGGTCTCCAACGTGCCTCGTTTCTTGCAGTTGTCATCCGTGGTGATGCCAAGCTTCCTCGCATGAACTGCCACCATGCAGTGATCAGTAAGGATACCCAGTAGCGTTCTGCAATTTAATTCGACTACTCACTGCTTCTTCCGAGGTTTCTGTTCAACTCTTGTAGCGGACTAGCTACAAGTTCTACAAATTCTGATTCCAGCCCAACGCCCACCTTTTCGAAACCGTATTCCATCTCATTCCTCTCGATGACCTGTTGGCTGTGGACCCAGTTGATAGTGCATCTTTGTCAGCCATGACAATTTTTAAGTTGATTTTAGCAGAGCGCTTGGATTTTATGGCCGCAAGGCTGTCGACGATCCATGCCGAGAAAGATTCGTGGAAGATGATGCAGTGGTTCGGAAGTTTGTATGGCTGCCTTATATTAGGCTCAGCACAATACACAGCCCGTAAGCATTTCGGATCCGTCCGTAAATATGTTGACCGCCCACTGTAATCAAAAAATATTTGAAAAAATTGTTGATATTAATATTATTGATTTATATAAAACTGATAAAAAAGGTTAAAATAATTCTAATACCATTAAAATAGAAAATGTGCCTGAAATAAATGTTAAAAAATTGATTAAATTCAAACTAAGCGTTCGTTCCACTTAGAGTTCATGAGAAAAAATAGATTTTGTAATCAACAACCATCCAGATGTGGAGCTTGTGTAAAAAAAAGTATCTGCATTTTATGTAAAATTACATGCCTAGAAAGTTTTACACACACATTTTATAATTTTTTTTTAAACCAATAAACATATTTTAGCCAAATGAACTCATCACTTTATGTTTCAAAATCCATTGACGTGAAAGGTAAAATGGTTGAGGGTTCATTTTAAGCTTATGCTTATATTTAATTAATACATAAACCTTAATGGGTAACAATTACGTGTATATGAGTATGTATATGTATGGTTCAACTATATTTGAGTGTCATACATTCTCTCACACACATAAACATATTCATTCAGTCACGCTTGAAGATTGAAATCCTAGAAGATAAATTTTGCTGTGAAAAACAAATAAATCCTTGATACTTGCATGTATCAGTATCTGTTTTTAGAAGAATGAAGAGAATGTTTTCTTAAGGTTGTTATTTTATTTCAACTTTAACGGTTTAATTCGCAAGTACTTCTGAAACAATAACAACATGTTATTATCTTGTACACAAGCAAACCGATGCAACAACACAACATATGCGTGATTGTTCTTAAAGTGTGTGTGAATGTGTGTAAAAATGTTGAAATATTCTCGCTTTTATTTGTCATTTTCATTTGTTGCTTTTGTTTTTTTTTTTTGCTATTCCATACTAACAAGTGATAAGAAGGATGTTTTTGTTCCTTCCTGGCATCCTTCCTTCCTCGAGAAAAACATATTTTAAGCTGATGTCTAATGAATGCTGAAGCAATGTGCTTCTGTGCATTTGTAAGAGGATGGAGTTAGATATTAACGCGTAGGACTTTTTAATGATTTTATAGGGAACACAAAACTTGTGCTCCACTTGATGTCTCTGTGTGCAAAACCCGGTTTCTAAAAATTAGTTTAGTGCAATTAAAATAATCGAAAAAAAATTAAATCATATAATTACAAACAATAAGTAAATATAAATTACTTATTGTTTTTTCTGTCAACAATATTTTTATACTAAGGAGAAGGTGCGACCAATCCCAATTTGGGGGAAAAATGGAATAAGTCAAACAGCTCCAATTCGATGAGCAGTTTGCAAAATTATCCCTAAAGTACATACATTTTGATGAAATTTG
Source organism: Dichetophora obliterata (assembly GCA_963920525.1). Lineage (NCBI taxonomy): Eukaryota > Metazoa > Arthropoda > Insecta > Diptera > Sciomyzidae > Dichetophora > Dichetophora obliterata. Next base: position 194,469,669 of record OY986435.1, read on the forward strand.
GTTCCACAGTGGTTTCAACGAGGAATAGAATAATTTTTCATATTGTGAACTTTTTATTATTTTTTAAATATTAGTATAAATATTTTATAGGAGCATACTTTAACCATAAGTCTCCCCAATTTCAGTGGACTAGTAATAAACACTGCAAAATTTTCACGATAAAACATGTCATAATTTAAAGCTACTACTAAAGTAGTTGGATACTACTTCGACATAATTGCTATCTAATCTAAAAGAGCTTATTTTCTGTTTGCTTGATAGTTTGACCGAAATACAAATCTAAACGGCCGGATGGATTTCACTCAAATTTGGTACACATATTCATTCTAGATAGATTGCAACATACTTTGTTTTGACCACGCCTATTCTCAACTAACGTACATTTTCTTGCTGATATAAATATTAATTTGAAAAAAATTCGTTTATTTTAACACTAAAAACATGCAAATATCTTCAAAAATTAAGAAATACTTAGTACACTCAAAAATTTTATTTGTAAAATGGCTACGAATGATATTCGTAAAAAATATTCGTACATTTCACTAAAACCTGATGTAGTATCTGCGAATTTATTTGTTTTTTTATTATATGTTTTTGTATTGAATAAAATATTCCTAATATGTACTTCGTCGATTCTACGAATCTTATTCGTGGCTGAAAACTACGGATAAAATTTCGTAGATCGGACAACTATATTAATTAGTAATATTTACACACAAACATTTTTGAGTGTAAAACATTTCTTTAATAAAACATTGTTAACTAATAATGAGGAATTTCGATGCAAATATCTTTGCTGTACTTAAATATATTTCTTTCAAGTTTTTGTTCAAAAGTTCAATGAAAGCTTTAAATAAAAATAATTTCAACAGTACCTTAAGCTGAGTGTATATATTTTTTATCTTTTTCAATATATGTATTGACTTTATACTCAAAAAATTAATTAAAAGTTTTTTATGTTGTAAAAATAAAATGACGTTAAAAATGCATTTCGTCCAATCTTTCAAATTTCTAGGGTTCGGAAGTAGTAGTAAAATGATTTTTCTTTAGTCAGAGGAAGGCATTGTTTAAAAACACCAAAATCCGCTTCATTAAACATAGAGTTCAAAAAGCCAATTTTTATTTTGAATTTTTTGTTATTTTTCACCTTATTTTCGTTTATAATGCATTTTCACTTTTAAGAGCATTATTGGTAATTTTTTATCTTTGAATAACGGCAGTATTAAGGGGTTATTTGGAATCTAATGTAAGAATTTCAATAAGTTTTTTTGACACTGAGGTGAACTGTAAAATTATGTTTTTTTTTATACTTTTAGTGTATGTGCTGGCAGTACATTTTTAAATGCAATTTTTATTTTATTTTTATAGGACCATTGAATGTTTATTAATTGCAAAGTTTTCTATATTTTTCACAATAAGGTAGGTACTTTTATAAAATATATACAGCGTTTAAAAACTACTAGTATTTGTCACAGCCTTTGCTGTCAACTGTTGCATGTTTTTTATTTTGAAAATAGTATAAAGCGAAAGAACATATTTTTACAGCCAACCCTTGTGTCAAAAAAACTTTTTTAAATTCTTACATCAGATTCCGCCAGCACATCATAGTATAAACAAAAAAATATTTTATGGTCAACCCTAGTGTCCTTTCGAAAAGCGATTTGTCATCGAAAATAAAAAAAAAATTGGCATGAAAGCGATCAAAAAAATGTTAGAATGTATCAGCACAAAGCATAAAAGCAAAACAGTCTGCTACAACTAGGGGATGCAACACCACGATCCTGGAGTTTTTCCGGTCCCGACAGTCCCGGGACTTAAAATTTAAAATCCCTGGATTTGGTAATATTTTTAACAAAAATTAAAGTTTTTCTATATGACCTTGTTATTTGTCATGTCGATTTAATATGATTTCAATACAAATTCTAAATGTTTGATAGTTTAAATCATACTTAATTTTAAATACAAATTCTAGTTGTTTGATAGTTTAAAATCGTTTATTGAGCTTTAGGTCAAGGTAAGAATAGTTAATTGTTCTAACGAATTTTTTTCAAAGAAACAACAACAACGTATTCAATACGAAAATGAAAACATCACTAGCTGATTTTATTGCAATTTTCTCAGTGCTGTGATTTGGTGGGATTTCAGGCTCTTTTGGAGATATTTGGCCTATTTTAGAACGTTTGGATTTCGGGTATGTCGGTAGGATGTGTCAAAATTTAAAAGTTTAAATTCATATTCGAATAAATAAAATATGTTAATTAGTTTTATGATCTATGAAATTATTACATAAATTAGATTGTGAGCTTTAGATCAAGTAAGTTTTTAAAGAAGGCAACAACAACAACTCTGTATAGAGTCAATCACTTAGCTGACAAGACAGTCTGTTTCGGAAATCGCTACATTTTCCTCTTCAGTAGTCTTTGAGTGATTAAGCTGTGATCAACTCACTGCTTAAACTAGTATATGAGTGTGCAGATTTTGGAATTCATTCTTTTGAATTGTATGGCTGCTAATCATATGACATTTCAAAGCAGTAGGCTGTTTCATTGGAATTCAAAAGAATGAATTCCAAAATCTGCACACTCATATACTAGTTTAAACAGTGAGTTGATCACAGCTTAATCACTCAAAGACTACTGAAGAGGAAAATGTGGCGATTTCCGAAACAGACTGTCTAGTCAGCTAAGTGATTGACTCTGTACAGAGTTGTTGTTGTTGTTGTTGCCTTTTTTAAAAACTTACTTGATCTAAAGCTCACAATTTAATTCATGTAAATAAAATATGTTTAAACTTTAATATGGAAAGTTTTTTTAAACTATTTATTTTTATACATTAGAAAAAAAAATTAAAACTTTAAAAAACAATAAAAAAATTCTTAATGCTATAAATATTTTTTTGGGACTTTTCGTGGGTTTTTCGTGTCAGTTTGGTAGGATAAAGAGGGCTAAATTTGGATACGATCGGGATTTTTCACAACACACGAATCCCATCACATGTTTCAGTCAATCAAAACGAAAACTGCCGAAGCTGTTGACTGCTGAAGCAATGTTGCCAGATCTTGGAAGAGATCATTCCCGTTTTGTTCATGCATTTCAATAAGTTTTTCCCGTTCTTCCCTTAACATTTTCCCTTTTTCCCATTTTTAAAGTTCAGTGTTTTATTTTCAATAGAAACCATAACAATACAAACCTAAGTAATGCAATTAAAAATATGTCCTAAAAAAATATATCATATTCATTACTTGTACATATTACTTGAGTGTAACTGCAAACACTTCCTTTTGATTTCTAATCCTATGTAGTTTTGAATTTTCATATAAATTTTGGCTTGTTAAATATCATTTACGGTACGGTTGTCTAACCAATTTCTTATATTAGTTTTATTTCAAATTATGTCAGAAAAAGCTCTCTCAGCGCATGCATCTCTATGCGGAAGAGAAAAATTAACGATTTCAATTTTTTTTTTAAACATATCACTTGCATCTGCAAAATTTATATAAAAATTATGAAGCCAAAAATGTTGCACATTTTGTGTTAGTATATTTTATAAATCAACATTTCTTGGGGACCTATATTCTACGTCGAGATAAATTAATTAAAATTTTTTAAATAAATGCGGGAAATAGACACGAAACGGAATTAATGAAGGATACTTTTTGTTTTTCAAAACAATAGGATTAACAAATACGAAAAATCTAAGTGCTCCAACTTCCTTCAAGAAATTAAATTTCTTAAAAGCTCTCAGTATTACTTGCCCATTTTCCATAGTTTGCCAAGCCAATAAATTGGACAGAGAACAAATTACTTTTGAGTTTACAGCTGATGACAATCCAAATGAATTTAAATGAAATGCACAGGCCGATTCAAATATTAATAAAATTAAATTAAAACTCAAGACGCCTCAGATAATTTTGAAATGTATTTAAATGCAAGATGTTATAAAATGCATAACATTATTTGTTGATTTTGTGACGGAACTACTCTTTTTGAACAAAAAAACGGTAAGCCTCATTTTCCCCTTTTTTTAAGTGTTATTCCCGTTTTCCCTTTTGGGTTTAGAATTCCCGTAAAACTTGGATAATTTCCTTTTTTGGCAAAACTGTTCTGAAGTGCTTCGCATTCTATCAGCGATAGATTTTTGCTTTTACTTTGACTGTGATTGTTTGTTTTTTCTCAAGCGCAAGCTAAAGCAGTAGTAAGTTTTAAAATTATGGAAACATTGAGTGCTTTAAAAAGCAATAATGTTATGACTATTGGTATTTTTTTTTTGTCATCGAAACAAAAAGGTTTTTATATTTTTTACAAAAAGTCAAACCTCAAAAATGCATGTCAAATGCTCACTAGCTCATAAATTTGGCCATATACACATATAGTGCGTGGCAAACAAAAGTTTATACAACTATATATATTTTTTTCAACTTTTGTGATTTTCGGTTTGGAGGTAATCTCTGATTAGACTGATTTTATAACTGAAGTAATAAGCTTTCAAATAGTATATCACACTAAGGTAACAAATATTGAGTTGTATTATTAATATTTTTTTCATCACATGCACACTCACTCGTCTAGCTCCTTCATCCTGCTCTAATTGAGCAAGAAAAAAATATAGTTTTTGCAATGGCTAGTATTTTTCGATAACTTCAGCCTTATAAATGTTTCGGTTTTTCTACTTTGAGCCCGTGCTACTTGCACCGAATAATTCACTGAAGTTAGAGTATGTTTTTGTTCCCATTTTACGAAAAGCAGACCTTATTGCAAGACATAGCCAGGAATCTAGCCCAGCTACATTCGAATCACTTTTTCTAGATAAAATTTTAGAGCGGGTTCATTTTGATTAAATAATTCGGTTAACTCCTTACATTAGCAACACTTGTGCACAAGTACTTCTGAGCCCTCTCCACCACTGCAATTAAAAAACAGATTCTATTTAAAGCCTCACAACCAGCCAAGTTTTGGAAGTGAACTGAAGGGGTTAAAATGGCACGTTAAGCACTCTATACGCATTATTATGCCAAATGAAACATAAATAGTCCTTGTTCGACGTCTTTATCGTGTTACCGCCAACATCGTCATTGAATGAGGAGCGCCGCGGCAAGTAAAGACGCTAAAAAGAACTCTATTTAAGACTTAATTTTAACGAACAAACAAGTACCGAGGACGTGCCAGAATAATTATTGCCAAAGCAACAACAACAACAACAACCACAACAATAACAACAATAAGACCCACAACAGAGTGTAGCGAACGTGTACTTAAAAGGAAGATCATGTAAGCCAGAGCTTGAATGCGAGTACCTTGAACGGGTACTATCCTTCTTTTCGTTGTTGTTGTTGTTCCTAAAGAAATTTCAAAAATTACGCGTTACGAGGCACACTTCGAAAATAAATGGTTTTAATTTAGCGTTGGTTTCCGATGTTTTTTTTGTAATGTTCATTTGTTTGTTTTTGTTGCCACATGCTAAGTAAAATTAAACACATATGCAATGTAGTAGTACAATACTATGTAGCATCCTTTGGATGTCCTTTGATGCAGTTTTTTTCCTGTGTTAGTTACTTTTGCTGCATTTGAATGTTCGATGGTGATGGCAGCGTAATTTTGTTGGTTTTGTTTTTTTTGTTACTTTTGCTTTCAAACGTTGTTGTTATTTGAAGTGCACCACAAAATGTGGTTTTGTAATTTAGTGACACGCTGCGGCGTACATTCCAGCACCACGAGTAACGTGAATTCCACTCGAATAGCATAAACTTTCATGGCGCGGCTTTTAAAGTGCACTCAGAAAAACTATATTTTTTTACATTTTGGACGCTGTTTAATTTGAGCTTCAAGTATCGGCCCATTCAAAATGATTTGTTACAGAAATTGTTTCCGAAAAAAACTGTTATTTTCAAAAAAAATTTTTATAGGTTACGGTAAACATATAATTTGCTTAGAATACATTGCGTACTTAATGCTTTCCATCTTTAAAACATATTTGCTATTCAGATTTTTGTGGGGCTTATTTTTAAGAGCTGACTACAAAAGTCAAAGGTTTTCAGAAAAAACGTTATTAAATTGAATCTTTTGGGACTTTAAGCGTTGACATTAAAATGGAAATTAATGCGTTTGTTCTCAGAATTTTCGTCTCCGACTTTAATGTTTTTGTCACACAAGAAAGCTTTTTCTTTTGAGTGTAGGTTAAAAAAAAGACTACTCTGAGAATTTAGTATAGATAATAATCATTTGCACAGGTAGGCTTTAGTAATGCTTAAAATGTAAAGAATTAGATGTCAGTAGAGATTAATTTTGATTAAACAAAGTCCTTAAGAAAGACTATAAAACGGGATGGAATAATTTAACGAGTTTTATTGCATCAATAAAGAAAAGTGATCAATTGTTTGAGCTTACACTGAAAATTAAAATCGACACGTAACTTTTTTAATTAAAAAATGTAGTATGAATGTAGTATGATACAAGAACATTACCTAGATTTCTATTTCTTATCATGAATGTCCACATAATCACGTTTTTTAACACGCATCCGTAGTTAACAAAAAGTAACGAAAGAGTTGCTTTTGTGTCTACTTGACACAATACAAAAATTCCAATGCAACATAGAAAAAATGGAAATGGAAAGTTTTTTATTTTTTTTATTTTTTCCTGACAAAATATTGATATATATAGCAAAAAGTACACAATGCAGTACTAAATAAATTGTGTTTAAAATAAATAAATCAATATATAAATAAATAAACTTTTAAATATATCAAGTTACGAAGAAAAGTAGTAGTTGGTGGTGGTTGGAAAGTTTGTGGAGAGGAACGCTAAGTATCTTGATTTGACTGAGGTCAAGGAACAAAACTTGCCTCAGATTTAATATCACATGTTTCTACAGCTTCTGCGACATTAAGAACATCCTACACAAAAATTAAATTTTATTACTCTCTTCTTCCATTCTGTGGTATCTCCACGGACCAATAATTTGGTCGAAGTATGCCGATCTAAGGACCTTCAATTCTCTTATTGCGCCTTTGGAAATTTCCGAATACTCTTCTATTATTTTTATCCAAAATTAGTCAATTGTAATCTGGCCAGATATAGATTTTAATGTGGTGTATATATCTATTAGTTGTTCTTTTTCATGTAATGACAGTGTGTCCACATCATTGCACTCACTAAAAGGATTTTTAATCAAACTTAAATTCTTGCAAGTAGGAGGAAAATATTCAAAAAATGTCTTTTGTAAGTCAGTTAAATGGGTCAAAATATTATTTTTGACATTCTGGTCGAATGCGGTATGGTTGGCTACCAAAAAAATCGTATACATAATTAAGCAAAACATTCTGTATTATTTTTAGATATACATTCCTCCCTTAGCTTGAACTTTAATTCAATTGAGTTAACTTAGCTTCTGACCTTTTGAGTTGTAGTATTTGTTCCTTGACGTGAAACAATTACATCGTTTGGTACGAAAAAAGATTTAAATTTCGTCGTGTAATTCGAAAAACATGATCAGGACCTTTCCCTTGGATGACCATCTAACTTCTGTATAAAGAAGCAATTCTTTATACAAGCTTGCTATATCATCACACAATATAGCAAAAATGCAGGCATTTAGTGGTTTGGATTTGATGAAATATACAATGGCTATATTTGATGTATAGAATTCTTGGCTTTATGCGTGCTATTATGCCCTTTGCAACATCAACCATGGCATTATCTCCATCAGTGCATATATGATGGCATAAATTCCAAGAAATGGAACCATTTAAAGTAAATTATATATTTCTTGACCTGTTGCTTAAGTTGGCAGAGATTTGCAAATACTCATATATTCTGTAAAATTCGATTCGTGTATGTATCTCACGAAAACTAACAAAACAAATAATCCAGCAACCTCTGTCGATACGTCCAGTTGCAAAGTGAATCCATGTTTAGCATTTTTTAAACACACGACTAAGTTTTAAGCGGTATTTCGTTAAATTTGTAAACGAAAGATACAGATATATTTTTAAGAAATGTATTAGCTTTAAGAAAGAATGTTTAAAAAAAACTAGAAATGGCGGACACCACAAAAACGAAATGTTTAATTAAAAAATGTGAGCCATTCTTGCAGTACATATTTTGATTTAAAGAAAATACCCATGCAAAAATTTTACTATGATTAATTTCATTGGTTTTTGTTTTTTCTTATAAATTTCTCTAATCATGAATTAGTTCTAGTATGAAAAAAATACTTATTATAGTTACTTATTAAGGTACCACAACATACACGTGTTTTTCCGTACAGCATTAGAAGACTAAAACAAATGCCATTTCTTTACACCGATAGCACACACAAAAATTTGCAATGTGTTAGTTTTTATGCTCCATGTTTATAGCTTCAATTGCGCAAATCGTGCATTCAACAGGCAGAACTTAATAAAACACTGACAAAGCAATCTGATCCAGCCGTAACAATGCCAACTAGGCACAAACAACAATAGCAATGTACAACACTCACATCAACTTGCAGAATTACACAGATACTTACTAATACATACAGTCATCCGCAAATACATATACATATACGTTGAATTTAGATAAGCTTAGTATCTGCTACTAAAAAAATTTCAAATCAGAGGGAACATCATGTTGATTTAATTGACTTTAATTGACTTCACTTAACTGTGATAATGTCTATGTAATATGTGTATAAGCATCTGTGTAGTGAAGAGTGTGTGCGGTACATTAACAGTGGTATTGAGAGTGGGTGTGAAAAAGATTTGTTGACCTGTTAGAATTTTATCATTGCTTTAAAGTTTGAATATTCTTCACAGTTCGAAATTTCATTCGATGAGTTTCTTTTATATCTAATTTCTTACTCAATCGAATTTCATTGCTTACTCAGTTAGAAATCTCAAAATAAATTTTAATACTTATCTTCTTACATATGCACGGTTAAACATTTTGGACTACTTTTTAATTGAAACTTTTGTTTAAAGGAATTTTTAATCCAAAAAGTACTATTTTTTATTTCGAACATTAATTTTATTTATCTGGGTCTCAAACCCAGTGACGCAAAATTAGCGAAACTATGTTAACAACTGAGTTGGAAGAGTGGATAAGGTATGGGATCAAGCGCGTCGGAAGCGAATTTCATTTGGGGGGAGGGGGTCAGTACAAATGGGGGTGCAAAAAAAGTTCATCAAAATTTCTTCACATGAAACATGAAGAAGAGAGAAAGAAGAGGAAAATATATAATACACAAATATTATCGTTGTAAAAAAACTGATATTTTGAATAACTTTTCCTTTTAAATTGTTTATCTAGCTAAAAAAGTGGGGGCAACTGTCCCCCATTCCCCCCGATTGCTACGCCAATGTATGAGACCAGCACATCAGAAGACGTGTTTTCAAATCACGAACTGGTCAGAATATTTTTGTATTTTACTTTAATTTAGCTGGGTCTCGAACCCATGTTTCTGCTCGCTTGCTTACTTACTGCAAGCTTACTTGCATTCGTAATGATGCAAAATAAGCGCAACTTTCTCAACTCCTTAAGATGGACGAGTGGATAAGGTATTCGACCAGCATAACAAAGGACGCGTGATCAAATCATGAGCTGGTCAGGAAAGTTTTTATTTTAAGTTGATATTTATATTGCTTTTTTTTTTCTTTTTGCTGATTGAAAACTAATCTTTTTTGGATTGAAAAATTTTAAACTTTTTGTTGTCCTATATGTAATTCAAAAAGTTTAAAATTTAGTCCAAGATATTTAGCCGTGTGCATATAATGTAAAAATTATATTAAATCTGAATAGTAGTAAAAGGCAAAGGCAAAGTATTCTAATTAAATTTGCATAAAAATTTGCATAAAAATGAGATTTTCAGTAAGTATTATATTAAAAAAAAAATTATCTTTTGAGATTAGAGTCAATGACGTTCATCTTATAAGTTCAACCCTCTAACAATGGATGTAGCCAGCCTTCGGAATATTTACAAAAGTACAACCGCGAAATTCATCGTGCTTTTCTTATTCTTTTATTTATTCTGGTTGTGTTTGCAGAAAATGCATCTTTTCTAAAATTTTCCCAACTTTTCCAAATCAAAACATTTTTAAAAAAGTTTAAAGTGGTGTGGAGCGGACAGGTTTCACAAAGGGACATTTTTGTCTTTTACCTTGAAGTTGAAAGCTTCTTCTATCTAATAAGAAACAATTAAAATAAAAAAATACAAGAAATACTTTTTTAGAGAACTAGAAGCAAGGATAAAGAAATTGAATAAAAAAAATAAATTTTATTACATAGAATATTTCAAGTATTTAAGAAAATATTTCTATTCAAATAAAAAATTCCAAAATTTTTTAATTTTATCAACGGAAAACCTTTAAATATTCAAATAAATATGTAAATACCTAACACTTCCACTTTTAAATATAACGTTTTATATAGAGTGATTTTTTGCAATTTATTTATGACACCTCACGTGTGATTTGTAACATGTAGAAAAGCCAAAAATGCTCAGTTAGGTTTGCCATTCCACAATGAATAGACTAACAAACGAACATCGCTTGCAAATCATTGAATTTTATTATCAAAATTCGTGCTCTGTGAGAAATGTGTTTTATACATTTAAAAAATGTTTTCAGCGACTAATCTCATTTTTGGCTCAATCAGCGGCAGTTCAAGAGCTGCCAATGCACCCTGAAAAATGCACTGTTTATTGCGGTTTGTTGGCCGGCGCACAGTGGTCCGAATGGTCAATCTAGCTGGAATAAAGTAATAACTCCTGTTTGGGAGTATGTATAAACTGGAAATTTTTATGTATGAAATATATTGCCTTAATGCTGCTTCACACCAAAAATGGGCGGTATTGGCAAAGTGGGCGTGGTAATTCTCATACATGGAAATTTTTAATTTTAAAAAACATCACCAAATTAATACCACATATAGATTATTTTATTTAGAGAAAAAAAATTAATATTTTTTTTGGCGGTCGGCCCAACTTCTTGAGATATGGGCCTCTAAAGCTTGAGCATATAATCGTCGATATCTCAGGTATTTTTGGTCTGATCAGGTTGAGGAGAATATCGTTACAAAGGTCATTTAAAACTCTACAAATCTGTGTGTCAATATATTAATTTTCATTAACCCATTGGGTGACAAATTACAAAAATATGTTTTTTTAACATCACTTTTTTGATGAAAACCTATTTTTCTCAAGAAATGGCCCTTGTAAGCTTCCTTTCTTCCTGCACTTAAACTCTAGACAACATTTCAAGCTTTCTTTGAAGGTATAATATTCCCCATTAACCCTACAAAGACCGGAGATAATAAAAAATTAATAACTTGATTTTCCGAAGATGTATTGATGTGTAACTTTTCATGCTGAAAGTTTATATGAAAATGAAGACTCACACCAAAAATGGAGGAATCGACCATATGGGCGTGCCAGATTTGTAACTCTAAAAAATAAAATCCTTTTTTTATGTTACGTTATAATTTATTTATTTTACGTTATAATTATCTTATGTTTAATGATAACATTAGGTGCAAAAGGAACAAGTATTATAAAAAATATAGTAACATTTATGTTATCAAATACTATATTCAGAATCTGCATCACTTTCTGAATCGACTTGCGGCTCGTCTGGCATCACATCTGAAAGCAATAGTCTCACTTCTGCAGATAAAGGCTCTGCATTGCGCTTATGAAGAGATGGCTTTGTTGATAAAGAAGTTATAAGTGGATCCGAAGACAAAAGAAGATAGTGAAATAAATCATGCATAGTTTTCTCTCGAGACATTTTTCGTGTATGATTTTCTCGTATATTCCTGAAATCCTTATTTCGGGATTCCAGGGCTTCTTCGGACAACATTCCAATAGGCAGTGCAGCATATTGTATAATATCAGCGCCATGCAGAAGAATTTTGTGGACACTCGATGGCATGTAATACCACGAATACAATTGGACATATAGCTTTGCTGTGCCGAGCGCATACATTCGAAACGCTTCCACATTAATAGCAAAGCCGCAGGACATAGTGGCTAAAATCACTGCAAACCTTTTTATTAAACGTTCATCGACTCCAGTTATTGCTGAGGCAAGACTTGCTTGTTTGAAAAATCTTCTAGCCGTGTTACCGTCATTTGTTGTTCCACATCCCGGCTTGGGAATATCAACCAGCAAACCCATCTCTTTTCTAAGACGGTCAATTATAATTTTCTTTGTTGCCTCTTTCATGGCCTTATCGGAATCCCCTCTGGCTTGCCATTTTTGAATATTTAGGTTGTAGGCAATATGAAGGACACATTCAAAACATCTAATCCATGCGTGTAATGTGGACAGGCCATACTCATAAAGGCTTTCTTTAGACTGTAATTTTTCAAGTGCACTTATATCATTCATAATATTTGGTGAAGCTCCACAAATTCCACAACATTGGGAAGCAGCACTTGCGAATGTCGAGAATATTTTTCCATCAATCATTGTTAAATAAAACTTATGGGTGACATTAATTACCACCCCTTCTTCACAGATTTCTGTTGGAACTATTGCAGCTATTTGAGCCTTTATTGCTTCAATTTCACTTGTAATTAGTGACCTATTCTCTTTTTCATAAATAAGTTTGATTGGCCTACAAAATCTTACAGAAGATGGACGTGGATTATGCCAAATAATCTTATTATCATCTTTGAGTTGCAGAGGAACCAAACAAATTGCAAACAAGTATTCATCACTTTTATCTTTGTAACTGTCATGGAACATCTGCTTATATCGTGAATGCCCACTGCTACCATCATAACCCCACTTATACGACAAAATAAGATTATCGCATTTGTGTTGTCTTAAAACTTCTTTTTGCTGCTTTAAAAGCCTTTTTGTAGTGTGATCTACCAAACTTTGTAAAGTCACTTCAGCCGATATTTCGGAAATCTTAACACTATTTCCTGGATAGCACTCGGCTTTGGCAGCCAAAAGTTTGTGGTACGATGGGAAGATGTCAGCATTATGATTTTTTACACCTGTACGCATCAGGGTATAAGTGCTTTTTGTGTATGCACCATCGATGTACAAAACTAAAGCCTCTTCGATTGTGTATGGTATGGGGTCTTTACAAAAAGAGTTAATTTTTTTTTCATTATAGACACATTCGAAGGAGTGGAACAAACGGATTTAATAATATTCGCAGCATCTCTCTTTCCAGATTTATAGAGGCTTGTTCCAGCAGCAAAAGTTAATTCTTCAGGCGACCAACTCTCTGTTAAAGGTGCTACTTTCATTCGCTTTGCCCTCTCCCCTTGATATGAAAATTCCTTTGAAGGTCTCCCAGGCTTAGATGTTGACGGTCTCTCTAATGCTGTTTCTTCAAGAGATGTTGAAAAAGGAATTTTAGGTATAACTAACATCTCATCTAACCAACTTTGATTGGAAGCCTCAAATACGACCCTTGTTCGATTGGCCTGCATCCATTTTTGTTTTAATATATATATAAACTTATGAACAGATAGTTTCACATCTTTATAATAACTTTCGTTTCCTTCACTCTCAAGCCCAATCTTAGCGAAAACATACGTTATAACAGCGTCTGATTTTTTATTCTGATCTTTTTCATTCCTCCAAATATTGTACAGTACCTTCCTTGCAATCGGCATTTTTTACTGTAAGCAAGAAAAAAATCGTTTAGGCAAAAACTGGCAGCTGATTTCAAAAACAACAACACGCTGGCATCACACAGTTCACAAAACACCATAAACTTCACCTTGAGTCGGAGGCATTACCGTCTAAAACCTTAACACAACTTGGACAATGAAAAAAATTTCACGTACAGGACACTTATACACAACAATCAATTTTTATCGACACAAAATACCACATAGAACAAATAATATTAGTAATATTTATTCATACCGTCTCCTTAAATAAATTTATCAACAAAAAATATTATTAAAACTCTTTTCAGATAGTTAACAATCACTTCACTCGTGGAATCAGAAATCGACTGTGCTGTCAGTATTAAACCAGCAATGTAATTGCTTGTCTTTGAAACAATAATGCGAAGCTAATACCAAAAACTAAAGCAAAACAAATATACCGTTATGTACTGTGGACACTTACCTATTATTTATCCAACAAATTTTTTGTTTACAACAATGTTGAAAATTTAGTTTTTTCCGGCTAGATTGGTGTTTTGGACCACCGTGCGGCGGTGTCGGTGTCGACGCTACGTTAAAGTCAATGGAGCAAGGTACCGTGCGATTATTACCATCTAAATTTTTTTGCCCAAAATGTAATAATAATACTTGGTTGACATAAGGTTCCAACAAGACGGTGTCAAATGACACATGGCTCGCGTTACCATGGATCGATCTATTGAGAGGCAAGTTTGGTGAGCAATTCTCACGTTTTGGAGCAGTTCATTGGCCGCCAAGATTATGTGATTTGACCCCACTACACTATTTTTTGTGGAACTACGTGAAGTCTCTCGTGCACAGGGACAAGCCAGCCACAATTTTAGCCCTAAAAGATATCATATCAGCTGCCACTGGTGAGATACCGCCGGCCAACATTAGCATGAAATAATATTTAAAAAGAAAATGGCAAGCATTGATGTATTGCAATAACTATTTCATTAACTGTTGCAAATTTTCTGTTTTTTTTTTCAAGTTTCAAAAACCAAACGTTTAAAAAATCACCCTTTATAAAGACAAAAGTGCTTGAGATATATATATAAACAAAACCAAATAGAATCACAGTAGTCAACGTTGCTAAAATAGAGATATATTTACATTGCATTTGCCTTATCAGAAATGTTTAAGTGGCATGGAGAGCTTTTCGTTTTTTTTTTTTTGCATTAGGACTGTACAATACTTAAAACTTTATTTTTGCATTGAATAAAATTTATTTTTTCAAAACCTAGCCTTGTTTCATCGATGTTTAAAAATGTTGACCATAAACTTAACTCTTATAAATAAAACAGAAAAACATAATTTGCATGTCCGAACATAACCGAAAACGAGCATATATGAGTACTGACGGAAACGCTCGACGTACTGGAAATTGACGATACTGCACGGAAGTGGTTGAATAGCGATTCGGCTTATTTCATACTGACACCTGCCGGACGCAAACCACAATCATTACTGGGCAAAAAGTTCAGATCTGTAAAAGATTTAAATCATTTTTGTTTTTAAATCTGTGTGATTTATTTGCTTTTGATTGCAATCATTTTAGCTTTAAATCATTAAGATTTAATTTTGAAAGCAATCATCAATGATTTTAGATAATATTTAATTCATTTTGGAGCAATCATATGGATTTATATTTTGAATGCATTCATTTGATTTAAATCAGAAAAGATTTTAATCATTTCATTAAAATCTAAAATGATTGCAATTATTTGATTTAAATCAAAAAATATCAAAAAAGATTTAAATCATTTGATTTAAATCAAAAATATATTCAATTATTTGAATTAAATCGCAAAATGAGTTAATTCTGGTATGGAATAAATAAGAAATAATTTAAAATAAACCTTCAAGTCTTTTTAGTTACAACATGAAGACTTGAGTTTACAGTGAAAATCATTGAAAATATATGATTTTTAATCCTTAAGGATGGCAAACTTTTAGAGGTTTTTAAGAGAATTGGATCAACCTTTTTTAAGGTGTTATTTTGCGGGAAGGATCATAAATAAAAATATATTTTGTTTAAACTCCATTTTAGACATTAAAATAAAAAATAGAAGCAAAATAATATTGCTTAAAAAATATCGTTCTCAGAGTAAAGTGGCTCATACACAAGCTAACGTATCTAAAAACATGTATGGTGCCGTATTTCGTTTTTGTAACATACTTCTTTAATCCTTTCATGTCCGATGTTGTCTTAAGGCAAGATTGTACTTATAGACTTCTAAGTCCCGTTATTTTCATGTTTTTGACCAGTGGTTTTTGTATCATGTAGCCTAATGTGTTGTGCAAGCTAACACCTATTTGTTTTTTTGAAAGCTTTACACGTGTCCATTCAGTAGCCGTTCTCCGGAGAATAAAATGGTCGAAATCAAGATCGGGATCGTTTCGCAAAAAAAGTGTTTATATAAAAAGTGCTTAAACACATTATGTCTGGTTTCCATGTGATCTTCTAAGATCTCCTTAAATCACATCTTCTGTCGGAAAGAAATAGAATGCGAGTGCCTCTTTATGGGATTAATAAAGGAGTGTGTGAAACAGACATCCTTTTTGCACTTTATAGCATGTGATATCCTCTACGATCTCATGTGATGGGTGAAAGTTATATGCACAGAAAAAACAATCATGAGAAAATTGTTTATTTTGTCCAATAATTGCGCAACGTTGCAACTAAGCAACATCTAACTAACGAACCTGGTCACCAAGGACTTTAAAATTTTTGTCAATTCATATGTGAGAAAAGACTAACACATGTATGACCTCATAAAATTTGTAGTCCCACCCATTTTAATTTGGGCATGAAAGGGTAAACATGTTTCTGAACTTATTCGGATACAGCAATGATTTATTTGTTCCTTGTGGTTTTCATAGGTTTTTATGAAATTTGGTTATTATTTTATAACAAACATTGATCAATAAAAAGTAAGCTGACACACTACAAACTTTTCGTTATCGTTTTTTTTTATTCATCTAGCAGAAATATCTAAATCAACCAATACAAACAAGAGGGTCAAAAGTTAGTTATTGAATTTTACAAAACATATTAGATCTAAGTTTTCGGTAAAACAATGTTGTTCACTTTCAAAATAAGTAACTTCTCAAAATTTTCGTCTTTTAAGCAACCTCGTTTAGGTGTATTTAAATGTGATGCATGGGAAAAAAGTCTTTCCACAGCAGCTAAAGAAGGAAGCGGGCAATTGAATTTCAGAAATGCTTGCTTTATAAAGTGATGTTTGTTAAGCGTTTGTAAACATTTCGAATTGTCAGCAAGGTATGCACATAACTCCGATTGCCATTGGAGAGAACCACTTGGGGACTGCTCTTCTGGAGTTTCTAAAAAAATTAAATAAAAACTTTTTGATATAATTAATGGATTCAGAGCTTTCAACGAACCGGCAATATCAAAAGTAAAATATTTTGATGCCGCAGAATCATCAGTCTGACTGAAATCTTCGATCACCGAATCCTTAAAAAAGTTATTTAATGCCGTCTTAGTTATTTCCATCACTTCGGTTTCCTTATGGCTACCAAAAGCTGGATTAATAGCCTCGATCCATTTAAGTTTGACGAAAGGGCAGAGAACGGAAGCCACAACAGCTGATTCTGACCCTTTTTTTAAATTCACATATGTGTCGAATCTGTTGTCCAATGCTGAAAGCAATCGATGTGCCATTTCGACAACATACTCACTGGAAATTTTCAGCGTCAGCCTCGCATATTTTGTCTTCATTGTTGCCAATGTTGGGAGCAGAAAACCTAAAACATTCCTTTTTCAGATGCCCACAACAACGAATTCTTCCCGCAAAATAACACCATAAAAAAAATCTTAAAAACCTATAAAAGCTTGCCACCCTTAAGGTTTCACAATCATCAAAAGAACTAGGCACCCTTTAAAATCACCTGAAACAAAGAGATTTGTCAATTTTCGACCAAACTAAAAACGCAGAAGATGCTTGTTTTCAATTATTTATTAAAGAATATTAATACTTTGTTGGTCCCCCCTTCATTTTTATGACATCCCTTACTCTACGCACCATACTACAAACTAAGTTTTTGCAGGTTTCTTCAGCTATGTTGTCCCATTCTATTTTTAAAGCATTTTTAAGGCCTTCTTCTGATGTTATGCTGTGCTTCCTTATTGCCTGCTTTAATTGTGACCACAAATGCTCGATGGGATTTAAATCCGGTGACTGTGCAGGCCAATCCATGAGTGGCACGTGGTTTTGTTGAAACCAGCGCATAACTGTAGCGGACTTGTGGCAAGGTGCGTTATCTTGTTGGTAGACAACATTTTCCATATTGGTATCGCCAAAAATCCGTGTAAAAGATGGTATTAGTGCATTGTCGAGCGTATTTATGTACCGTGCGCTATTCATACGACCCTCGCAGACAACCATTTCACCTACTCCACTCGCAGCCATGCAACCCCAGACCATTATACTGCCTCCTCCGTGCTTAACTGTAGGTACCAAGCAGTCGGGGTTATATTCTTCACCTACTCAGCGCCTTACGTACGTAACACCAGGTGTTCCAAAAATCTGAAAAATCAAAAAAAAAACAACGTGATTTTATCTTGTATAATTTTAATGGGAACTGTGTTCTAGTGTGATGAAAGTAATTTTTTTCATTAGATAACAACCCTGGTAAACTCACCTGGAAATTTGACTCATCAGACCACACGACATTTTCCCAATCTTGTTCAGTCCAATTTTGATGCTCCAAGGCCCAATTTAGTCGCGCTTCCACGTTCTTATGTGAAAGCCATGGCTTCTTCCTAGCTCGGCGACCATTTAATCCTGCTGCTGCAAGACGTCTTCTCACCGTCTGAGAGCTTATTTTGTATCCTGAACTGTCTTGCAACTCAGCGGCTAGCTGAGAAGATGTTTTTTTCCTATTTCTTAAAGATGATCGCACTAACTGTCGGTCCATACGGCTAGTTGTGACCAGTTTTCGGCCTGTTTTCGGTTTGTTTTTATGAGTTCCAGTTTCAGCATAGCGTTTTAGAGCGTTCTGGACGCCACATCTGGAGTACTTCATTACTTTTGCAATTGATTTCTGCGAATATCCTGATTCATGTAATATTTGTATTTTTACGCGGTCATCATGCAAAATTTGTTTGCACTTTCTTCGATTTCCACTAGAATTCATGTCGAAAAATTTCACTTTTATGATATTATTAAATATTCCGTTCTTATATTGACTAAACGACAAGTAAACGAATGATAACTAAATTTGGAAAAATTTTATACTTCACCACTTTCGACAATAACACCTCATAAAGTAGGCTGTATAGCTTTATAACCGATTTTAAAACTGATTTTTTTTCTCTTTTATTAAGTGTAAATAGAAAGGAATAATGAAAGATTAGTAATTGCTTTGTTTCATGTCAATTTATAGGGTGCCTAGTTCTTTTGAGCAAGGCTGTATTTTAAATGATTTTCACTGTTAACTCAAGTCTTCATTTTGTAACTGAAAAGATTTAAAGGATTATTTGTAACTATTTCTTTTTTATTCCATGCCAGAGTTAACTCATTTTGCGATTTAATTCAAATAATTAAAATAATTTTGATATTTTTTGATTTAAATAAAATAATTGCAATCATTTTAGATTTAAATGAAATGATTGAAATCTTTTCTGATTTAAATCAAATGAATGCATTCAAAATATAAATCAATATGATTGCTCCGAAATGAATTAAATATCACCTTAAAGCAATCATTGATGATTGCTTTCAAAGTTAAATCTTAATGATTTAAGGTTAAAATTATTGCAATCTTTGTTTTTTAAATCAGGTTGTGATTGATTCATGATTCAATCTTCAATGATTTAAATCAGCTCTGGCAAAGTTACGCCGACGGTACTCAAGGTTGTCAGCTATTTGCGCGTCAAGCACGCTGCACAGTGTTTTCTATTTGCCATAAATAGAAAAATATCAATTTACAAAAAAGCCCAAAAAAGGTTTGTTTTCTGATAGACCACACTTCAACTAAGAAGAAGCCCAAATGGTTTTTAAATTTTTTATTTTGTTTGATTGCACCGAGCTCTGAAAATAAAGTGTTAGAAAAACTGATAGGTTACCAAAAAAAAAACCTAAATCTTGGTCCAACTTTCGAATCCTCTAATTGAGTTACCTTAATTGAAACCCCAATTTATGAAGAATATTTTAAGATCTTGTAATCAAATGCAACTAAGAAAATTATTCGGAGTTTATTTGATTACCACTTTCGTTTGAAAGATATTTTGTGATTGTTCAAGTGAAAAAGTGCTTTTGAAAGTTTGAAAGAGAATAAAAAAAAGTGTATCGAGGTATACTCTCAAGTTTTTTGCTTAAGTTTGCTAAAAGTACGTTTTATCGAATAAAATACAACCCAGCTGCAAGTACCTGCAAAAAATGACGAAATTTTCTTTTTTATGACACTTGTTCTATGAAAATTGGTGATATCTTCTCTGCATAGTTCGAAATAAAAGATAAACTTGACTTTATTAGAAATATGCTTAGCTTTGTAAACGCAAAAACTTGCGCAAAGATAAATTATGAAATTATTAAAACTCTGTTAAGATATGTAATAACATAATTTCGAAATAAGTGGTACGCTCCTCGTAGCTCCAAATGGTTTTTCAGCAGAGACTTTAAACATGGTCCCTAAATTGTTTGATGATGATAGAGTAAAGCAAGTAGGTTTTTCGCATATGAAATTTTATGAAAAAAATATACATAAATAAAACAAACATTCAAATAAATAGGTTAAAAAATTTACTTACAAAACCAAAAATAAAAAAATTCAATTAAAATTTGTGCAAGTAGCAATAATGACAAAGCGATAACACATATTTTAAACGATTTTTTTTATTTTGTTTTGCTTTGCTATTCTATTTTTGAAGTAAAACGTCTTAGGCGGCATTTGATACTAAGAGTAAAATTTTTAGAGTCTCTCTCGTCACGAAAAATATTTCGAGTGTCGTCACGTTTTTGTGTACATGAGCAATGATATTTTCCATTTTTTTTTTTTGTTTTTTGTATGGAGACCAACAGAAGAAAGGTCTAGAGAAAAAAATAAAGAGGGGTTATAGATTTTTCTTTTATATGAATTATAATAGACATGTTTTTCTATTTTTTATGTTTTTTGTGTTAGCACCACCAGAAGGGCGGCAGATATGTAGAGAGTAGTTGTGTTTATAAGAAATGTTGAGGGGTAAATTTATTAGCACTAGCTCATTTATTTGACCTACCTAGGGGTCATACATTTTTTTGTATTCAATTCATTATATACAGCCAGTATATAGCGCTATACAGTATTTTTTATTACTTTTTCTTGTTTTTGTTAAACTAAAAATGCTAAATAAAATATTGTTGTTGTAATTACCTTTGAGCTTGCTAAATCAAAATCTATGAATGCTTGCCTGTTTTCCAGTTTTAGATTGTACAGTTTGTGGTGGGGGTGGAAGAGGTGGTTACTGCGTAGGTTGGGATGGTGGTAATTTAAGTCTCAATGTACATCATGTTCGAACATTTTATTAATAAGCAAAAAATACAACATTGCAAAAAATTTCATTGAGATCTTTTGATGTTTGAATGCTATTAAGTTTTGGGTTGTACTGGAGGGGAAGGGGAGGGGGGTGTTAGTGAATCCGATGTACACTATGTTTAAAAACTGTGTTAATAAACCCAAAAGATGACATCGTATTAAATTTCATTCAAATATATCGACATTTTCTGTCTCCCTGTTTGAGTTTGCAACAGAGGAAAGGGTTGTATTGGTCATTTTTTGCAAAAAACGACTCTGTACCAAATTTTATAAAAATCTGTCAATGTTTATTATTTTTGCGACAAAAATGTATGAAATCAAAACACTGTGCGCCGTCATGCATAACGATGTGAAGCCCAGTAATTATTCTTGCCAATTGCAGTGGAGAAATCAAGATATGCGTTTTTGAGGTATCGGGGCAGTTGATTGACTGTATGGCGAACTCTTTTGTTGGCACCCGAAGCTGCATGTCGCCGGAACGCTTGCACGATACTTATTATTCTATTCAGTCTTTAATCTATTTTAGAGCAACACCCTGAAGATGGAAATCAAACAATAGTCTAGCCAAAAGAAATGCTATATTTGAGCCTTTGGATTGTTTTGTAAATGAACCACCACCAAAGCTGTAGCATAGCTGTCATAGACGAGTTTAAAGATTTTGTGGATATCTGTTTAAATAAGGATCCAGATGATAGTGCTGATTTGAAAACATTGATTAATTAAAAATAAGCGCTAGAAATATTTATATATCACGGCAGCTTATTATACAAAAGTATTTGCCTGTTGTATAGCGGTGTCAGACGATAATACATGTTGTCACGCCTGGTAGGGCAAGCCTTGTATTTGACAGTTCGAACGCTCGATACAGCCAATTGAAAACATGTTGGCTTTGAATTCAAAAAGTTTTCGAAAAGGTTTGACGAGCAGCCATACTATCAATATGAACAAGTGTTGAACGAACTGCTATGAACGAGTGTTGCCCGTAAGCTAAGGAACCGCGGTAGCCCTGGTTCAATTCCCAGCTCAGGCAGTATGTTATTTAAACTGAATAAAGTTTTCCGTGAGCCGTCACCTCTCTGCAGACAATGGCAAACCTTATAGAGTAAAAACTGCCATGTAACGCTTCTTGTTCAAGAAAAAAATATTCTACATAGAGTCTAAAAAGACTTGCAGTGAAATTTTTCAAGAACCATTTTTATAGAGTATTTTTAGCCCCAACGACTAATTCTCAGGATAGTTTTAAAACTTCGTTTTGATAATTATCAAAAATCACCCAAGAAAACGTGCTCTAGAGGTCTGAAATATTTTACAAAAATATTTTTTATAACATATTAAAATAAGTCTGTGAACGCAACTACTAAATATATAGCAAATGCATATACTAACAGTCCTATTCTGGTTGTTAGCTTAACAAGAAATAGTTAAGGAGCTCTTGTTAAGCTATAACATGCAATAACAATAGAGTTCAGCTACTACAGCTTTTTCACACTTTCTCCGCAATAGATCATTTTAAGAACCAATCCAATATCATTGAAATAACTCAAAGATATCGATAAAAGTAGTCCAATAAAAAACCAAAAGGGAGAAAAATTTACCCACCATAATATGGGTTGGGCTCAGGGACAACACAAGACACAACAACTAACCATGCGTTTACATAGATCTAATCATACATTAGTTTTCAATCTACTTTTGAGTTGACCTTCCGACAAGTTAACATCAAACACGTTACAGTTGTTAACAAAGGTACTCATGCGATTTAATGGAGCAGTTAACATATAAGCTGCTTGTTATGTTATGTAAATGTTGGTATTCTTAAAAATCATTAACAACATAAAAGCTCAAAAAAGCTTTTAAAATTCACCACGCATGGTGAAAATCGTAGTGTCAAAGAACAGCTGTTTTTTTATTTATTGTTGCAGTTTATTTCATTTATGTTTGCTGCAAACGAATTTATTATTAAATTATACAATAATTTGACATACTTTAAATAGGGATCCAAAATTTGAACGGACGACGCAGGAGCAGCTGCTATTTTATATAGAGTTTTGCCGGAAGCATCCCGATTTTTTGGCAGGTAAGAACACTGCGCGATCACCGATGGTGATTCAAAACTTGTGGGCAGAGATTGCTGTGAATCTGAACGCGATGAGGGGTCCAACGAGAACTCAGGCTAAATGGAAAGAGGTAAATAAAAAAAAAAATATGTATTTACATATATAGCGTTTAATAAATGTTGTAAATTTACAGAACTTAGGCGTTTGGAAGAGCCAGCTGCGTGCTCGTGCTCGAAAAAAAAGAGTGACCAGCAACTTACTGGCAGTGGTCCAAGCAGTAGCCGAATGCTGACGGATTTTGAGGTGCTCTAAGCACATTCGGTGCTGCTGCTGTTGATGGTGTACCAGGAATTGTCACCTTAGGAATAGAGGTAAAGTGAAGAAAAGTACAGAAAACTTTTTAGTTAAGCTAAAAAATTGACATTTCAATTTTTAGACATCTCCGCCAATAGCCATGGTTTATTTATTTATTTATTTATTTATTTATTGGCCAACCAATGCAATTTACTTATTCTAACAGGTTTTTACAAATTTATTTACTTATTCTAACAGGTATTTATTTTTTATTTTTTTATTTTTTATATTTTTTTTTTCCTTTTCTCTCCCTTCCTTGTTTTGGTGTTCAAAGATGTGCAATTCGAAGTGGGCGTAATCCGCCCACCTAATTGACATTATTTCTCGAACACGCCAAAAAGGAAAGGAAAGAGGAGAAGAAAAAAAAGAGTATTCAGAGGTTGGGTTGATTAGGCAGAGAAAGAGACTTGTATAGAGAACGCTTGAATAAGAATTTGGACATGGAAGGTGAGTAGTGGTCGGATATATTATTAAATTTTCTACAGCAACGGTTGATGGGTTCATTACTGGCATATGCAGTATGATGCCGATATTCAGTTAACAGCCGAGTATGCCTTGTAAGTCTTAAAGGGTCATTGAGGGTAATCTTGTTAGAGATATATTCGCAGTTAGTTACACCGCTCAGAACATCGAAAGTTAAGCATGTGTCCAGTACCGTTCTTCTTGTTGATAGCGGTGTCAAATTTAATAGGGTGAGTCTGTGTTCATATGGTGGAAGGCTTCCATAATCGCGGGGATTATAAGTTTCTCTCAAAGCGAATAGTAAGAACTGTTTTTGAATGTATTCGATTCTATCACAATGGGATCCAAAAACTGGATTCCAAATTATGCAGCCATATTCGAGTATTGGGCGCACTATTGCACAGTACAGGGATGTAGTGACCCATACATTCTTGAATTCGTATGCTCGTCTTTTAATAAAACCGAGCAGTTTACTGGCCCTGGATACAATCTTATCATAGTGTAAATTAAAGCGCAGTTTGTTGTCCAAGACCACTCCAAGATCAACTATATAATTGACCCTGTTAAGTTCATTATTATTAAGGCGGTATTTGTGATTTACAACTTGGTTTCTACGGGAAAAACTTATCACGCTACACTTTTTTACATTGAGGTAGAGTTTGTTTTGGGTACACCAGGTCTCAAGAGATGAGAGTTTTAACTGTAAGAAAGTTACATCTTCCTGCGATTCAATTACGTGGTACAATTTTAAGTCGTCCGCATACATAAGATGTGGAATATCCTTCAACACCATGGACAAGTCGGATATGAAGATATTGAAGAGAAGAGGACCAAGGTTACTACCTTGCGGTACTCCAGAGGAGACTTCAATTTTCTTCGAAACAATTCCTTGAAATTTAACATATTGGGATCTACCATGGAGATAAGTTGATAGCCAACTAAGTAAAGATCCAGAGAAACCAAATTTTTCTAATTTATGTATTAAGATGCCGTGATCAACACGATCAAAAGCTTTACTGAAATCAGTGTAAATAGCGTCTATTAGGTATCCTTTCTCCATCTTGCATAAAACGTCAGAAACCATTATCATGAGGTTAGTGGTTGTGGACCTTCCTTTTCGAAACCCGTGCTGCTGCTCGTTTAGTCTCTGGTTGATAAGGTACGTTAGCTTTTCGCAAATAATTTTTTCAAATAGCTTTGGGACGGCCGACAAAATTGCTATGTCTCTATAGTTTTCAACTGAACTTTTTTGACCGTTTTTGTATATTGGTATTAGGTGGGAAGTTTTCCAATAAATGGGAAACACTCCAAGAGACAGTGATTTGTTAAATATAATATATAAGGGCACAAGTAGTTGGTTTAAGCATCGCACCAATAACTTTGGGGGAATTAGGTCTGGTCCAGGTCCCTTGGTTGCATCTAAACCCTTTATTGCATTCGATATGTCTTCTATTGACAAGCTAAAGTTTTCAACCATATGTTGTGAATTTGGAGTGGGGGGAAAAACATCCGACTGAGTAGTTGGTGGACAAAATACATCCTTAAAATGATCCGCAAAGAGGTTACATATTTCTTGAGGGTTGGAAGAGATAATATTACCTTTATACATGGATGAAGGGTAACCGGCTGATTTTCGTTTCAGATTGACAAAGTCAAAAAATGTTTTGGGGTCTTGGACAATTTTCTCTCCAATTAAGTTTGTGTAAAACTTGTAAGCTTCTTCCGATTTGAAAGAGAACTCTTTTGATAGCTCATCGTATCTGAGCCTCATTTCTTCGGTAACATTTGCGGTAGTTTTGATGAGTTTGTAAATTCGGTTTCTCTGGTTTCTCAGGTATCTGAGATTTGAATTAAGCCAAGGTTCTGAAACTTTTTTTTTTTCTTTATTTTAGGCACATATCTTTCGATAGCTG
The DNA here is from genome assembly GCA_963920525.1 of Dichetophora obliterata. Lineage (NCBI taxonomy): Eukaryota > Metazoa > Arthropoda > Insecta > Diptera > Sciomyzidae > Dichetophora > Dichetophora obliterata. Next base: position 194,495,626 of record OY986435.1, read on the forward strand.
TATAAATGTAATTATAAAAACTCGAAACAGCGCTATCTAAGTCTAAGTTCGATAGAAGTTGAGGAGGCTGTTTCGCCGGCAACCATTAGCGTGGGCTCTGCTTCGCCAGGTATCACAAATTTTATGTCCAGCTCACCACTGTCTCTGAGCATGTTCGCCAGCATCCGATAACATTTCGGGAAACTCAGCAGCGGCTACGAGCGTGTGTACTATTTGGCCAAGTGCAGCCAACTTGGGCTCAAGCTCACCATCAACCGTGAGTTTGGGGCCTAGCTCACCACGGGCTATATCCCAACAGGATATCTATGCCATTGTGATGCGCAGCATCGAGCAGAGGGATGCGCGGGATGAGCGCATGCTTCAATTGCAGCTTGCAACGTTAGAAGCAATTGAAAAGCTTGCCACTGCAATACGAGAATTGGCAGCCAGACCAGGGAATAACTAAAAATAATTTTTTAAATAAATAAAAATATTTTAATCGTTTTGTTTAAATTTAAAATTGTTTTTACTTTCTGTATATATGCACGCACTTGTCCGTGGCTGTCTTTTAATTGAGTTTCTTTTCTTTGATGAATATTTGATGAATGTGTTTGTTCTGCGTAGTGGGCCAAAATTGCTGTTTTTTCTGATTGTCTTTCTGTGTTTTTTGTTTGGTCTGATTAATGTGAAGCTGATTTATGAGAAATTTTTAGTAAACGATTAACAAACACAAATAAGTTTCTATACGTTGTTTCATAAACTGGTTTTATTGAATAATAATATAGGATAAGGGTAGTTATACATAGAAATAAGTAATAGTTTATATACTTCTAAAGAGTAGAAATATATCTGTTGCGAACAATTTTTCCTTCTCTTAAGTGGTTAGTGACGAGAGTTGCTTCTACTGGTGAGTTGCTTCTACTGATTGAAGTGTCCGGTTCCACAGTTTATATCATTTCATATTCTTCAATGTCAGCAGGCGCTCCTGCCTTCATTTCAATGTTGTGCAAAACTGTGCAAGCATTGACAATGTTTGCTGCTCTCTCGTGTGAAAAGTGGAGCACACGATGCTTGGACAAGCACCTGAAGCGGGACTTCAAGACACCAAAAGCCCTTTCGATGGTATTACGGCTCTTTGCATGAAGCTTATGGAATTTTTCCTCTTTAGATCCATGCGGCTCAGCCAATGGTGTGAGTAGCCAAGGTTCGAGAGGGTAGCCTTGATCGCCCAAGAGGGTGTCGCGTTGAGAACTGTGATTTCTCATAAGGCGTGTTTTCACTAAGGATGTTGCCCAAATGCCCGAATCATGACATGAACCTGGATATTTAGCATTCACAGATGTAAATATAAGGCGGTGATCGCAAATCTGGTTTGGAAAAATATATGTATGAATAAAATGTATTCTGAAACCGGTTGGTATTAAAAGCAAGAAACTTACCGCTTCAACATTAATGCTGTAGTATCCTTTTCGATTCATGTATAAACTCAAAGGGGTTTCAACATTATTTGCAGATGGAGAAACGATTGCCACATGAGTGCAATCAATGCAACCAAGTGTACTTTTTATTCCAAAGCTTTGGTGGAATCTGCAAGTTCCATAAGAAAGAAACAATAAGTACAAGCCAATATATAGAACATCTTTAAAAATTACCCTGTTTTAATTGCAGCTTGCTCTTCAATAGTGGTTGGAAATCTTACTTCACTCCCATTGACTCGAATTATTAGTTTTGCCATTTCATGTAAGCTGCGGGAAACTGAAGACTGTCCAAAGAAATAAAGTGCAGTCAAAAGTCTCACTGATAATGGCAAAGTTGTGCACTGAGTATCATAATGAGATAGCTCCTCAATGAGATTCAAGCATAGTGCCTTCCCCAGACGAAAATCCTTCACAAACTGCTTGTCGCTTACAGAAAATGGGTCATTTTCATCCCGAAGGCGTTTCAAATAGCGCCTTCTTTCAATTTTTTCTTTTTGTTGATCTTCTTCAGCATCAACGTATAAAAGCGGTAACAATTATTCCATGCTTTTAATTTAAGTTCAATATGAACACAGCAAAATTAAACTGTCCAAGCACTAAATTTTATTTTCACAACAATTATTATTTAGCTAAAACTGAAATGTCACTCGTTGTTAAGATACTTTCTGATATTAATAAAATAATAAAGAAAAGAGCTTTTAAATTTTCTCCAGAATACGAAATATTAACAATTTGTTAATATTAACTATTTTGATAATGTGGTGAGCTTTGTTAAGCTGCCAGAATAGGGCTGTAAGTAGTTTTCTTATTCTTTATGTTTGAAAAATGCTAATTTATTACAAACCCATCGGGGGAAAAAAGCACTTCGAAAAGCCTTTTTCAGTTCTTGCAAGACAGATGGAAGCGCTGACACAACGTATGACACACTATTGTAATATTAACATAGCATGTCAATGGAAAAAACTACTTTCATTTATCTTACTTTGAATTGCTGCGAAAGGCTTCTCTTGGAGAGCTTTGGGCCAGCAGTTAGTTTATCTTTTGAATATGGGCATTTCCAGAAAAAGTCAATTTGTTTTTATGATATTATTAAGAGAAACATTTTAATTTTATTAATTTAAGAAATTTCTATATAAATTCATTAACCGTGATGAACAAATTGTCTGCACTGTATCACAAATGTAGTTTCCTTTTTCGTAAGCTTTTTGTTTTAGTAAAAATGAAAGGCATTGGCTAAAGATAATAGAAAAATAGTTGAGGCAAGAATAGGACAATATATTACATTTATTTGTTAATTACTAAATTACATTACTTCTTTACTACCTAATTACTAAATCACCCAATTTAAATTTAAGGAAATTTTGTCGCGTGGGTTATGTCGCGTGAGTTACGGCAAATATTTTTTGGAAACTGAATTTATTTTTAAATAAGCAAAGTCCATAGGTAAAGTGGGCTTTTAATGAAACTTCACTGTTTTCAGATTATTTAAAAATTAAAAACAAAAACAAATTATATGGGAAAATTCGCTGAGTTTTTACAATCTAAACTTGCTTGTAAAACACACTTCCTTTTTTTGTCGCGTGAGTTATTTACTCATATTTACCACTGCCATTCTTAATTAGTTACAGGAACAACAATTTTGGTAAATCATACCATTACTATGTCTTGTAAGAAATTTATGTCTTTAATAAGTGATGACGCTTTGCTCCTGGAGGAAGCGCTGGCTTGTCGGACCGTTAGGAAATTTAAATTTAAAAATACTCAAACAATCACTTTTAAAACACAGATACATGTGTAATTTTGTAATATCTCCTCTACCAGACAACATTGATCAAAGTCTGTAATTTTTGAAAAAGTAAAATATGTTACACAGTGTGACTTTAAATAAAGAAATTTTATTAAATAAGACATTTATCAAAGGCCGTTAGTAAAAAAAATCGAAGAGAATTCTGAGGAGCCTTGTTGCCACTTTACAATGAACATTGAACAATCATTGATATCGTCTTTACACAAACAGTCTTTGAGAAATTATGTCCCTCAATTTGTGTCACAAATCAGAGCTTAAGAATTTCTCTCCTCAATCGAAGGTTGAATCATTTCACTGCATTTGGTACCAAGCAGCATAAAGTGACATAAGGCTATGGCACGTATTCACAAACTCGTAGCTTCTCATGCCATTCGCTACCATGGATACTATGCATGCGATATGTGTCTATCTTATTATATCTCGCAATGCCAACGACATCTAGCCATATCCTACCTCATGATTTCATGATGCTTTTATTCTTAGGACACCATTCCTTACCACCACACAGGCAGTTAACATAGAATGCTGATGGCTTCAAGAGTAGCAGCACACTTTGTCGCATGTCTTATGCTTTTGGCCTGAGGTGTTAACGAATCTTATGGATTTCACAAAAAAAAATACATAAAATAAAAATTGAAAAAATTTAGCTAAAATAAAAGAGACAAGAATGAGTCTTTGAGTATGGAAATGCATCTTTGCTGCAACATTGACGTTCTACATATGCCAGCTGGAACTGCACCGAGTCCTTGTGTTGACTGACAGCTTGACAAGAACTGTATGTGTGTGTGAGTACGGCAGAGTGTTTACGAGAAAGGAAAGAGAAGCCGGCGCGCGACCAAGACTCTTGATTTCTGGCATCCATGCATGATTCCATCACTTGAGCACGTATTTTGATTTTTACACGCTTTCCTTCTTAATGCCAGATGAAGGTAGAATGAGCAGGTTGGTTGCTGACAGCAGGTAGGACGCCGTAGTTGCTTCTTTGTGCTCCGCTTTAGCAAATATGTGGCTGCATGCAGGGATTTCTTTTTCGCATTACTTTGGTGTTGGTCTAGATTTTTGGTAAGCAGCTGCTTTAAGTTGTGCTACCGAAAGCTTTTGTTTATTTCTTTGTGTGCTGCATCTCATTATCTTGGGGAAAGAGAAGGTATTTAGGTGCTTGTTCTGTGTGCGTATCTGTCTATGTGTGCGTTTGCTGAAGTATCTCTTGAGTCTGCTGTTTTCGCTGCTACTGATGCGGCGGTTGACAGGACGTTTCCTAGCAATGGTGTGAAGAATACAAAAGTACGAGTTGCGAATTTCCATCAACTCATCAACAAGGGGAGCAGCCGTTCATTTCGCTTTGTAGCTGAATGCGTGAGTTTGTGTGTGGATTAGACAACAGCAGGCGTTACTAGCATCAACATCTTTGCATTTTACATGAGCACGCGACACATGTGAAAACAGCAACAAACGCAAAAACAAGCATTACAACAAGGACTTTTGAAGCGGGAAGAAAAAAAACTACGGTTTGACAAACATAAGTGACAGTTATAGATTGAAATGTCACTGGAAAATACTAAATCATACCAAAAAGATAGCAAAATATATGTACATATATAAAATAAAGTCTGATTGCTTGAAGTAAGGTTAAATGGAATCATTTTCTTAAAATGTGGCTTTTAATCTTAACCAAATACATTTTTTGAAGATTTTTTTTTTAGTAAAGCTCATTGCCAGTTACTGGAAACTGTTTAATGAATTAATACAAATTTAGTAATTGTTCTAAAATTCTTAAATTAATCCACGATGAATGCAAAATTTATTATTCGTGCTTCAATCATTGATCTTTTTATTTAAATTTTCTGCAACCAACACTCTGACTGCATATAAATCTTTCACGTCCTTCTTCAGCTTCTGCCTTCAATTGACAAATCCTTTTAAATTTTCTCATTAAAGTTGTCTTCAGGCGAAATACACTTTCAATGCATCAAAACCAGCAGTAACGAAGATAACCACGATGACGCACAGTGCTGCGACTGCATAAAAATGATGGGGCAAAAATTAAATAGTCATTTGAATGTAATGTCTAGATGTCGGATTCTATGAAGTTAGTTTTAGTTTTGTTAAAAATCAAAATTTTTAAGCAATGTGACTTAAGGATATTTGTGATTGACATTAGATAATATTACATGTTGGTCAAAAAAGTTAACACTTTAGCACAAAACTTTTAATTTAATTTTATGAGTTACAGACCTCGAAATTTTATCCATATCGGTGGTTTGCTTTGCTGTAAAGAAATAATAAAATTGTTTCTCTTTCATCATTTTAACTGACTTTTTTAATTTCAGTCAGTGATTGACAGCTTTGCGCCGAAAGCTTTTCCCACCAAAGCTCTTTTTATTTTTCATGCAAAAAGCATCCATATTCCATGTAAAAGCAAAAAGAGCTTTGGTGGGAAAGATTTCGGGGCAAAACTGTCGATCACTGATTTAGCTCAAGTAAGATTGAAGAAGGCCACAACCACAACACTGTATAGAGTAAATCAATCAGCAGACTAGACAGCCTGTTTCGGAAATTGCTTCATTTCTTCTTTAGTAGTCTTGAGTGATTCAGCTGTGACCAACCCACTGTTTAAGTCTCATACGATTTTACACCTGTTCGAATAAACTCTTAAGAATTTATTTTCTCATCGGTCATTTTATTATTCGACGATTAAAGCAGTAAGTATTTTAGATCAAGCTTATAACTCTTCTAGAGATTCTGTGGCTGTTGCAGTCGCTGCTTATTTGTTTCGTTATGTATTTGGGTTCGAAGAGTCTGCCGAAGTACACCATAGAATTGAAACGGGTTCAATTATTTATGACCTTGATGGAAATCTATTAATTATTTTACATTATTTTTGAGTCATTTAAATATTTTTGTTTATTTATATAAAAATTTAAATTAGTACAACAAGATTATAAGTGAAAGAAAATAAAATAAGAGAAGATAATATATAAAAAATTGTTTAAGGCTTATCTTTATCTATACTTTTATATTAACCCATATCATCCTAGTGCTCCATTATGGGATCGCTATATTTATTATATTTTTAAATTTTTTTCGAAACCCATCCACTTATTATCTGAAGTTATGAGATGCAATTAAGTATTGTTGTTTTTGTATTAATATTGTGATTTTTGAAATATGTAATTTGTCTCACATGAAAATTAAAATATAATTAACATTTTATCAAAAAGTCTTCAATTATTTTACATAATTTATCATATATATCATGAAAAATTAGTTAGTTATTATAATTTGTCGGAAAATACATATTTTGCGTTTATTAGTAACTTGCCATTATTGCAACAGTACGTTATTTTTATTATTGGAACGGTACTGAAATAAGAAAAATATAAAGACAATATATTTTTTCCAGTGTTATTTTCTTTATAGGCCCATTAACAAGTACTGAAGTGAGTTTTAAACAAGTCGGATGAAATTTCACATGCTTGGGATAATATGGGTTAACGTAGTAGCCAAGTGTAGCGACCGAAATTTTGACGTTTTTTTATAAATTTTTTTAAATACAAAAATAAAATGTTTTGTAATCTTAACATGTTCTTATTGATGTCTTAAAGTGTCCAAAAAATTTTTTATATTTAACTTAACATTAATTTGTTTATAACTATTAACTTAATATTTTTTTATAAATGAAGGTCCCTTTTCATTTATGCTATTTTTTAAAAAAGGCTAATTTTTATAATTATAATAAATTATTATTGTTTATATCAATGTAGAGTCCTCGAAAAAAAGTGAATTGTTCTGAGGAAGCACCCAGTCCACGTAGTCATCTGAAATAAAAAATTCAAAGACAATATCGTTCTGCATGCTGAATATAATAATAATAATAACATAAGCATAAAACTAAAGTAAAGCAAAAATACAACAACAAAAGAAAAATATGAAAGGGAGAAAAACTGATAAATTGACACTGAAATCTTACTGCCTCTGTGGTGTAGCGCTATAATGCGCTTGCTCGGCGTGTCACAAAGATTTTTGATGAAGCTTGTAGCAGGGCCGAAATTGCAATAAAATTAGCTAGTGATGTTTTCTTTTTCATATTGAAAATTTGGTTGTTGTTGTTTCTTTGGAAGAATTCATTAGAGCAATTAATTGTTCTAACCTGACCTAAAGCTCAATAAACGATTTTAAACTACCAAGTAACTAGAATTTGTATTTAAAATCAAGTATGATTTAAACTATCAAACATTTAGAATTTGTATTTAAATCATATAAAATCAACATAATATATAACAAGGTCATTTAGAAAAAACTTTAATCATATGGTAGAGCACGACCTAACAGAAACAGCTGAAAACAAATCAGCAAAAATCTAAAAACAACTTCAGTAACCATGCTTTGTTATTGGAAGACTTCCAGCAGACTGTTGGACTCCATAAAATAACAAAAGCATAAAGACTAAAGTAAAGCAAAAATACAAAAACAAATGTGAGCATGTGAAATGGGAGAAAAACTGAGAAATTGACACTTCAAATCTCATCGCCTCTGTGGTGCAGTGCGCGCTTGCACGGGAGCTATTCTACTTTATACTTTGCGTTATACTTTGCATATTAAGTCACCCAATTATTGTTTCATGTAGCTTATAAATAAAATTTATTTGTTTAATTAATTAAGAAAAAAATACATAATTAATTTCAAAACTATATGAATTAAACGCGACTTAACAAAAGCGAGAAGAGATATGGTATAAACAGCGACACGTTCTTATATTCAAAAAGTAATGTTTCTGGATTATTTGTAAGCTGATTTTAAATTTTGCGCGAAGAAATATTTCATCAACTGGACGAATGGAGGATTGATCTTTCCACGAACCGGCAGGTCGTGAGATCCACAAAAAATATAACCGAAACAATCGAAAACAAAACCCTTCGATTTTGTTCCAGTAATTTCTTGTGACCAGACAGCATCATTACATAAACAAGCAGGTCGGTCATGAATACATGAGTTGTTTCTACTGATCATATGTGCCACTGACTCAAAGCGTGGCTTCTACAATACTCATGCACATTTTTATATTTTGTGAAAGGAAATTTTTATATATCGTAAAACGGCTTGAAAGTTTAAAGGTGGAAAGAGGACACAGTACAAGCAAAGTGCACCACTTAATTTTTTGAGTTTATTAACGGCGGTGCACAGGTTTGTAGCCAATTGTGAAAAAATTTAAGTTTGGGTCCAATCGCGTCCATCTTGAAATCGTAAATTAAAGGGCACTTGAGCATTTCCCATTTCTGTGATGTACTCATTAAATCCAAGTCGGTTTCGTAGAAACTGTCACTATTGCATGTGCTAGCAGATGCTTCTCTCATTGCCACTCATTTTTCTTTCCTTGAATTTAAAGCAAATTGATTAGGAAAAAATAAACATAAACCTTACAATCGAAATGTCAATAGACCTTTAAATCCGTTTATGAGAACAATTCTATATTAAAAGATGTACAAATAAATCCAATCAGAAATTTCAACTTTAACAGCTGATTTGGTTTCGTTAGTTATGACAACGAACGTTGGTGTTGCTGAAAAATCGACTTTCGAATTGTGCAGCTCAGATTGCATAATATGCTCATATGTAAGAGTAAGCAATCAATTAAAATTAAAGCTTTTCATTAATTTTTTTAATAAAATAATAATAAATTACAGAAAGTGGGTGATAAAAAAATAAATGAGGCCTTAATAAATATTAAAAACATCAATATTTTTTTTAATTATTAGAAAAACTATTTTTAATTTCTTACTTATTTCATCAACAAATTATTTTCTTAAGTTTAGGGGGGCAACAGCCTTCCCCTGCCAGTAAATCAATGATTTTTGAAAATCAACAAAACGGGGATAAGAACTTTTGCTTTAAATAACATGCAATAACAATAGAGTTCAGCTACTACAGCTTTTTCACACTTTCTCCGCAATAGATCATTTTAAGAACCAATCCAATATCATTGAAATAACTCAAAGATATCGATAAAAGTGGTCCAATAAAAAACCAAAAGGGAGAAAAAAATATTACTTTTAATTTTAACTTTTACCTTTAAATTTATATCAATATTGCTGGGTTCGGCGGAACAAACTTTCTTGATTTTTGTCAGCTGATGACACATTACTGTGCGACGACTTACTTTTTGGAATAGTTTTCATTGTTGTTGTTGTTGATGTTGTTTCGGGAAAGTACAAGGCACGACATGGTGTTGTTGGCATAATACGATTTTCACCCTTAGTGCACAGGAGAACATGGAGCTAAAGTGCTTCTCGACTACTCGACTGTCAGATTGCAGTGAGCGTCTGATTTTAGTCAAGTTTATTGTTTGTGCAGCGAAATTGTTTTCCAATGTCATATTAAAGATTTCCAGCTTTTGGAATGGAGGGCGGCGCACAGTGGGGATGGCTTCATACATTTCTGGGAAAAAATTATAAGGAGTGCTTGTAGAGTGATAAAACTTGGCACCTAGCACTTAATTAACGTTATTAAGAAAAATATAAATTTTCATAAAAATCTGCCACGCCCATCATATACCGCCCATGTAACTCAAAATGAATTTTTCATACAAAATTTTTCTTTTGCTCTGAACATGTTGAAATTTAGCACAGACATTACAATTAACAAAATAAAAAAGTTGTGAAAGTTTCATTAAAATCGGCCACGCCCATCATATACCGCCCATATAACTCAAAATTAATAATTCATACAACATTTTTTTTTGCTCCGAACATGTTGAAATTTAGCACAGACATTACAATTAACAAAATAAAAAATTTGTGAAAGTTTCATTAAAATCGGCCACGCCCATCATATACCGCCCATATAAAAACAAACGAATTTTTCATATAAATTTTATTATTATTATGTATTATTATTCTAACATGGACATGGGGCAAAAATTAGCGCAATCACGAACAGTCGTAAAACTCTTTTTATAACACAACTTCTTTTAACACGTTCTCTTTGAATTAGTGTGTTTATATAAAATTTGAGTGTTGTGGGTGGTATGGAAGGTGGGCGTATTTGTAGGCGTATCACGCCCATTTTTGGTACTCAACTAAGAATTGATAAAACATATACACATACAAAATTTTGTCTCTCTAGCTCAATTATTAGCCCATTTTTTGTGTTTTCTCAATAGTTGGTGGTATGGGAGGTGGGCGTAATTGTGGGCGTATCCAAAAAAAATCATTGGGCTCATCCCCGGGTCCATATCAATATGTGTGCTAAATTTCATTCAAATATCTTACCTGGTTCTCTTTATTCTTTGCAAGATATAATCACACAGACGGACGGACGGACGGACGGACGGACATGGCTGAATCAACTCAGGAGCTGACGCTGATCAAGAATATATATACTTTTCCATACCGGCCACGCCTCCTTCTATGCGTTAAAAACGTTTGCACAAAGTTAATATACCCTGACTTTGTCAAGTGTAGGGTATAAAAATATAAGTTTTATTGAAAGGCGCACCTGGCCGCAGTTGAAATTGATTAAAAATGTAAGAACAGATATGAGGCAATGTATTAGTAGTGATTTCCAAACATAGGCAAGTACAGCTAAAATTTCAGATTCAAATGTTTGGAAAAAACGGGATTTTAGTTATAAGTTCATAAAAAAAAAAAAAAAAAAAAAAATTAAGTCTCTGCAGAGTTTATTTTTTAAATTTTAGTATATTGACATATCCTACTTTAAATAAAAAATAAAAAAAAAACACGTTAGCTCACATAGTAAAATAATATTCGTCTTGAAATTCTTAGGTTTATATTAAGTTAGTTCGGTAAAACATACAAGTTCGGAGTTTGAAACGGCATAAAAATAAAACTACCAGTCAGATTGAAGTAATTGTTTTTGATTTGACTGTACCATTTAGTCTTTAATATCAAAATACCACTGCATGTTGCATGAAGACTATGTTGACAATTTGACTTTTTTCCGCGAAATCCCCAGTGTGCGGCGTGCATACGTTCGTTCGTTCTTTTATGCTTTATAAAGTTTTGTTTTTTTTTTTCTTTTGGTTTGTGGTTTTTTTCTGGTTATAATGGTTTAATAACTTAAGTTTGGGTTGAAGTTTTTGTTATTGTTGGTTTTGTTGCTACATGTGTGCACTTGGGGTAACCCTCAATATTAATCGCTTGGTTAACGTATCCTTCGGTTGAGGTTACATTCGTGCTTGAAGCGTGGTTTGACACTCAAAAGTTGCATGCAAGGGGAAATATATTATTTCATTGCTGGTTAATATTATTTTCTTGAAGGACGCTATAATTATTTATAATTAATATTTCATATTTTTAAATTATTTTTTGGTCACGATTAGATCCAAAATCTGTTTTAGCCGAAATCTTTTTAGAAGATTTTGGTCATTTTGCAATAAATTGAACGTCAAAAGTATCTTTTTAAAATTTGGTGGCTTACCACGTTACACAGTGTGATGAAGATGTATCAAAAATTATAAAAGTAGCAGAAAATATTATTCACTAAAATTTTAGTCTGTCCCATTTGTCCCAACATTTCGATGAAAAAAGTTGGGCTGACAGCTAGATTGGTTTCTGATTGTGTTTTGTAAAAATTAAGAATATTTAACAGATTAAAAAAAAACATCTACATCCATTCTGCAAAGGAACTCTGGAAATTCAAGTATTTTTTTTTTCTTTGACGTTATTGATTTTTAAGTTTAATATAGTTCTATTGTATGAATTTCCATTGAATTTCCAAGGTGTTACAAACGGAGTGAAAAGTGAAAAGGTAATATATTCCTTACTCAGTGGAGTATCCAATTCCTTAGAATAATGAGCAAATCTTAAGTCCAAACTCGTTTTCGGTTGCAATTTAAAATGCTAAAAATGGTTTTTTCATCTTCAAAATTCGGGTTCGGTTGCAATTTAAAATGCTTAAAATTGTTTTGTTTTTGTTGTTTAAAACGTACAAAATAAACCCTCCCCCTACCCTGAGGCCCATGGTGACGTAATGAAATACCCCTCTCTCCCACCATTATAAGTGAGATGGAAGAACTCTACACTTTTTATCAATAAATATAATTATGGAAACATATTGTATTTACTTTTGAAGAGAATATTCTATATCACCGTTGTGATAAAAAATTCTACGAAACAAAACCGACATTTAAAAAAATAGGCTTTAATAAGCTACCATATTAAACACCCTATAGAACCACACCCATTTTTAGTACATTTGCTGACATTAACCATATGATCTTAACTACTCTATGATTTTATTTTAGTCTATAAAAAAAATTCAGTGAAATAGCAATTTTGGACCATTTTTCAAATAAGATTTTACAAAGAAACAGTACAATTCGGTAAATTTCGGTTCTTATAATTTTTAACCATGAATGCGGAACTCGGTGGGAATTTTTTGGTTTGCTTGAACTGGATGTCCTTTTTTAAATTTCGTGTATATATGACCAATTTCAAAATCCTGTGAAAAATAAAATTTAAATTTTTTCTTTCAAATAATGAAAACGGTTTTTCTTTGATACTTTTATAAAAATTAAAACTGCTTTGATATTTCAAAAATGTGTTTACAAAAAAATTTATACCTAAACGCTTAAAAAAAAAAACTACAAAAATAAAACTGTCCAAAAATAGTGATTTTAAGGTGTTATAGAATTCAATTCAAATATTATTGTTTTGTACTAATTATTAGGATTTACTTTCTTTAAAGTATTTCAATTACAACGATACCTGTTTTGTTGACTTTCGAGACAAAATTACATTCGATTTTTGTCCACTACTCGATCTACTGTGCACAAGTTGGACAGTTGGTACAATTGTTTGGTTTTTTCCGTAACACAAGCCATTTGGTGCTCGTAAAAATTTATAATTTAAAAACAAAACAAATTTCTTTAGTGACGTGAAGTTTTTAGACGCATTGAAGCAAGTAAAATGATCAAAAATATTATATTTTAGACAAGTATAGTAAGTAGGTGCCACAACTTTTGTCCATTTGATTCGATTTTTTCAAGATTTGTTTGATTTGATCATGGTAAGGTTTCAGACCCTGTTTTTAATACTCTTAGAATAAAACTATGAACAATGCTCAAACCGACCAAATCCCCTTTACGTGCTTAAAAGTTTTTAAGAATTCAAGTAAAGTATAAAAAAAAATGGTTATTCTATCCTAATTTTGACATTAAACTGATGAATTTTGTTTTAAATTTATTAAAAATGATTTTATATTTATGATTAACATATCTTCGATTACGAAAGATAAAAATATTTCACGTCCATAATGTCACATCTGCTCAAAAGCTCTATTTTCAAGCTATTTTAAAGCACGATAAAAAAAGTCAACAAGATACGCAAAAAAAAGATAGCATCATGTACCAGTGCTACCACCTTTTTGAATGTGAAAATACCGCCATTTTTATAAAAACACTGCGAAAATTTAGCTATAGCATTTTTACTGCTTAAAGTACTTGAAACAAAACACATAGGGTCAACTTTTGGACCAGAAAAGATGAATGCCGCTGTGATGAATTATCCATTGTGTTGAAAAATTTTTCTATTTCTCTGTGAGACAAAAGCTCTTTTTTCAATCTATTTTGAGAAAAATAAAAATAAGTCAACAAGATACGCAAAAGAGAGACTGCAACATGTATTGTGTGCGGTTCTAATACTGCCACCTTTTTGAATGTTAAAATACCACCACTTTTTTAAAACACCGACAAAAATTATCTAGAGCTGTAAAATTTCTCAAGGAACAAGAGGCAAGCAATAAAATATTTACTAAAATTTAAAAGATTGTCTATCCGACAAAAAATAAGTTTTTGAAACGGTATCGAAAGATAAAATAAGTAACACGGGTGTAAATCTGCATTATATGTGAAATTTTGAAGGCCAATGTTTTCAAAACTATGACTTTTATACCGGCCGCTCCTTCTTTTGTGCGTTACAAACGTTTTCACAATATACTTTGACCTCTTCAGGTGTAGGGTACTTACAGATTCGGGATCGCGCATTAAAAAACAAACAAACGAAACAGCAAGCAACTAAAAACTGCTACCAAGAAGTATAGACAGCTACTGAAACTTCGTTTCTTTCCTTTTGTTTTTAAACTCAAAAAATTTTCTATAAGCGCGTCATATATTTTTTTACGTATTAAAGATATTTTTAAAGTCTTGGAGTACACCAGTGCAATGGGAAAAAATTGTTAGACCGGGAAGGTACAGGATATTTAAGCGTCATTCTCTGAGTGAAAAGGGGTTTCGTGATTGCGCATTTGATTGTTTTAATTCAAATGAATTTGATATTAATATCATAGATGGGCACTTTGCAGTACCAGTAAAATTGCAGTAAAAATAAATTTTTACTGATAATGAAATTCAATTTGCATTACCAGTAAAATTTTACTGATTACTGAAAAAAATTGCAGTAAAAATAAATTTTTACTGATTACTGGGAAAAAATTGCAGTACAAATAAATTTTTACTGATAACGAAATTCAATTTGCATTACCAGTAAATTTTTACTGATTACTGGAAAAAATTGCAGTAAAAATAAATTTTTACTGATAATGAAATTTAATTTGCATTACCAGTAAATTTTTACTGATTACTGAAAAAATTTGCAGTAAAAATAAATTTTTACTGATTACTGAAAAAATTGCAGTAAAATAAATTTTTACTGATTACTGAAAAAAATTGCAGTAAAAATAAATTTTTACTGATTACTGAAAAAATTGCAGTAAAAATAAATTTTTACTGATTACTGAAAAAATTGCAGTAAAAATTTATTTTTGCAATTTGGTTCAGTAATCAGTAAAAATTAATTTTTACTGCATTACTAAAAAAAATTGCAGTAAAAATAAATTTTTACTGATTACTGAAAATATTGCAGTAAAAATTTATTTTTGCAATTTTATTCAGTAAGTAGTAAAAATTTATTTTTACTGCAATTTTTTTCAGTAATCAGTAAAAATTTATTTTTACTGCAATTTTTTTCAGTAATCAGTAAAAATTTATTTTTACTGCAATTTTTTTCAGTAATCAGTAAAAATTTATTTTTACTGCAAATTTTTTCAGTAATCAGTAAAAATTTACTGGTAATGCAAATTAAATTTCATTATCAGTAAAAATTTATTTTTACTGCAACTTTTTCCAGTAATCAGTAAAAATTTACTGGTAATGCAAATTGAATTTCATTATCAGTAAAAATTTATTTGTACTGCAATTTTTTCCCAGTAATCAGTAAAAATTTATTTTTACTGCAATTTTCTCCAGTAATTAGTAAAAATTTACTGGTAATGCAAATTGAATTTCATTATTAGTAAAAGTTTACTGATTACTGCTTCTAGTAATGCAGTATATATTTACTGCAGTGTGCCCATGAATGATTAATATATCAGATTATGCATGCAGGATTATGGCGTGCATTGCAAAATTTACACATTTACAGGCAAATTTGCTATGAACGCATTTAAAATCGGAAATAAGCTATTTCGTATAGTTTTACAGCTTATTACTTTACTTCATAAGTCATATATCAATTAGATCTGGTAATGATACATATAAAGAATCAACACTGGTAGCCATTTTTTTAAATTGAGTCAAAAAGAGAACCTACAGTTATAAAACAGCATTGTTATCTGTCCTTATTACTCGCTGTAAAGTTCTTCTGCTTTAGATATTATTTCAAAATATCTAATATAATGCACTTTTTTTTCACAAAAGTATTTTTGTTGCAAAATATTGTTAAAATAAAACATTTTTTGAACAAGTGAGTAGCCTCCATTAAATTAGAAAATCCTGCACCCTTACGAAAAAGTAACAGTAGAACTTAATATTTTTGGCAGAAGTAAGCTGAGATAAGTCGTGCGACATAGAACAAATGGGGAGAACGAAATCGCAGGTTTTTTGAATTTGTTAAAAATGTTTTTGTGAACTATTCTTTTGATGCTTTTCTGTTTCGTGTTTTTATGTTCATAATATATTAGAACGTAATTTTACTTTTTAATTAATGGCTTAAATAAGTAAATCAAGTGTGAAAATAGCTGAAAATAATTAAAGCTTTTATAAGGGTTTCTTTCTACAATTCATAAAATAAAAAAATAAAAAAATGCGAAGGTGAATAAAATTTTGCTAAGCTTTTTTTAAATTCAACGTTGTTTGAACGTTGCTTTAATCAAAAGTTCAGTGATGGGCGTCTGCATGGCGAGACTAGGAACAAAAACTCAAAATTGTCAACGATCTGACAACGCAGTTCAATTGCGAATAAGGGTTTGTGTCTACACTTAAAAAAATAATAGCCGAGCTTTTTTTAAGTAACCGAGAAGTTCATAAGTGTTGCCAAATTTTAATTTTAAAATTCACCAAAAAGGAGAAAAAAGCTCTTTTTTCCTCAAAAGTGCACCAGATTTATTAGAATTTTAAATATATTTTTAAAATTTATTTATTTATTTTAACCCTGGATAACCAATCATATTTATAATACGTTATAACCAATGTTAGTCGATTCGACTAACACGCTCCAAAACTCGTTTTAGAGGAGCTGTTAGTACATAAAATACGTAAAAAGCTGTTAAAAATGGAACCTACATATGTATAATCTACTAGAAATAAAAAACACATTAATATTGGCCTTTGTTTTTTTATTTTTTACATTTTTTTATAAGCTACTTATTTTATCAGTTTGAGATATACCACATAAGATTATTGAAAAAAAGAAATAGCAAATAAACATAAAAAACTTAAAAGGCTCTTCTATCATTATACGAATAAATCATTATTTATTATTGTTAAAATAAAAAAGTTTAAATCAATTGTTTAACAAAAGAGACACAATTCGCTGCACCACTATAAAAAACTTATAACCAAAACACTATATTCCTACAACAAAGGAATTAACTTCGACTGAACTGAATTTAAAATACCCCCACAACCGTATTTTGGTATATAAGAAGTTGTCAATGTTGTATAATGTTGATGACACCTCTTTTAGGGGGCGTGGTTTTCATCCAAATATACAAAATTTTATACTCAGAGTTCATCCCAATTATCAAAGCTTATGTGTGAAATGTCAAGGTTAAAACAAAATTTTTTTGACGCCACTTGTGTGTGAGGTGGGCGTGGTTTTCATCTAATTTTGACAAATTTCAAATATGTGGTGAATATTTCACTCCAAAGCTAATGTGCAAAATTCGAAGTTTATTTTTGTGGCATTTTAAGAGATACCGTTTTGGTAAAGCAGTTTCTTATAGGAGGTAGGCGTGGTGTTCATCCGATTTTGCTCATTCCCGAATTTTATCTTCGTTTTTTGAATGTAAGCACACCTCTTTTATTTCATTATGATAGCTTAAAAACTGTGGCTGTAATCGTGACGGCAGACAGACAATCGACTCAGGAGGTGATGCTGATCAAAAAAATATCTCCTTATAAGCGTTACGAACGGAGTAACAAAGTTAATATACCCCTTACGCAAAACGCGTGGAGGTATAAAAAGTTACGTTAGAGCCAATGCTATTCGTTTCTACTAACAGTACATTTATAAAAAGATTCACCCCATCCAATTAAAAAGGCAAATACATCCGAACGCAACGAGAGCAGCTTAACAACTAATGTGGTTACTACAGTATGGATAGAGAACACGATCCTATGAGAGAGAAAAAGGCTGTAAGCAAAAAATTGAGTAGTGTTAGTCGAAACGACTAACACTGGTTATCCAGGGTTAAAAGATAAAATTAATTCTAGACCTAACTATATTCTTAATTGTCAATTGTTTTATTTTTGGATTGACACCTCCGAAACTAAAAAAAAGCACAAAAAAGCATTAGGCACCAAACCTCATGTTTCTTGCGCCAAAATTCTCAAAATGCACTAAATCACTAAATAACGGAAATTTTCTATATACTAGATATACGTACAAAATATTTTTGAAAAATCTTTCGTTTGCCGCTATTTTCATTAATTAATGACTTTTCATAAAAATTGAGTTGTGCTGAGAAAATCTATAGTTTTCATGATATAGCCAAAAGTTTCATGTCATAATAACGGAATTTTTTCAAAACTTACGAAGTATATATTCATGTTTAGAATCTAAGTTAAAAATTTCATTTTTGAATCACACATTTAAAAAATGTTTTACCAATATTTTTTATAATCCTGTTTTGCAGGACTTATTAAAAAATCAAAATACAGCAAAAGCCAAGCTACTTTATGTCTTCATAACAATTACTGTAAGGTGGTAATTCAAATAAAATAAAGTACCTAATTTTTTAATATTTAAACCATTTTTTAATTACTCAGCAAACACAAATACATATTTTTATATTTTGTATATGAAGATAAAAAAAATAATTTAATTTTAAGATTTGAAATTTGTACATGGTATTTAATATTTTTATCGCAGGCAAAGCAGCGGGTATTTGCTAGTATCTTATAAACGAATAGCCACCAATGACTTCAGTTTAGACATAATCAATAACTTGCCTCATGCTTCTTAACAGGGAAAAAGACCTTTCTTATTATTAGTTTTTGCTTTTTTCTTCTTTATGTCACGTCCGTGATCCTGTAATAGACCATATGAAAAAAATTTATTGAAAAGAATCAGCTCTTTATTCATAAATATTGGCAGATTGGTTTATTGATATTGATAAAACTATGTTTATTTAAAATAAAGCAACCATAAGAATTCTTGAGTCAAAAACTAAAAATGAAATAAACAATTTTGTATATTTTATTGTAACAAACTTCTGCCCTAATCTAGTAGAAGTAATATTAAGACTCAGATTACATTTCAATTCGAACCGCACTGCTTTTAAAAATAGTTTTGACACTAATGAAAATAAAAAAAATTTTAAAATAATTTTTTTTGGTTTTTATTACCGTGTCACACACAGTAGGACTTCATACAAGTTTTGGCCATAAATAGTGAAAAAAAAACTTACCAGAAAAAGTTATCCGTGACCAAAAACTTAAAACTTATTAAAAATTTTTTATTTTATGATATAAATAAAAACATTTTATTTTTATTAATTTCTAAAATTTCTAAATAAATTCAATAACCATGATGATCAAATCGTCTGCACTGTTTCACAAATATAGTTTCCTTTTTCGTAAATGTTTAGTAAATGTTTCGTAAACTTTTTGTATTTTGTATTTGTATTTTGTATTTGTTTAAGGATAAATTAGTACTGTAAGATACAAAAAGATCTTTAAGAAGTACAACGGTGAAACATAAAAAATCAACTTATAGCATATAATAATTATAGACTTAAACAATAAAGATTTTATAGTTTAGAACAAAAGTTAAAATAAAAATAGAAAGTATATGATCAACAGATGACACTTGTAAAATTAAAAAGATAAATAACTGATTACTAATTTATAATTTTTTTTACAGAGTATTTGTAACATATATATTGCAATGATTAAATGATAAAAATAAAAACAGTTAAATAGTGAAAACTTTATATAGATTGTTTTAGTCGTTTGAGAAATATAACAAAACAGATAGCTAAAATTTGTTCGTACTAGTGATTGATTTAATATTAATTGGTAGTGAATTCCATAGTTTAATGGCATTGACGAAGAAAAGACGCTTAGATTGCAAGCAATTGAATTTAGGTATGATAAGATTCCCAGTTCGGTTGGAAACAGAGAAGCGCAATTTTTAAAAAAGGTATGATGGAGTCCTGTAGATAATGAGCTTATGCAGAAAAATACAATTTCTCGCTTCTAGATAGTTAATTATGCTACAACCCAAAATATTCTTACTGAAAGTTGAGATATGGTCAAACCGGCTCAATCCGTAAACATATCTGGTCGCATCATTAAAGGCAACAAGTATTTTGTGCGCTGAGTGTGAATTAGAATTACTATATACTAGTTCTGAGTATGTGATATAAGGCACAATTAGTTGAATAACGAGTCTCTTTTTAGTTTCAATTGGAAATAGATTCTTTTGATGATATTATTGATGTGGTCGGAACATGACAGTTTTGAATTGATAAAAAACCCTAGATTTTTAACTTTATTTACCATTTGCAGGTTGTTGGCTATTAAAAATATAGGCGGTATCTCTAGGTCGTCAAGTTTTTCCTTAAAGATAGGCAGAACATATGACTTATTTGCATTAAGGCAGAGATTATTGTCAGATGCCCACCTACAAATTGCACTCAGATCATCATTCAACCTTCAGCACAGGTCGTCGAGTAGTCCGACACGGTGTGACAAATACAACTGAATGTCGTCAGCATAAGCGTGCATAATCACATCATTGCATACGGTGAAAATGTCATTAATGAAGACACTGAATAGTAAGGGCCCAAGAATTTATCCTTGTGGCACACCAGTTGCAATATGTTTCAATTAGGAAAATCTATTTTTAATATGAACCCTTTGTTTTCTACCATCAAGATAGTTGGCTATTAGATCAACAGCAGCATTGTTGAAACCAAAAAGAAGCCTAAGCTTCTGACACAGAATGGACTGATTGACACAGTCAAAGGCTTTGGAAAAATCTAATAAACAAAGCAGTGTTATATGTCCCTTTTGTTTTAGTAAAAATGGAAGGCATTGGCTAAAGATAATAGACAAATGGTTGAAGCACGAAAATATCATTATATTAAAATTTTTTGTTAGTTACTAAATGACATTATTACTTTACTACCTAATTACTACATCACCCAATTTAAATTTAAGGAAATTTTATCGCGTGGGTTATGTCGCGTGAGTTACGGCAGATATTTTTTGGAAACTCAATATATTTTTAAATAAGCAAAGTCCATAGGTAAAATGGGTTTATTATGAATCTTTACTGTTTTCCCTTTATGTAAAAAATTAAAAACAAAAACAAATTATATGGGAAAATTCGCTGAGTTTTTACAATCTAAACTTGCTTGTAAAACACACTTACTTTTTTGTCGCGTGAGTTACGCCCATATTTACCACTGCCATTCTTAATTAGTTACAGGAATGACAATTTTGATAAATCATACCATTGCTATGTCTTGTAAGATATACATACATAAGAAATTTTTTTCTACATTAATAGCATAAAGTTCTGAGAAAACTAAGTTTTAAGTTGTACGCATGTCGCGTGAGTTACGATGGAAATGCCTATATATAATGCCCAGTTTAGATCAAATCCACAAACTGACACTCCCACCTTCCGTACGAATTTTTTGTCATTCAAAAGACATGGTAGATATAGAAAAGTATATATATTCTTAAACAACATCTTTACCTAAGTCCATTTAGCCATTTCCGTCTGTCAGGTTTTCCATCTATCTGTCTGTCTGTTTGTGACTACGATGTCAGCCGTAATTTTTTAGCTACCTTAATGCAATTTGAGGCAACTTTAGCTTGTTTTTAAAAATAAAGGTCAAGTTCAAAAATGAGCAAAATCGGATGAAATCTACGCCTAGCTCCCATACAAAGTTACTATCAAAAGAGTAAAATCTCTTTACATTTCACAAAACTAGTATATGGATTTGTAATTTTGCATATGAGCTTTGATATATAGTATCACTTTAAGTATGAAATTCAACTAAATCAGATGAAAACCACTCCTACTTCCCCTACAAAGTGACTTTATCAAAAGTGTCAATTATCCTGAAATAACAAAAAATTAGTATAATGATTTGAAATTCTTGATAAATGTTTTTATTTTTAACATGCACCCTAAATTTGATATTTGAAACAATTTAATGAAAACTTCGCCTACCTATCATACAAAATTATGTCATCAAAGTAGTAGGACTTTCATATATTCCTCAAAAATTAATTCACTACAAAACATGCGTAACTTCAATACTTAAAATGTTCTCTGAGTTTGGTAATGGGAGAATTTGAAAGAAAATCACGTCTATTATCTACACAAATTGAGGTCATCAATATAAGAAAACCTTCAAAACTTCGAATATACTTACCCGAATATATGCGGCTGTGGGGTTTTTTAGCTTCGGCCCAGTCGAAGATCATTCCTTACTATTAAATAACTATTTCAATAGCATATATACCTAGTGTTTTGAGCTTTTGATACATACTTACATAATATATATATATATTCTTATGATCTAAGGGCTACATAAAATCGAGACATAAGAGAAAAAAAAACAGAATGTGTAAGTAGAATTATTGCACCTACTATTTGCTAAACAATTTTTTAGTCTACCCTGAAACTTAATTGTGATGATTTACATAACTTTTTTTTTATTTTTAATGTAATTTAGTGTTGAAGATACGCTAAAAATAATAAAATATTATGCCTTTTAAATGATGCTTCACGCGAAAACATCACATAAAATCGCCTTTTGGGCGAGTTTCGGAGGCAAGAACCATATTTTTCTATAAATATATACTTATATTAATGCATACAATTTTGAAAAATTTGGAAAGATGGTTTCTGAAGTGTTTTTTTTACCTGCTAAAGTTTTCAAAGTTTTTAGCTTTTATGCACTAAAAATGCTTATTTTTAAAAAATTCACAAAAAATATAATTGTTTTAGTAACAACATAAAAACTTCAATTTAAGAAACATTTAATATCATTTTTTTATTATTTCTTCATTTCAATTCCATTCTCCTTACAACAAAAAGAAAAATTGAACACTTACAACTACAGGAAGTAAGAACTATTGACAGTCTCAAATTTTTTCAATAAAAAAAGTTAAGATTTCTGAACGATTTTTTTGGCTTTCCTTATCTGATGTATGAACTTTCGATTAGAAAAAAAAAATTTACAATATCAAATATTTTACTATTTTCTATTTACGACCACGATCTCACACTGTGCGTGTTTTTAAATTATTTCTATAAGTGATAAAAGAGAAAACTATTCTTAAATTTTTAAGAGATTTTAGTCATTAATAACATAAAAACCACACTTTATACCTGAAAGAATTTTCACAGTAGCTTAAGAAATTAAATCATGTTTTGCTTGTTTAAAAACATTTTATAATTTAGGCACATTATAATTTTTTTTCTTTTTAAAGGATGCTCAGCATGTCAGCTTTTCATACTTTAACACAAAAAAGTCATGCTCTTCCATTAACTACCCAAAAATAATGTCCAAAAAAGTGAAATTTATTTTATTGTCATAACTGGTTTCATTTGGTTGACCCAACAATACGTCACTTTTTACTGCGATTCCCCGAAAAAAATGAGAAAATAAAGTATGTGTAAATATTTGCTTAATTTTTACCCCGGTTTTAAGGGGAGCCATCGCTATCAACAACTAAACATACGTCTTTTGTGCTGCCATTTATTCTCTATATGTCTGCAAAACAAACGTTGAAATACGATAAGTTGTGTAAACAACTCAGCGAACACAAGCAGGCTAAGTCTAAGGACGAAGAACAACAAGATGCCGCCTTAGGTCAGTCGTAGCAGTCACTCGTTTGTGGTGTCATCATCCTTGCTGAAAGCATTTTGGCAGAGCGAAGATTTACTGCTTGTCACTGACACAGAGGTCGTTATGTTTCTATGTTGGTAGGCCGGCGGGTAAACTGCAGGATTTTTCCAAGAAACACACTGGTAGCGGAATGAGATTGTTAACAGAATCAAATTAAGTGGCCAAATCCATATAAGATAATTTCGGTTAGATATTTGATGCTACAACACAACCCACATCAATGCTTAAAAAAGGGTGGTAAAACCAGAGCAACAACATCGATAATAAAAACAACCAAACACCTTGTGGACTAAAGCTGAAATTAGGATAAGACAAGCTACACTCAAGGAGAGAACTTCATATAGTTTGACAAATCGACAAACAAGGCAAATAAATAAATCAAGCATGCTGTAAATGAATGAAACGAATCTCGTAACTCTTGAATGCATGATTTTGGTTAACTGTTTGCTTCATAGCTTTGGCTGCATATCAACAGATAAAGTTTTTTTGTAAGTAGACAAAAATAAATATCTTTGGGCTTGTCAGTTCAAAACACAGTTGCTGATGTTAAAGCGTGTTTGATAAAATCTTGTGTGATTTTTTTATTGCAGAAGTGCAACATGTACCTCTATGATTAATTTCTTAATAACCATCACAGTGTTTTTGCATGGCTATAATTACGAAAAAAAAACAAAAAAACAATATCGCCTACCTAAAAGTTAGATAAACATTGATTGCCTTCGGATAGAGAAGCAATTCTAATATTTCCTTAGAATAAACCATTACAGATATCCTAGCAACTAAAACAAACATCCTAATTAGCAATACAAAAACTTTGGTTTGGCAGGACTATCTAAAGCAAGAATTTGACAGGGCTATCTTGATTAAGCAGTCCTTAGTTATGCCAAAATTTACTCTTTTTTTTATTTAACATTCGTTCGTTATGTATGAATATTGTACCTTATTTTTTGAAGCACCATAAAAATGTTAACATTTTCGACTCTATCAAGTTGCACAGGACATTATCAATGACAAATTTGCCAAACCCAACCCACCAAATTCAGTAGAACCAGTCTTGAAAAAGCAAAGTTGCAAAAACCTTGAGTTGCTTTTAGACATGACTTTGATTTATGGACTAAAATCTTAAAATAATGAAGTCCAGAATTAGTGACTGAAGCATGGTTATGAATGTTTGTGTGAGTCTATGTGTGTGCGTGTGAATTGTGTTTCATATAAATGTAAGCATGAACTGTACATTCAAATAATTGCCAGAAGGCGGTAAAGCTGAAAATCTAAAATATTCAAAGCTTTTAATATTATAACATGTTTGAGTGAATTTGCATTTAATGTTGTAATTGAGTGTGGCAGCAAAAATCATAGATTTCAAGCTAGGGCTGTAAGACATAAATTTGAGTATCAAGTGCAATATTTTGAAAAGGTAGAATAATTACAAGAGTTTTATTTTGCTTTTGCTAATAATTATGATAAAGAAAACACAACAAACTGTGTTAATAATTTAATAATACAAAAAATCGGCATTATTAGAGAAAAATATTACACTGTTTTCATAGTTTGTATATGGTTATGTTTCAATTTTATACGGTCCAAATTAGAACACAAAATTTTATATTTTATTTATTTGTT
Organism: Dichetophora obliterata; assembly: GCA_963920525.1. Classification (NCBI taxonomy): domain Eukaryota; kingdom Metazoa; phylum Arthropoda; class Insecta; order Diptera; family Sciomyzidae; genus Dichetophora; species Dichetophora obliterata. The sequence goes on from OY986435.1 coordinate 194,520,904, forward strand.
CACTTTTATTTATAATAAAAAAATTAGTCATAAAATAATGACTTTACGAAGTTTAAGGAGCGCTATCAGCATCCAAGATTTTCGGCTCATTTTATATTTTAAATCAGCTCAATTATGCAGTACCTTATTTTATATGTAATTACACTAAGAAAATAAAAATGTTTGCCACAAGTATAAAAGCCTTGAATATGAATATACGTGTGAATATACAAATAATCGAAATACTTGTGGTAGATATATGTCAAACGTTCTAAAATAAGAAATGACTTGTGGCAAACACTTTTTAAATATTTTTCAAGTTTGCAAATACTTGTACCAAATAATATTGAAACAATTTCCTAACATGAAATTGCTTAAGTATGCCAAGAATCATTTAAGAATGTCTCAAACATCCTGTAACTTATTCAAAACATTCTTCAATTATGTATTTACCAAAAACATTTAGTTTAAATACATTTTCGCAGAATTTGCACATGCAGTAGATATTGTAAATAAGATTAATATACTGTATGAGATTTTTATTGCCTTTAGATAACTTATTTAGTTTACTGTCGACTTCAATTGAAAAATAAGAAAAATGTTTTAATGTTGATTTAAGCAGCACGGCTGTAGTACTTTATTTTTTTACTGTTCGCAGAAAAGTGATTTTAAAGTTTGTTTGCAAGAATGCACATAGCTACACACATTAGTAACAGTTCATTTATAAGGCCTACAAAGATATAAATAGAATATCAAGAATATATGTTTAACGGACGTTAGAATACTTATGTATGTACTCATGAGATTGAGTGTAGGAATGAGTACAATTAATATGAATAATAAAGTATGTGAGTGAGAAATGAAAGCCCTCTAGGAAAAATCGTAAGACTTCCATCTAAAAGTGATAAAGTAACATTCCCCACCGTATCTTTCGGAAGCTTAAGGGTAGTTTTGTATTTACGTTGTTTCCAAACTGCTTCTTTTAGAATGCATGTGGAAACTTTTACTTATTGTCAAGCAATGACAACAGAAAATATTAATATCATTGTGTCCTAGCCGCTTATTATAGAATTCGATAGTCTAGTGGTAGCGTGCTTGATTGTCGCTCAGTTCCCGGGGTTCCGAGTTCGAATCCTGGCCGCGCATTTTCATAACAAGGGAGAAAAATGTTTCCACATTAATTTTTAGAACAGGCGAGAGGACTGCTTCCAGTTCACTTTTTGAGACAGCGAAGAGGAATGTTTCCACATTCATTTTCAACACAGTGGACAGGAATGTTTCCCTTTAATGACATGCTATGTAAAAAAAGAAATGGAGTGTCCAAAGGAAAGGAATGCTTCCCATATTCCATGGAATGTATCCTGTTTATGCCCGGGAATGTTTCCATTTCCTAGAGGGAGCAGTTTAGTTGTTTTAACAGTTAGGGTATATCTCAATTACTCTAACACATACTATTTATGTTTCTAATTCTAAAAATGAGATTTTTTTAATTATATCTGTGCTTAATGTCAAATATGTTCATGAAGCACAACAACAAGTATTTGTCAATTTATACTTGCAAGAAACATTTTATAATATTATTTAATGGGGAAAACCTAAGAAAAATTCTTAAAAAAATCGAAAATTTTTTTCACTTTACAGATGTTTAAGGGTCTTAAAAATAATATACATAGAGAGAAAAACCACTTTTTTTGCAACTGCCGCACACATAACTTGAGTAAATCTTCACCGATCGTTTTTAAATTATGACAGTATATTCAAAATACCTTTGTGAACGACTTTTTTGTGAAAATTGTAACTGTTTTGTTCGATCACGCACCATTTCACGAAAAACCAACATATCGAAAAATTATAAATCATAAATGAAGGACGTTAGGTGTCCGGCCATGACTTACTTACTTACTTAGTTGGCGCTACAACCGTATGTCGGTCTTGGCCTCATCTAAGAATTTGCGCCAGCCATTTCTGTCTTTCGCTTGCTGGCGCCAGTTCGAAATTCCAAGCTTCGTCAGGTTGTCCTCTACTTGGTCTTTCCAACGAAGATGCGGTCGTCCTCTTCTGCGTTGACCGCCGCTGGGTGCCGAATCGAATGTTTTCTTCACTGGAGCATCGTCTTTCATGCGCTGAACATGACCAAGCCAGCGAAGCCGCTCGATTTTAATGCGCTTGACTATGTCGATGTCAGCGTACATCTCATACAGTTCATCATTCCACCGTATTCGGTACTCGCCATTGACGCAGATTGGTCCGTAGATCTTACGAAGAATCTTTCTCTCTAATGCTCCTAAAATCTTTTCATCTTAACTGCTCAGCGTCCAGTTTTGTGATGCGTAAAGTAGGACGGGCATGATGAGTGATTTATAGAGCGTGATTTTCGTTCGTTGGGAGAGGGCTCTGCTTCTCAATTACCTACTGAGCCCAAAGTAACACCTGTTGGCAAGAGTTATTCTTCGTTTGATCTCAATGCTGATGTCGTTGGTTGAATTAATGCTGGATCCCAGATAAACGAAGTTCTTCACAACCTCGAAGGAGGTATTGTCAACGGTAACGTGGGTTCCAAGACACTGCGACTGTTTTTTTGTTGACACCAAGTATTTCGTCTTATCTGCATTCACTGCCAGACCCATTCGATTTGACTCTCTCTTGACTCTCTCCGGCCATGAACCCCTTCAAAAAATAGGGGCATAGAGCTAGTGAACAGCAACAAACTAAAACTCCTGTAGCTGTTTTTGACAACTCCTGATCGCCAAAAACGGGCACTATTACCTTGTCAAATAATTATACCATGGTTATAGCAGCAAACTGTTGGAGTCTAGATTGATTCGTGATAATTTATTTATTTATTTATTTATTTATTTGTTAAGCTTAATACAAGCTGATTAACTAAGAACTAATCTTATTCTAACAGGGTCTTAACTTATTCTAACAGGGTTTATTTTTTTTTTATTTTTTATTTTTTTTTCTTTCCTTCCTTGTTTTAGTGTAAGAAAGATATCCAATTCGTGGTGGGCGGATTACGCCCAGAAAAACCATATTGTAAGAACACGTCAAAAAGGAAATACGGGGAGAAAAGTAATAAAGGGAACTGACAATAATTAACAGGGAATATGTATCATATCTTAATTGTAAGAAAAAGATTATAGAGGGGGAAAAAATGGCGTTGGAGTTAAGAAGAAGTTGGAGTTAGAAGGGAATTTCGGAGTCGAGATCTGCTCAGATGAAAATCGAATTCGCTGATCAAATTGTTAGTTACACGAAGCATCCTGGTTACAGGTTCACTGCAACCATAGTCGGTACGATGAAAGTTGAGGTGGAAGAGAGGAATATACAGACAGACCTAAGGTTACGTGGGTTGGTATTAAAGGATATTAATTGGAGTAGTGCTGGGCAAAAGTAAACAAAGAGCACAACATACAAATCTTTGTTTGCAAAAGTAAACAAAGAGCACAGCATAAAAATCTTTGCAGAATCAATTCAGTCGCTTTTTCGAAATTTTGCTTTCTGTAAAGTAGTAGAAAAACATTGCCTTGAAAGGCGGCTTACAGCACAGTAATTCTGTTTTGATTAAACAGAAAGTGTTCATATAAGCTTATCAAAGTGGATGGTATTGCAGAAACCACAGAAGACTACCGAAGAATTGATATAGCTATCTAGAGGTATTCACACTGACTTGGGCAGTTGAGTATGGGTAGATTGAGTACTTTCGATTATTGCGAGCACCCTAAATTGCAATTGAATACTTTGTAGAATAGTTTTGAGCAGTGCTGCATGTTTGTTTGATCTCCCCGGCTTATGTCGCTGATGAGAGATGAATGACAGCTGGAAGAGGGTGGCCACCAAATTATTTTTTTATCATTTTATGTGTGCAAAATTTATGCCATTAATTGGGCGTAAAAAAGTTATTTTATATACGAGCAGTTTTTAACGTGAACTTCGTTGCATTTTATGATTTACTAGTAATCCCAGGCAGATGTTTTTCTGCCACGGACCACCTTAATGCCATATAAGAATTTTCATGCCAATCTGAAAAAATAATTTTGTGTATCTGAACGGGCATAACTGTAGTGTGACCACGCCCATTTTAAGTTCAGCTTCCGAAAGTAACAATATGAACAAAATTACCAAAATATAGCATTTTTATTGATTTGGCGGCGGTAAAAGTGAGTGTAACAAAAATTTTTCTCTAAAACATCTCGTATTCGAAAAAAAATCGAATGCTTATCCCCTGAAAATGGAGCACAAACATAGTTTTTTAGTAAAGTTGCCACCTGTAACCATACGAACTAAATTACCAAATTTTAGTTTAATACGATCCAAATTGTCTGAAATATAGCTTTTTTTATATATATGTGGGCAATAAAAGAAGATGCGGAAAATTATTTTTTATTATTTGAGCTATTAGCCTTGGCAACATATGTTGTAAATTTGATGCCCTAAGGTCAATTATTGCCTATTTTTGAAAAGGGTGGTAACACATGAAAAAAGTAGATTAGTAGATGGGTACTTGGGTACAATAGCACTTCACAAGAACAAAATGTACGGCATTTGCCAATCTACCCAACTACCCAAGACGGTGTGAATACCCCTTCTCTTTTTTCTGCTTGGTGGTGCTTAAGTTTTACTTATCATGCGCTCAAATTTAATTTAAAATATTTACAAAAAACAAATTTATATACTTGTACGCTATATGCAACAAAAAACAGTTTTCTGGTTCATTTAATTTTAATTTCTTTTAATCTTTTAATCTTTTTATTTTTTTTTCTGCTAGTAAATTAATGCTCAATGAATAGTGAGTGACATACTTGAAGCAAAACATTTACGAAATGTTATAGATACTTGCAGCAATTCTTTTATAAACATACCTATTTTTTAGTGCTATGTAGCCTCAGCAGTATAAAATCTCATCCCTAAACTAATTATTTTTCTATTTTTGCTGTACCTATCAAGAACACCGTAAGACATGTTATTGAAAAACTTTACAAAAATAACAGATTAAAAACTTAAGAGATATTCAAAATATTAATGTTGTGCGTGCCAATATAACGTTGTGTGCCAATATATCAATTTAGATTTCCTCAACTTTATCTTCATTAAAAAGAGGCTGTGACTTCTCTCCTCATATCTTTTAATGCTGTGTCCAAAATTTTAACTAAGTCGATTAAACACTTTTATCTTAAATACTTCCAATACAAAATAAGAATATCTTTATAAGTTTTGCAGCAAAATTACACAAAATCTTTTTTTTTTTTTTTGCTTTACTTAAGCTTTTACTACGTTTATTGTAGTTTATTTTTAAATTAGTCTCCAGCAAAGTATGTGTGATAAATAAGCTCTTATCAAAGTCAAGAAGAGCTACAGTTTATAATTCAAACATAGACGAATACAACTTGTAGTGAGTACAAATGAACTAAAAGTTATCATAAAGATTTTAGTAATGAATACAATTCCCAACGCAATTAATTTACCAAAGATAAAATAATCAAAACCTTTCCCACACGCTCCACCCCACGCAACTTCAACACTAAAGTCCATGAGTAGAAATACAAGCTGTAGACTGCTGGAAGCTAGAGGCATAAAAAGCTGGAATTCCAAATAAGATTTGATGATATATGAGAAAATCATTTTTCACGTTGCAAACAAGCCAAAAAAAGAAAAAAAAATCAGAAAACAAAGACAACCAGCGGAATGTACATGCAAAATGGTTTTTTCTTAACGTTTAATGCCAATGGAAGTATGGCAAAAGGCAAGGAACAAGCGAATAAGGCCCAGCATGTCGTAACTAAAGTAACTGAAGTGTAATTATGAACTAGTGGAAAGTTAAAGCAAGAGAGTGAGAAAAGTGTTTCCTATTTTTCCCCAGGAGAAAAAAGACTGGGGATAGCATTTTATTGGGCAAGGTTTATGATGTGCTTTATTCGAAAGTAGTTTTAACATTAAAAATTTTATAAGATACAGATTACATTGAAAACTAAGTTTGAAAATAACAAATAATATTTTTGGATCTCGCAATGTTTTGCAACAACGAAGGTCACATCTTTTTTTGCAGAAAGGACTTAAGTCAAACATTGGATACTTTAGGAGTTTTCTATTGACGAAGTGAAATTGTGATGTAATGCTATTAAAAGCAAAAGAAAATAATTGGTTTTGAATAGGTAGAGATCACGATTGGCACTTGCCTATTTATTTGCGTACAATTTTTTTAATAAAGTGTACCAAATGAAAAATAATGTACCAATTCTTTCATGTAGAACTTTATTAACATTTGTAATAACTCATTACTTATTTTTTTTGTGAATATACAAGACATGGCAAATATATCACACTAGCACGCCACTGTCGTACGCGTTTCCTTTTATCAATTTCCTTAAAACAGCTCTGACCATTGTCACATCAGCATGACCATTGTGTGACTTTGGTGGCAAAATTACCCTTTTTCAGATGGCCCTCCCCTAAAAGACGACTTTTTAAAAATTGTGTTTTTTGCCACTTTTGCCACAGTGTGCGACTTTTTCACAATACATTCTTTTCTGAGAATTTAAAAAAAAAGAAATAATTAAGATAAAACAAAATATTTTTAAATATTATCCAAAACCTGTTGATGAAATATTTTCCAGAATTTATTTTAATGATAAAACTTTTTCTTTTTACGATATTTAGACCCAAAATATAATAAGTGAAATAAGGATAGTAACTACTTTGACTTTTTGGCAGAGTCTAGTCATATGATAAGTAAACAAGAGTAATTCATAGAAGAATTTCAATTATTAGAATGAAAATAAAAGCATATGAAACTTCTTTTAAATGTCAGATATTAAAATATTTTGGTATAAGATAGGAAGTCTATAAAAATAATTTCAACAAATATATGTTTCAACACTTATAGAAGTATGTCACCCAATTTTTTATTTAATTCACAGAAGTGCTTGTGCTGAAAAAATTGTTGCAAAAGCGGCTCTTATGACAAATAAAATAACAAACAAATTAAAGTTGTTTTAATAAAATATTGTTGTTTGATTCATATTTCCCCCTTTTTGCCACTTTTTAAAAATTGTCAACGGTCATGAAACAATGATAAACAGATAGATAAATCTTCTGCGCAGCTACGTCACTCGGGCTTTTCAGCTGTAACACGTGGTGCATACATACACAAGAAAATGTGAAATAGCAAAAAGTACCCTCCAGGAAAAATCGGAAGGCTTCCATCTAAAAGTGATAAGGGAACATTCCCCACCGTATTTTTCGGAAGCTTAATGGTAGTTTTTTATTTATGTTGTTTCCAAACCGCTTCTTTAAGAATGCATGTGGAAACTTTTACTTATTGCCAAGCAATGACAACAGAAAATACTAATATCATTGTTTCCTAGCCGCTTATTCGATAGTCTAGTGGTAGCGCACTTCACTGTCGCTCAAGGGTCCCGGGTTCTAATCCTGGCCGGGCATTTTCATAACAAGGAAGAGGATTGTTTCCACATTAATTTTTGGAACAGGGGAGAGGACTGCTTCCAATTCACTTTTCAAGACAGCGAAGAGGAATGTTTCCACATTAATTTTTAACACAGCGGAGAGGAATGTTTCCCTTTAATGACATGCTATGTAAAAAATATGGAGTGTCCAACGGAAGGGAATACTTCCTAAATTAAACGGAATGTTTCCTGTTTATATCTGGGAATGATTCCATTTCCTGGAGGGTAAAAACAAGCAGCAAGCAGCACAAGTGCAAGCATTTAAGAAATATTTTATTAATTTAGTTTAATTTCTAATACTGTGCATTTATAGTAAGTGTAAATTATAATTTTCAATTATATTTTATGCAATTATTACTAAAGTTTTAGATGCCTTTGATAAGAATACCAACGATTGAAATTTGTTCCAAAAGTTGAATTGACAAGTTTTGCTTACAAACGAAACAACAAACGAGAAGACCATAACAAAATGAAAACAAAGAAGCAATCAAAGTGCTGTCAAACAAACACATCAAGTAACGTAGCTATTTTTTTGTGTAGGGGAACAAATTCGAAAAAACACCCCTATTATATATAAAGGGTCCGCCAAATAACTTTTTTTTTTGAAAATTCTATGGTAGGTCGTGTTTACATGAAGAGAAAAATTCCTCTCGCGAACAAATTTTAAATCATTTATGTGTTACACAAAAAAGTTAATTTTCATCAGAATAAAAAATAACATAGCCGAATAAAAAAAATAGCCAAATGAAAAATAAAATCGCCAAATATAGCCAAAGAAAAAAAAAACAAAGCGTGGAAGGAGAACAATTAAGCAATACGTAATAGCTGAAATGTTTTTTTAAAAAACTTAACAATTCAATTATATATACTTATTATTAAACAAAGCATGGAAAGAGAATGATTAAGCAATACGTAAAAGCTAAAATGATTTCTTAAAAAACTTAACACTTCAATTATGTGTATACTTCTTATTAAATTTTCGATAGAAAAATACCTCTAAATAAAGCTGAAGTACAAATATGACATTTTAAAACTTTTTTCATAAAAATCGGCCTAGTACTTTTTAAGTAAAGTAGTAACATTTAATGTGCACTTCAATTTTATATGATAGTATAGAAGTATAGATATAGCTCCATCAAGAAAAGTAGGTACTTGTCATTATTTTATAAAAATTTTTCCAACGTTTTCTACCAAAGTTGCAAAGAGTTAACCAAACAAAACTGAAAATTTTGTCTTATTTTTTCATGATTTTCTTATCTCTTTGAAAAAAAATTAAAGTTTTGAATAGTTTAAAAAATAACAGTAATGATATCTTCTTCAAATTATACTATAGTATCTTTTACATTTCAATCCAATGGGTTGCTTATTTCCCCTGTAAAAAAGATGACTTGTCAATTTCCGCCTATATGCTATAAATCTATAAACTAGAAAGTGGCCCTATCTAGGAAATCTTTTTGTATGTGTATGAAGATTGGATAAACATAGAAAAGTAAATATTGAGGTGAAATTTGAAATGATTCATAATATATCATCTGATCAAAAATTGTTATAAGATATTCACACATCTCATTTTGTAAACGTCTATTTGCCCATAAACAACGTTCATACCGCAACTTACGTTTTCACCTGACATGACTCTTGTGACTTTTTTCATATTTTCATGACTCATCATTAACTTCGCGAAAAGCATTTTGAATTTACTGAGGCGATAACGTTGAATTCGCTGAAGGCGATCCCAAAATCGGCCTATGAAAAGTTTTTTCAAGAATGTGTACCTATAGTGTGTACCTATACAAAAACATCAAATACTAGGTAAATGTATCAACGAACAACAATAATTTTACTTGCGTAATCATTTCTATACACATAAAAAATTATTTAGACAGGATCACCAGCGGCTCATCTCGGTACGTAGCACTTTACTAACAAGAAATCAGAAGTAAAAGCAGCAGCATAGCAAACAGCACGAAGAGGAAACTTTAGCAAAATAAAATGCTTGAAATCTGCGGCAATAACGGCACAGACTTCAACTTCATGTGAATATGGTAGGGGTAGGGGTCAGGAACCCTTTTTTTAAGCTGCTGCTAATGCATTAAATGGTTAAGTTATCGTTAAATATCATTAGAGGATAAGGATTTTTGTTGTGAGATTGCAAAGTTGTGGTAAAAAGAAAGGTTTATGCTTTTTTAGAATCATTATTAATGTAGGAAATAAACAAGTTTAAAGGCGTGCGAAATTGATGATTTTACACAAATGTTTGGTTTCAAATTCTTCATAAATGGTACATGTTGTTTTCTATAAACAAACAGTACTATTTCCCTGCGTTACTAAGCCTTTAACAAGCTTTCTGAAACAGACAACCAAATGTTGAGGTCACCAAAAAAGTAAACCACCATGTTTTGATTTTTATGGAAGTTAAGTGGAAACTTTAAAAACAAAACTTACTAACTAGAAATTATCAAACGTAGTGTTGTCCTATTTTAACCTCTATGTTGCTATCTAGACTGCGCCTCCTTGAGAAATAATGTTAAAATAATAGAGAACAAATTCAGATTCACTAAATTTTTCATCAGGGTTGCAGCCACTCAAACTGAACATTCTTTATTCTAATTTTTATGCTCAATGTTTTTCCTCAGCATTTTTCATGGTTTGTTTTAAGCCTAAAAATAATTTACTTTGAAAATGTAGACTTTTACACACTTCGCATTTTTATAAACTGGGCGCTCAGTAAATAACAGCAAGATGTTTATCCTTTTTGTTTTTGTGTCGATGAGGGTAGTTTTCGTGTCAGAGTTTTTATTTTATATATTAAAAAGGGATTTGTTAGGGGTTGCTAATGTTAAAAGAACAGCGGCTCCTATGTTTCAAAAGAGGTAGCTTATAATACATAAAAGTTGTGGCACGAACCACAAGGCAGTTTCTCTTACATCCTATCGACACTGCTTTGCCGATAGCTGTGTCACAGCTGCAAACCAGCCATTCAAAGTGAACTGGTGCATGGCTGCGTTCAACAGTACAGTGCGTTGGTAGATGAACACGGAACTAATTATTACTGGGTCGTATATGGGATTTGGATGCTCAGAGGATAGCTTATTTACTCACACAAATTTTAATTTTAGCTGAGAAAGCTTTTCAGAGCTTTTTTACCTCAAAAAAATTAATGGTCGAACTCGAAAGTAAACGGTTCTTAAGTAAGGTAATATTCGTTATCGGTTAGAAGACTTACTATTACAAATGCATGAATTTGTCAAGAGAGAGCTTAAGGTGAAAAGATAATCTCTTAGATAAATAGAGTCGGTAGCAGGGATGAAATTGTAGGCACATTTGTACCTTTTTCCGACGTTTTTGGCCTTAAAGGTACGTTAGGTACAATTGCTTCATTTTAGGTACATTCCGCCTTTGGTTGAACGAATTTTCCACTAAGTAGCCAAAAAAGTTATTAATTGTTATTTAACAAGTAGCTAATTTGACAACTACTTGTTTTAAGACCAAAAAATTTGTTCTGACAATTCTATTCTGTTTCAATTCTACACTAGTGTTAATAGTACATATAAAAAGAAAAGAAAAAAAGCTTTAAGAACACTTTTACTCTGCGTGGTTTTCCTTTGGCGGATTTATGATATTACAGCGATGGATAAGTAAGTTTATCAAATTTATTCCTCAGATATAAGCTACTTATTATATTTACTTGTACGTGGATCACCCGCAAACCTAATGCAAATCAAGAAGCTGATTGCGATAAAAAGTAGATATTTCTTTCAACAAGTGTGCTTTTTCAATTATGTTCTTTGACACTTTGGGTTTTTTTAGCAACAATGCGGATAAAGATGCGGAAAATGAGGCACCGACTAAAAAGAAAAAATACGACATCCCTTTAAGAAAGGAACAGAAATTATCGTATCCGTGGCTGGAAGAAGACCAAAACGTTAAACAGGATAAAAAGTGTTAAATTTGTTGTGCACCCAATTATGGCAATCTAAGCCCCATTGACCGCCATGGGAATTCATATATGCCCAAGAAAAAAATCTGATATTGCGAAATCAACGCTAAAAATTTTCGACTTCGCCCTGCCAAATTGCGAAGAAATGCGAATATCGGATTCGGCAAAAGAGCTAGAGATTCGTTTTTGCTTATTTGTAGCAGAACACAACCTTGCTTTTGTATCGTAGGATCACTTAAGTAAATGCGTAAAAACACTCAAGGACTCAAAAATAATTTCGAAAACTGTAAATTTATTGCAAACGCAGCTAAAACGCAGTATTACTCCATCATAATAGACGAAAGTACAGATTTATCCATGATTCAGAATCTGGTGGTTCTTATTAGGATTTTCAATAAAAAGTGCAGAGACAGGTTCTCAGATTTTGCGCCAGTTGCAGATTCTTCTTCTGCTGGAGTTTTTAATGGTTTTCTGAAAGTGCTGAAGGATCACAACATTTCAAAAAAATATTTACTCGGATTTGCTGCAGACAGCTGTAACGTTATGATGGGCAAAAGCAATGGTGTGCAAGCGCAACTAAAAAAAGTTTGCCCAAAAATATATGTCAACGGCGATGTTTGTCATAATTTAAACTTCGTCATCGCAGATAGCTGCATTAGACCTTCCTAACGAAATTGAGAAGCTGATTCGGGACATTAGTCATCATTTTTGCCACAGTGCAAGCCAAAAAGCAGATTTTTTAATGTTTCAACAAGATTTTGGAAGCGAGCTATATATTTTTTTAACTTACGAGACCACATACTAGTTTCAAATATATTTTGTGGTACAGAAGCTAAAATACTCTATACAGAGCAAAACCTGAAAGAGTCAGAAATTTTAGAATTCAAAGGCAATGTTTTAAAATTTTATATAAAGTTTTGCGAAGATTTGAGAAAAAGGATATATTTCGAAAATGAAATAACAAAAGCGCTTCCGGCTTTTGCACCTGAAGAAGTGGTTTCTGGAAAAACTATCAGTGTTTACCAATACTTTTAAAAATATTTCCGGAAGGTGAGTTATAAAAAGCAGAATGAATAAATACGGAGTATAGAGCATCAGCTGATTATTCGGAAATTATTAAACTTGAAAATTAGTCTATTTCAGAGTTTTGGGTTGAAGTAAGTCAAATTAAAAACGAAATGAATGAGTTAATAATGTTCTCAAATATATTTAGAATTGCTCAGGGTTTGCTTTCGCTGGCACATTCTTCCGCTTGTGTTGAGCAAATTTTTTCGATTCAAAATACTATTAAATCAAAATGCAGAAATAAATTACTATCAAGAACTTGTGCAGCTTTAATTCAAATGAAAGATTTAATTAGATGCAACGAAAGCAACTGCTACAATTTTGATGCAAAAAATTTAAGTAAATATGCTCTTCCAAACAATGACCTAAATGAAGACCAATTAATTGGTTAAATATTTTTAAACTATGCATGCACTAAAAATTGTAACTATGCAATTATGTCGTTTTACAGCTTAATTTTAAGACTAAAATAATATAGTTATTGTTATGTATATTGATATATTAAATTTAAGTTTTTAATAAAAATTTTTTATAAAATCTAAAAATAAGTGGTGCATAATTTTGGGTACATTCGTGCCCAAAAGGGTACATATTTTTTGGGAAATTAGGTACATTTTTAAATTTTCATTTTTCATCCCTGGTCGGTAGATACATAGCAGAGTACTGCACAAGCTAAGGATGGATAGTCGAGTAGTCGACAAAATTTTCGATTAATGTTTTCAGTTATTAGTCGAAACTCGATTTTTATCGATTATTTTCGGTTTTTATGATTTTTTTTTATTCATAATTAATTTAATTTTCAATAACAATAGCAATAACAATTAGGTATGTATCGAAAACACTTAGTTTTCCTTAAATGAAAAACGATTGCTATACAATAGCAACACTGGTGCTTTCAGTTCGCCAACAAAGCAGCCAACTTTGAGACAACAATATAATGTTAATTGCTAAGTTGTGCCAGCTCTGCTGAAAGTACTGCAATTGTAGTATTTGACTCCTATTGGAAAGTGCGTACTACAATCTCCCCAAATATGAATAGTATTACTATAATTATCAGCAACATTATGAGTCACATGTTGTAATTTTTATAAACTTTCATCTATTTTCCAGGGTAGCAAGGTATGAAATAAACACTGCCGTAAAGGGGTAAAGGTGTATATGAAAACTTAAGCAATTGCTTTCATGGACTTTGCATACATTTTAAGAATCTGCAATCTAAAATCTCCACACTGAAGCCACTATTTTTTATATTTCCACTACTTATACGTTAATCATTAATATGGTTTAATATTAAAAAATATGGTGCACAAAAAAATTTTTAAATATTTTAAATGAACTATGAATTGGTGAAACAGAAATTATAATAACAATCCAACATCTCGAACACGTAAACAACAATCGCTAAGCCCGAAAATGTGTGCATTTCTGGTTTTTCAACCCTTAGATATTTTTTAAAACCCTTTTAATATTGTTATTATTTAAGCCATAAAAAGATAAAAAAAAAACACAAATTTTATTTTATAAGAAAAAATAAGCTAAACAAATTTTTTTTTGCATTTCTTCGGAACAAAATCGAAAATCCAATTAACTTGAGTGTCAAATATCTCTCTAAATTTATTTTTATCATATTGGTTCATCTTTTTTTCATAGAACCAAACGGTTTCATTAAAAAAAGCGTTGCTAAATAAAAATAAGAATTACTTTCTGGCGTGTCCAATATATTGAGCAAATCCACTGATAGGGTTTAATGAAAAACATTCCAAAATTTATTAACTTTTTACATATTTCTCTATTTTTTGCACATAAAATTCCAGGTTTAAAAATTCCATTAAAATTCCACATAAAATTCCATTTTGAATTCCAGGTTTAAAAAGAATAATTTAATTCGTTTTGAAAAGTTGGAAGCCGTATGTTGAACCCACACGGCTATCAGAAATTATTTAAATAAATTTTTATATTTTTGGGCTAGCATATTCGAGTGTGACCTCGCCAAAAGTGAACTAAAAATTTTTGTCCAACTCGTATGAAATTGTATAAAAAAAAAATTAAAACTCTTCCGAGATTCGAAACCATTAACTGTACACAAAAATTGTATACAAAATGCATTAAAGTTTTTTAAGCTTCTGCATCCTTGAAATGTGATAGTTTTAAATGAAACAACATATTTTTGATTTATAATTGTATTTATGCTCTTATTATATTTTATACCATAATTATATATATTATCATACATGCTCTTTTTACTTAATATTCTAGATCCTTATTGTTATCACAAATAATTTTAATCTTTATACATTGAAAATTTACATCAATTCTGTATTGATTTACATAAATCGTAAGTAAAACTTAGTTTAAGATCTTTTTAAATTTTTTTGTCATAAAATATTCGTTATATTGTTTTATTTATTCCTAACTTGTTGCACTAACTTGTATTACTTTCAGAATGATTCCTTTTAACATACATTTTTATAGTAATTTTTTTATACTTGTATATCTGATAATATTTTATAATACTCGTTTTTCATAGCAAAACAATTTATGACATTTATATAAAATTTATCGCACACGTGTTTTTGAAAATTTAAAAAAAGAAATAATTTTGATATACATACTTTAAAACAATAAAAAATTTTAGCTTAGAAAGAAAAAAAAATTGTTTTAAATGCCATGTCTGATATTATGTAATTATGATTTGAAGATATGTTTGAAGAAAGTCTCTTTAGTGGAAACATGGTTAAAACATTCTCACGCAACATTAAAACATGTTATTGTGAACATGCTATTGTGAATGTTGTTCCACAAATGATCGTTGATATGCAAAAACTTTATTATGATAAGGGTATTCACTTCAATACTTAAATGCCCGAACGTACAAATTTTCGATGAGTTTAAGTGAGCAACCGTTTTTAAAGTTTTTTTTCCTATGAATCTGTCAAACTGAAAACTGCTATAACTCTTATATATCTATATCGCGCAAATAGTGGTTGGAAAAGGGAAATATTTTAAGTATTGATTTAAAATCCAACCAGAAATTTACCTTTAAAGATTTTTGCTTTGTAAAAATTACATATATCTAAATATATATAAAGAAAGTATTTTACAACTGGTTTTCTTCTTATTGAATTTTACGTATTCACAATGGCTCACACTAATTTTACATATCTTTTAGTGGCAATTTAATACTTATTTTCTTCGCAAGTTTGCGATGTTTATTTTTCATATAATAATAATTGCACTGAACTTTTCGGAAATTTCAGCAGGGAAGTGACCACCCTTGATATGAATTGTTAATTCTTTTAGTGGTGAAAAATTTATATGTATAGTTTCAGATATTTTTACGCATCTAAATATATATTACCAACTTCATATATGTAACAAGTCATAACAAAAGCACATGGAAGATTTTTGACCTTGAAATTGCATAAATGATAATAATCATAATTACTTTATGCCATAGAAATAAAGTATGAAGTCCAAGATTGTATTCTTTTTGTTTTATAAAATAACTAAACAAAAAGGTATGAAAAGTTTATTTATAAACTTAAATCTATCTTGTATAATTCACAATTGATTATCGTATTAATTACTTATAATAACTTATTTATAACACGGAACAACGGCTAAAAAGCTCAAAATGTTTGATAGTCGATCTTACATAATTCAAGGATAATAAACAAGATGGATTTCTCAGATATTTTCCATCACATCTAAATTTCGTGTAAGACTACTTTGCAAACGAAAATTTTACATACAACAAAGTCTTAATATCATAACTGCTCAAAAAACTTAAACATGGTTTCCATTTAATAAGACTACGCTTAGCAAGGTGGCGTATTTGGTTTTTTGCTATCACGTTAAAAGTTTCCGTTATGATCAGTTAAAAATTGAACATTTTCATTACTGTAAAAGTTTTTAAGTTTTTGTTTTTAAATCTAGGGAGGGAGTAAACTTTTAATAAACTGGACTCTCTCTCTGATCCCATTATGAAAATTTTGCGGTTGTTTCCTGAAGCAGGCGATTTCAATGTCCATAACCCGGCTTGGTTACGTCATTTGGGCTCATTGTCACTTGTTTGGCAATATGTAATTATTCTTATGGAAACAATAACGTCTTCTTGAGAGACAAAATTGTTAAAGATTTAGGTTTATATTTTGATACCAAGCTTTCTTTTAGCCACCATCGTGAGTTCATAGTATCTAGAGCCTGTTCTCTACTTGGATTTCTAAAACGAAATTCGAAAGAATTTTTAGATCCTTTGACAGCAAAAACACTTTACGTAAGTTTAGTAAGATCTCAACTTGAATACTCAAGTATTGTGTGGGACCCTTTTTATGAATATGAGAGCAGTCGCATTGAACGAATTCAAAAAAAATTCACAAGATTCGCTCTACGCCGGAGGTTTTCTCTCGAGAATATGCCATCTTACAATGAGCGTTGCAATTTATTAGGCTTGCAACACTTGTCGCAAAGAAGACATGCACAGAGCGTTTTATTTATTAAGCGCATCTTAGATAGCAATATTAATTGTCCGGAACTACTAACTTTAATTCCGTTCTATGCTCCGATAAGAGTATTAAGGGAGAGTGCTTTATTTTACGTTCCATTTCATAGAACTAATTATGGCATGAATGAGCCAATATCTAGATGCTTGATGTATTGTAACTTCATTGCGAATAACATTGATTTTAGTAATGATTTTAATCTTTTTAAAAGGAATGTCTTTGAAATGTTTAAATAATTATCACTAGTATTATATCATAGTATTGTATCTATTATTCGTATTACTGGTGGAAATATTTCTGTAATTATGAAATAGTCTGTAAGATCTTGATCAGTAGACTAAATTTAAATTAAATAAATAAATTTAAATAATAAATAAATTTAAATAAATAAATGTTGAGCTATTTGCTGAATCGAACCAATTTATTCAACTAGTGAAGTAACACACTTTTTTCCCTCAAAGTGGTATGCATAGACATAATACCCTGGACCGGTTGACAGTCAGGACCAAAGAGGAAACCTTTCAGAATTGGCGTTCAAACAAGAATACTGATACTAAAAGACTGATACTAATCGAGGCAAGGAATCGCAGTAATGCAATTGTAAAAAGCAAAAAGTTTCTGCACGAAGCTCGCATTAGAAAACAGGTTATTTTTTGCCCCAAATAAAGCAAACATTTTTGGTCGTTTGTTAAAAGAGTGAAGAATCAGACATCGTAATCGATTCCAACTCTTTTAAAAGATGACTAAATCTTCACTGATTCGGCTAATAAAGTGAACATATTGGCTAGATTGTTTGCACAAAATTCGACTCTCTCGGATAACAATTAGCCACTGCCCTTTGTTGAGGGTGGATCTGCTGCAATGCATTAGATTTACTTTCAAACGAGAGCAGTTAAAAGAGTCCTAACAAATCTCAACAAATATTAAAGTAGTGGGCTCAAGTTTGGATTTACAAAGTTCAGTTGTTTTCTTTGCGAAGGTTTCAAACCTGTGGCCTTTAAGATAAGAATATACATAGTCGGAAAAAATTAATATTAACCACGCACTATTGGCAGAATCAAAAAGTACATTCCTACCCCACTTCATTTTAAGTTGGATTTGATAACTCAATTTATAAAAGCAGTTAATAAGGATGGCCCAGCTTTTGCTTACCTCCACAAAATTTGCGTGTTATATACAAAAATTTTTTTTAATGTATTTGAAAATTTTAAATTTTCCACTGATCAAAATTAAAAATTTTGACGTTATAATATGGAAACCATGTTTAAATTTTTTGAGTAGTTGTGATATTAAAACTTTTTTTGTAGGTAATATTTACATATTCAAAGTGGTTTTACAAGAAATTTAGACGTGATGGAAAAAAAATCTGAGTACGCCATCTTGTTTGTCATGCAAGAATTATGAGCTTTTTTAAAAGATCTATTTCATAGTACCGTGTAATCCATCCTAATATCTACATATTTCAAAATAATTCTATATTTCAACTAACAGTTTATTGTTTACTTGTTATATTTTATTGAAGTAATTTTAATATTCTCTGATATTTTCACTAATTTTTTTAACTCTAGTCACACCAATTCTTCAGCATTTATTAAACTTAAACTTTTAGTTAATTTAACAATTTTTACAATTATTGCTACGTTAATATGTAATGTATGTATGTATGTCTGTGTTGTGTTAATAATAAAGTAACCCACATTATGGAGTTTTATCTGCTTTAGTGTATATAGGAATTTCCTTCTAGAAAATCGAAGATAATGTAATTAATTTGATCTCTTTCTATGTAATATTAAATTAAAGCTTAAACTAATATCAGTTTAACAATAAATATGGCTTTAAAATTTTTACAAGACAGAAATTCACATAAATAGTCAGAAAATAAAATGGAACGTATTAAAAAGCGGTTTGAGACAAAATCGCATCAAAAACTGTTGAATATTTAAATGATATCAAGCTGAGTCATAAATCATTTAATACGCATATTAAAAACTTTTCAATTTATTGTCGTCATATAATCGTTATTATTGTACTATCCATCGTTTCTAATCTACCACAATAACCTAAAACAACTCGGCAGAACTAATGTTAAATCTTTCCTTTAGCTTCTTATCGGCTGGTTGTGGCTGACATTAATATTATGATATTAAACTTTGGCAAAGTTCTTTATTGCTCTCACTTGTTGGTTGGACTCAACACCAACCGAACAGACTTGGAGGCTTAAAAGTTCGATTGTTGGTATAAATTTAGAACTAACTTATAAAGGAAATTCACATGAAAAAGATTTGATGCAGCGATAAAAATATATTCAAACTTTTTCATTGCCAATTTGCTTTTAACTGTCTGGTGCGTGTGTGGTTTATTTAAATTGTTTATTATTAAGTCGAGCTTGTGATAAAATAATCATTTATTGCCTTTTACGATATGCTTAGAAAAATAGACTTTAAATTAATTTTAGCAAAGCAACTTTTGGCAGAGATAAGATCCGTTTTTAGTTCAGAAAACTTAGCGTTAGTCGTCGTTTAGAGGATTATATAATGAAATGCATACTTTGATTCGTGCTTTGATTTATGGGGTATATATAACGCTCCCATCTCTTTTTTCACCAAAAACAGGACAAATTGACAACATTTTTAAGATTTTACAAGATTTACAGGACGTATCGCAAAAAAAAACAGGACGTTTCACAGGACGCTATTTAAAGTCAAAAAATTATTATTACTTGTATGTTCAAAGAATTAAAATAAGTATTTTCAGTGATAAAATTATCAAATTTATTATTTAATATAAGAATTGTAGCATAAGCTTCAAATATGAATTAATATTAGGTATTTGTATTTAATATGTAATTTTGTTAAAACAAATTATTTTTGTTAATTCAATCTTATATACATATTAATTTTTTTTAATACAACAAAAACTTAACAAAAATTAAAAAAAAATATTTAACTTAGTCTTATAAAAATGGCACGTTAATTAGATTTTCCAGGTACTACTTTGCACTTTGAGCAGAACACCTCACTATCAATATTTGTTTTTTCCAGGAATGAATATATTTTCAAGTTGATTGCTTAACACACACGTTCGCTTCGACATTTCGACAAGTTTAAGAAAAAATTTGTACAGAAACTTTTAACAAGTTCGTAAAAAAAGTAAAAGTGTGTTAAGTGAAAATTTTTTTTGATATATTACTAAAAATAGTATGAATAATAAACAAAGTTGACTAAATTGCAAGCATGGAAGAAGATAAAAAAACAGGACGAAATAATAAAAAGTAGGATTTTGAGCCCGTTAAACAGGACGCAGGACATTGCTCAAAAAAACAGGACTTTCCTGCGAAATACAGGACGTATAGGAGCGATAGGTATATATAATGGTCCCATCTCTTCTGTTTTTGGCAAGAGACTCCTGTTTTTCGAACCAAAACCTGTTTTTGATCAGAGATATTTTCAAAGGATCAAATTTACAATTTTCAAACCGAGAAAGCAACAAACGTTCGTTGGCAACTCTGGTGAACGAGCAAACAGAGCAAAAATAACAGACATTTAATTATACACACTACTTTCTTTCTCTATTTTTTAGGCAGCGTATCATAGTAAAATGAGAGAAGGTAGAAGCATTTCGGAGAGACAGAATGCCGAAACTGTCAAAACGAAGTTGACAGCTTAAAAAAACTGAAATCAATGAGAAAGCGAAAATTGGCCACATTTAGAAAAGTCAACTCTTGTTAACTGTTATGGTAGCGATACCGTAGAAAAGTTGACAATTATTTTATTTAGTTATTATAATTATTTAATTCTGTAAATAATTTAATTGCAAAGGTTTCTCACTCAAATTTGCAGCGTTCTTTCAGTGTTTCAGCGAATTTTAACACAACAGCTAGTTACCAGCTGTTGACTCCGTGTGAATGCGGTCACTGATTTCCTTTTTTTCTCAATCGCAAAAAGCTGAAAATTTTGGATATGAGAAAGTGCATGCAGTCTGAAATACATCTACCTTCTCTAGTTCTGCCATGCAGTGTATGCTTGTCTCAACTGAGTAGGCAAATTTTTAGTGTGTGTAAAGAGTTTAAAAGATTCGTATTTATTTGTCAACTGCTCAAGCTTTCAGTGCGTGTGAAGATTTTGTAAGGTTACTTTTTCATTTGAAAGAAGCTTTGTTAGCGTCATTTTTTTTATGCGGGTAATTGTTTTAATTTTCTGATGATGAAAAAGATGATAAAATATGATTTGATGATTTGCGATGATAATTCTTCGTAATAACCTACGAGTATTTTATATACATTTTGACGCCATAATAAGGCGCCATAATAATTTTGACGCAAATATAAATATTACGAAGAGTTACCTATATTATATTTTTTTATAAGCCTGTTTTTTATTCGATTTAGTGAATTTCTCCTGTTTTTCAGCAAAATAAGATGTGACCATTAGGGATGCACCAACCAAACACTTATACAAAATATTTAATTTTTTAAAAGGCTCCTAGTATATCTAAAAAACTTTGAGATGAAATTTAAAATGTGTTATGAAAAAACAGTTTCCACTGCGGATTAAATTAAATTTTTATAAATTAAATAACTGAGTTCTGATAAGAAATGATTGTTTTACATTTAGGTATAAAATATGACATATTAGCTGGCTTCTGAAAACAATTGACATCAACAGTGCTATTTTATGATACGCAAAATGCATAAATTGCCATTCAATAATCTCAAATGAAAACAAAAATTTTGAATTAAAATAATCAAATTGCTGAATAATATATCACATAGCACATATGTTATTTGTAGTCCAAATGCT
This sequence comes from Dichetophora obliterata, assembly GCA_963920525.1. Classification (NCBI taxonomy): domain Eukaryota; kingdom Metazoa; phylum Arthropoda; class Insecta; order Diptera; family Sciomyzidae; genus Dichetophora; species Dichetophora obliterata. The sequence goes on from OY986435.1 coordinate 194,542,652, forward strand.
TCTTCTCTAAATGCTTTGTTGAATAAATAAAACTATTTTCAACTATTATCAAATTTGCTCTTAATAATGGCGTTCAAAATATTCTAAATGAAAATACAATTATTAATGAAAGTAAATTAATTATAACAATCCTACAGTCTTGAGACAGTAAAGTCATAAGTTCCGATACATCAAAGCAAGTTAAATCGAATATTCAGTTTAGTTATAAATAATTTAAAGAAATTAAATGTTAAAGGCGCAAGTAATTTTAAGAACTGACTTAGTCAAGAAGATGTCTTCAGCGATTTATTTTATGATGCTGCTTAGTACGATGTTCTTTTCTTCTTTTTCTTCATTTGTGTTTTTTGCTAGCTGACTTTTTGTTTTTGCATTAACGTTGCGTGATATTAACGGAGTAATGTTGTGACAGGTGGAGAGACGTTGCCACTTATTTTTACAGACGTATGTACATGGTGAAATAATTTGCCAGTCATTTATGCAATTAAAAAAGTAAGCAACAATGCCAAAAAAATTAGAGTGATTGAACTATATTTAATTAACCGTTTCTTATTATTTTTTACATATGAAATGTTACTAAAACCGTGTTTTTTCCAGCGTTTACTTGACTTACTTACACGAGCTTACTTGTTAGTGTACTTTAAGTATCTCAATAAAAGTTGCTCATAAAATATTCAAAAATTTAAATTCTACCAGTTTGAGGAGTAGATTTCAACATTTCTATTCAACACGGAACTATTTAACACGATATAATGACAAGTACTCTGTATATGAGCCTTGAAGATATTGAAGTTGTTTTACATTTAATTCAATAATACCGTAAAAAAAATTAAGATTTTATATTTCATCTGTAATATATTTCATCCTTGAAATGAAGAAGGATAGCCATCTGATAGCGATAAAAAAAGATGCAAACATGACTGATGGTGATGGTTTCGATACTTTTATATGTGCCCGATACTTTTTCATATAATATAATAGGATTATTCACGATGTGATGTATTTGCCCTTTTATTGAGTATTTTTGATATGTTTAAATCAAAATTTTTAATTATTTTTTTAATATTTAAACTTTTATATATTTAAAAGTAAATTTTGAAAAATTACAAAAAAATGCAAAATACATCCATTTAGAAAAAATACAACGACAAAACCCTTCTGTATTCTTTGTGTAAATTTCAGCTGTAAGATCAGCCGATGGCAAAAGCATTTCTACTCAGCATGGATGAAGCTATCGTTTGCGATGTAAGTTTATTTAATAAAAAATAATATAATTTAGAGGTCCGTTTAATTTTTTTAAAGATTTGATACAGTTAAATGATGGATTGTGAATACCTCTAATAATTTATTCACTTAAAAAGCTATGATTTCATATCAAATACTCACAATTATATGGTTGTATAAATTTGCATGTTAAGGTAGCATTATGATTTGTTTTTAAAGTAACAACTACGGTTAATCATGTTATAAGACACAGTCACGAGTGTGATTGGTCCTAGTTGGCCATTAGAATAGAAACTTTAATCATGACTTTTTCGTAATATTTTTCTTTTTAATGCTTCAAAATAAAGCACAAGTTCATCTAATAACAGCACACAGATAAAATACGAAACACAACGTTTTAAAAATGTCAGCACACATTGACTTCTGCACACTTCACCACATATTTCGTTCACCACGTCTCGTTTTGTGATTTGCTTGGGTGAAATATCAGAAACGATACTTTTTCCGACACGTTGATTCCGACAATTCTGTTGATGACGTCAATTTGAATGGGAGATTGGCCGAGTTTTTATACGATTTTGCCAAATTTCAACCGAAAAGTGAATTTTAATATTCTTAGTATATGTGCATAATTTCAATTCATTATATTAATTTTTATAGAATTTTTAGAGACTAAACCGTTATTATATAGTTACTTTGTATGGTAGGTAAGCGTGTTTTTGCCAGATTTTAGGAAATTTCAAATATATGCTTATGTGCAAAATTTCAATTCGCTATATTCGAATCTAGCGTACACTCTAGATAGCAAAGAATTTCTGATTGTTATCTGATTGTCTCAATTTTGGTGGTGTTGATTATAGTGTAAACGTTTTTCTTAAATTTGGCGAAATAATAATATGCATGTTTTTCGCATATGTATTTTCTTACATAAATGCAATTTTTTAACTTTTTCAAATGAATGAATGCCTGGTTTTATATCTGGAGCATCAGAAGTGGTACCGAAGATAATTTTCTCAGTTTTGATTCTTCAAATATTTTTGCACAAAACAATAGTGCGTTTAATTACCTTTCCAATGGCATTTGAAACTAAAAATTCGATTAAGAAGTGATTGAGATATGAATTCTAGTAAAAATCGATTTTCGACGTATTTACCGATTTTTGTCATTTTTGTGTACAGGGTGTATACTCCGCCAAAAATAACTCCAGCATTTTTTCCTTTTAATTAAGTTGTTTCCTTCAGTGATGCTCCATGCAAAATTTCACCTAAATCGGAGATGTTCATTCCATAAGGCCGTTGCGTTCAAAATGGAGTTGCTGTTGCTTATCTTTTTTTCTCATAATTTTTTGAATTTATTTGAATTCAAATTTCTTTGAAACTTTTTTTTATGCGTTTTTATATAAGGAACAAAATGAAAGGGTGCTCAAGAAAAACAAACAAAAATTTTTTTTCCATACATATAAGGACATATACCAAATTTCTATACAATAGCCTTAAAATTGCGGCTGTAATCGTGTCAACAAACAGGCAGATTTTTGTGACAGAGACAGAGAGAAAAAGAGCAGCTCAAAAGAAATGCAATACAAAATTGGCATAAAAATGTTCTCTTTATTTAATAGTTACACTGTCATTGATTGGTGCTTCAATTGATGGTACTAATTTTATAGTTTGTGATAGCTTAAATATCTGTGATTTGCTATTTCAGATGTGAAAAAATTGCTTCTGTTGTGGGGGTTCCCATACAAAAAACACAAAAAATAGAAAAAAGATTTATTATATATCAAAAATTCTATGAACCCTAGGGTATTAAGGGAGGTTTTAGACAATCCTCCAGTTTAGTAGGGGAGGTTTTAGACAATTTTAGTTTTATTTTTTTATTTATTATTGTTTTAAACTATTTACGAATATGTAAAAGAAATTGCAAATCAATCCCGCCTTTGAAGTAGATTCTACAGCGCTTTAAACTCGGTGCGCAATTTGTCTAGTTTTTGATTTTTTTTCACGCATCAGAATTTTCAAAGGGTCTACTTTCGAATGTATTTTGTTTTATTTTTTTAGACGATCTGGAGCCGAGCTATAATGTGGCACGATTTTCGCCATTTTTTAGGCACACCAATTTCAGTGGTATCTTTATATAAAAAACTATATGTTACAAAAAACTTTTTTTATACTGATGATGTTAAATGTCAAATTAAATTTGTGGTCTATATAGTACACTTTTTTAGAAAACATCTTCCAAAATATGTCTTAATTTCAATAGCTTTTGCGATTCTCAACATTTCTTCTGAACACACTTACATTCGAATATTTAAAAAATGTTAAGTTTTTTTTTAAGTGAGAGCTCAAATGAGAGACTTAGCGAGAAAGCTGTATTATGTGATATGTAATTAGAACATATGCTGAACAAAAATTATAATGCCATTCAATTAAAAGCACAATCAGGTAGCAAGGAAAATTGTGTAATAATGTAATAAGGTTAGCTCATACAATAACATTGCAATAGAATCTACATACAAATGCAACAAGAAATTCTTTTTTAAAAATTTGATTTCAAATGCTATTATATTCTATTAGATTGAAGAAATGCTTTTCACTGCGTACAAGACAAATCCTAAATATGTTTTGGATTTTGTTTGTGCTATTCAGCTTTTATATTAAACCTTTGGAAATAAATTAAAGTGATGGTTTAGATATTGAAACCATCAACAATATTTAAAAACCAAATACTAGTTTACTTCTTAGTTCACAGTATTAAATGTCGCCACACCGTTTTTATTTTTGGTGTCGGATATTTAAGATATCAAATTATATAATAAAACTTATCTATGATATCTTAAATATGTAAATTATACCTTATCTATGAGATCACAACTTCAATGTGAGATTCAAGTAAATTAAAAGTTTTGATTTTGAAATCTGGCTAATCTAAACTTGTTTAATGCATATGTCTTGCTTCTTGATATGTTTTTACAAATGTGTGGATATGTATGTTTGCCTATAGATATGTTATTGCAAAAAATATGATGTATGCATTTGATAAATAAATAAATTACAAAACTTTAGCTTATAGCTATGGAAAACTTGTTTATTTCTACTATTTTAATTAGTCTTTACAATAATTACTTCAAATTAAACAAAACCAAAACTAAGCTGATCCTTTTTAATTCTATATTTTTCCTCTTGCATTGACATACAAACAACAACATATAACTATATTTGTCTTAACACATATCTAATACATACACACAATAACAACTTACATAGCTACCCTCGATTAACAATTTCATATACATATACCTACAGTGGCAAGTGAAGAAGGAAAAGAGTACTGAACAGCGAATTCTGATAAAATACTGATAAGAAAATATACACATCTATTAAAACAAAAAATGCTTCAAGTTGTTGAACTTTAAAATTTACAAAAAAAAAAAAAAATATATACCAAATAAAGCCACAAGGAAACATCATAGCTTCTTAAACAAAATCTATACTATTAACACTCTCAGAAGAATTATATATAAATCTTTTAGAGCTACTTGCCATATCGAATTGAAGTCTCTGAAGAGCTTTTCCCAAGCCAATTGCCACATATCTTGAACCACAAGTGAAAGTGTAACGAATAGTGGTTTTGCAAACGTTTTCGGATACAATTTTTTGTTTAGTAAATTTTTGCTTTCGATTTACCAATTAACATGCATAAAAATATACACTTTTTAATTTAAAAACATTCTTCTTTTTCTGAAATTAACAATAAATGACAATATTTCGATTGGGTTCATAAAATGCTAAAAAAGCGTGTTGAAAGTGTGAATAAAGCTGATGATATCAGGAACTAATTTTCTGTATTAAAATTGTTTTATATTCCTGCAAAATCAAAAATACAGCCAGTGTTTTACGAAATAATTGAAATGAATGAAAAAACTTGGTTTTTTAAAAGTTTTTTTCGAAGATTGACTCAGAACAAATTGTTTATAAAAGGCGTCTTTTTTTTATTTCAGTATAAAACAAGGATTTTTCGAAAAATTTTTTTTTTTAAATTTTTTGTTTTTAAAAATTGACTTTTTTCAATCGCTTATGCTGCAATAATTGATGAAGATAGAAAAATTTGTCCAAAGGAAGACTTGTTCGCCTTTTTTTAAGCTTTTGATGATGTTAACTAAAACTTAATCATATTTTTTAATTGAAAAACTTAATTCGTTTTTTTTTTAATTTTAACCAAAATTTTTTTTTTTTAAATAAAAGCAATTCTTAAAACTGGTAGAATTTAAGAGTGGTTACTTGAATACTTACGGAGCAATGAATTTTTCACGTCAAATAAATTGCAACAGCGGAATTTAAATTGAGAACACGACATTTCTGACGTCACCGGAACGCTTTTAGCAATAGACAATGAACTAACAAGTTTAGACAAGAAGCCAGTTTAGAAAAGCACGCTGCGGTACGATTCGCTCGTGTAAGTTGCGATTGAAAAATACATTGCTCCGTAAATATTCAAGTGTCAAATGTTAAATTCTACCAGTATTAGGAATAATTTTTTGGCTTTTATTTTTAACAAAAAAAAAAAAAAAAACAAAATTAGTTCCAAATTAAAAAAAAGCAATTTTTTGCAAATCTTTTTTTTTCGCAATAAAAAAAATATAATTAGGTTTCAGTAAACATCATTCGAAAGCTTACAAAAAGGCGCACATGTCTTCTTTGGGACAAATTTTTCTATCTTCATCAGCTATTGCAGTAAAAGCGATAGAAAAAAATTGTAAAATAAAAATCGTTAAATAAATTGAAATAAAAATATAAGTATTAAATATTTTTGACTAGTTAACCACAAAAAAAGCTTTTATGGGGGGAAAAATGTTGGTGGCAAGTTTTGTATGGAATGCCCATATATTGTTTTTGTTTCAAAATTTAACTTGTCTCTACTTAAAATAAAAAATACAATATTTTAGTGTTTTTATAAATTTTATAACATTTTCTAGATACTTTTGATACATGAAATGAAATAACAATATTTTCAAACGTATCTGCAAAGGCAAATACATGACTACTTATCTTGAGTTGGCCAAACTATGGACTTTTCACATTTTGATAATGAAGTCAAAAATTGTTTGATTCGTCAAAACCCGTACGGATTATAAGAGGCTCTGTTGGCAAAAGAGCATTTTTGTATATTCTTACCTTTGTATTGGGTTGTTCGGGAAGATATATTTTTTCCCAACAGAGCTTTAATTGTTTTTTTTTTTCACAGGCAACTTCACATTGTAGCCCTGAATATAATCATTATCAGGGCTAGGATTTTGATGACATGTTATCTTTTTCTGCTGCTTCTAAGACATTTCCTGCGTAATTATAACGTCCATTTATGTTTCCGAAATTCCAAAAATGAAAAGTTTTTAGGTCATTTTTTCGTAATTTTTTATTGGTTTTAGTTTTCAGGTCATGTTCACTAGATTTAGGGCATTTGTTGGTAATCTTTAGCGATTTTTAAGTTATTTTTTTTTGTCATTTTTGACATTTTTAATTTTTAGAGCATTTTCTGTTTTTTTTGGTTATTTTTTTTATAATTTGAAAATATTTGTTTTCTTTTTTCTCGTACTAAAAAATGTAAAAATGCAAATTTTTAAACATATTCCTTTAACACTAGAATCCCTTCTATCAAAAACATTAACTCTCGACAAAGCAGTAGCTTTGTTTATAGACTTCGATGAAAAAAAATCTCTGCGTGTGGTGAAACTGACGAAAGGGTATGTAGAAAGATGAAACAAGTGTAAGATAAGAATTCAGGATATTCTAGTTTTTCTAAAATCTATTTTTATGCTCTCTTGCTGAAATATTAGTGGGCAAAAATTTTAATACTTTGAAATTAGAAGATGAACTTACATTCGATGACATATCTATTCATCGCCAGTCTATTAAATATAACTATTAAATATGTTGTAATATTCCAATATACTGTAACGCTTTGTATAAAAATTATATAAAATAAATTATAAGTTTAGTAATGTTTTATTTTTTGTTTATTTTTTATGTTATTGTTTGCGTTTTTTAGGTAATTTTTGACTGTTTTTGGGTCATTTTCTGTTTTTAGGTAGTTTTTGTCATTTTTTTGGGTCATTTTTTGCAGTTTTTTAAGTCACCAAAATCCGAGCCCTGATCATTATATATTTTTACAGCTGATATGGCAAGCTACCATACGCAGTATTTTTTTGTTGGTGTCCTTTCAAATATGGAAGGTGAATAGCAGCATTTTCGGCATATTAAACTTGTTACTATTAGAAAGGTAAAAATGCTGTATAATTACTTAAATAAGCACTTATGATCACTTAAAAAATACAACATAGAACTTTTTGGATTAAAGTTTAAGACTGCGTCTGAGATAAATAACATATAATCACACTCTAAAAAATGTATTTAAATTTACTTCTATTTGAGCATTAATTTTAGTGTTGAAAATTGTTATTTTCCTATCAATTTGGTATTAGCTGTTATTTACTACTTTAATAGTAATAACTTCACTCAATTTTTGAAAATTCAACATTTTTTTTACGGTCAAGATGATATTAAAAAACTTTTTAGTACTATAACTGCAGCGAAATTATTGTACATCAGTAGTAATCAGAATGCATTAAAATTACTACAAAATTAGTTACAAATTCTCTGTTTCAATAGAACTTAATTTACTCGATGGTTGCTCAATTTTGCTGCAAAAATGGTAGTAAATCTTATTTTTACTACTAAGATTGCAGTAAAATTGCTATAAACAAATATTGAAAATGCTAACACAATAACAGTAAAATCATTGTTTCGGTGAGTAATTTTACTGCAATAAATGCAGAAATTTGAAGCTGTACCACAATTATTGCATTAATTTTAATCAAATGTCGTTTAATTTTACTACTATAGTTGTAGTAATCGATGCAGCTGACTCCCGCTAGACTCGTGCATGCTCATTCGTGAGTGAACAACATACGCAGCGTTGCAACGCATTCATTAAATTTTATTTGTTATTTCAATATTTTACTGTTTTTGTGGTGCTGTGAAAGTTTTAAAATGAATAAAACAATTGTTACAAGAAGTTCTCGTTCCAAATTTGTAATAATACTTATATAATAATTTATAATTCACTATATAATAAAATTTATTTCTATACTCGTTTTGAGTATTAGATAACTTATATATCTTTTGTCATTTTTTAAAATAAATATACCCAAAGAAACATTATCGCGTATTTCGAAACAGGAAAATATTGAGTATCATTTATCAATAATAAGTCATCATCACCTATGCTCCTTGATTTGTTTGGCCCTCTGAAAAGGTATAAGCAGAAAATCAAAAGCAGTCATATTCTTGACACTATTCTTATTTTTTTTTTTTAATTAAAGCTAAATTGCAATTTAAAACTAATTTTTTTCCTCTTTTGAAATAATTTCTTATATAATTTAAATAATAAGTTATTAAATTTGTTTTTAAAAAGTTGTTTGATAAATCTTTTATCAATAAAAAAGGCTTGAAAATCTTCGAACAAGTCTTTAATTATATATAACATGGCCTTAAATATTACAACAATGTAGTAATAATATTACTCTAATTTATATGAATTTTACTACAAAAGTAATAGTAAAATTATCGCACGTTCATTGAATTTTTACACTGTTTTTTTTATTTTACTACTATAATAGCAGTGATTTTGTTAATTGTGATGGCACTTACTTTACAGATTTTTTTGGTAGTCAAACCATTTCCTACTATTATAGCAGTAAATTTCAGCCAATTATTTTTAGAGTGCAGTGTTGATTAATATATAAACCATGTTGAAAGTGTTGACGGAAATTAGCTTAACGTTCTAACGTGAAAATATCTGGCATGATAAAATAATAAATACAGTGTAATATTATCACGAATCTCTCGCGTTGACATATCTCTTTTTTTTTTTTTTTTGGTTTTTATAGCAATATAGTTATATATATTAGTGTATATTTTTATATCAGCGTTAGATACCATGTAAATCGGCTGGTGGCAGCATATCCTATTGAGCATGCCATTTCTCAAGCCTTTACAGGTATGGCCTAATGGGACAGGAGCATTGTAAAACCCATGTTAATGTACGTTTGGTCCATTCGAGACTTTCAATGATATCGTTGTGTTAAGGGAGGTTTTAGGCAGACAATTTTTTGAAAACTGAATTTTTTTTAATTTTATTATTGTTGTACAACTCAAGAATACGTAAAAAAAATTTAAATAAGTCTCGCTTATATTACAGATTCTGCAGTGCTCTAACCTTGAGCCTTGAGTGAGCCTTGAGTGAGCCGGATTAACTTTTACTAACCACAGTAACTTTTGACGTGGACACTCCTGCAAACAAACTCATCGACGGATTTTAAACTTTTTTATTTAAATTATTTATAATGTTATAAAAAAATAACATTTAAAAAACAAAACTCAAAAGACAACACTGTGCCACAAGAATTCCAACTTTTTTTTAAAACACATAGTAGAGGTTGAAGGTATGATTAAGAGAAGCAGGTTGGTTCCTAAGGCCAAAAAGAAAACATATTTTTGGGAGTTTTTTTCGCAATTCTAAGCTAATATAATAAACAATATTTGTTAATACATTAAAGAGCTATCTTTGGAGAGTATCTAAGAATTTTTATATACAAATGTATTAATTTATTTATCCCGTGGTGTCGGTAGATCGGAGGCGCTCCAAAAAAAAGGTGTTGTGCCTCACAAAAAGTCGAATAGAATTTATTTAATATATTACTTTCTAGTGCGGATGAACGCAATTATATTGAAAAATATATGATTTTCTATTTTTGGTTTTGAATTTAGAAGTTCAATTTTCACATTAAAAATCAGCCCATAAACAATAGAAAAAATTGCCTTTTTTAATTAAAACGATCGTTTATTCGCAAGTATTTATCATACAAAAGATGTCTGCAAAAATTAAGATCGGTGCATTAATTTTTAAGTTATGTAATGCACCGACTTAAAAAAAGTAGTTTTAAAAAAACGCGTTTATAGTTTAAAATGAATTGAAAGTTTATTTATAACTTTCCTACGTACTCTCCAAAGATAGCTCGTTAATGTGTTAAAAATTGAATAATTATATTCTTTCAGAACTGAGAAAAAAATCGTAGAAATCTGTTTTTCGGCCTCGAAAACCATCCTTTCCCCTTAATAAAAAATTTCGGCATACTTGGTTTTTCGTATACTCCCTCGAAATTTGCATTCATGGTCGAAAAACTGTTTTTGGTAGATGAAAAGGTGTTCCATTCAAAAATAAAAGGGCTTTAAAATGGTGTCAAAAAAGATTTTAATTTCATGTAAGAGTTACTTTATGAAATGCACATGTATCGGGGTATCACAAAAATCGGGGTTTTCATCATGAGTTTTTGAGGATGTATGCGCAAAACCAAGTATGCAGCAATTTTATGTTTTATCATATCTGCAACGTCTACCATGTCTTATGACAAAAGCATTTTCAGTGTGGCAACGCGTAATCAAAACATTATAAAAACAAAATTCAATTTGAAGAGACAATTCAGTGTAACTCATGTATTAACTTCTCAGTGCCAAAAACGTACACTGAGAATAAAAACATACTTTCAAATTACACAAAAAAACAAAATTTAAAACCAGCGTGATTAATTTTCATATATACACTTATTTCTTTCTTTTGTTTTTAATTTTCTCTTATTATTTATTTGCAATACCAAAAAAAAGTCGCTATCTGAGATTGATTGAAATCCCCGATTTAACATTTGATTCTTTGAAAGTATTTTTGAATTGGTTTTACAAATATTAAACATTGGATAAAATAAAAACTTATTAATTATTTTAATATTGAAGCGGTACTAAAACGCAACCATCATCGAATGGAGTTAAAATTTGGTAATTAAGGTTTCCCAGGGGTCGCGAATCTGAAGTCGAAAACTCAAAAAAAAATAAAAAATGGCGCCGATAAAACAGCGGTTTTATTGAATTGTTTTTAATATAAGACTAATATTTAAAGAGATTGTTTAAATATATTTTTTTTTTAAAAATTAAAGTTTTTGTTTTAAATTTTTTTTTAAATAATTGTTTTAAAACTTAAAATGTGTATTCATAAAATTAAATTTTAAAATATTGTTTTATGAACAAGAACTTCTGTTTTTAATGTATCATCAAAAATATTTGTGTTTAACTTAAATGAAATTCTTTCAATCTCTGTTTCGAAAACAAATGCGTTTAATATAAACACAATTTCTTTTAATTTTAACACATATTTTCCCCTTAGTGTACGTTTCTAGGGTTCTTTTTGTAACTCATTTCAAAAAAAAAGATACGTTTCTTAGAGGCATTTCAGTCTGACTATTGATTAAAAAAGGATTCATTTCACATAAGCAGGCTCAAAAATGACTTCAAACAAGGTTTTTTGGATCACTGTGTACTCTTCTCACCATGTCACAAGCTATCTACTAACTTTAAATTAACTACTTAGCTTATTTTTGTAACAAATATTTTGCTATTATTTTGTTTATTCCATTCAATATTTTCCAAAATTCTGTTTATATGTATAGGAATTAAATTTAATTGATTTCAAATCTGCGAATCAATCAGAACCTGAAGCAACACATAGCAAATCATTGCTTTTCTAATGACATAATATCTTGTGTGTGGACAGTCTTATTTCGATACTAATTTTCTGCTATATACGCGCTTATTTTTAGGTGTGTGTGTGTGTGTGTTTGAGTGTGTGCGTATGGGTTGACCAATAGATGCTGCATCTTAAACACAGCTCTCCGGACCCGGCAGTGTATCGGTGATGATGTGATTCCGACTAGGATTCGTTTTATTCGTGATCGTTGCATTTGAGGTTTGTAAGTTGGACACCAGGCCTGCGCTTGTAACTCCTAGAATCGAACTCATGCCCATGCTTTTGGGCAAAGTCATATGACCACCGCCTGCACTCATATGCTGGGTTGCTCCGGTCCCCGTCGCTGCTTTCGTTAGATTGTAATCAATCAGGCTGCTGGTAGTCAGGTAATCAGCTATAGTCAGCTGCTGCTGCTGCTCATCTGCTGCATTGACTGCTGCATTGACTGCCTGTTGCTGCTGCATATCTGGATGCAACTGCTGATGATGTTGGTGCTGAAGCTGATGATGATGATGATGATGCAGTGCTGTGGCGGCTGCGGGATGTGGCAGCGTATGGTGCTGGTTAAGATGATGAGGATGCTGATTCAGATAGTGACCGTTCGCCAGATTATGTGTCTGTGTGTTGCTATTCGCCAGCGTAGAACTGCCACCACAAGAGCTGAGTGTACTGTTGCTGCCAGCTGCACTGCCAACGCTGCCATAGTTTGTCATCGTTATGCCAAGCGGATCGTAACGTGAGATGTCGTGACGGTTTAGTGGCAGTGCTTCGTAGAGTAGCGGTTGCTGTGCTTGGTAATTTTTTCGTGCATAATTCGAGAGTTTCAGCGTGTTCTGTTGGCTGGAAGGATTACTGAATGGTTGTTGTGACTGCAGCAGCGCATCATTGGCAGCAATTGTTGAGGAGTCCTAGACATAGAAGAAAAAGTAGTTGTGTAAAATAAGTAATATTTTGTGATCACAGCTGTACAGAGCAGAACTTATGAGCTGCATTTTTTTTTAGACTCACGTAATCTGTTGTTCCAAAGCTCAATTTGTTGCCACCAACATCACCGTTGCTACCACTATCTGCACCCATATAGAGACCGCCAACACCCACGCTGCTGCCGCCCACACTTGGGCGATTTCCCACTGGTGATGAATTCGCGCTACCCGCACTTTTTTGTGCACTTAGAATGTCCGGCTGTTTCTCGATGCCCTGTTTTAGCGTGTAAGCCACAACCAGTCGCTGATGGCCGGCACCAGTCTCCAAAGGTGCCGTAACCGTTACATCCATGCCTGCAAAAAACAAAAAAGAGAAGAGAACAATACAAAATATGCAGAAAATGTTGATGACGTGAATTTCACTCGAATTCACACTGAATTTACGCATGAAATGCAGCATGGAGCTTAGTACTTTGTTGTCCATTTTTTTTCTGTGTTCAGCACCTACCTAAATGCTTATCCTTGTCGTCACACATGCTGCGTCCACCTTGACAACGTCGCTTTCGCACCGCCACCACAACAACGAAGAGTACAGCGATGCCAACAGTGAAGAGAGTGCCCGTAAGCAATGCAGCTAGCGGTAGAATGGACAAGCCCATGCGTCCATCTGGAAAAATTAAAAAAAAAATGTTAAAATTTTTTCTATTACATTTTGTTGTAATGCAATGTAATGTTTAACTCTAAAAGAAAACCCGAGTAGATGCACTTGGGCCAGTGTTGAAAGATATTTTTTTCTGAAATTCTAATTAAAAATGCTTAAAATTTCCATTCTTCTCCTTTTATCGATCAATAAATGAACCATTATATTTGAAAGTGGAATAAGTCAACTTTTAAAAATATATGAGTCAACGCTTTTTTTATTAAGATAGAAGAGTCCCCCTTTTTTTATTATGAATCACACACTTAGGGCTAGTTTTTCAGTACGAGTTTAAACTTTAAATTAAACCTAGCGTCGTTAAACCTTGCGTCAAATTAAACCTAGCTTAGATCACCAAAATTAGACGTTTTAACTCGGTTTAACTAGATATTTTAGCAATCGTTGGAGTTAAATTGTCTTAAATTATCAGAGAATGTGTTTATTATTTACCTAAACCGAGTTTAAACGTCAAATTTTGGTGAGTTAAGCTAGATTTAATTTGACAAGACTTTAAACTTGTACTGAAAAACTGGCCCTTAATGGATCCCGATTTCGCCGTATATTAACCAAAAGAATTGGGCTATAAAGCGTTACCGAAAAAATATTTTTTTTGTTGAAAATGGAACAGTTCCACACCAAACAATCACAACTAAAATTATTTTACGGTAAACAATATTTTAGATCACAATTAATTATCAATATTTTTAGTTGTTTTTCATTATTAAAGTTAAAGTTAAAATTATAAATGCTATACACTATATTTGTTAAGTTTTTCTAACTTGCTAAACTTAATTAATTTACTAAGTCCTGTAAAATTTTGTATGAAAGAAGATTTAGCAGCTTGTTAGAAAGTTAAAGAGCTCAGCAGAGTGTTTTTGTTTAGCAGATACCATTTATAAGTCGGAAATGCCAAGCTTATTGAGTGAAGTGATGAATCTTTTCGGGAATGAGTTCTAACAAGTACTAATTATTTTTGATTTGCAGAGTCAAAGTCTAAAAACTGCCCTTTATTAATAAAAAAAAAGAAAATATTTTGCTATGTTGGTAGAAACTTAAAATATTTCAAAGTTCCTGAGTAGCAAATGTATCAAAAGTGTTAACGCACTGTAATATAAAAATTAAAATACAGTTTTGGTTACTGAATACTGGTTACACGAGTAATTAAAACCACAGATTTGTAACTGTATAAGTCTTTCATCTGATTTTGACATATGAGTTGAGCACTTGATTGTAAAATGTCTTAGCAGGTTCGATTACCTCAACAGCTGCTTATTTTAACAATTTAGCAGGACTTAACAATTTTACTAAATACCATATGTGATTTTGCATATTGCTAATTCGAGAGAGTTCAACATATGATTGTCCATACGCAAATACTTCCTTGCTCAAATCAACACCAACCATATTAAAGTTTGCCTTGAGTCTTATTTATAGTTATTGCCAAGCAAAATTGTATATATATAGAAAAAAATATTTTAAAAGGTTATGTCAAAGGCACCTCTTATTGCAAAGCAAAGCTGTGCGGAATATTTTAGGCGGTTGAGTTTGAAGGAAAAATCCATAGGTTTCATTGGTATTTTTAGTGTAATGGTGTGCCAACCAGATGTGGGTTTTGTTTAAATATTAGCTTCAATTACGATTATATTCTCTAAAACTTTTATTAATTACTACTGTGTGATAACATTTAACCCGTAAGTAATGCTAAAAACATATTCAAAAATAGTTAATATTTGCCAATATTTTTCAATTTTATCAAACCTTTTAAGCAAACCTTTAAATATCTCAATATACACAAAAGTGGACTTATTCCACTTTCAAATATAACGGCTCAAATATTTCCCACACTTTTTCGTATCCAATATAAATAAACAATACACAAGCTTTTTTAAAAACTTTTTTATTTGTTGCACCACAGGGGCTATGAGATTTGAGGTGAGATTTCTCAGTTTTTCTCCCATTTCACATTCTCACATTTGCTGTTGTATTTTTGCTTTATTTTAGTCTTTATGCTTATGTTATTATTTACAATTAATTGTTTTAACTTTGACATTAAGCTCAATACACGATTTTAAGCTATCAAACAACTTGAATTTGCATTTAAAATCAGGTATGATTTAAATTACCAAACATTTAGAATTTGTATTTAAATAATATAAAATCAACATAATAAATAATAAGGTCATTTAGAAAAAAAACTTTAATCAATTGGTAGAGCACGACCAAACAGAAACAAGCTGAAAATACGTCAGCAAAAATCTAAAAACAACTTCAGTAACAATGCTTTGTTAGTGGAAGACTTCCAGCAGACTGTTGGACTCCATAATAATAACGTAAGCATAAAGACTAAAGTAAAGCAAAAATACAGCAACAAATGGGAGAATGTGAAATGGGAGAAAAACTGAGAAACTGACACTTTAAATCTCATCGCCTCTGTGGTGCAGTGCGCTAGTGAGCGCTTGCACGGGTATCACAAAGATTTCTGATGAAGCCTTTAGCACGGCCACAATTGCAATAAAATCAGCTTGTGATTTTTTCCTTTTCATATTGAAAAACTTTGTTGTTGTTGTAATTTCTTTGGAAAGATTCGTTAGAACAATTAGTTGTTCTAACTTTGACCTTAAGCTCAATAAACGATTTTAGGCTATCAAACAACTAGAATTTGTATTTAAAATCAAGTATGATTTAAACTATCAAACATTTAGAATTTGTATTTAAATCATATACAATCAACATAATAAATAACAAGGTCATTTAGAAAAAACTTTAATAAAAAAAATTTAACAAAGAGTAAAAATTCATTATTATTGGAAATAAAAAATTATATATGAAACAAGGTAATTAGCGAACTTTTAAATGAAAATTTCAAAAAATAAGAAATCTTAGTTATTTCACAAGACAATTCACTAAACAATGGCAAGGCACGTTTTATGATAACGTGAATAAATGATAACGACAGAATCTTTCTTCTAGTTTCGAGAGTTTTCAAGCCCAATAGTTGAATTCGCGTATCCAAGTAAGGCAAAGGTTCTTTAAAGTGTAAAGTACTAAGTGCAAAACGTGAAGACGATTTTTAGATCTTTTTCAATCGAGCGCAATGAATTAAACAGAAAGGATTCCTTATATAAAGAATTTAAAAAACTAAATTCTCTCATTTAATGAATGTACATTAAGTGATACTGAGGATCATTTGTTGTCTTAAATAATTTTATGTTTTTATTGCACAAGTTGTTCAGCTTTTACTGTAAAATTGTAATTAATACACCTTAGGCGCAAAATGTGGAATATAAATGTGTATAAGGCAAACAAATTAGCTTTAAACAACTCATAGCAATCTGCCACCTTTCGATTTAAATCTTATAACATTTAGTATTGAATTATTAGACATGTATACATATATAGTGACCACCACTTGGTCTCATAGCACATACACATCAGCTTTCATTATAAAAGTATGCACAACTCAGGAATTATAATGATTACTGAAAAGAAGGCGTAGTTATAATTCGACAACGCTCATTTTTGGTTGAGCTCCCAAAAGTAAGCATACTAACTAAATTAAAAAATTTTAGTGCAACAACGAAATTCGTGTGAAATATTAATACTAATAGATTATTTAGAGGAATTGATTGGAAACCATACGTGAATTATTGATTAGGCGAAACAACCGCGAAAGACAATTTGAATTGCTTTTTAACCGAAGCTAGTGTTATGCCACTATTGATTTGTGGGTGGTAATAGAGGGTTTTTTTTATTATTCGAGATATTTGCCTTGACAACAAACAATACAACAAACCTTGACAATAAATTTGATGCCCTTAGATCAATTATTGCCTGTTTTTGCAAAAGGTGGTAACACATGAAAAATACTAAATTTGGCAAGAAATCAATTTACTCAAACAAGTCAGGGCGTCAACTAGATTAGATTGGTAGATGTACGGCATAAAAATCTACGGCATAAAAATCTACGGCATTTGCCAATCTACCCAAATAATTGTGAATACCCCTAATGTAAACAAATTTCGAAACCTTGTCCCTTATGAACGGCTTCGTCAGCCTCATGGATGGCTAAGACACTATGGAAGTTTACGTTTTTGTTATTAAAATAAATATTTAAAATGTATTTTATATGAGTTCGAGAAGTTCCAGCATCATGGACACTTCAATTTCTTCTTGCAAAATTGCCTTGCCTTTGTCATCAATAAGCTGCTGGTACTAGAAGGTAGACCTACAATATGTTTGCCAACACAAGGCATATATGATATTAAATAACAAACTTTCTTTTCATACTAGTTAAAAATGTTAAATTGCCAATATTCGCATTCGTTAAAAATTATAGTATAGCATAGTAGAGTTCTTTGAGCCAATTTACCAAGGACCAAATTTTGGAATAAAAACAAAAAGTCAACATTTGGGAAGGGTACTTTTTATTTCACGGACAAAATATATACTCAGTATTGTTTTTTGGTCCTCCAATAAAAAAGTAAGTGTTACTATTTATTTCATCAAATCGACTCACCCTAATTCACATAAATTCTTGATCAATCCGAATACTGTTACACATATATATTGCCAAGAAAAACAAACCCAAATAGTCATTAAATTGAAAATAAATTTTGCTCTCATGCTAAAAGTAAATAATGTACCATGATTACACACAGTAAGGATCATGGTGTGAGAAATGTTTAGGCATTATTCAAGGTTTTATGTTTTTGTATGCTTTTTATCTATACTTCCTATAAGGCTCTGTTGTGCCACCAAACAACAGCAAGTCGAAATCGTTTACTTTCACTTATCAGCCGTTAGAATTCGTAACGAGTCAAAAGCCAATAAGTAAAGAACTATATTCATTTTCCTGTATGCGTTGTTAATTTTTTTTTTTGGTCCAAAAAACATAACACACACTTTGAATGTTAACAAAAACGACTAAAACAACAACACTACATTTGTTGGCAAGAAATTGCTCATTTCCGCTAGCAGGAAATTGAATATAAACATCGGAAGCCACAGCGTTATGGTTCTCAAGTATTTTTTTCTTTATTCTTATCATTTGTTGATATCTTCCTGTAGGCGCTTGTGTTAAATCTCTTCAAACTCAAAATGTCTTAATAATATACGAAGTTATCTAATGAGAAAATTAGATAATAATTCAATAATTAATTCATTAATGAATGAATACTGAGGTATATCCAAACAACAAAAATATTGCTCCAAGTTTTTATCTGATGCCTATTTTTTTTTTGATCAAGTATTAAATTTTTCAAGAAATAAATTGTTTTGATTTGACTTCCAAAGAATTGCTTCTTACAGAAATACTGTTCGATTATACATACATTAATTGAAAAAATCATTTACCTTTTAGGAGAAAATATCACGAAAACCATAGAATAGAACAAAACAATATTTTCTAAGCTCTTTAACAAAAGTATCATGCGTTTAAAAAATAAAAAGAAAAACTCTTGAATAAACTAAAAACTACAACGTGAACGACATACTCATTAAGAAGAAAATATTAAAATATACAAACCTTCCACCACATCAAAAATATATAAAGGAATAATAAAGGAAATAATATAATAATAAAAAAATATATAAAGGAAAAATAATTTTTTTTTTTGATTTGCATTCAAAGTTTTGACTATTTTTTTAAATGATTTTCAGAAAATTATATAAAAAAATATTTATGTATAGTAGTTGTGCTAGCTCCTTTTAAAAATTTTGCATGATCTTTTTTTCTGAATATTTTGAAAGCGGAATATGCTACGGGTCATTTGAAGCAAATTGTGATTTAAAATGTAATTTCTTTTGGTAAATAAGTGCTTTTTTCCAATCAGCACGTTATTTTTTCAGTCAACAGTTTTCGAGCTATGCACAAATTAAAAAAAAAATAAATAAAAAGTCAGAATATAATTTGGTATAGATCATATTAAAAAATTACGCAAAAGTCATAGAAAAACTTTTAACGCTATTTTTTATTATTTTTTTGAACCAAAATATTACATTTTTTTATATGAATTTTAAAAAATTGTATGTATCGGAGTTTAATTTTTTTTTTAAATTTAGCTATAGCTCGAAAACCAATGATCTTAACGAAATAATTAAAACAATAATAAAATTTCTATCACATAAAACCACACATTTGACGATAGAAAATACATTTTTAATCATAACTTGCTTGAAAAAATTTGTTAATAAATATTTACTTACTTATTTAATACTTTTAACTTTTGTATAATAATCTACCCTGGAAAATATTAAAAGGACTTTAGCGCGACCATTTACCATAAATAAAATTTTCTAAAAGTCATTTGTAAACAAAATGGAATCTACTCATCAATAACTCTCGATAAAAATTAAAATTTTCTCGCTACTCTAATTTGTATGCATTAAATTTTATCGTGTTTCGAATATATAACAAACGAATTTTCGTCATAAAAATTTAATAAACCGGAAATAAGTAATAAATGGTGCAACCATGAATCAGCGGACAGAAGTTTCACTGGACTTGCCTTAATGTACGTTTTTTTACGACTGTGCTTTGTTTTGTTCTCAGTGAAAGAAATCCTCCACGCAGAATTTTCATTTATGAGCACAAGGACAATGACATAAATTTCAACTTAATGAGCAACATTCTGCAGAGTACATGTGTGTGTCTGTGTTTGTGCCAACTTGCACATGAATGATGTGTAGATTTTTAAGCAGGGTTGAATATTCTACCAGCTGCCGAAAGGTAGTAAATAAATGCTGATATGGTAGTAGAAGAGATCTAAACGTAGTTGTTATCGAACTCAGTCATATTTTTATGTCCAATAATGAATGTTTTCATGAGCGATTTACTGCTATCATCTTTCAGTTTTTTTATTGCATTAAATTTTTCATAATTCTTTTTTTATACTTCTGATAAGAGTACTCAAAGCTATTTGAAAACTTTAAGACTTATTGGCTAAATTCCGGTAACTGACACCTTCCCGTACGCAAAGGTTATTAAATGTTTTTGAAAGTTTTTACTAGGTTTATGAAAAAATGGCAAAAAATACTGATAAAGAGTCATTTCCTCTTCAAAAAAAATTTAAAATTTTATACTCGAGAAATGTTTCAAGCTAAAATCCGCAAGAATAAGAAGAAAATGATTCAAAACATTATAAATGACTGTACGAATCCAACATTTTATGTTTTTAAAGTATTTTTATAAGTTATTGGTTTAAAAAAAAAATCATTAAAAACAGAGCAACATTGCAAATGCATGAACGGATTACAATTTTGATATGCACAGATCTTCTAGATCATCAAACGGTTTTAATGTGCTTTTAATATGTTTTACTTAAAACCGTTCCCGTGCTTTTTGTATTTTTTTTTCTATCTGTGAAGGGTTTAGATTGTTCTTTAAAATTTCGTGTTTTACTAGTTTTCACTTGAAAAGTTTAGGAACAGACTGTTGTTGTTGTTATACTATATTTATAGTAATATCTAAGGAAATATATTCTGTTTGTAATCTTAAAATCCGATGGCCAAATAGTGTCAACTCTGATAAATTAAGAGCTGGGAGTTTAGCAGTTAAAAATACAGTAATCGTTATCTATAAAAACTAACGACTGTAATTGTTATTTAAGAAAAAGTATGATTACGATTATTGTAATCGCTTAACACACAAAGTACAATTGCGATTACTGTAATTATATAAGAAGTATTTATTAAAAACAATTGCAGCCAATCGTTATCAATGAAAAATTTCAATAACGATCACTGTAGTTGTTATCAACATTTTTTGGAATGAAGTTCTTTTACGCGACTTGACACTAGGGTAAAAATTTTTCAAGTAGGTTTTTAATATAAAAATAATAGCTTTTACCAAAAATGGTCGGGATCGGTTCACTGCCACGCGTACCTCCCATGTTAATGGAGAAGTAAAGATGGCATAAGTTTGGTTGTAAGAATTATAAGCTATAGAATTTAATTTCTGAGATTATCTAATATCTAAAATATGTTTTTTAGAATGGGCATGCTCATTTTACTGCCACGCCTACTTCTTAAACAACCGAAATAGTAGTTTTTGCATAACTTTGGTCTTATGTATGATACTATGATGAAATGTTGTTTCTCAGTTTATGTTATGGGTAAATAATTTTTAGCAAAATATGAGCCTTATAGCTAAACAACACGCTTAACTCCCATACAACTGGGACAGTATTATTGTCATAAGTTTGGTATTACGTCTGCTATACTTACTTAAATGTATGACTTCTACATATTTTACTTATATATTGATTGAATATAATTAAAACTGTGAGTTTTCTTTGTAAAAATGTTTTATTCTGAATCTGAATGAGAATTTGTTTGAAGAAATTCTGGAGACCCTAGTAATTTTATATCATCTACTGTTAAGTTGGACCGTTTATATTTGGGTGGTTGTCGCAAAGAATTTGTATATGGCTCTGAAGAAATTAAGGGTATTTGTGATTTACAAGCTCATTTTTTCACAGTTTATTAAGTTTTCTTTATCAATTAAAGTTAAATTATTTATCTACACAATTCCAGATATTTTTTTACACAAAAACTTAAAAATGATGTATATATATTTATTTTAGTTGTAGTTATAATTGATCCAAATTTTTACTGCACTTTACTGAACTAATCTGTAACTCTTTTTAACTTAATTCACTTAGTTACAGTTTCAACAAAAGACGCATTTCCCAAACTTTTCGATATCCTATATTTACTATTTAACTTACATGTATCCGAGATTTTTGGCATATATTTAAACGAGCATTTTTAACTCAGTAAAGGCAGATTAAAAAATATTTTTTAAATAAATTATTATATCACATCTCTGTTTATACAAAGATATAAAGATAAAAAGTAATAAAAAAAAATATTGCAACTAACATATAAGGAAACCCATATTGTGTTTACCATTAATACCTTTCATAAAAAAGAAAGTGAAGAATTATCTTCTTTAATTTCGCATCGAAAATGTGCATTACAGTAAGGGATTCACTTAAAACTTATTCCGACAACTTTAAAAGTAGTTTCAATATATATTTTATTTTGTTACACTTTGGCTTTTCAATGTTTAATAGAGCCAACATTAGATATTTGTGCTAGCTTGTTTGTTTACTATGCATTTTTTTAAACTTGTGTATACTTAAATTAGTTAAACATAAAATAAGTTATTGCATGGAAAGAAGTACGAAATTTGGAACATTTATAAATTTAACTATCATTAGCTGCGTTCCTTTCGCCTTAATATAATCGCGATAACAAATTCTCTCAAACAAGCAATCATGATACAATAACTATTAGGTGGCATGAGAACGTGTGTCATTCAAAACTGTTGTGAACTGTTATGGTAGCGATATCTTAGTGAACGATGTTTTTCTCTGAATGTGTTTTACTCTAAACGTCAAAAAAATTGTAAATTATTTAATTTAATTATTAATATTATGCAATTATATAAATAATTTAAGTGCAATTGTTGGCTAGACTGAATGCGTTCAATTACTACGTTTCCATGGCGAGTTGAGTCGGGATTACTAGGGATTAACTCCCCATGGAAACGCGAGTTGCGTTGAACTTCGTTAAATCCACAAAATTCCACGAAACTTGTTAGAATTAGCTGATTCTATCTGTCAAAGCGAATAAGTTCATTTATCACAAGAAAAAATGGCGAGTGGAAGAGTTTTTTGGAGTGCTGCAGAAACTTTGCTGTTGATTGAAATATTTAAAGAAAAGAAAATTCTTAATATAATGGATGGAAAAAAAATTAGAAGAAGTGAAATATATAAAATTGTCGAAAGTGAGTTTAAGAAAAGTGAAATCGTAAATAAAAATATTGTGCATATTGAGCACAAGTGGAAAAACCTAAAAAAAATTGACGATTGCAACTCGACTCGATGTTGTACATGGAAACACTTTTGAGCTTGAAACACCATTTTGTCAACTTGACGAAAACCCAACTCAGACTTAACTCGACATGGAAACGTAGTAAATGTGTGTGACACACGCGGCTTGTTTTGTTTCCTATTGTTTAACATTTGATTGTCGCAACTCTTGAGAAAATAGGTAGCTGTCATGGCTACCTAATAGTCATTTTATCAAACAAACAAATAATTCTAAAAAATGATATGACAGCTCATAAAAATATACAGGTGCGGCACCTGTGCTTCAAATTTTTTAAAGGCTATATCACAATTTTATATGGATAGCAAAAATAATCCTATTTGTTATAGGATTATTATTTTTGTTTTTGCTTTGCATGTAAAAAAAAATAATCTGGATTATTTTGAAGCAAATGGAATGCAGCTATTACTTATACTAATCCATAAATTTTTTTAATTTTGACTAATTAGTTTGCAACATCTATCATTTGCAAAATCAAGAGATCTAAGATGTTAAAAACCATAAAGTCGGCATATATCTGGTTTCTGAAATTTTACAACATTGAAATTAATTTTATTTGCACAATTTATTTGTTTTAATAATATTTTCAAAAATGAACTTAATGCAATTTCAATTACAGAAATTATCTTAATAAGTGTTGTATACACTAAACACAGGAATGAAAAGTTGCAGTTGCATTTTGCTATCTTTTACTTTCGCAAGTTTTCGCAATGATTTTTTTTAAATTAAACCAAATATTCACACAAATAAAAAATTTTTGCGAAATATTATCAACATCAAAAATTATGGTTGGTTAAATTTGGATTACTTCTAAAGTGTTGCATTCACTTTGTTTTCGCTTATTTAAAGTTCTAACTTTCAGAAATTTAAAAAAAAATCCATGAGTTATTTTGACTTTTCTATATTGCTTTTTTATTGCATAAATATATTTCTTTTGGGAAAATAAGTCTTTTTTACAAAATTCAAAATTTTATTTGTGCATATTTTGGCATGCTAAAATTGAAAAAGACACATTGTGCGCCGGTTGTTGATTTATAATTTTATGTAAGAATTTCCAAAAGTTGTTTGACACTGGGGTGAACCCTATTTTTTTTTTTTTTTTTTTTTAATGCTCTTAAGTGAGTCCAGTTTTTAATCAATTTCTTTAATCAATTTCACCTTGCACTTGCATCTGTCATAAGAGTTTTATATCTTGAGTTCTAATAAATAATTTTTTTTTAAAATATTAAATTTTACTTTTTGATTTGATTGTTAATTTACTTTTACCTTTATATTTGCCTTCAAAAACTATATAAAATAAGAAATAATAAAAAAAAATAAAAATATAGAGAACTTCGTTTCTTACGGTGATCCCCTGACCGCACAGCTTTTTTTACTATGATCAATATCAATTGTATCAATAAAAATTACAATTACGATTGCTGTAACCGTAATCAATCATTGTTTTTTTAAATTTAATAACTGCATATATACTTATATCTTATGATGGCTGATCACAAAAAAAAAATAAAGCAAAAGTCTAATTTAAATGTTGACTAATTTTTCCCTTTACTAAAAAAAAAAACAAATTAATTGCAAAACAAATTATTCCAAAACAATTTTTCTGTGCATTATATTTTTCCATATTAAGTATATATTTTGTTAACAAAAATTTTAATTCTAAATTACTTTTAAATTATGCATATTAAGCCGGATCGATTTGCATATTAACTATGCATATTAAGCCGGATCGAAGAAAAAAAAGTCAGCCTGACACAGACTCAAACGTTAGAGGGTCTCTTAAAAGTTATTTCGGATCGGAGAAATCCCATGGAGCGGTTTTAGTTCTCCTGAACCCCTTTTTTGGCCCAATAATCATGTTTATTGCATGTTACTTTTTTTCGTCACACTGCATAACGTTGTCCATTTATGTTGAAAATTAGAAAAAAATTACAAAGACATTTAAATGCAAGAGAATATAAAAAAATATTTTATTAAAAAAATATTTTCAACCTTTAACTCTGGAGGTGGTGGTAAATTTTACCACCTCTTTACATATTTTTGTCGTCTTTACAAGAAGGCTAGTTAAATAAAGTGCCAGTTTCGTTAAATTAAAAAAAAAAATTGAAATTTGTACTTATTTTAAGCAAAATGAATAAAACTTGTTTTGAAGCAAGAAAAAGGTGAATTTTAAAAAACCTCTTTTTATTAGAATTTTTTAGTAAAATAAAAATGGGGTCAAATTTACCACCAAATCACTATGTCAAAAAAATTCACCTCCAAAGTTAAAGGTTAATATAACAATTTCTTAAAACGAACTAAAAAGTATAAAATAGTTTCTCCTTGAGTTTGGCTTTTAGTTCTCCTAAAAACGTGGGGTGCATGCTACAGAAAATAGTAAGAAGTATTATTAACAATTGTAGTAAGTTAGTGAACAAATGATTTCTTAACCCAGGTCCCTTGACTGTCAGGATAAAAGTCCTCGCATGGATTGTTGATTCAAGTTTGCTAGGGTTAGTGATACAGGGTTAATATTCTCTATAGCAGGCGACCCACGTTTTTAGGAGAACTAAAAGCCCCACTCTAGGAGAAATTATTTTATACTTTTTAGTTCCTTTTAAAAACGTGTAATATTAAATTTTTTAAGTTAAATAATTACTTTATGATTTTTAGTCTTTGTAAAAAACTTTAAAAATTGGAATTTTAAAAAATTTACCGCTGAAAGTGACAAAAGAATTTGTTAAAAAAAACCGAAATAGTACTATAAATATTAACAATGAAATAAAAAAAAAACCAGAAAAAATCCATTAACATTGGGCGCGTTCTGCAGAAGTAATCGCTAACTGAGGGAACTTTGTCATTTGGTATGCTCTTTACTAAGCGATAAATTCTGCTGAATGCTGTGCTATTAAAAACAGAAACAGCTGTTTAGAGTTATATGCTGATTAAAATCGTCGGCGTAAAATGTAACAGCGCAGTGTTCTAACGAAAAACGGCCAACCTCGCGGCATGAGCAAAATAAATTTTGCGCGAAAACTAAACTTAAAAAATGGCAACAGGAGAATCCTATGGTAAGAATTAAAGATAATCTTGGTTTAAATTTGCCGCTTTTTCAGTTATTCAGGAAGATCCCAGTGCAGAGAGTTTGCTGCAGCTTTGGAGCCCGGAGAATACCAAAATGATGCTGCAAATGTATTTTGCACGTAAAGAAAAGTTTCGCGATCCCAAGTACAAAAAGAAAGCTTTATTGAACGAGATTTCGAAGGAGATGACAACTGTGGGGTGCCCTGGGATAACAGACGATAAATTGGACAGAAAGATGAGAAATATGAAGAAAACATATAAGACAATTAAAGACAACAGGCCGAGGTCGCGTTTGAAACAATGGAAGCCATTTTTTCTGACGAAAGAACCCTCAACATCGGGCCTACTATTTTGTCATTTGGCATGCAAGATGGTAGCGAAATATTGCATGAAAATCTGACATCGGAAGACGCATGTGCTTTTCAACAGTCAACCAATTTGGGCAGTGCTCTGCTTGACGAAGTCAGTCGGTAGCTTTTCAATTTCTCGAAAAAGAGAAAAAGGCTTCTATGGCCAAAGAAGGTTACCATCAAGGAAAAAAAAATTATTTAGATGGAGCAACAGCGGACAGAGGCTGCTGGTAGCTTAAATGCCAGAAAAGATGAAGCAAACGAAATCCAAAAAGAACGAAACGATTTGCTTCTACATTTTCTAGACAAATTCTGTTAATTCCTTGACTTAAAGAAGCTTTGTCCATCCATGGATCTAATTATTGCGTCCTTGAAAGAGTGAAATCTTTAAAATTTACGCTGTAAATCTGATAGATTTTACTCTATCAAGAATGTTTTATTTCTGCCCAAGTTTCTTAATAAAAATCTGAATTCTGTTCAGTTCATACTTTTTATAGTGAAAATGAAAATACATATATATATATTTATTTAAATAAATTAAAATAAATTATTTTTATTTTTATTTCTTTATTTGTAATTGTATTAAAATTAAAATTTTAAGACACAGGAAATTAAAGCTTTGACATCAATGAAAATAAATTATAAATTAATATAAGTTATTCATTTCTTTTTCGCTAAAAAATAAATGAAATTTTTAATTATATTTTTAGTCTTTTCTTCAAAGAGTTGACAAATAAAATCAGCTGTATTAATGATAAGTGAGTAAATGTAGCATTGAAATTATTCGCTACAAAAATGGAGAGTGCTCACCGAACATGTTGCATGTACCAGCTCGTTCACCAGACTTTTAGTCAGCAGTTATGCAACAGTTTTGTCTGCAGAACGCGCCCATTGTTAAGGCTCGAACTCACAACATCATGATTATAAAGCAAACGCCTTTACTCTAGCTACAGAACTCACAAAGACATATATTATAAATAGCATTAAATAAACTACTTTCTTTTTAAATAAATAAACATATTTTATAAAAACTACTTTTTTACAACTTTTTTCACACTCAGTGGCGAATTTTTCAAAATTTGAATTTATTTCATAAAAAAATAAACAAAAAATTCGTTCAAATTGTTGAGGCTCAAACTCTTTACCTCATTGTGGTTATAAATCAATCGCTTTACGATATGAAACGCTCACCAAAACTTTTTCTAAATGATTTTAAAAATTTTTGAATTGTGAATTTTTTAAATTTTAAAATGTTAATGAGCTTTTCAGTATTTTTTTGTATTTTTAATGTGTATGAATGTATGAATCAAATTATTTCGCATTTTAGCCAACAAATAAACGTACAGACAAGAAAATAAGTGACTTTTGTGTTGTCATCCAGTTCTGACATTTTAAGTTTCAAAACTCTATCTCATCGGGAAAATGGTTACAAATGTATTCTAAGATTTGTACCATACAGACATGTAGTGAAGCTAATAAAAACGTTTTAAAATAAAAAATTTCTTTAAAATTTATCTATAAATATGTAATTCAGTAGTAAAGTACTATCAGCTCAACTGGTAAACCCTGAGCATGTTTCATTAAAATTAAGATAGAGATTATGCAAAAAATGGCATAAAAAATAAAGCACTGCAGGCAGAAGTTGTAAAGCCTTAATAATTTTAAATTACTTGCAGAGTGATTAAAAAAAAAAACATTTTATGATTGATTCCTCTGGCATTGAGTGAAATATAAAACCGTCCGATTCGTTGGCAATTTTTCATGTTATTAGCATCTGTAATGGATTTTTACATAATAACTTAATATAAAAATTTTACTAACAAAAAGAAGAGAGTTAATTTTAACAGAAATTGATGGATCTTATTAAAAATATAACTGCAGGTGTTTTTTTTTATTGCACGAATTTCCTTTGAGCATATTTTTGAATCTTTAGTAAGAAATGTAAATTTCGTTATCAGTTAATCTTATAAGCTGTTACCAATTTAAAATAAAAAACTTAATAATAACTTGCAAGAAATTTGGGTAATATGTAATAGCACTTGATATAGCAAGAACTTGGCGCATGTGAGAAGCCTTAAAGGATTTTTAATTGTTTCTATTTTACTAAAAATTTTCAAAACAACACAGTTTTTTTAAGTAGCAAAATTCTTCTTTTACTAAATTCTATGTATTTGAAGGTTACAAATTTACAGATTTTTTAAGGAAGATAAGAAACAAGCGCTGTTTTCACCGCATGGAGAAAACAAAGCACACTGCTCTACATGAACAACAATAACAACAAAAACATTAAATTACATAAGCGATTATACAGCTTTGGCACCATTAAACATGCCTTATCTTGGTATTAAGTTCCCCATAGACAAGCGTATGCGGGCTTCAATGCCTTGAAGTGATGCGCCTTGAAAGCAAAGTAGTGCATGTGGTTACAATACAGCTGGAATGGGCGTCTTTGTGGGCGAAAAATTGCCACACACCATGTAAAATAAACATTTCGTGCTCCCCATCTTGCCGCGAAATTCTCAATAAAACTTATCAATATTTATTAGCTTCTGTTGGAAAAACGCTTTAATTTTTTAGAGCGAAATAAATTCTAAGCATATCAGAAGGCAACATAAAGTTTAACAACGGGAAAATAATGTGGAAGCACCTGCACACAGTCATGTTTTTAAGCTGGATGGCGCTAGAGAACAATATTTTATTTCAAACTCAATTTTAATCTTATTAAATTTTTTTTTCTGTCTTGATATCGTAAGCAATTGCTTTAATGCTAATGTGCTAAAGTGCTAAAGTAGGAAGAATGTATCTAATTTTTTGTCAAGAAATGTGAGCAAATTCTGATATAGTTGAAACTTCCAGGCAATGCTCTGTGATTCTCCGCTTTGTTTTTTTTTCTTCAAAACTCTCATAAGTGCAAACAGCTTGCTTTGAAGAATCCTTCAACTTCAACTTTCAAGTAAGGCACTTTTAACCAAAGCATCAAAAGTGTCTGTTTGAGTGGTAAAACGGGGTGTGTATTTATTGTGTGTGGGTGTAAGCATGTTTGTAAACAGTTTAGAGCCATGTTCAGGCTTTTGAAAATAAGAAAAAAAAATATTTTTTTGTATTATTTACCCACAACAACAACAACAGCGCGCTTTCTCCAACACCTTGTTTGTTTATATTTTCTGTATCGTATCATCAAAAGAAATCCCAAAATTTTTCCTTAAAAATTCCCTTATGATGTGCCATTTACTTAACTGTTTGTTTTATTTTATTTTTCTATGTATCTACCATTGAATATAAATATAGAGTTGTTGATGTTTCTACCACCTCTATTCATGTTTTACTTTATGCAGTATTTGATTAAAATTTATATTTTTTTTCTATTGTGTAGAGTAAAATTTATTAGCAGACCTAAAGAAGTTGAATAATGTTGAACAAATTATATATTTTTAAGATTGAATGACTTCAGGAAAAAAATCTGAAATGATCGAAAATCATTTTAATATAGTCATTTTGAATATTGTCATTTTGATGTTGAAATCGTCAAAAGAGCTAGGCATACTTATCGCATTGGTAGATTGGCATACTTAACTCAATTTTTTTTTCAAATCATTTTAATATAGTCATTTTGAATATTGTCATTTTGATGTTGAAATCGTCAAAAGAGCTATGCATTAGGGTGGGGTGAAGTTTTTTTCTTCAAATTTTGTTTTTCCTGTACTATGAATCGATGATCCATAGCCTTAAACATACCTAAAAAAAATTTTAGCTTCCTAGGTCAAGGTCTTGAGGTGGCGCATATGACTTTAGTTTTTGAATTCGACCATTTATTGAAATAAAAGTAATTTGGTTTAAAATAGGTTTATATTAAGTTCAATCAAATTGTTTCAGTCTTTTATTTATTATATAAAGCACATTAAATATAAATGAGTATTATTAAAATAAAGAAAAAAAATGTTGTTGTCATTTTTAGAAGTCTCATTGTTGGAAAAATTGAGATTTGGTCTCAAACAATGGTATATCTTGCCTTGCTTTTATTCTGGAGCGAATGAAACCATCTCTTGCTTCTAATCCACAAACAGAAATTGAAGCATCAGTGACGAGCTTGACACACCTTTCTACTGCTTGAGTATGGCAAGGATACTTTTCAAATTCAACAAAGTTTTTCTCCGAACCGACCATCTTTACAATTTCTGTATCAGTATATTTCATAGTCATTGGTGGTTCTGTTACTTTCACATTCACCCAGTCTATTAAATCATAGTAATTTGTCGCATTTACTTGAAGCTCTGGAAGACAGAACTCGCGAACTTTCTCTGTGGTAGTTCCTTTTCTGACTTCTAACACTCTTTGAAGAGCCAATTCCCTTATTTGTGAAGCATCATCTTGTAGCATAGCCAACAAGATATTTTCTGGGTGTGTGAAATATGAATTTCTTTGAATAGTTTTTAAAACAATACTTTTAAGGTCATCTCTTAAATATAAACTTCTTTTAACCATGTTGAAAACATGAACTGGACCGTGTTTACAAGATGGCTTTGCCTTTATGTCAAACCATGTTGGTGCGTACACTTTCATAATGAAAAGCGCTAGTTGCTTTAGGTTTTCTGGTGGTTTAGCCGTACCAATATACAAACGAAGAATCCTATTGGCGCAAGTTAACCATCTAGAGTGTGCTAACTTTCCTGGGTCTCTACTAGCTAAACTTGGTGAAACTAAACCAGCCGAAATGGCGGAACATATTTCATATAGGTACTTTTGATCAGTGCTTAGCAAACTAGTATTTACTTCCGGCAATTCTGTGCTAATCGCTTCAAAAGCTTCTGGTTTAAAATCAAGGCACTTGACGAGTTTTTTTCCTATACCACCGGAAAAGCTATTAGGACCAGTAGTAGTTCCATCGAGACTTAAAAACAAATGGCGCAGTGGTAATTCATTTGCGTGTAATAAACACACAAACCATTGTAAAGGTCGGTTCAGATGTTTTTCTAATAAAGCTATAACTCCATTTTTATGTCCCGTATTGACAGCCGTTCCATCACATCCGATTGCCACCAAAGAAGACTGAAATTTAAACTTTCCTTCCATAAAGCCAACAATATTCTTTTGAATATTAGCTGCTTTTCCTGAATCTATCGACAAATGACCTATATACTCAGAATTTGGCTCTGATATCATTGAGATATGTTCTTCGGTAATGGTCTTCCTATGTGACGCATTTTCATTAGTAGTCATTACTAAAGTTTTGTCTTTACGACCGTCAAAATAAATAGCCGTTAGAACTTTTTCGCAACCTATAGAGTTCAGCTCTTTGCGCACTTTTTTCCTTTCTCGACGTATTTTACTTCGGTCTATTACGCTTGATGAGTTTTCGGCATCTATGACATTTAAATCAAGCATTACTGCGTTAACAATAAATGCTGCAGATCGATCTGAAACTCCGGTCCTGTCACATGCTAAAGCAAGATTTGGCAACTTATCTCTCATCTGCTTATTTTCTTTTTGTTGTTCTTCTTTTTGATATTTTCTTGATGTTTCGTTCAGACAAACATCATCTTCGTCTGATTCTGATGGTCCACTTGAATAACTGCTGGACGACCAATGTACTACTGGCATAGATGAAGAAGCACTTGTAGCAGTATTTTTATCCACAAACTCATCATACTTTCGTTTTCTAACTTCATTACGTCGTAAAGATTTTGTTGTCACTCTATCCACACAGCCAATATACATTTTACGCTCATTTCGTTGGTCCTTTAAAAAGTTTTCCTCAGCAGCAGGTACTTTAGTAATACATTTACATACTTTTCTGGATGCACACTTACATGTTGCGATGTCAAATAACTTTTTTTGGGAATCCTTGAAAAAATGTTGCTTCTTGGCGTAATTGCGCAATTTTTTTATACTCTTGTACTTGTTGTAATACGAAACCAATCTTGAAACCACTTGTTGATGACTAATCGTTGGAATCGATGCTTTATTCCATATTTGTTCGATATCAGTTGCAATTATTTCACATATATACTTTATTGAAGGATCTTTTCCATTATTCAATTCAAGCAAATCCGTTTTTATCCACAGGTAATATTTAATAACATCACAATACGTCGGTAGCACATTAACATTTAATATAAGTGGTTCACCAAATACAGGGCAAAGCAAATCCTTCCGAGTTTTAGGCATTTTAAAACTTTGTGTATATAAATAGTCACTTCACCTTTTAACTATTATTATTTTAATTGAAAAAAATTATAAAAACAATTTATCGTTGATTAAACTTTTGTTTTGTTTTAAGTTGCTGTTTAACAGGTAACACTTTCACTTTTCTATGAAGAATCTTAAAACAACAACAGAAAATAGCATTAGAACAAGGGAATTCCCCGACTTCGTTTTACTCGCTTAAGTGTTGCTAACGCTTTCAACAGTGGTGAAAAACATAAATTTTTAAATGGTACTAAATACGTCTTCAGACGATAACATTGTGTAACACTATAATATTGGATAAAGCGTCTTTTACACGATAACACTTTCGGAGAGATTTTACCGACGGTAACAGTTATAAATTCTGATCCGCTTGTGGTATAGTTTTGTGAAAAATTTCAAAAAATAAAGAGCACCATCCGTATTTCAATCACACATCAATTTATGCTCTCTGAAAGCGCAAAAGCAGTGAAAAAATACTTTTTGATACAAAATTTTGACAGGTCGTATTACTTGTGGTACCGTCTAAAAGTCGCTTAATACTACAAGAATTTTTGCCAATTATACTACAAAATATTACCGTGTGAAGAGGCTTTTAACTACATTTTAAAAAGTACATATTAGTAATACGAGTACCTTTTTTTTTTTTTTTAAACTTCACCCGTCGTGCGCCACCTCCAAATAAAGTCGTAAGGCTTTGATATTTTGCATGAATTAATGTTTTCTATAGGGTCATCGATTACCAATACAGGAGATTTAAAAAAATTAAAAAAAATTTTTTTTGGCCTTTTTCACTCCACCCTACTATGCATGCCTATCGCATTGGTAGATTGGCAAACTTAACTTATTTTTTTTTTTCAAATACGGTAGTCTGCCATAGAACTGCAGTATACACTACTTCACTTGAGGAAATGAAAATATACTAAAACTCTTCTAAGTTTTCCAATAACACTGTGCACTGACAACACATTGGAACCTCCTTTTTTAAAATGCCTTTGCTTGGTAGTTGCTATTTGCATAACAGAGAAGAAATAAGAAATATTTAAGGAAAATTTTTCCAGATGCTAAGAACATAATTAAGATAATTAGAATATATTTTTTGAATTAAAATTTAATTATAATAGTTTTCTTTAACAACTTATATTTAATGCACATAATACATATAAGAGACTGCTATATGACTATATATGACAATATATATGACAATTTTTGAAAGCGCTTATATAATTTCAGTCAAACTGACATTTCTATGTGAAATTTTGACATTTCTTAGCTTATTCATAATCACAACGTTTTGGTTTACGTTGCAAAAAAATGGAATTAAGCAACTTTCGACGTGAACTATCTCAACGGCGGCGGTACCTTTGTAAATCGGTAGTAAATAGAATTGAAGCGCGATCGTACTTCGCTCACTGGTGTATTACGCTTTTCGTGAAGGGCGTCTAAAATCTGGTGTTGTGTCACAAAGCATTGATGCTGTGCACGAACTGATTACGCTTGATCGTCATGTTTTATACCGTGAGATTAGTGGCATTACTTCCACAAGCATACATACTATATTACATAAACACATAGTTGCGAAAAAATTTGTTCAGATGTAATAGTAGTAGCAGTAATTTTTTGGGTCTTTATTGAAACGATATTTCAAGATATATATAGATACAGTTTCTTATTTGTTAACTCAGCGGCTTTAAAGTATGGCCTCTTAATCTGTTACACTATAAAGTAAATTATTAATTCGAATACCCATGTCAACAATATTATTATACACTATTTTACTCCTGCTCAAAGAGTATTACAACAGTGGCTTTTGAAGATTGTCATTAAATATAAGGGTGGACAGGCACTAAAAATACTATATACAATGACGTGCTACTTTCATATATAAAAAAGCCCGGTGTATAAATGGGAAATAAAGATAATTAAATGCATACATTTTGACATCAGATAAACAGTACAAAATATGAGGATACATTTTATACTATTTGGTGTACATATGAATCTAAACCAAAAATGTTTTGAAAGTTATACCATCAAATCTTATAAATTTTTCCAGACCATTTTTCTCGTCAGACCAATCGAAACCACTATATTTTTAAATTTCCCGATTTCGGTGAATTTCTTACTTTCGAACCAGAATATATTTTGATTTACACATGATATCCATATAAAATTTTTAAATAATATTTGTATTATTATTTTTATAATATTGAGTGGTATTAAATTTAAAAATTATTTGGAATAAAAAAGTTTATACCACACAAATTTTTTACTGTGTACTCTTTTTACGTTCAAAAATTTAATTTTTTAAAAAAAATACAATCTAAATAGTTATTAAACATTAACAAAACATTATGGTAAATTTAAACAACACATTATAAAATATGGGCATCAATTTTATACTATTTTTTATACATATTAATCCAAATCAAAAATGTTTTAAAAGTTATACAATCAATTCTTATAAATTTTTCCAGACCATTTTTCACATCAGACCAATCGAATTTTTAAATTTCAGGATTTCGGTGAATATTTTCTTTCGAACCAGAATATATTTTGATTAACACATGATATCCATATGAAATTTTTAAATTATATTTGTTTTATTATTTTTATAATATTGAGTGGTATAAAATTTATAAATTATTTGGAATAAAAAAGTTTATACCACACAAATGTTATGAAAAAGATAAAATGGACCCTCAAATTTTTACTGTGTAGTAACACTTCACTTAAGTTAATTTTGCGTGTCGTCAAGTAACTTCTTTTGATAAAAAAATGTTATACAAGCCATGTATAGCATTAGCAGCGTCAAAAAGGACCTATGACACCAAAGTTCATACTGTAGATCCCAACACTTTTTGTTAGAAAAACTTATTAAGTTTTACTATAACTGTTATTTATATAACTGTATTAACTAAAAAAGCCGCACATGGGCGATTTTAATTATAAATAACTGCAGTTATAAACCATGCATTAATAACCATGGTTGCACTTCACAACCTCAACGTTGAAACGATTCGAGTCGAATCTCATTTGTTCAGATGGAATCCACATAATTTTACAAACGCGCAAATAAAAGTTCATGTCGATTGGTGCTAAGAAACGCTCAAGAATTATAATCGGAGTGCTTTAAAAGACGTTTATAAATTCGTGACTAGTGACTTATCATGGATCTATGCATTTTAGCATGAAAGTAAATAGAAGTCAACTGTATGAGTCTTTCAAAATGATCCGATTCCAGCAAAAGCTCTTCGAAAATTCGCCATTTTTCTTCCAAAAAACTGGTCATATAGACAATAAACAACTTGAAACATGTGAAACGGTCAATTTAAAATGGTACACAAGCATTTGTTTGCCAGAAGCGTTTCGTGAAATGAGAAAACAAACAAGCGCCGAAAAATCATTTTCAGCTCAAACAAATTTGTTTTTGAGCACTCAAAACATCAAATTAATGGGTTATTTGCCGTAAAGTCTTGACGTGGCACTAAATGGCTTATTTTTTCCCCTCAAATCAAGGAAAAACTGCGTGGACAACGATTTTCGAAGCCAAAAGAAGTCAGAAATCATAGATTTTACATTCGTTCAAAATCTATGTTTTGGAGGTGTCTCAAGCGGAATGGGATGAATGCTATGACAAATAGTTCAATATTATGCAAAAATCTATTAATTAGAATGGAAAATATTGACTTAAAACTATTGAGTTGATTTCAATAAAAAGTAATTCTGTCTTTATAGGTAGCGAGGGTCTATGGCTATGGTACACGTTAGGTTTTATTCTTATAAATTTTGATCAAGTGTATTATATGTAGACATATGCATAGCTAGGCAAAGCTTATCAAATAAGCTAAATTGATAAATAGCTAAATGTTGAAGTAACTATGTTGATTTAGTCAACCAGAACAATTTTACGACAAATTTTATGAAAGGTTTATCTTTTGCCTAAAAAAATGTGTACCTGGTTGTGGGATACCTTGAAAAATCCACTAAAAATGAGAAAATATGAAGAAAAACTTCAAAAAATACAAAAAACAACAAAATTTATTCATCATAGAAGCCTTCAATGGCACTAAAAAAAACAGAAAATATCATTTCTTTCATGTTATTCATGGCTAAAAATGCATTAAAATACAAGAAGCACAATTTAACTATAATAAATATGTTGACATAAACGATGACATTTTACATTTTTTAAGTCAAACGCATACTTTAAATCACCCTCCAGGAAATGTGAGCCTTCCCGGATGTTACCAGGAAACATTCCATGGAATATAGGAAGCATTCCCCTTTGTTGCACACTCTATTGGTTTTTTTACATAGCATGTCATTAGAGGGAAACATTCCTACCCACTGTGTTATAAAGTCATGTGGAAATATTCCTCTCCGCTGTCCTCAAAAGAGAATTGGAAGCAGTCCTCTCCCTGTTTTAAGAATTAATGTGGAAACATTCCTCTTCCTTGTTATGAAAATGGATTCGGCCAGGATTCGAACCCGGGACCCCTGAGCGACATTCGAGCGCGCTACCACTAGACTATCGAATTCTACAATAAGCGGCTAGAATACAATGATATTAATATTTTCTATTGTCATTGCTTGACATAAATAAAAGTTTCCACATGCATTCTTAAAGAAGCGGTTTGGTAACAATATAAATACAAAACTACCCTTAAGCTTCCAAAAGATACGGTGGGGAATGTTTCTTTATCACTTTTAAATGGAAGCCCCTAGAGGGCAGTAATGGTCAAACGCACACATCTTAAACTGGTTGCATGTATGTGTAACGTTAGGAGCTTTTCACTGAAAAAATCAAACGTAAAAGCATTTTGAAAGCTGTATGCAGAAAAATATTAATAAATCGACGTGAATTGAAAAATGATGAAATCATATTAGAATAGATTGTTTGTTTATTATATATTATTACCGTTTATTATTACGCAACGGTTTCTCATATTATTTTTTTGAGTATTCGATACCGACGTAATTATATTTAAATCTAGCAAACAAAGCGAAGTGATCCTTCCTACTTCAAGTTTGCCTGCAGGCTGAAAGCTTTTTAGCGATGCCAGAATTTATATATGTACATATAAATGGCTGAAAAAACTCTTAGATCGAAAGCTACTTTTGAGCATCACTCCTTTAAATACAAAAAAACAAGATGTCCCATAACCGGAAAAGACAAAAAATTTTAACTGTAAAAAAATGTTACTGTTAAATGCTAAAAAACAACAGTGGCGCTTTCATCGCAACAATGAATTACTAGAGTAAAAGTATTTGCGCGAAATATATAGTTGTTGTGCCAACTGTTTTTAATATTAAAAAGACATTCAAGAGCGATTCTCTTGGATCAACAGGAATTAGTTACGCCAACAACTGAAAATTGTAAGTTTATATGAGATTTAAGCAGGAATCTGATCGGAAACTTCTGTTTATTTTGGCAATTAATGATGTTACTCACATCATCAACTTGCCTGTTTATGCAGATAATATGAAAATAAACAGAACAATTGATTCAGACCAACCCCAGTCAGACTTGAAATCCTTTGAGGTTTGATGTTCTAAAAATAATACGTTTTTAAATCCTGATAAATGCCATTACACTACACCACTAAATTTACACTACAACTCTGTATTGTTCAATAATGCGTCCTCACTTGGAGTACGCAAGTTAAGTATGGTCCCCACATTACAATGTACATGTTGATCGTATAGAAGGAATTCAAAAACGTTTTGTTCGGTTCGCTCTGAGAGGCTTAAGTGCAACTGACACATTTAACCTTCCTCCCTATGAGGATCGTTTAAAATTATTGAAAATGCAATCTTTAAGTGAGAGAAAGAAATCTGCTGATATCGTTTACTTACACCAACTCATAACTCATAACTCATGTTTTCGATTCTCCAGAACTTCTTTTCCTTATAAATTTTAACACTAACCGTAGAAGCAGTAGAGACGCTAACAACTTGATTTATTTACAATTTAGTAGAACAAATTATATTTTAACTGTTCCATTAAATCGCATGAGTACCTTTGTTAATAATTGAAGCTTTTTTGATGTTAACTTGTCGAAAGGTCAACTCAAAAGCAGACTAAAAAGTATTATATTGTTAGATCTACGTACATTAATTCATGGGTAGATGAACGTCTTGTGATGTCCATGAGCCCAACTACTTTATGGTGGGTAAATTTTTCCAACATTGGCTTGTTTCAAGCCATTTGTATCAATGGCGTTGATTTTTTTTTCAATTGCTTTCTGAGTTGTGACTTTAAATAAGAAAATGTTGTGAAAGTCCGAACAAGCTGTAGTAGCTGAACTCTGTAGTTAATGCATGTTTTTTTAATAATTATCTTTCTGCTAGCGATACGCTTTTAAAATTCATTGAGTATTAGTAATCACCACGTTCAAAAAATTGTTGCGTATACCATTTGATTATTGAGGTTAATAAAGTGTTGAATTAATAAGTGCAACCATGGTTGCTTTAAGGTTCAATAAAGTGTTTAAAGAAAACCTATATAGGAGTGGATGAGGAATCCCTAATTATGTCATTAGAATGATTATTAGATTATTATATTGTTTATCTGCTGTATTAGATAAACCGAATTGCTGAAACGAATCTACGACATCGATGAAAATTTTAGCAGTAAGGCCAGATTACATACATTGATTTTATATTAAAGTTAAATTCGTGAGTCTTAAGACCAAAGACGCACTACTTTCGCTAACAACTTTTATTTTGGGATGATATTTTTATCACTGTTGGCGCGACAACTTATATGTTGAGTTAAATATAAAGTTTTTGACAAATTAAATACTCTTGCGCTCTTGTCGCAAATGTGTTCCGTTGTTGGAATCAACAAAAAAAGTACAAAATTGTTGGCTAATAGAGTGATTTTTTTTTTATCTGAATAAATCCTTTTTCTGCAATAAGCTTTGAAGTTATAGCTTGCTCGAGTTAAGTAGCTTTTTCCATAAATATATATAGCTGACAAAATATTTGAAACATCCGTAGATTACAACACCAAATTTTAATTTCAAACACACAAATCTATTTCTGTTCTCAAAATATTGATTTTGTACAACATTCGCTATGCTACCACTATATAATTCAGCTTAATTATATTCACAAATGAGCTCATACAACAAATTTGCACAAAAAGCAAAATTTTCCACACTCCATACTCATTTCATCATCATCATCAACATCATCATTATGTTAGCGTATATACAAGCAATTTTTCATCACTGAAGTGTTGACAATAACTTGCACGCGATATGTACATTTTTTGGGTTCTTTTTTGTCTATTGGCCCTTTTATAGTTTGGTAAAACGCAAAATGTTATTTTTGTAGATAATAATTTTGTGCTTAAGTATAACAAATATAAGCTTTTTATGTGTGCTTATATTTTGCTACTTTGTTCGCTGAATTTTACGGTATGCATAACTTATGTTGGTGTTAAGAGTAAGGCGGGTCACTAGCTTTATTCAGTAAAGCTTTATACCATTTACTTTTGTACATCAGTACTATATAATCTCAGAGATCAATATATTTTTGTATGTAAAGTTGAAGAAATTGAGAAAAAGGTTAATGCAATTTTTTGTGAAAATTTTAATCGCAGTAGTGATCACAACAACATAGCGATAATAATAATCCGTAATGAAGACAATGGTTCCAATTTTGTGTACCGAAACCTA
The DNA here is from genome assembly GCA_963920525.1 of Dichetophora obliterata. Lineage (NCBI taxonomy): Eukaryota > Metazoa > Arthropoda > Insecta > Diptera > Sciomyzidae > Dichetophora > Dichetophora obliterata. Next base: position 194,583,300 of record OY986435.1, read on the forward strand.
CTCACAAAATATTATTTATATATCCCTACGCGTTCTGCGTCAACATTGTCAATCCATGTGCCGTTCACATGGGAATTTCCAAACTGTCGGTACGTACGATTTGTACGAAAAAAACCTGAAAAAAAAAATATTAAAAAGTCTAACTTTTAAAAATGTTTTTTATATTTGCGTAGTAATTAAGTTGCTCTTTATTAAGTAAGAACAATGACAACAATCAACCCCAAGGATTTAAAGATATAAGCAAAAATATGTGCTGGCGTTACGTTAAAAATAACCAAAAGTTATTTTTTACTTGGATGTTACAAAATTTGCAAACTTTTTCAATTTGGCAAGGCTTTTTGTATACAACTTTTTTAGAAGGATTTCAAGCAGTATAAGTTTGTTTTCCAAGTGATCAAAATTAATTGATTGAATATTTACTGGGTATTTAAGTAATTAGGTAGTTATGTAAATATGTAATTTGGCAATTCGAAAACATATTTAATATATATTTCTTTCCTTGCCTCAAACATTTCTTTATTATCCCTTAGCCAATGGCTTCTATGTTTTCTTTAATAAACAAATTAACGAAAAATTGACTAAACATTTACGAAAAAGAAAAACAACATGTTTTAAATAGTGTAGACGATTTGATCATCATAGTAAATTAATTTATCTTTAAACTGCTTAAATAAATAAAATTCAAATGATTCTCTTAGATATTATCAAGTTTTAATTTTTTGGTCACGGTTGACTTTTCTGTGGAAATGCCCATATATATTTTTAATAAGCATCAGCTCTTGAATCGATTTTGTCATGTCCGTCTGTCCGTGTGTCATGTGATCATAGTAACAATGAAAATTTTAGAGCTGTCGTAATAAAATTCAATATACGGGTTATTCTACGGTACCTTGCATAGTTAGCCTCTGAGTTTTTTGTGACAAAATTTTGTAAGCTTGCTCACAAAACTCAGAGAAAAGGTGTATTTTTATATTAAATATAATCTGATTGTGTAATCGCATTAAATTTGTGTAATAAGTTAAATAAGTGTTAAATAAGTGTACCGACAAATGTACGAAAAATGTATTCTCAAAAAGTACGCTCTCTCTCTCTTAAGACTGGTAACTTTCTGGGTATTAGTCCTTTATACTAATTGCCGGTATCACATTATATTCTGTTATAAAAAAATGATCGATTACTTAATGCATAATATGCATAAATTACGAGAGTGCATATGTAATTTCCGAGAGTAGATACGCTCATTAAAGTTCAACTTCTAATTGATGTACTTATATCTTAATCGGTAGCATGCTTGACTATCATGTTTATGGGATATCTTTCTATTTATGAGTAATTGAGAATCGAAAGAATTAAAAGGTTTTTTATTATTCTTGCACGGCGCGAGTATATTTATAAAAGTACCCAAGCAATTCAAATTGTCTTTTAGGGTTATTTCGCCAAATCAATAATTCACGTATGGTTCCAATCAATTCCTATAAATAATCTATCACTTTCCTTTCAGGTCAAAGACCAAACCTTGTTTGTATAAGGCACATGCCTTGGTTCTTTGATATTTTAAAAAAAAAATAAAAATTTCATAAATTGTAGTATTTGTAAATATTCAGACGCTTATACTTAAGTTAAAATATACTAAAAGCTCGATAAAGAAATGTGGCGTATTGATTTTTCAGGCCGTCATGAACCTTACCAAGTCCGCAATTCGTGGTTCAGACAACCTTGTTTTTTTTAATTCTCAGTATAAATTCCAGCGAAAATCCTACAGTGGAACGATTCTTTAGAATGAAATCATGTAACTATGTTAATTTAAACTCAGAAAAGCCAATGAACTCCGTGGATTTTTGATATTTGGCACTAAATTTGATCGACAAACTCGATCCTGCCAATATGCAGAGTACCGTAGAAAAGTCCATACAAGATTTCTATTAACAAAAGAAGAATAAAGTTTGAAACGGTTAAATCTTTTAAAATTCCACAAAAAGTTATCTATGACTTTTAACTTTGCACATATGCTTTAAGCCAAAATATCTCTAATACTTATATTTTGTAAAAATTTTTAAAAATCTAATGAGAACCACGCCTACCTCTCATACAAAGTGACTTTACTAGGACGGTAAAATCTCCTTAAATTCCACAAAAATGAGTACAATGGCTTCAAATTTTCCCAGTTAGTTTTAATCTTAACTATTCATTCGATGTTAAAAATTTGGTAAAAAAAAAACTGAAAACTCTGCCCACCTCAAATACTAAGTGACGCGAAAGCATCATTAAAAAATTAATTCTTTACGCATAAGCATTGATAATTGAAATGCACTCTGAGTTCAAAATTTAAATATTTGAATAAAAACCACACCGTCATCAAAATAATACAACATTGGAAACACAAAAATCTTAAAAGTTACATCATTAAAATAATACAACATCGAAAACTTTGAATATACTAAAATAGGGCTGTGGGGTATTTTAATTTCGGCCCATTCGAAAATAAATCCTTACTTCTTAGTTTTAAATTGAAAAGTTATCAAAAAATATATTTTAATTCTTTTTTTAAGTTTGTAATAATAAATGATAAAATTTCCCACTGATCTTTTTTTTCGGAACTGTCAGTTTTATTCTCAAAATTTTAAATACATGGGCCATAACTGAGCGATAAGGATTACATGTGTACTTGCTGGCGGCAATGATAAGGATTATTTTAATACCAATTTAAAACTTTTTAAATTAGGATTGCGGCAAAACTTTCATCATACGATCTAAGTTCATTCGATGAAGGATTACTGCATTGTAATCCCGTTTTTTCTTATTGAAATATAGTTTTTAAAGTAACAGTGATTTGCACTAATATTTAATAAAAGTAATCCTTGCAATTGATTACTGTAATCCTTATAATAGCAAAAAATAGAAAAAACGATAATACAATTAAAGTAATCCTTCATCGAATAAGCTAAGATTGCAACAGAATGCATTTTCAGGAAAAACAAAGAAAATAAAAAGGTCGTTTAAGGTCATTTGATGTTGCTAAGCTCACAACAGGATTGAATTTTTCACACCTTAAATAGTTTTTACACATAAAAAAACTTTTTAACCAAAAAAATTTGTTATGTTATAAAGCAAGACTTTATGTAGCATTTCGAAAAGCTGAATACAACTTCAGGAAATACAAAGGAAGTGAAAAGGTCATTTAAGGTAATTTAATGTTGCAAAGCTAACAAAAGGATTCAAATTTTTCATACCTCAAATATTTTTTCACTGAAAAAAAAACTTTTAACAAAAAAATTTTTTATGTTAAAAATTAAAAGACATTTATAGCATTTAGAAAAAAAATTAAGATTCAAGTTTGTAAAAGATAAGCAAGTTCACGCAAAATTCACGGATCATCACAGATGCATAAAAGCTTTCTAAAATATTAAGAGTGGTATTCGTAGTACGAAAAAATTTTGTAACAAAAGCTCATGCATGAACAAGATTATTATGCAAATTCTCATTATTTTTTTTTCAATGTGATTTTCCCGTTTACAAAGCCACATGCATTTGGACAGCTGTTAAAGTTTAAGATTTTTTCTCTGATCTTTATATGTATAACAACAATGCCGATATGTTTCTCTTAAACCTTTATTTATTTAATTTGTGTTTGTGTTTGTATATATTTCATATAGCATTAGTACAAAGAAGAACTAAGCTATTTTGCAATACAACAAACAACATAATATATATATTTGAATAAACAACTACGGAATAAATATTACAACTAAGCAGAATAAAATAACAAAAATAATAATTAAATAAATTATTGTAAGTTAATAAGATATTGAAGAAGTCTTAACCTTAATCGATGTTTTATGCAAATTTTGCACACCATAATCTTAGCGCGCCTATGTCACTGCTCTCCCGCTTTATTGTTAATTTTTGTTTCAATATTTTCCTAATTTTTCATTTCTTTTAACTAGCTGAAAACAGGTGCGTTACTACCACGCCCTGTTGTTCGACGTCCAAAAAATGTTATGAATAAAACGGCACGTGTAAATTGTGGTCAAATACTTAATTCCGAGGTTGTGCGCTCTATAATTGCAAAGCTATTCGATATAGACAATTTGGATTGCTTAAGAGGTGCTACGCCCCCTTGTCTAATGCAAAAATCATCCTTGGTATGCGTTTTATAACTTGCTAAAGCACCAAGAGACCAAATTCCGATGCTATGTGACCTATTATTCCAAAGCTTCAATGTCGAAAATGTTGGTGTATTTTTGAGAAGCCGCGCCCTTTTTGCAATCAGCACCAGACTTTACAAAACATTCTCAAGACTTTGATCCGTTTCCCTGAAAATTTCATAAAAATTGGTTCTGCGGTTTCGGAGTCTTTTCGTGATAAACACACATACATATATTAATTTTTTTTATAAAAAGAGATAGGTGGAAAAAGTAGGCTTGCAAACATTTATATATATGTGACCTTCTCCGAGGACCTAGTGTGTGAAAATTAAGTTTTGAGAAAAATGCATTTAAAGTTTCATAACGCATTATCACTGTGAACACACCTTCAATTGGGATATGCGATTTGGTATGGTTAGTTATGATTGGGTGCCTAACTCATTTCATCTCATTCTATACCCTTTTAGGTACCAGAATCCACTCTTAAGTCCAAACCCGTTTTTTGACACCTTAGGTCCCTTTTCTCGGAGAAGGTCACATATAGTGACCGCCACTTGGTCTCATACCTACATACCAATTTTCACTATCAAAACGTGAACATCTCAGAAATTAGCATAATTTCGAAAAAGTGGGCCTAGATATATTGCGACCATAGTAAACATATGAACTGAACTACCAAATATTAGTTTTATGCGATTAAAATCGCCTTATATAGAGAAGTTTCATTGATTTGTGTGCGGTAAAATTTTCATGTCAACATTTATATATATAGTTCACAATCAAAACTTGTACAACTCAGGAATTCGCATGATTTCGAAAAAGTAGTCATAGATAAAGTGCGACCTCGCCTATTTTTAGTACAGTTGCCGATAGTAACCATCTAAACAAAAAATTAGCTTTTTACGATCAAAACCGTCAGATATATAGCATTTTTATGGTTTGTGGGCGATGACGTAAATTTGGGTTGTACGGGAAGTACCACGCCCCCTGGTTCAATCCACACCAAACTGCCCAGGAGCACTCTCAAGATGTTGTTTCAATTTCTCTGAAAATTCCATAAAGATCGGTTCTGCGCTTTTTGAGTCTATACGTGATATGCATACATACATACCCACATACATACATCCACTTTTATATATATAGATTTTTTACTGGATTAATCGATTTGAACACCTTTTTTTTAATTGAATAAAATATTCCTCCTGAAAAAAGTGTGTAAAATTTACACACAAGGAACCTATTCGTTTCTAGAAATAAGGGACCGATGAAGGTTAAAGTATTAATAACTTAAATATTAAGAAAAAAAGAGAATAAAATGAATTCAGGAAAGAGACGAATTTAGGGAGTTAAAAATTGAGCAATAATAGATGGCCTTAATTTTACGGCCCGAATTATTTCTCTTACGTCCCGATGAGCGGGACGAATTCATACAAAAACCAAGATTTACGATTTTCGACATGACACTAAAACCGCACTCTTTTCTCGAAAAGACTTCTTAATTTTTTCTGACCTCTTCAAGAGTTCTGCATTTTTTCCGTTCTTTTCTAAAAAAATGTTTACCTCAAAATAAATCGTGTTCTTTTCTCGAAAATTCTGGCCGCAAAAGTATAACAAATGCAGAATTTTCTGACTTGGAAAATTCAGCGGTTCTGCTTTCCGCTCTCTATTAATACCAACATGAGAAAAAATAGTTTTGACATTAATATTACGTTCGGTGACAATTGCAGAAAGCAAAAAGTTGCAATTTTAAAAATTTTTGAAATTGAATCCAAAACAATATTATTTAAGTAGTTAGTTTTAACAAAACTGAGCAGATCGATGAAAACTTGTTAAAAATTTCATGCAGTCGGCACTATTCATAACCTCAATCGTAAATACATAGAAATTCAAAACAGCAGTGAAGCCAATATCAAATTAAAAAAATGTTGCATTTTTTTATTCTTTTCTCAGCTCAAAAGAGGTCAACATTCTATAAATTCAGGTCAGAATCTAAAAAATTCTGCATTCTCCGAAATCAGAATTTTTTCAGAAAAGAATTCGCTATAAGCGTATTTGTACTAATGCAGAGGTCAGGAATTTAATCTAAGTAAGGTTTCTTCTTACAAATTGGTAGTATATATGGTTTGGCAACATTTAATTGGAGTGCATTACTAATAGCCCATTGATTAATACATCTTAAATACTCATTAACACAATATGGACGATGATGCCATATGTCATGACTAAGTCGGATGTAGTCAAACTAACGGTATCACATAAAAATTAGTTAAAATCAAAATTAGGTCAAATAAGCCCGTATGTTAAAAAATTGTCCCGTCTTTAAAGAGTTAGGTGTGCAAACCCAAAACAATTTGGTTAATTTTATTCGTTCGATGCTATCGTTTTCGATTGTATCATCTCTATCGCAATTAATATTAAAGTTTTATATGTACTGAAGCCAAAAAACCATAAATAAACATCCGAACGAATTCTGTGTGTGTGGTATTAAGTAAAAGAAACCGAAATATTTCTATTTTTATAATAGTAAACCTTTAAAAAAAACAAAATTTCATTGTTTTGTAGTTCTATAAAAATGTACATTGTAGGTGCATACTATTTTGAGTGTGTACTGAAGATATAAAGTATGCAATGGTTTTGTAATAAAAAATAATATACAAAATTATTCATTATAATTATTCATTATAGTAATTTTTTTATTTTAGTAAACTTCAATTAATTATTACAAACTTCAATACTAAAATAATATTTTTTTATATTAAGTTTTTTGCTTATGTGTATGAAAGCACCTACTTTTGTTTCCTTTTAATAAAATAAAAATTATTTGTAAAAAGATAAATTTTCATATAAATAACCAGTTGCGGTTTCGGTTTCGGCCGAATATTATAAAATGGCCGAATATTCGGTTTCGGTCAAAATTCCGGTTTCGGTCGGACACTAGTTAGGTCTGTGGCAGAGGTTATCTAAAAGTGCAGTACTACTTGATAGATAGATCTGAATATCGTCAGCATAAGCATGTATAGGAAAATGTTTGCAAAAAGCAATTACGTAATTTATAAAAATAGTGAACAAAACAAGGCCAAGAATTGAACCTTGTGGTACAACACATAACACAGATTTATGGTTAGAGAGTTGAAGTCATTGGAGTACGACGAGTCTGCTGAAATACACCATAGAATTGAAACGAGTTTTGCTTCGCTTAAAGCTAATGTTTAACTGAAAGCTGGTCAATGGTACAACAAAATGTTCAATTGTTTATGACCTTGGCCGAAATCGATCAATTATTTTTAGATAATGAAATTTACTTGACATTAATTAAAGACTCCTTATTTGATCAGGCTCTACCATAGGAAGTAAATTAGAAAATAAATTGTTCACAAAAAGCTCACAATTAAAATCATTTAAAAATACAGAGGATAGATCACAATAAATAAAGATAGTTTTTTGAAAAATTAAAACAAAATTAAATTTGTTCCAGATTTTGTATCGTCCTGAGAGAAAACAAATATCAAGCCAAATTTTTTTGTTAAAAATAAAAAAAAAAAATTTGATCCGTTTAAGAACAAAAAGTTTTTGAAAAAAACAAAACCAATTTAGATAAGTGCCTTTTTCAATGTGTGACCGAATCGGCCTTTCAAAAGTTTTAGAAAAAATTCATAGAAATTCTGAGAGGAGCATCTTGTGATTATATCGCGACCAGTCCGAACTCTATATTCCTTTACAATTTTTTTTTTTAAATTTTTATAGTTAAAACATTCAATTCTGGTATTCTGTCTTTTACAATTTTTCACATTTGCTAAGATTGTTAGAATTTAAAAATAAAATTAATTTGTGTTCAAAGGAATTAAACGAAAAATTTTACTGTTTCAAACGATTTATGAAAAAAAAAAAATATATAAAATGTGTTTATCGCAATGGAAAAGTAAATTTTTCATAAATTTTGAACAAATTTTAGTATTAAAAAGAATCGTTAAAATTCAAAAGTACCCTTCCAGAAAGTCTAAGATAACTAGAATCAGTTAAATATTGGAAAAATGGCAGCATTTTTTATGTGTTTTTTAAATCGACAATCACCGATTTTTCTTATATGCATACGCAGCATACTGCTGCCATTGCTATGTATTGTTAGAATGTTCTATGTTATTTATGCAATAACTGCGAATAATAAAAGTTTAAACACTTTTTTGGGATAAATGTTCAAATTTTGTTTGAATGTGTCTTACTGTTGTAAATTGTGTTTATGTTGCTGGTCCTTACAACACCTCATCCGGTGCCAAAAACCAACACAAATGAGCAATAAAAATTGCAAATTTTTATTCTTGTACCGCTCCTCCATTTTTTATGTCGTTTAATAATGAATCATGGATTTTTGTTGGTTACTATATTTAAAAAATCAAAAACTTGGTTTCTCCATTCGATCAACAAACTTTTAATATTTTTTTCAAAAATATTTTGGCACAGTAAAATTGTACGTTTAATTTTATTGAACAGAAATGCATTTTCATAACTTTTACGGAGAGCTTTTTAGATCAAGTAAGTTTGAAGAACAGCTCTGCAATCTCTTGTGTCTACCATCGAAAAATCACTTGAGAACAAAGAATACGCACTTGCTGCTTTTCTAGATATAGCAGGGGCATTCAATAACGTCCTTCCATGTGCAGTCACCTCGGCCTTGTCGGAACTGGGGGTGGAGGATTTTATCGTGAGTTTCATACACCAGATGCTCTTGGGCAGGGTGGTGAACTCAGAACTGGGGGGATCCTCCATTCGTAGGTTTGTAAGCAGAGGCACTCCGCAGGGAGGAGTTTTGTCTCCACTTCTGTGGTCCGTGACGGTTGACCAGCTGTTGCGTATCATGGAGGGGGAAGGCTACAGGGTTGTTGCTTATGCAGACGATATTGCAATCATTTTAAACGGAAAGTTTCCCCAGACTCTCTGTCAACTCATGGAGAGAGCACTCTTTATTCTGTCGAGATGGGCATCCACGTGTGGTTTAAGTGTAAGCCCCGAGAAAACAGATCTCATTCTTTTCACTAGGATATATAAAACACCCAACTTAGAACCTCCGCGTCTGAACGGCACGAGGTTGCTCTTTAGCGACAGCACGAAATACCTAGGAGTTATTCTGGATAAGAAGCTTATCTGGAATGTTAACATTAAGGAACGTGTTAAAAAGGCAAACAAAGCACTATTTCCCTGTAAAAGAGCTATAGGTAAAAAATGGGGTCTCCCCGAAAATAGTACGCTGGATTTATACAGCAATTGTCCGCCCCATACTAATGACCTGAGTATGGCTCACTGGTATGGTGGAGGGCCCTTGATAAGGCATCCGCACTTCAGAAGTTTGCAAAGGTGCAAAGAAGCGCAGGTCTTTGTATTACGGGGGCACTGTCCTCAACACCAACTAGCGCCCTCAATGTCATGCTTCACCTTCCTCCTCTCGATATCTTTGCCAGGGAATGTGCCAACACAGCAGCCCTGAGACATAGAGAATCTGGTAATTGGATAGGTAACAACTGCGGCCACACAATTATTCTGAACTCGTCTGCACCCGACAAAACAGACTACTGTATGCCGTGCTTAAATCTTGAAAAGAACTATGCAGTTTTCATCCCTTCACGGCTAGACTGGGCAAACAAAATCCCCCTTCAAACCTCCGCCATAAAAATCTTCACAGATGGATCCAAACTTCGAGAACAAGTAGGGGGAGGTATCATCTACTCGCAGGATCTCGAAATCGAAGCGTCCTTTAGACTTCCTAACTATTGTAGTGTCTACCAAGCGGAAATGATGGCTATTCACGAAACCACTAGGATTCTAGGTCAAAAAGACCTTGAAGGAAAAAGTATCTCCATCTTTTCAGATAGCCAAGCTGCTCTGAAAGCACTGAACTCAAATATTGACAACTCTAAAACTCTCACTGAGTGCCGCAAATCTCTTAACGAGATGGCAAGGCTACTCAGAATTCACCTCATATGGGTACCCGGACACAGGGATATCGAGGGCAACAATTTGGCCGACGAATTGGCAAGGAAGGGTACGACCTCTAACACCCTCTTAAATGAGGACTTAATTGGTATACCCATTTCCTCCTATAAACTCCAGTGCAAGAACAGATCCCTAGGTCTTGCACAAGAACGCTGGGAACACCTTGATACATGTAGGATAACTAAGCTAACATGGCCTACCTACGACTTAAAACGCACCAACTCACTGCTTCAGTTAAGCAGGGTAAACCTGTCAAAAATAGTAGGAATCCTAACGGGTCACTGCCTGATCGGAGCGCATGCCCTTCGGTTAGGAGTTGCATCAAACGATTTCTGCAGAAGCTGCAGATGTGAGGAGGAGATGGAAAACGTTCAGCACCTCCTCTGCGAATGTCCGGCTCTAGCTAAAAGGAGAATGGCTACTCTGGGCCTTCCCTTTTTAAATGGACTTGCCGAAGTGTCATGCCTGGAAATCAAGCATATACTCAAATTCATTATCCGCTCGAACTGGTTTGAGGAGGGAAATCTCTATTAGGTTTTTTAAAGAGATCATGTGGTATCACAACGTCCCTGCACTGGCCTAAGTGTACGAGTCGTCTTTCGGCTCAGCCACCATTACCTAACCTAACCTAACCTAAGTTTGAAGAAGGCACTAACAACAACAACAACTCTGTATAGGGTCAATCACACAGCAGACTAGACAGAACTGTTTCGGAGGCTGCTAAACCTCGCTCATCAGTAGTCTTGAGTTATCATCGGTCATTTTATCATATGACATTATCCCATTTCTGGCCGGTACCCGAAATTCTGAATTTTTTAAAATTCCTTTTAAAGGAGTGATATTTGTGAGGTCAAATAAGATTTTTCATGTGAAAAAGTTCAAATTGGTTTTCCCGTTTAGCCGGATAAAACAAAACTTTTTATTTTTTTTTTCGCTTTTGCACACCTTGCAATGCATTCTCTTGTTAATTTTGTCTTCAACGAAAATATGATACTGCTGATTGAAATCAGGTAGGTTGAGATGAAGGTCTTCATTGCTGGCGACTTGACCGGAATCATCGTTATTTTCGGGCTACTGGGTGAACATAAGATGGCGAGGAATTTCCGCTCTAAAATTCAATTGTGGTAAATGATTCTTAATTTCTATTTTGCACACCATGACGTGTATTTTTCAGGTGTTCACAACCGTGCTGTTGATAGTATTCGTCCAAAGTGGCCACCACCATTTTTTCTCACGAACCCCAACTCTGCAGTTGGCAACTTCGTTATCGTGGAGGTCGATTTCGCTCATATATTTATTGTATTCCGCTATAACGTTAGGCACTGGTGTGGATATATTTGTCTTCTTCTTTTTGCAGTACCGATTAGCCATTGCTAATTGCTCGAGAGGAACGTGATTGGTAGCAATGACAGCATCCGCATATTTATTCGTCTCATCGAACATATAACAAACTCGTGCTATTTAAAATTTTTTTCACCTTCAATTTTGCACCTGTACCACCCATACAATTTTTTTGGACTGTTAGATCAGCTGCATCAATTTTATCGTTGTCAGCTACATGAAAATATTTGTTTATATCACGGAATCTGTTGCGAGATAAGGACATTTTGACAATTTTCACACCGAATTCTGGCTGAACAGACCAATACCGATACCATCTTGGAACTGTTTTAAGCCCAGTGAACTTCAGTATACCTATTAACCTGAGCATTTCGAAACGAGACCACTTGATATTTTTGAGCTGCATACAAATTGGTTTGGTATACCAACAGCTCTATAGCATTGTCATCGAAGAATTCATGTGGAGTCTTCACAGATAATTTTTTGCCAATCTCCTTTGGAATTCCATCCCATCACCAATACAGATCCTATCTTGGAACTGTTTTAAGCCCACCGGAGTACATTGTTTTGGCCAATCGAATCGCTTTCTTCGAAGACTATCAATATTTCTGTCATAGTCAAAGCCTTTCTGCGTGCCATCGTGTTCTAAGTTAACGCAATTATATACGCAAATATTTTTTATGACGGTAGTCATAATTGTATCATAACATGCACAGACTCACTTGCAAACACAAATAAATTGCATATTTGGGAGCAAAACTATATGTCCCTTAACGGCCAATGTTGCGTAAACGCAACACCATCACGTAAGTGGCCACCGAGACAGGTAAGCCATTAATTTGCAGACATTATGGAGTGCGTTTGTAATTTTATTCAATTAGCTTTAATATTTTTGAGAAATGTCAATATAATAAAGTAAATAATTTGAATAAATTTTCTTAAAAACATCCTTTTTTGGAGATTATTTCAATACCCCTCGCACTCCCTTTTCACGGACGGATTTTTGTATATGTTTCCATTTTTATATCAAGCCTTTAACTCTACCAGAGTTGCCGTCTGTACTAGTTGCTTCTTATCTTGTCGCTATTCATTGGAGTTTGACGAGTTAGCTAGAAGCTAATGTTTTAACTTTAAACTGGCTATGGGCAAATTCAGATGTTCAATAATTTATGACCTAAATGATAAAATATTTGTCATTAATTAAAGACTCCTGATTATAGAAAGTGCTATAGAAAGTTAATAAGATAATTAATTACTTACAAAAAGCTCACAATTAAAATTATGTACAAATTCAAAGAATAGATAATTTTTATTTTGTTTAATTAAAAATGCATTTTTTTTTTTAATTCTCACAACCTAAGCATATGCAGTGTTGCCAGGTAAGAGTATTCCCCTTAGATTAAGGGGTTTTTTTACTGTGTTGAGGGATTTTATGGGTAATGAATCTTTAGGGGTTTTTTAAGGGAGATTTAATTTTTTAGGGGTTTTTTAGTGGTATCGACCTTTGGAAATAAAGTTTTCTTACTGTTCTTAAAATTATGCTAAAAATTTAAGAAAAGAAGATATTTGGCTTCTTGGGTATTTCAGCAACGCTTTATAAAAACACCTGAATTGGCAGCACTTAAAATAAATAACCAATCTTTTTCGACTTCACTTCAAACTTGCTTCGCGCTTTACTTACAATTGATTGATTTCGTGTAAAAATTAAAAACTAAGCAAGTATGGAAAAAACTATAGACAAAAAATATATGCCCAAAAATATATCAAAAAGTGGGAGATGGAGAGTCCTTTCAAAAGTAAAACTTCATTTTAAGGTCAATTTCACATTGGACAATTGAGAACTATGAAGCAACTTACAGCCCTTGTTAAAGACATCTAAAAACTCAGCCCTTTAAATACATAGGCTTGCATTGCAGTTGCACTACTTTTCAGTTGACCAATATGCAATTTTTGTATGCTTTTCGAAAAAAAAATTTAGGGGAATTTTAGGGGGATTTGAGATCCAATCTAGGGGTAAATGGTGAAAGGCACTTGGCAACACTGAGCATATGTGTAAAATTCTTAAAAGTCGTTATACCTGAATTCCTACTTGATTGTAAAAATTAAAAAAAAATTGTGATGGATTTAAGAGGTTGAACTGGTAGCGATAAAATCGCAAAATGTGCCTCTCTCGGAATTTATAGAATTTTATTGAAAACTTTTTGGCGGTAGCACCGTGTTAGTTTAACCATTGCTTAAAAATAGTTTTATCTCACTTAATTTAAATTTTCTTTATATGCCTAAAGTTCTCTTTCTTTTTCTTTCTTATTATTGTCCTTTGCCACCTGAGGCATAAAAGCGCCATCAATTTAAAAGGTATGTGGTTCTTTTAAGTCAATTTTTTAATTCTTCATGTGTCAGAATATTTGATATTTGTCTTTTTTAGCTTAATGCTTGTAAAAAATGTTTTCTTTTTATAAGCGCAACTTGAACATCTGATGTTTTCTTTATCGCCTCCAGAAAATGGTTTTTTCACATGAACTCAAATGCTTCAACAACAAAAAAAGAACACATAAAAATTCCATGAATCTCTGCCAAAGTCTTGTTAAAATATTAAGTGAAGCAATAAAAGCACCTTCAACATGCTATGATATATATAGTAACCTATTCAACAAACAAGTGTGTGTGTGTGAGAGAGTTAAAACACCCAAATGGAATGCATAAATGAATTAATCGATTGGGATTTGTCATTATATACAACAAACAGATACAGGATCACAGGAAGTACATTAGTTAGTTGGCATAGCATGTGCACCAGTATGTGTGAGTGTGTACCAATCTGTTTGGATATAAATGCTCTAGCATTTACTAACACAAACTCACTTAAGACTGATTTATAGACACTCGCATTGCGTTTAATAACAAAGAACTAACAGCCACAAGGTACGGCCAAAACAGGAAAAACAAGTACAATACTTTAGTAGCAGCAACAACAAAGTATTTAATGAATGCTATGAGTTAAACAGTAGCTAACACACATACAACTTTTGGTCACACATTTATCAGACATACATACGTTACACATAAGCAGACAATCCAGTCAGCCAGCCAGCTTTCTGCTGCCAAACAAAATTGTTGGCATGAACAACATTTTGTGGCAGCTGTTCGGACATGAAAGTAACAAATTTTGGTTTTTGTTGTCATAATTTAGACAAAAATTTTGCTATTTTTAATTAAAAAAAAAAACCAAAAATAAGGTAACCAGAATGTAAGTTCTTTAATGTAGTTAATTTATTAAAATGAGTTTTGATGTTACTCATACGCCTCTGTGTTCTTTTGACTTTAGAACTAGATAAAATAAATGACTTTTTTCTCAAAACATTGGATAGTAAATTTTTGATATGGATATTGGAAAAAGAAAAATTAAACAAAGGTTCCATCGTTTTTAAGATATCAAAATCTAATAGCTTAGTTAACTAATATATCGCGAAATAACTTCAATTTTTTGTTCAGTTTAAAGGATTTACATATTTCAGGGAATATAACATTACTTTTAATATAGTAATTCATGATAAATGTAGTTTAATAACTCACCAAAAAGCTCTTAAACTTTTATTTTAATTATTAACACTTTTTATAGCAGTTTTAGTCGTTTACAAATATATTAAAAATATTGCAAAACACAAACTGCTGCCAAATTAAAAATCATGCTGTTGCAACTAAAAATAAAAAATAACTGTTGATTGATTTACTCTCTAATTGAAAAGCTAGAGTTGTTTAGAATGTTTATGAGTCATTTAAAAGAATTCCGACTTAATTTTTTCTCTTTGAATTATTTTTCTAGAGCGATTCCTAAATATTACAGATCTACAACAAGCCACTTCAACTAAACAATTTGAATATAAACAGCAAGTGTAACGAAATCGCTTGTACATTTTCGTTATAATATTTTCCTATTTTTGTTTATTCAAATGCCTTAACATATTCTTTACGCATCTCACAATCAGTTAACCAACCTGACTGAACCGCCAGAAGCAGCAATTTTCTGCGAAACTTGCCTGAATCTTAAGCTTAGAACATGCTATAGACATGAACGGGGAAAAGATATCTCCAAAAATAGCTAGTATTTGTAGTAGAGTACTCCGTACTGATGAATATTTAACCCTAGGCTGTTAAAAGTTTTTTCGTTCCTGGAGTTTCGACTGTAATATTAGCTTGACCGAGTATTTCTACCATAAGAAGGGTAATTCAATTAGTTAAAGAAAATTCAATAAAAGAACTTTGAACAAGAGCAAAGCTAATTAAATGTTGTTGTTGCTAGATAATTAGATACTACTGTGGCCACTACTGTAGAAACGGAAACGGGAGATATGTTTGCAAAGATTCTTATATTTACTATAAATATTTTGATCCAAAAAAATTTGAAAGCGGTTGCAGTTGTATGTGACCAAGGAGCTCCGAATAGAAGAGCTTATAGCATATATCACGCTCTTGTATAAAAAAATCTTTTGTCTCTTTGACGCTGTGCATCTATTTAAAAGAGTACGAATGAATTAATTAATAACCAACATTTGCATTGAATAGGAGGCTGCGTTTAGTTTTATACCCCCAAAACTAGTGCATGCTGAAAGCGTTTTGATTTGAAAGATGCATAAACTCACAGAGCTCATAATTAAAATAAAAGGAAAAATGGAAAGTTAGTGACGCAAGTAATTAGCCACCATAATTCTACTGCAAAATCTAGTCAAGAGACATTGAATTTTTTTTCGTTAGATTTTGCAAAAAAAGAAATAAAAGGCAAAAAATCAATCTACATAAATAGAAAAAGATAACTACACATAGTAAATTGTAGCAGTCTGTTGAAAAATTCTGTGATATGGTTTTTGGATAATTTTGAAAATTTTATGATAAGCAAAATTAATGATAAGAAAATCGATTGTAGCGCTATCAGAAAGGCATAATGGCAAATTTTCCCGATGTTCATTCTATATCATAATCATTCAATGGCCATGTTAAGGAAGTAAGTTAGTATTTTCCAGGCCCTTGTAATTAGTGTAACCCCAGTATTTTAATAACATCAATCAATTACTTCAAGGAATGATAAAGATGGCATGACTATTGACAAATCTTTATGATTTTTGGAGGTACCGACCTTCAACCGTTGCGGGCGTGTCCATATTTAATGAAAATCTAGCTTTTAATTTACAAGCAACTCTTCTATGTTTAAGAACAAGGGAAAAAACTAAACTAAAAAAAATCGTAACTAAAAAAAACATTGTAACTTGAAACCAAATGTAAGATTATCTTGAAAGATTAAAGATGGGTGCTTCCTTAATACCTTATCTTATCTTTAATTTTTTTACGTTCCTTCATAGCTTATATTCCAATAACCAATGGCTTACAAAAACATAAGAATTAAGAAAATATAAAAAATTTTTGGTGGTAATAGAAAAAACCCGAAAACAATATTTATTTTAGCATGAAACCGCATTTTTCCGTACAAGATTTGACTTATTTATATATTTTTTTCTTCATACAAACGCAATTTTTTTGTACAAGATTTAATCTTTTTTCATTTGGAATTATACCATAGGATTTTAAGCACTGGTCAATCAAATTATCAAAGAAAATCCATCATTCTACCACAAAAACTCAATTAAAATTATCGAGTTAAGAAGTGTTTATTCACATTCGGCTTGTGTAGCGTCCTAGTGTTAAATAACGAAGAAATGTAAAACAATGATTTTTGCTGATTAACACTCAAAATTTAAATGTGTTTTATTAAGGCCCGTTAACTCATCTCAATTTTAAACAAGGTTTAGCTTAAGCAAAGTTAAAAATTCCTTAACCTCTACTTAAATTTTATCGCCGCTAACTCATCTAAAAAATT
The DNA here is from genome assembly GCA_963920525.1 of Dichetophora obliterata. Classification (NCBI taxonomy): domain Eukaryota; kingdom Metazoa; phylum Arthropoda; class Insecta; order Diptera; family Sciomyzidae; genus Dichetophora; species Dichetophora obliterata. Next base: position 194,600,640 of record OY986435.1, read on the forward strand.
CTCAGTTTAACTTGCTGAAGCAAGTTAATATTTAAACACACAAGTTCTATGTTTAAGCAAGTTAAACTTAGATTCTTCAAACAAAAAATATCAAATAAAAACATAAACAACGAAAGTTTAAATCAAAACCAAATTTCGCAATAGATTTTAAGGGCAATTTTTACAACAAGTGTGACGGGTGTATTTAGAACTCGCCAAAATTCCGGACGCTAGAACAATTAGATGAAATAGAGTCATACAAAGTTTTTTAAGCCATTCCGTTTGTCAAAAAAAAAAAAAAGCTGTGGCTTTTGTCTTGCAGTAAAGTTATTGACGTAGTTAAGCCACGCGTAAAAAATTGAGGTAAATTAATTGTTATTATGTATATGGGTATTTCCACAGGAAAGTCTACCGTGACCAAAAAATTAAAACTTATTAAAAACTTATTATTTTATGATATTATCTAAGAGAAACATTTTAATTTTATTAATTTAAGCAATTTGTACATAAAATTATTAACCATGATGATCACATCGTCTGCACTGTTTCACAAATGTAGTTTTTCTTTTTCGTAAGTGTTTAGTAAATGTTTCATAAACATTTTTGTTTTATTAAAAATGGAAGGCATTGGCTAAAGATAATGAAAAAATGGTTGATGCAATTAAAGGAAAATATATTGAATTTGTTTTTAATTACCTAATTACATAATTACTTAACTACCTAATTACTTAATTACCCAATTAAATTGCAATGGAAAAAACTGTCCCGTGCGACCTGTCCCGTGCGACCGAGCTTAATATTAAATTAAAAAATAAGTGTTAAATATTATTGGGTAAAATAAAAGCAATTTAAAAGAAACACCAATGCACAATATCTATAGAATAAACTCTTTGAAATATTCCTTCAGACTTCGCTGAATTCGGCGCTTGAGTTGTTGTCCTCGAAAAAAACTTCCGTTTTTGTCCCGTGCGAACCCCGTTGTTTTTGGCAATTATTTTTAAAAGGAAAAATTACCGATAATCAACCTTGGCACCACTTATAGAGCTTACTATGAGTTATAAGTTAAGACCATTATCAAAATATAAATCCGTGTTATTACTACTTTTTTTTCAATTTAACTGCGTACGACTGTCCCGTGCGAGACCATGGAAATGCCCATATGTTACTTTTTCAGCGTTCTATTAGCAGCAGGGGACTTTGTTGGTCTTTCAACGATGAGTGCGTTACATATGGTACGTGAAGTGTCAGTAGCTTAAGCCAACCTGCGGCCATACTTCATCAAATTTCCAAAAAGCAATCTTGAAAAAAATGCCTGTACCCACTTTTACAAAATAGCAAAATCTGTTGTGGTGCCATAGATTGTACTTATGTGAGGATTCGTCCACTAGGTACATTTTAATATGATTCGAGTGCTTACAATTTTTGACCGAAAAATGTTTTTCAGTTTATTATTTTTACTGCTGATTTCTTTGAAAACATTGGTGGGTATTCTAACACTAGCAAGCAAATAGCTTTCTATGCTGCAACAAGAAACCTATGGTTGCACAAAAAGAGCTTAGCCCGTGAGCAGCAGAATGCTCAACAATGTTTTAAAACAGATAATTCAAAAATGCATTATAATTACCAGCTTTGATTGATTTTAAGAACATGAAATTAATCCTTGTTTTATTTATTGAGATTTCAGTTGGAGGTTTTGAAGAAATATATCGGAACCGAAAGGTATTTTTTTCAATAAATGTTCAGACGATAAGTGACAAAAGACCTAAAATTTTAGATATTGTCGTTAAATGGCCCGGTTCGACGCATGACTTTTCCCACCCGACCCATCATTTTCAATAAATTTCATCAATAAACATCAAATTTTTTTTTAGAAAGTCAAGCATATAAAAATTTTCATATTATTGGAGATAAGGCATATGCTATGATTACGTACTGCCTGACTGCACTGAACGAAGTTTCAAATCAAAGAAAAAACCCCTTCAACGAAAACTTAATAAGGTCGAGAAATGTCGTGGAAAGGCAATATGAAGTACTCAGGCGACGTTTTCCAATATTAGCCACCGGTCTCCAAATGGACACAACACAAAGCGTCATTGTTGCGTGTGCTGTGCTCCACAACAAAGCTTGTGATGCTGTGCTAATTAGTTTCTGATATACCAAAAAAAATTAGAGCTGATGTGGAAAACGATATTGCCATGCACGGTATGTTCAGCATTGACAATTACTTTTTTGAAAATCATTGACGACGACTAAGAAATCCTTCAGAAAAATTGAAATATACAGCCCAATTCTGTATGATTTTTCCCAGGGAATCGGAAAAGGGAGTTAAGATAAAGTTCAAAAACATTTTGGAAATTTTTAATGCCAGTTTGTTCATCAACCGTCAATATTCATGAGTGTAAAAAAAATGTGTTGTCTTTATCTGCTGTCTTAAAAATTAAAACTTCCTTTTCCAAATCCCCAGTAAAAATCATTCAGAATTGCGGTGATTATCGCCAAAATACAATAGCATGCAATTTCGGAAGATTGTAGAATTTTATTTAATAAACTAATTTTTTTATTAATTTTAATTCAAGTTTTTTATTTTAATAAACATTAAGGGCTCTCATCTAAGCACGTAACTGGCCCGTAAACATTGTGAACTTACATGTGCGTAAACTATATGTCAAAATTCGTATGGGCGTGAGCTTACATCATTTCCGATCCTATTTTGGTTTGTAAACTAACATGTAACTCTACGTGTGTGAATGACGCTAAGGTAAATACAAATTTAATAAATTTTTCTGTGTTAATAACGGTTTTTAGAAGTATTGAAATTTATTAAATGTGATTCTGCAACCCTAACCGCAGCTAACATTTTGTCGACATTTACGCTATATACAAAGTGTATAGCTCATCAAAAGTTCAAATGTTTTACATGTTTACATGCTTAGATGAGAACACTTATTATTTATAACAATAACAAAAACATAACAAGATCCATTCACAGTTGTAACTTGTTGAGTTCAATTTGACTGTCACACAATTTAATTTGCTTTTGAACTAGCTCTAATTTTTATTTTTTTATCTAAATAGATAAATATTGCTATTTTATTTATTTTTTAAATTTTGTAATTCATAAGCCTTTCTCTTTTTAGAGTTTGTGGAGTATAAACCTCTAAAGAAATATTAACAGACTCTTTGCAATCGTCATAGCTTTAATTCATTTCAAGAGGCAATGCCTGGATATCACATCTGTCTTCTTCAGATATTGATTCAAAAATAACTTCCGTAAAGCTATCTCCGTAATCGTATGAATTTTATATTTTATATTTATTCCAACCAGTTTCTTTCGGCAATATTATCTAAATTTTTTCTTCTGAGCGGGTTAAGTATGAAGGAGCCTTAAACGGCCCACCCTTTGTCCCTTTGAGGTACCACTGCTCTTCTCCTTTATTTTTTTTAAATTTTGTTTGATGTTGTGGTACTTGTTGCGTTAAATTGAAAGAAAATATCTTCCCAAGCTTAGTTTTTACTTCTCATTTAAAACCAATCCGTCTTTCAGTTTTCAATGGCTTCCTTACTTTCCGCTACCAATTCAACAAGTAAGTCAATATTCACCAGGCTGAAATTTGATGCACGCTTGCACTTATTTTTACCTCTTCAAAAGAATATTTTAGTAAAATGTAAAGAGTACTATACTTTGTCTCCATATGTTCCTTTCGCTGTACGTATTTTTATTCGTCTACAATCTCAATTAAAATCTGCAATATCACGCTGTTAAATTTGATATTGATTTTGAAAATTTTTGAAATAATTTTAACCTCTTTGAAATGTTTGGAAATTTTACATTAAAAATTTAGAAAATTTACTACAGTTCTGCTCAAATTTAACAAACAGCACCTACATATCCGAGTTTAAGTAAACTGCCAATAAAGTGAGATGAGTTAAAAAAATAATTTTATTTGTGTTTAAAATTTAAACTTTGATTAGAAAACCTGAGGTTAAGGAAGTTTAACTTCTGAGATGAGTTAACGGGCCTAAGTTTTTTAAAGTTTTCACTGAAGACCTTTTATATCATGAAATACACTAAAGTCTCGGTGCCCCCATATTCTTCTTCGTACAATTTGCATTACACTTTCTAATTAAAAAATAATAGTACAACCCGATATCGAATTGCTTTGGAGTTGTAGTCTCACAGCCTCGCAATTCAGTATTCGACCTCAATTTTCAAATGCAGTTTCATTGATAATATTTAATGGGCGTTGTACAAGGGTGCGATTCACCTCCTATACAATCCAAATTTGCAATATCAAATACCTTTAGAGCTATAGGTCTCAGAGCCTCTGAGTTCAGTATTCGACCTCAATTTACAAACGCAGTTTTACTGATAACATTTTAAGGGAGTTGAACAAGGGGGCGTGGCAGAAAGAATTAATATGTATTTTCAACATTCATGCATTTGCTATAACAAAAGGCTATTGCATCTGCAAATCCAATAATTTGAAACCACCACCGATACGTTTTAAGCATAAAAAAAGTTTAATTTAAAATAAAGAAAAGTAAAAAGGAAAAAGCCATTTCATTTACTTGGAAAACATTGCATTCAACTATTTAAACACTTTTCGCAAACAGATGATGAAAAAATTTAAAAAAAGCTGTTGCAAAGCATCTGCAACCCCCATAATATTGAAGGTGTGCTTAAAAATTTTTCCTTGCAAAAACGCATTTGCAACGATGCAAAAAAATGCAAAAAAATCGTGAATCGTGCCCTAATAACTTTATCGATTGCGACACTAAACGAGCATTATATTTGAAACGAGCCGACATGGCTACCATTTTCTACACTGAACCAAACAACGACTCAAATGTGAATTTTTCTTCTGAAACATATTTTCGAAATTGACAATTTAAACAATTTTCATAACAGTTTTTCTACAGTTGGTATTACGATTGAAATTTAATAGTTAATTATAATTTTATTTTATCAAATATTAGATATTTTCGTCTACTTTGCGAAAATACTTTTGAAATTAAAAAAAAAATTGTTCATAATTTTTAAGGACATTGTTTTATTTTAAAAACACTCCTTTGCTATTATTACGTTTAGGCCATTCTACAATGTATGGATATTGATTTTAATTCGGTAAAAGATATTAAAGCTATTAAAAATATATTCAAACTACATATTGTCAACAAAATGAGTACTAACCAATGCTTATTTAATATTCCTTAGAGTTGTTAATTTGAACTGTGGCATGCATTTTTTAATTTCATTTGGCTTCAGTTACTTTTTTTAATACAACAATCAAATCAACAACAAGAAAATTAAGCAAATCAACAACTAGAAAATGCTCTTGAATGAAGAAGATATATTCAGAAAATTTTTTAACAACTCTTATTTTATAAACATTAACTGCAACAAAAGGCTACAAATGAAATAAATTTTCATAGTTGATACTACATAAATATGCACTATATGTTTATGATTTCTTAAAGTTTATTTACACACTAAAGAGAGGAATGTTTATAATAGACTTGGTGCAAGTATAATATTTAGTATATGCTTTGCTTCAAGTATGCTACTATTCGTTGAGCATAAATTTACTTGTAGCAAAAATAATAACAAAGTTTTTATGTGAAAATACTGTAAGATATTTCCTGCATGTATAAATTGCGAATAAAGGCAGCTGAGAATTATTTTATTTAATGCAAATAGCACACAAGTATAAACTTATTTGTTGTAAATATTTTCAAAAAAAATCCTAATAATATATAGGTGAGATTATAGTTGTAACAATTACATTAAAAATTTTCTTATTTAACAGCGACTAATTTGTCAATGACTAAAACATTTTAGATATATGTATGTACATGGTAGAGATATGTATGTACATAATGCAGGTAGTCTCGTGACTAGTCGTGATCTCTTTGAAAATATGACCAGAATTGTCAAAATCAGTTTATCAAAATCAGAAATATAAAAAAAACCTTAATTGGATATTTTCGTGTTGTGTTTAAAAACGTGAATAAGAGTGAATACCTTATTTTTTTTTTAATTAAAATTAAGTGCGTGTTGTGCCAAAAACTTTTGGGCAAGGAAAATGGGCCGAGTTTTCGTGTTCCAGTTGACGAGCCTAAAAGGCAACGATGGCATGTTCCAAAAATTTTAAAAGAGATGCTCGTATTTGCTATAGACACTTCCATGAAAACGTAGTTTGCCATCCACCACCATCCAAATTTATTAACAATCATATAAATTACTTTAACAGCTGCACAAAATCCAATTTTAATTGATTGATCAATAAAAAATGAAAGAAGCAAAATAGTTTTAGCCATGACAGATTCTTTTAAATTTTTCCTTTCTCATCGGTTGCAGATTTTGTATGAGCTGTCAGTTGCCTTTTGACAGTTATGGCAGTTCACTCTCAGCCGTGCGACTACCTCTATTCTTCTACTATGTGTATGTGGTTTTTTGTGCGTCGCTTTAAATCTAAATAAATTCTCACAGAATTCGTACGTCAGTTTTTTCACATTTTTTTGTAAGTCGTTTTTGTGAGTGCTGAAAAATCAAACAGCTGTTGAAGTGCATAATTAGTAAAATATACTTTGTATAGTATGAGTATATACTTTCTATGAAAGAGTTGGTAAGTCAAGATATCAAGTTTTTTAGGATGACTTTTTAAGTATTGTTTTCGTTAAAAAAAGAAAACTTGAAATCGAAACTGAGTACAGTTTTATTTCCATCTCTTGTCACATGAACTTAAATTTACTTCTCTGTATCCTTTACAAAATAAAATTATTTACATAAATAGTCTCACTTCAAATTTTCATTTATTAAGTTACCAACTTCTCCATATATGAAGAAATATATTTTCTATGCATTAACTTTGTTGATTAACTTACATATGGGCATTTCCACAGAAAAGTCTACCGTGATCAAAAAATTAAAACTTATTTAAAACTTAATATTTGATAATATTATCGAAAAGAAACATTTAAATTTTATTAATATCAGCAATTTATGCATAAATTCATTTACCATGATGAGCATATCGTCTGCACTGTTTCACAGATGTAGTTTTTTTTTCGTAAATGGTTAGTAAACGTTTCGTAAACTTTTTATTTTATCAAAAATGGAAGGCATTTGCTAAAGATAATGAAAAAATGATTGAGGCAAGGAGAGGACAATATATTTAATTTATTTTTTAATTACTAAATTACATAATTACTTAAAATACCTAATTACTTAATTACTCAATTTTACTGCGATGGAAATTTAAGTAACGTAACACCATAACGTAACGCCAGATCAAAAAGTCTAATAAAAAAAAAACCACAGAAGATTTTAAAATTTAATCACTTGGAAAATAAACTTATGTTATTTTGAACCTTTCTAAAAAAAGTTGTATATAAAAAGTCTTGCCCAATTCAGAGAGTTTTGCAAATTTTGTAATCCAAGTCAAAAATCACTTCTGTTTTTTGTAACGTAACGCAAGCACATATTTTTGCTTGTCTTTTTAAATCCCTAGAGGCAATTGTAATATAGTGCTTCTTAATTTCTACGCAAATATTAAAAAGCCTTTTTAAAAATGAACCATTTTCATTCCTTTTCTTTAATATTTCTTCGTAGAAATCGTCCGTAACACCAGTTTTGAAATGCCCATATATTTCAAACAATTTAGAAGTAATTGCAAGTAAAGTAAAAGCATTGCATCAATTAGGTTATAGAAATTATCAGTGTTATTTAATAGATTTCCTTAAAAAAATTTTTAATCCTTGTTTAGTTACGCACTGTTTTAGGCTTTTTAGGCACTGTAGGCAGCCTCTGCGTAACCTTGCTTAAAAGGTTATTCATAAGCAATTCTAATTCATTGTGTAACTAAACATGGTTCGTGTGTAAAACAGCGAAACCTATTACAATTATATATTATGTTTAGAAAAATGCTATATAAAATAAAGATTATTTTTTAACGTTTATGAAATTGTCGGACTTTGTAGTTTAGTGGAGAGTGCGCTAGACTATCAACCCAGATGTCCCTGGATCGAATCCGGGTTCGGGCATGGTTCTTTTCACTTTTTTTGTTCTTTCCTACATTTAAGAATTATGGAAAACTATAAATTTTCAACTTAATTGTGGTAAATGTGGAATTAAAGGACAGGAACAGCTAAGGGCTGGAAATACTTGCCGAGGTTAAGGCATTACACTAGCTTGGTTAAAAGCAATTCATATTGTCTGTCACGTTTGTTTCACCTAATCAATAATTCTTGTTTGATTCCAATCAGTTCCTCTAAATAATCTATCCCTTTCCTTTTAGGTCAAAGACCAAACCTTGCTTGTTTAAGGCGCATGCCTTTGATCTTTAAAAAAAAAAACAAATATCTTTGCATGCAGAAATTTTAGAATTATCGCAACAATCAATAATAAAAAAGTAATAGCAGTATGAAGCAGAAATATCCCAACGATGTGGAATACAATTTACAAATGGAACAACCAGCTCATTTTTATCAGCCACCAGCTACCATATTAAAGCTGGTCAGATGCTCATCAAAGAACTAACAATATTCAGTTGCACCACAGCAGCTGGCTGCATTATCGAGTCGCGGAGAAGAATTTCATAAAGTTTGTAACTAAAACACCTGGTATTTTGGCTGCTGGAGCATTAGCGACTTTTTCATTCTTGGCAGGATATCATTTGGTCACTAAACCGGAGTTTGAAAGGAGGCGGTGTCTGGAGGATGAATATTATTGTAATTTATTCAATGAAAATGAAATGACACCTAATTTTAATTATGTACATTTAATTTAATTATGTACATTTTTGTACAATTTTGAAAACACACGCGTCTTTTAATTGTTAAATCTGTCTTAAACAACGTGCCGTGCTTCATATAACTCAACTATAAATTTCAACTTTTGGCTAATGCAAAGACACATGAGAACAATGCTGAGTAAAAAAGATGACAGTGATACAACCAAGATGATAACTGCTGCCAGTGAAAACGAGGAAAAGCCTAAAGAAAACGGAACAAAAAGCAATTAATTTAAAAAAGCAGCTGAAGCGTAAAAAATTTCGTGTTTTAAAAATATGTTTTTATTTTTCTTAAGTTTTGTAATTTTGTAATTAAGTAATTTTGATAAAATTATTAACAAAACAATAACACAAAACATATTATATTGCTACACTTAGTGACAAATTAATTATTTAAAAGCACTTATTATAACACAGAACTTTTTTGTTTTTTAGTTACTTTCAATTGATTAATTTACTAATTCAATTTAAATTGATAACTTAAAGGAAAACTTAAAATTATTTTGGCTACACAAATGTTGGCAAGATGTAGTTCACTGGGCTGTAAATTGTTGTCCGGCTGACAAAAATATGGACTTACGCAGCCTTTAAACGCAAATTTTTGCGTGTAAGTTGCGCAGCTCTTAAAGACAGAAATATCTTTAAGAATAATGTTTCGTTGTTTAAAGCATGACTAAAGTTACAAAGCCGCTAAAATGTGTTTATGAATAAAACTGTATATGTTTGTCTATATTATTTTAAGTATTTACTGCACATGCGAACTCTGCGAGAATTTATTCAGACTAAATATTTTTTGGAAATATTTGAAACTTGTTTGAAACAAGCATCAAGATGTTTGAGACATTTTTGAATGACATACTTAAGCAATTTCATGTTAGAAAATTTTTTTAATAATATCACAGTGCGACAGCTAAAATATATGGGGGAAAAACAGTTTATTTCTAGTAGAGGATCACTCCCAAAACACGACCCCCCGATTTGTCATAGGTCTCAATTCTTTTTCATTGGTCAATTTATTTCAAGTGGCCATTTCGAATTTTCATTATAATTTAAAATGAGAAAAAAAAACATAAAAAAGCTTGTTAAGGATTCATTTGCCCAATAAAAATGTATGCAGGCATTCCCAACTCCTCCTGATCCACCGCACATCTGATCTCCTCTTCACATCATTTAATTTTTTTTAATTGATTTTTTCAAATGTTGATTGGTAATAACATTGTTTAGTCCGTTGTTGTTCCGGGCGAAAATTTTCATGCTGAGAAATTCAGTTTTGGGTTCTACATGAAATTCTGAGTTTAAAACTTTAATATATTTAAACTGTAACAATTTCATAGAGCATTATTCGCTTCTTACTGTCTGATCGTTCACTGATCGACCCACAGCCTAAACTACTTGACCTAGAAAAATGAAATTTAATATGAATATTGCTTTGATTGCATGCGAAGTCAAAAATAAAATTTTGTAAATTATGCTTTTAAAGGGTTAAAATTTTGTAAAAAGGGTTAAAAATTGGTAATGAGCTACTTGGAATTATACCTGAGATATCAAAGTTCTGTAAACGGATTCTGATTACCTCTATTAATGTTTGAAAGGTTTTTTCAGGGTTTTTGAAAATATTATAAATTTGAGGAGCTAAAGGGTTAAAACATAATTTTTTATGGCAAATTCAAAGTATCATAAGTCCGATTGGGTTCAAGATATTGACTATCTTTTTGCGGTATAATCTTCAAACTAATGCCAAGAATACAAATTCTAAAAATAATCAGAAAATAAAAGTAGAGCTAAAAGTATTGACTTAAACTCAACCTAATTAATAGAGGGAAAATTTATCCGGATTTCCAAGAATAAATCCAAATGTTCACCTAAGAATCGTGATCTACGACCCCACAAAACCACTGTATACGAAATTTGGTTTTTGGAAAGCCAGTAATGGTAATGTCCGCTACCATTTTGAATTTCAAAATGTTCACTCAATTCAACCTTATTTTTACCATTTCTTAGTAAAATTTGCGAAAGAGCTCGATGGAGACCCTTTCAAGAAACTCGCTACTAAAAATTCCGACTTAGGTGAAAAATTTTTAAGAAAAAAAATATATATGAGGAGAGTGGTGGATCAGGAGAATTGAAGAATTCCACCTCATTGGGCATATGACTCGCTAAAAAGCTCTTTAATGTTTTTCTTTTTAATTTGAAATTATAATAATATTTCAAAATAGCCCCAAAACCTGCAGAATGAATTGACCACTTTAAACAAATTGCGACCCTCTACGATAAAACGGAGTATGAGGTCGTGCTCTACGATTTCTCCGATACAAAAAATATCTGAATTGTACAGTGTATTTGGTACAAGTATTTGCAAACTTGAAGAATATTTCAAAAAGTTTTGCACAACTCTTTTCGTATTTTTGAAAGTTTTGTGGAAAAATTTCAAAGATGTGTGGCACAAGTAAGATAAAAGTGGCAAACAAATTTGATTTCTTAGTGCAACGTCACGTATAAAAAATAAACAATTTTTTTTATATAAAGATGTAGAAGACCCAAGATAATAACCTTCCTGTTAATCTCTTATATGTTTTAGAAATTTTATATGGATCAAAACTATACTACTATTACTACTATACTACTATTTTACCATGCATTTAACATAAATTTACATTTTCTTCATTTTAAGTTTTCTTCTACATTTATACATTTACAAAATGAAAAAATAACAATATTAAAAGATAACAATATTTTAAATTTAACAACAGAAATTGTTTTACAAATTCAGCTTGAATTTATTTATGTGTTTAAAAAGCACGAAAAAAATTAGATCATTATCAGTCTAAAAGGTACTTATATAAAAAAAATTATCTAGCAGCACAAGCACACATAATCAAATAATAAACAGCATAACACGAACAATGAAAAGCTTTGTATATGAATGTTATATAAAAGCTTTAAGCTGTGTGAGTAGCCGCTACAAAAAAAAAGGGTGTCGGAAAAAGGACACGCGTCAGCTAGTTGACAACAGTGATTCTTTTACTTGGAATATTAAAATAAAAAGCAAACCTTTTAGCAAACAATAAAGTGAAAATGCAAAAGTAATTTAAAAAGATGCAATAAAAAGGGAAACACGAGAAATAGAAAAAAAATAGTAAAGAAGGAACACAGAAATTTGCTTAGAATTACGTTGTTCGTTCCAAGCAGGCTGTAGCTTAAAAAAACTTGGCATTGTTCGTTATGAAAAAAACACGCATCATTCGAAGCTAATGCTAAAGACGAAGATATTTGATATTCTCTAGGCTAAACATTTCTTTGATATTATCGGGCAGTAGTGAGCAGAATTGTCAAACCAGAACTCAAATTAAAATTGTCAGATATACAACACATGATAAGAATCTAAATTCATCATTGTCGAAAAATCGAGAAACAGTTAAAGATACAGAGGACTTTGAAGCACTCAGGTTAGCTATTTAAGGCAGGGCTAAAAAAAACGAAGGTTAAACAGCAAGAAACACCAAAAAGAAATCCTTAGAAAAAAGTGAGGGGAACACCAGAAAATATTTAAAATAGAAGAGTCGGACAAAAAAAAAAATGACAGAAAGCAATAACAAAATGAATTGAAGAAAAAAGAAAAAACTACAGCTAAAGTAGCGGGTTATAAAAAACAAACATGGAGGAGGTAAGATCAAAAACAAAAAAACGATTAAATAGCGTTTTAGCTTTTTTAGATCGCCCTCTCAAAAATAAGTCACAGCATGCAAGGTTTTACCTTTACATCTGTACCTCTTGCTCACACTGTCGCACTTTGTTTTGCTTCCGGTAAATAATATTACGCTTTAGCAATGTCTTTTCTTTTACAATTCCTTTTTTTTTGCATTCTCTTGAAGGTTTTCCGTCCGACTTAAAAAATGTCTGCACAAAATCGTCTGCTTAATCGGCAGGAAGCTACAAAACAAAACAAAAAAACCAAAGAGAAAGAAATAAAAAAATAAAAGCCAGTAACAATAAGTAAAATAAACAATAGCATAGAAAATCATGAGCAAAAATAGAAGTACAAAAGAAGAAGAAAAAAAAAAGTAAAATGTCGCAAACGACGGAAGTATAATAGCTGTGAGGAAAAAACAATAATGTCAACGCAGGATGCATTATTATATTGAGGGGAAACACCAGTCGAAATGGAGTAAGAGAAATGAAAAAACATCAGCAAAAGGTAACAAAAGGAATGCAAAAAAACGAGTGCAACGAATAAATGTTTTGTAAAAAGATAAACTGTAGCAAAAAGTTTTATTCCAAACGTCAACAATATAAACTACAAATTTGTAAAGGTGTAAGAAAAAAAAATAGGTAAGTAAAACACAAGAAAGGCGGAAAAGTGCACTTTGCTAAAATTATTGTATGTTTAAACTGCCTTTATTCTTGTCTCAAGAAACACAAAGTTTAAAAAATCAACTTTCAAGCAAGAGAAAATCGTATACATATATATGAAACTTAAAATATCTAATATGAAAAAATCGGTGATAAAAAAGGGAAAACCTGTCACTTTGCTCTTATCATACCTACACACAAAAAAAAAACACTAGGCTAAGCAATGAATTTTGTAATTAATGCCAACCATTTTTATAGGCCATTTCATTCCCAAGAACGAAACATTTGCGAAAACAGTGCAAAAGTATATAATCTATCAAGAGCTTTCGCTTTTGATTCACACGTGGTTTCTCGAACAGTGATAAATGTTATGACATAAAAGAGGAAATTTGTTGGTAAAAGTATTACGTATTTGATCTCACATTTCACGTACATACATTTTTACCTAACATCTCTATATATTAAGTCTAAAAGAGTAGCTATATTCTGCTGCAAATCTTATTGATGTCGTGAATTCGATTGATCTCATGCAGCAGTCTGAAAAAATGATGGCAGATAAGCTCCATTTCAAAGACATAAGTGTGGTTTATGGTATATTTCTAAGTTGGCTTTTACATAAGACTTTTTTAAACTTTATAACTGTCACTTATTAATTTAACACTATATTTACATATTACTTAACACAAAATTCAACAACTTTATTGAACGCGGTGACAATCGTTACACAATGGACTTCAACTATGACCCGCAAGTAGAATAAGAAAAATATTTCAACTTGAATCTCGAAAAAACCAATAATTTTCCGTTGTGTGTGCCAAAATAAGCATGTTCACAAAAAATTTGGATAAGGATGGGTTTTTTGATGTCTTAATTTAAGCCCCTGCCACAAAGATTGCAACAGCTGATGCAAGTGCAAATCAGTAAGTTGCTTTTCATAAAAAAGGCGAAAAATCAAAATATTTTTACGTAGGGTTTTTTATTTACAAATATAAAACGAACTATGCAAACAAAACATTTTCCTGTATTTTTGAAAACGGAATATTTCTCAAAGAAGCAATATTCATTAAAAGTTAAATTTTAAAAAATAATGGTAGTCCTTTAAAAAAAAGCACGACTTAATTCTGAAATTATATTATATTTTCTCTTTTGCAAAAAATCACTAAATTTTATTTTCTTATTCGAGTGTCATCCGTTCTTACCAATTACCGTTGATGAGAAGATGAATCTAAACCACAAAATTTTGAGGATTACTTTTATTTTTTCCTCACATAAGAAAGAAATTGTAAAAAAACATCAAAATATTTGTATTGTTGCATAAGAAATATGGCGTTTTGGGTTCAAGACTTATAAAATGGGTAACTAATTGACGGGCATGAGTTATGTTAACCGTTGAATTAAAATTTATACATAATAGGTACGATGGAAACATATCAGATCTTTGAGAATAAAGACTATAGATAATAGAACAAAAACCATAAATTCTGGTGTACAGAAATCATATAAAAATTAATTAAGGCCAATAAGATGAATTGAAATGTAGTTCCAGCATCTTTATGATTCTGCTATAGCAAAAGAGTTGTCTTAATATGGAAGAGTTGTCTTAACCGTTAAACTTCTTACTTTTAAGATCCCTCTGCAACAAAATGAGAATATTTTTAAAAAGGATTTAACTGAACTCAAACAAATAAATTATATAAATTATTTAATTATTTAAATAAGGACAAAACCTCTACATAAACCCTTTCTTCACCAGGAAATTGTCTTTACTCACATAGTTTTTTAACTTTGTTGTTTAATTTGGTCTCAAAATCCAGGTTCAATGGCGAACTTTGTAGTATATCTAGTCCCCATCAAGAAATATTGGGTAACATTAAAAAAGAAAATAAATTTCGCGACTTCAGCGAAAAAATTTATTTATATGGCAACAACTTAAAACTGGGATTAAGTCAAAACTGGATCACCATTTTTTATTAAATACTATAGCTCGGAATATGTTGAAGGTTCAAAAAAATATCTAAAAAAAAAACAAAATATTATGTTTGGTTAATTCTCTTGACATTTATTAGTTAAAAAACCTTGTTAAATATATTAGTATTATCTTACTGTTTTTACAAAAAGAAATCTACGGAGCACTATTTGCCTAAGATGTACATCTTTTTTAGCACGATTGGAAAGAAGATGTCAATAAACACATCATTACCAAAATGTTTGGTATAATAGCCAATTTAAGCATGCTTTTCACCACTTCTAAAAGTATTTTCTAGGCGATGCGTTTTTTTTTGGCATGGGCTTACATCAAATAAATGTAAAAGTAATAAAAAATGTACAAAAAAATTTATGATTTTATTTTATTACATATTACATTCAATTTTAATTATTCTTGTAAATGTTTTCAATTAATATTATAGAAATTTATAAATTTAATTATTGATTTTTGATATCTCAAATAGCAAACGTATATAAAAGATGTAATGTCATCGATATATATAGTAAATAATGCATCAATAGTTGTCCTTAATCGTTTTGTACAAATTTTTGGATAGCTCATCATTCGTAATTTATTTTATCAACAAGTCATTTTTAAATGCATTTGAACATTAATGTCTTAATTAGCAACTAAGCCCACTGATCAAATTGCTGCAGTTACATGGTTAAGTTATATACACTTATAAAAAATACATTTTTCTCACAAACAAAAAATCTTTCATAAGAAAATATTGTATCTACCTTAAAACACTCCCAACTATATACTTTATATAAAAACTGGTTTATCTTCACTGTTTTTAGAAACTTTAAATTTACATTACAGCGATATAAGAAAAGTTTTAAATCTACCTTTAAATATGCTCCCTCGTATTCTAGCCGAAGAAACACTTCGTGCGGAAACTATTTGGTTACCTTACTGGAGGTCTTTATGTCGCGATGTCGGGACTGTTTATGACTGCGAGGTTTGGAGGTTCGACCTTCAATATCATCATCGTCGTTATATTAAACTATTAAGCTCTATGGATTACGATAATCTAATTTTAAGTGCAAGAAACTCGCAATTACATGACATGAGGGGTACATTGCAATATGATGTTCAGCCTTACTTACGCGATGGCAATTCGACTTATTTTGTCTGTCTAATTTTGAAAGCAAGAGGCGTGCTGTTAACATCTAAAGCTCGTACTTTATTCAGAAATAATATTCTCTGCTGCTTTAGGTTATCAGCTTTTAGAAAGAGTTTGTTGTCATTTGAAGAAGTTTGTGATATTCTGAACATGCGTCTATACATATACAGTACGACCTCGCTCAACGCAACCAATTAAATTCAAGCCAATTGCGAAATCTGAGGTTATTGCAAAAACCGAGGAAAAATTTTATATTGGCCAATAGACCTATTTCCAAAAAAAAATATGCATTTTCTACACATTCAAATTAAAGTGAATCGAAAAATTTTTCAGAAACATAATTTCATTTTATTCAATTTATTTTTTTAAAAATTGGGAAATTTTGGTCTGCACTTTGTTGCAATTTATACTTTGCGTACAATTTGGGTGTTGAGATTATCGAGGAGTTGCGTGTAGCGAGGGTTGCGTTGAGCGAGGTCGTACTGTATATATAGTATAAAGCCTAAAGTATAGGGAACTTATCTTAACAGAATTTAATTAATAAAATTATAAGTAATTTATTATTATTTATGTAAATTTTAATTCCATTAGAACTGTTGAATTGTATAACTTCATTATGATCTCATTAATTTTATTTACAGCATTATTTCAATCAGACACACAACATAAAATGTCTAAATATAATTTAATTATCAAATGTATTCTTTAGTTTTAAGCTCATTTTGTAAATTTAACTGAATAAATCATCATGCATACATACAACTGCTGCAGTCAAAGTAGCAAAAGTCGTAAAATTATTTCTTTTTAAAGCAATCAATGTTTCCATAAATTGAAAATTTACTACTGCTTAAACTTGTGCTTGAGAAAAATTAAACAGTCACAGACAAAGCAAAAGCAAAAAAATATATGAGAGACTGCGAAGCACTTCAGCAGTCAACCGTTTCTGCAGTTTTTGTTTTGATTGACTGATACTGTAAACAAAATCGAAAGTCAAAGCAGCAGCAACTGTTCATTTTTTGGAAGCCGAAGTCAAGCATCAGTTTTTCAACAGTCGTAGCAGACTGTTTTGCTTTTATGCTTTGTGCTGGTCTATTTGTTTGATCGCTTTTGTGCCAATTTTTTTGCGTTTCAATCGAAAAAGATTTTCGATAGGACACTAGGGTGGATCCTAAAAATGTGTTTTTGGTTTATACTATGTATGTGCTGGCAGAATCTGATGTACAAATTTCAAAAAGTTGTTTTAACACTTTTGATACATGAACACATTTTTAGACTCCACCTTTGTGTCAAAACAACTTTTTGAAATTTTTACAGCAGATTCGACATCAGCGACCCCTTAATATTTCCAGCGCATACACACGAGTATAAATAAAACGCCACCTTTTCCGGGCCACTCGAAAAGCGATTTTGCGATCGAAAAGCAAAACAGTTGGCACGAAAGTGATCAGACAAATGTAAAAGCAGAAAGCATAAAAGCAAAACAGTCTGCTGAAACTGTTGAAAAACTGATACTGCTTCGACTTTCAAAAGTTGAACAAAAAAAAATTTAACTTTTAATTTTGTTCACAGTTGAAGTCAATCAAAACAAAATCTGCTGAAACTGTCGACTGTTGTAGTGCTTCGCAGTCTATCAGTTTTTTTTTTGCTTTTGCTTTGACCGCGACAGTTTGATTTTTAGAAGCATAAGTCTCAGCAGCAGCAAACGAAATGAAAAATAGTAGAAGTTTTTAAACGCTGATTAAGACAATTGACATCTTGTGATAATTTCTTTCGTGCTTTTTAAACACATAAATAAGTTCAAGCTGAATTTGTAAAACAATTTCTGTTGTTAAATTTAAAATATTGTTATCTTTTAATATTGTTATTTTTTAATTTTGTAAATGTATAAATGTAGAAGAAAACTTAAAATGAAGAAAATGTAAATTTATGTTAAATGAATGGTAAAAAAGGAAATAGTAAAATTTCTAAAACATATAAAAGATTAACAGGAAGGTTATTATCTTGGGTCTTCTACATCTTTATATAAAAAAAAAATTGTTTATTTTTTATACGTGACGTTGCACTAAGAAATCAAATTTGTTTGCCACAAGTATAGTATAGCATTTAATATAAATATATTTGCGGAATACTTTTATCTTACTTGTGCCACACATCTTTGAAATTTTTCCACAAAACGTTCAAAAATACGAAAAGAGTTGTGGCAAAACTTTTTGAAATATTCTTCAAGTTTGCAAATACTTATATCGGAGAAATCGTAGAGCACGACCTCATACTCATTGTAAGTATGTGCATAATTTCATTTCAAAACGTTTTTGAGGACAATATATGTTGTAAAAGTATAGTAATAATGACAAAAAATTTACAGTTTGAGCGATATTCATGCTTGCTTTTTATGTATTAATATAAGCATTAGGGCGGGTCAATTTGTATGGACGAATTTTTTGGAGGTCTGGCTCAGCGAAATTCGTAAAATACATGTAATTTCAAGACTTTTTCTCCACTACAGCATATACAAATTCTGAAAAAAAGCTGTGCGGACTTTCGTAAATAGATTTTGTTCTCAATTATAAAATATGAATGTATGAATGTATGTGTATGAATCTATTTACGAAAGTCCGCACAGCTTTTTTTCAGAATTTGTGTATGCTGTAGTGGAGAAAAAGTCTTGAAATTACATGTATTTTACGAATTTCGCTGAGCCAGAATTTGACCCGCCCTAATAAGCATACCTTAAGGCTAAACAATTTTTCAGGGTAGTACTATTCAGGCTAAACAATTCTTCAGGGCAGTAGACTACTCATTACTCCACTATTCACGCTATTTTAGCGTGTATTCGCTCAGAGAGCCCTAAAATATATATAATCTCTACTTTTTATTCTACTTTCTCTACTTATTCTAGCGTGTTTATGCTCAGAGAATTCTAAAATATGTATATTTCCTACTTTTCACGCTATTTCAGCGTATTTTCGCTCAGAGAGTCTTAAAATATGTATATGTTCTCTAATTTTCACACTATTTCAGTGTGTTCTCGCTCAGATAGTCCTAAAAACGCTTCAGTAGCGGTATTTTACGCTTGTCCTTAAATAAACACCTCTGCTTTAACGTCATATGATTTCAAAGAGTTTATTCGAACAAGTGTCAAATTATATACAACTTAAACAGTAGATTGGTCACAGCTTAATTACTCAAGCCTACTGATGTAGGAAAGAGTAGCGCCTTCTGCTGAGTTATTGACTCTATTCAAAGTTGTTGTTGTTGCCATGTTCAAAACTTACTGGAGAGACTTCACGCATTTCTATCTTTTTTTTATAAGCGCAGACAAGATTGGAAGAAATAATTTTAGAAGAGAGTTTTTGCAAGAGAGCGAAAGAAATAATTGTCGGTGAGAGGATTCACGCATTTTTAACGATAAATATTTATAATTTTGCTCTATGGGATTAAACGACAATAAATGTAGGCAATAAATGTAGGCCAGCAATTATTGTAGTTAATTCTCGTGAATTTTTGTTAGAGTGTACACTCGAGCTCAAAAAAAAAGCCGAGTTAATACTTTGATAACTAACATTATTTTTCTTGAATTTTTCAAACTTTATAGAAATTCTTAAAGAATGACATGTTGATAGTGTCAAGATCATCACCATTTTTTTCAACTTATTTCTAAAGTTGAAGTGTTCGAATTTTGTTGTGCCGACATTAATTGCATTTTTACAGCCATTTACCCTATTGCAAATGAAAAATAAAATTAATTTGTTTTAATATAATTTCACGTAAAATAAGACAATGTAAAAATATATTTGATAAAATACAAAATGAAGCGTGCAGCGAAGCAAATTTTTGTACTTTTTTTTTAATTAATGCCATTTGAATTTTCACTAAAACTAACTGCACGTAAAAATGCCTTTCTATTTAACTTAAGAACATCGAAATCGGTGAAGTGTTTGCTAAATGGTGCAATTTTAAAGTTGTTTTTTTTTTTGTCAAAAACTGATTCCTATGTAATTAATGTTTGCTACGATACAAACGCTCCTTTTTCATAAAATCTTGTTACATAGCCTTATTATACCTCAAATTCTATTGAAAAAAGTAAATATTATTTTTCATTTCCAACAGGCCAAATGGCAGTAAAAATGCCATTAATGTCGGCAAAAAATTTACCTTGAGAGGTCAAATGAAATGCGATGGACTCTCAACATGTCCTTCTTTAGGCATTTCTATATAGTTTGGATGTGCTTGCTTATTTATGGTTTTGGCACACTGTGTTATAATTCAAGATATATAATATTAGTTATCAAATTATTAACTCGATTTTTTTTTTTTTGAGCGCGAGTGTAATCGCATAAAAATTAACACAATATTTGTCATTCCGTAGCTCCGCTGGAAGAACCGCTTAGCAAAAGTATTTTGAACAGAGCTTATAACGCTTTCGAATTAACCTGTAAAATTTATTTCAAACATATCCACCCCCTTTCAGTCAGCCTTTTAAGACCTTCCCATAAAAACTCAATAAATGAAGAAAATTGTCGAAAATATTTTATAGCTGTTATTACCCCTGAGGTGATTCTCGGATGAGTCAAGTGATAAGATTTGTCCTATCAAGATTTGTCAAGTCCTATTATGTTTTCAACCTCAACATTTCCTTTAAACACCTTTCTGCCACTTATGATTTCTCTCATGATTTAGCTTATTTCGTAAAGCAGGATTTAATTTTCTTTTTGGGTTCATTTTATATTGTTGAAAAGGTAATTTTTCCAGCTTTACCTTTTATCTTTAATTTATTTTATTTTGAATTTTTAAATTATGTTCTTCGAACCTCTACTTTGCAATCAATTATCTTACTGCAATGGATGCAACCTCCAAATACCAAAATTTCCCAAAATTACTTTTAAATAAAGTCTGTTTCACCTTTTAACGATAGTTCAGACTTAACATTCGGCTTAAAAATGTTTGAGATATGAATTTTCGTCTAAATCAATTTTGACGTTTTTGTCGATTTTTGTCAATTTTTTGCACCCTGTAACTTCGCCAAAAATCACGTTAAACATTTTTCCTCCAAATAAACTTTTAATATCAGTCAGTGATGCTCCATGCAAAATTTCACTCAAATCGGAGATGATCATTCCGTAATTTTCTATTTTACGGTACGTTTTAAATAAAATTGCTTTATACCGTTATTTTACTGAGAAAATCTATAGTTTTCAAAATAATTTTGATATCAAAATAACGGTAATTTTATAATTTACTTTTTTTTTAATTTCACCATCACAATATATATCCCACACATGTTACATAAAATAAACATGAAGGCTATCCGTAAGAGATGGCGAAAAATGCTTGCATAATTTTTTGCCCATCTAATCAATGTCCAACATTTAATCTTGCATCATGTTCTTCCATCTCTTATTGTTTAGCCTTCATTTAAGTATCGCTCGTTTTACGATTATATATGAGGTCAAAGGTAAACAATCTAAAATCCAATTATATTGTGCAAGCCTCCTCAACCAGACTGGAATACTTTACTAAAATAAAAATATACGTTCAAAATTCATACTTCGGGTCATGTTTCTGCACATCTATTATACAGTACCTTTCAAATTATATACGTTTCATTATCCTTTTTCTAAAATAAACATTAAAAAAGCGTACGACAACTTTTGATGTTCACGTATTTATATACATAATAAAAGATTAAAGATTTGTCATATCACATCTTACGGTAATACGATAAAACATTTTAACCGCCAAAATTAAAATAACCAGATTAAGCTTTTTCCGAAAAATCCTAACAAATATTGAAGAATATTGAATAAAATATTAATATAAAAATATTTTTGTGAAGTAACGTACGACCGACCTCCCCTTCCGAATATTTAATCAAAGAATGTCTACAATGAAATAAAAATAACAACACAGGCTCAATAAATCTGCTTTCTATTTTAAAATTAAAGCGTGTACTTTCATTTAGAACCCCTTTATTTTGTGTTGTCTCAGCAATGCTTGAATGTGCCGAAAAGAGATCAAAGAAAAAGTTATAAAACCACAAAGCTCTGTTCTTTCACTCTCGCGACTCTCAATAGTACGAATGTGTGAGTAGAATGTGTGGCTTGGTATCTTGTTGCTGTTTTTTTATATGGGAAAAAAGTGTTTTTAATTTCTAAGTTTTACCTATCTTAATGACAAAAAATTTGAATAAAAATTGTATTGTGCACTTGCTATGAACCAGAACTTTAAAACGATATAAGTTTCATTCAAATGCGTTGTCTACAAGTCGGTAAAAAATGTGCTAAAGATATATGTTTGCGAATTAATATATAGATGGAATGTAGCACTCTACGTAACAAAATGTTTTAGATCAGTGGGTAGTGTGAAAAACTATCAATCGAAGGGATACGATTTCGATTCTCACTGCTTACAAAAAAATATTTTTAATATTTTATTCTATTGTTGTAATAGACGTAAGTAAAAAGCAACAACAATTCTTAGAAAAAAGTTGAAAAAAAGTGTCGTTTTTGAGATTTCACTCAAGCAAATCACAAAAGGAGGCGTAAAAAGCTTCGCTTCAAACAAGTTGTGTTGACAGATTAATGTTAAATGACACGTAGGCTGAACGTCGTGAAAGAAGCGACCAACAATATTTTTTGACAGCGAAAAATATATTGCTTACCGTGTCTAGCACCACTTTCAGCCTTTCGTTTCGTTTTACATAAACATACAGTAAGTTTTTTAAATATTGCTAACGACAGATTTTGTCAAAGAAACAACAAGTATTTTTAAAATGTATCTGTGTTTATATTAGAGAATGTGTGAGTGTAGAATAAGCCACTCATACGATAAGGTGACATATGTGTACAGGGTAAGTGTTTTTACTTAATCAATTCTGCCTAATATTTATCACCAGAGGGTGTTGTGTATAAATCTGTTAAAAAAATTGTGTATAAAAAGCATGCAAATTTGTATGTGAAAGTTTTCAAGTACGGTTATGTCTATTTTGCTCAATAAGAAACACTAGATGGCATTGTAGCACAACTTCATCACAAAAACAAAAAACTTAAAAAAAAGCATAAACCGCTTATAGGCTCATAAGCCGAATGACATGAAAACTTCACGTTTTTAAAATTTTTATTGACTGATTTTTTTAAGCAGATAAATAATATAAATATTGAATGGCTTTTTTTTTGTTGATTCTCCAACAAAGTCAACAACTTCCTTTTATACCCAAAAATTTTAATTTAGTTTGATTCAAATGAAAATATTAAAGGTTATTTTGTGCCAGGCAGCTGGTATAAACTAAAAGCATTTATCCTTGTACAAAAAAATTAACGCATTTCAAGTCAACTTCTCTTTGTACCGTTTCATATTTGTAAGATTATTTTCATCACTGTAAATAAATAAATCATATAAAACCTTAATATATCCTAAATATAAATATTATTTGACCTGTAAGCTTCAATATAAATAATCTGTTTTAAAGTTTATCAATGAACTACACTTAGAAAAGGCTGCATTCCAAAACATTGTTCAGCAACACTCTAAAATAAACAAGAACAAAACACAGTGCCGGAAATAAACACACGCAGTTTTTATTTGTTGAGGTATATGCTTCTAAAAAAGGTGTCAACAAAAAACCTTACAAATAAAGTAAACAAAATTATAGATAAAAAAAAAATAGCAAAACAAAGCTATAAAAACAAGCACTTTATCTCTCACACAATCAAAGTAAACAAAAAAAAAACAAAAAAAAATAAAAAGCAATCACTGTTTTATATCATTGTGTGACTATTTTATGGGTTGGGAAGGAAGTACAGTGGGTGTGTTTATTCCATAAACTCACCTGTACGCTTTTCCACCTCATTAATGGGTATGTTTTCCAGAACAATTGGCTCTGAACGTCCTTTTTGATTAACACTGTAGACAACGAGATGAAGTGCCGGGTTTGGATCGGGATAGTAGTCCATTGGCGTCAAATCTGTTGGGAAGCAATAAAAAAGAGTTTTGTAAATTTTTTTTATTTGCTTGGCCTGATGTGCTGTAAAAATAATTTAATCAAGACTTGAGTCTTAGCCCACAAACAACTATTGGTTAACTTATGAGTCCCAGTAGCAGTTGTACCAATATATTTACAAGTATGATTACAAGTTTTCATCTAATCTTAATTCCAGTTCACATTGAGAGAGGCTATCAGCAGCTTTTTTAATTAACTAGAGTTCGCAAATTGTCGATTTTGAACTTTTTGCATACATTCTCTGTTGGTTCAATACAAAATTTATTAAAAAACATGTATTTTTCATTAAAATTTGGCATCACTTTTTCTTTCCTAATGAATTAGTTACCAGTTCTCTCACTCAGAAAAGAGCGCAATGTGAGAGGCAAACTGAAAAAAGAAAAATAATCGTTTTGTTTCCTCTTTCAACACTCATCTGAGAATATACGCGAAGTCCAAGAATGATAGAATACAAAGATTGCGTTAAAGACATGGCGTTAGAAAACAAGGTGAACGCGATTTTTTATTTTTGTTGTAAAATCCAACACTTGAGTTGTCAAAACATACAAAATCAACTTTTCTGTCTCTTTTACTCGTTCACAAGTTTGACAGCTTTAGCAAACGACGTCGACTTTGCGTTCACCTGGTTTCTTAGATTATGGCTGAAGACAAGAGTACAAAAAAAGTTAAAAAGAGTACAACAAAATTGTCGTTCTGCGCATGTAAGTCATAATATCAATGCTGTTTTGGCGACCGTTCAATTTGCATATGATTTCTACAGAAAAACGAAAATGTCATACATTTAAGTTTGTATAATTAAAAAAAAAGAAGTGAGAAGCAATTTATTAGAACGAGGAGAATTCGAATCTATTTAGTAATCTTTTGCAATTGTTGTTACTATTATTTAAATGCAGCTAGTAAGAAACTTAGTCAAAAAAAAATTTGTATGAGAAACCAGCTTTAGTGAGCATTATTTTCCGATTTGGATTTTATTAAAATGTTTAAGACGAGTTGAATTGTTGTACTTTTCATATTCCCAGAACATTTATTTCCAGTGATTTACCTGTGAATTGAAAGGAAAAATAAATGATAGTTCCAATTTTTTAAACATTTCCAATAAGCCAAACAAGCGTGGAATAAGCTTGTAATAACCTTACAAGTGCAAGCATCACTTGGAAAGAGCTTGTAAAAATTGTTGTGAAATGGTTTCAAATAATTGTGGAATAAGCAAAAAGACACCCTTAGATCGCTTACTCTTACCTTATCCCAAGCGCTTACTTTTCAATTGGATATAAGGTCCCTTCGCCAAATAAGGCCCAAGCCTTAATAAGGCCCGATTTCTAATACGCACATTTATTGCATTCTCTGCAAAATGATTTTTTGCACGTTTAAACATGTTCATATCTGCATCAAGATGCAAAAAAAATTACTTCGATTGCGCATCTGTGAAGCGAGTGACATTCAAACGAAGTCAGCGGTAACGTCAACAACGTGGTTGATGTAATACTGTGCTCGCAGTAAAAGTCCGTTTTTCTTCGAATTAACTATTGCCTATGTCCAGCTTTGAATTAAAAATCAAGAAAGGTATTTTAACGAAAAAAAAGGTTAATTGATCAAATCTAACTGTGGTGTATTCCGAGAAAAACTTGATTAATGAAATGAATGCGCTTAAAAAGGCCCAACAAATTTTTTCTTTCCGGCTTTCTTTTTCCGATCTCCACACCTAAATCTACCAGGCAGAAAAAACTACAAGAAAGAAAGCCCTCCACTATAAAGGCCAGCAAATTACTAAAATTTTCTTTAAAAAGCCGGAGTAACTTTATTTTAATTTTCAAAATAAGCTTTTGGCAATAAGAGTATTTTTTCGAAATGTTTTTATAAAAAAAAGCTATGAATAGCATTTATGTTTAGTATAAATGTAAACCAACATCTGTAATAACAATATGTGTTCTTATTTTATTATTTTCTGACTGTTTTGTTATGTTTCTAAAACCGTTATATATTGGGCCTTATTTAGACATGGTGGTCCTAATATGGCAAAAATCAGACCTTTTTAAAACCTTCTGAGCTGGATATATTTTTTACTTGTTCATGCTTTATTTTTATCTTTTTGAAAAAAAAATTGAATAAGCAAAAATACAAAATTGCACAAATAAGTTTAAAAAAACCCGTTTCTCTTCTGTCTGGTAAAAACCGTTAGGTTGGCCTTATTTCGGTAACTTACCTTAAGTGTTGTAAATAAGCTTTCTACATACTTTGCAATTCGAAAAATGTTTTGTAAAAGTATTTTTGAAACAATTGGTAAATAATTGGAAATAAGTATTTTTATAATTGTTTTCCAACTGTTTTTAAAAATTTAAACGATTGGAAGCAAGTATTATTATTATAAGAGTTTTACAACCGTTTTAAAGGATTTGGAATGAATTATTTTGGTGTGGCTAAAAAAATTAAATCCACAACTTCCTTGCTCTGATTCCGTACTTTCAGGTAAAATGGCATATTTTAAAATCTTAAAAAAAAACTTGCATAATCAATTTTGGAATCTTAAAACTTTATAATTTGATTACTGCACACAAGCCACTGACCTAGTTTTTTATTGCAATTGTAATTTTCAATGCTTGGGGAATCTATACTATTATATAAAAGGAGACTCACGAATTTGATCCAGAGTAAGCTCGGTAACCGCTGAACCGATTTTGATAATTCTTTTTTTATTCGATTCCTATGATAATATAGATTTTTATAGCTTACCAAGGTTTTCGAAAAATGTATTCTTTAATTATTGCAAAATCACGCATTTTATTTGATGCCTACATTCAACCAGCAGCGCAATATAACAGCAAACAAAGCTTATCTCTCTTTGTCGAGAGAGCTTCTCTCAATATAACACGACAGCCATGTTGTGTAGTTAAGCTGAATTCACTGATAACCTTCAGCATGTTTTTGTGTGATTTAAAATAATGTTAATCAAGTTGAGAGCATGCAGAAATTTTTCTCTCTGAGCTAAAACTTCATATGAAAATAAATTGCTAACAGTCAAACCTAAATCAGCGCGTTAGCGTTTTTTATCTGTCAAAAATTTCTCATGCCCATACGATTTATATGTAGCAAACCATAATAACGCGGCGGCAACGCTGAGCGGTTGGAAAATCCAATTTTGATAGAGCGTTAAGAAGTGAAGTTGCACACATCAAAAGCAAAAGTGAAAGCAAAGTAATTTTAAAGTGACAACAATTGTTTATTTTTTACTCTTTTTCGAACGTTTATTGAATTTGCAATATGGAGGTAAGAATTTTGTTGATAATTATAATTTAAGTATAGTTTTAATGCTTGTGAAAATTATAGCACCTAATAGAATTAGTGCGAAGAAACCCATGTCTTTATATTAAGAAGGAACCTAAATACAAAGATGTTAAATTTAAAGAAAAAATTTGGGAAGAAATTGGCAAAGAATTAAATCTGCCGGGTAGCATAACAATTCGCTTAATATACTATAAAATTTCTAATTGCAAAATATTTATTTTATCTAAAGATTGACATTTGCTTGCCGCCTACCGCTTTTATTTAGGTATGGTACTTACGCGTTAACGTAAAGCGGCTATCAACGCTCCGCTCAACGCGCTGATTTAGGTTTGACTGTAAAGGTGATCAGTGAATCCAGCTTTACTTTCAGGGAGATTCTTGCTTTCATACTGTGTTAATTAATTTTCTTTGTTTGACAATCACGCAAGAACCATTGAACAGATTAACACGATATAGGTATCAAACGATTTGTTATTCCAACTTTATCATAATATGCTATGTTAGATTTGCCACGTCTACTTTCCATGCCCACTTTTTGCAAACAATGCTTAGTTAAGTCCACTTTTCGGGGGATGAGCTTGGAGTAAAGCAAAGCGCATTAGGTTTAAGCTCAATTGAACTGAAATTCTGGCATTCTATTGTTTCGAGTATGAGATGGTTTAAGTGAACAAATTTTGCCACACCCCCATTACCGCCCAGAATTAATCAAATATGTTATACTTCGAACGGTTTTGGTTGTATTAGACTAAAATTTGTTAATTTAGTTCATACGGCTACTTTCGGCAACTGTACTAAAAATGGCGAATATATAAATTTTTTTTTTCGAACAGCATGAAAATTCGTATACAGCAGTAAGGTGGTCTGCGGCAGAACCAATAAGAATGCTGTATATATCAGAAAGTTCTGATCGTGATGCATTGATGTTTCAAACGGAAACGTCTAGCATGTGTTTTGTTCGAGGGTCAATTTACTCTTTTACAAATTCATAAAAAACTCATTGAATTGGGTCAGGACAAATATAACTTAACTTTATACTATAACTTTAATGCAGGCATGCACGTTAACGTTAATTTTAACGTTAACCGAAGTTTTTATTTCAAGCGAAATCAAAAAACAAAAAAAAAATATCGTTAACGAAAAAACGAAAAAAAAATTATTTCGTTTCGAAGTTATCAATAAAATATTTTTCGTTTTTTTCAAATCAACCGTTGAAAATAACGTTAATTTCAACAAAAAAATTTCGTTTTTTATCGTATTGGAAATAAATTTGTTTGTGAAAGTTTGAACTGTTTAACATGGGAAGAAAAAAAGAGTGTGATTTTGTTCGCGAGTTCTATTCTTATATTCGCGAAAACGGCAAAGTGGCATCAGAGTGTAAAATATGTCATTTAAAGTTACAAAATGAACACTTCGGTAATATGCGCAGCCACCTTTTGCGTAAGCATAAAACCGCATATGAAGAAGAAAAACTATCGAAAATCGGTGGATATCGAAAATATTTGTGCGGGTTTCGTCACAGAATGTGGACTGCCGTTAAACTTTTTTAATTCAAATCCTTTTAAAAATTTAATGAGCCCTATATTTAGCGTACTGGATATGAATACAATAAATCGCAATAACATAAATTTAATAATAAGTAAAAAGTATGAAGACGAAGTGAAGGCAATTAAATCTTTCCTGAAGAATAAAATATTTTCGGTTCAAATTGACAGCGCCCAGCGCTTCTACCGCAATGTAGTGTGTCTTAATGCCCAAATTATAAGTGACGGCCGTATTGTTATTAAAAGTTTGGCGATACAAAATTTAATACAAAAACACACAGCACAAAATTTAAAGTCATTAATTTTGAATGCTCTTCAAAGGTAATTAAAAGCTCATGCATAAACCAACAAAAATAAATCTATATAAATATTTAATAAAATATTAAATATTAAATAAAAGGATTTAATAGGTTTGATTTGTCCATCGATCAAATATATAGCATAACTAGCGACAATGGCCGCAATATGATAAGCTGTGGCAATCTTCTCAATAGTGAAATAAACGTGTACGATATAGCGGGCGTTCAACAAGAAACCGATGAAGAGCAATTTTCAGCATTGCAGTCCAACGACACGATTTTCGATCAAAATGATTTGGAAGAGCCTTATTCAATGAATAAATTTATGAATAAGGCTGTTCATGCATATAAAAAACTTTTTCCCAGTATGTTAAATTGTAAAAAATATTACAGATTCGCTAATAGTGAGTGATACGTTGTGCAGCTCACACTTTGCAACTAAGTTTCCACGACGTGCTAAAAGAAGAAAATGTAAAGTCAAATTTTGAAAAATGTCGTAGTGTAGCCAAACTCCAACAATGCATAAAAATTTAGTTATGCAAAATTTGCTTCCTCCAAATGCAGATTGCCCCACTCGCTGGTCTTATGCCTATGATTTAATTGAAAGCTTAATAAATCTCCGCTGTTTTATCAATCAAAACCTCAACCAGACTGGCATCGATTGGAATTTTGTAGAAGAGTTTTTGAAAAGTTTTAAAGCTGTTCAAATTATGACCTTAAAACTTCAATCAGAAAATTTACTTTTTGGCGACTTTTTGAAAATTTACTTTGAAACTATATTAGCAATCAAAATCGAGGCAAGCAATTCCCGACTATCCAAACTATTATTTACATCATTAAATGACCGCAAGAGAGCTTTTTTAAAAAACGAAACGGTGGCTGCAGCTATCTATTTGGACCCTCACCTGCAAAGACTGTTAAAAAGTCCGGAATTTGTTAATTTAATGCCAGTTGCCATTACTCATTTAAAAACGCTTCATACTAAAATTGAAAGCCTATCGCAGGAGGTAAAATATAAGCGTATTATGATTTTCTATTTGCGTTTAAAATTGTAAATATTAGCTTTAAAATCTCTTTTTCATCATAATAATATGTATCTTATCCTTAGGACAACCAGGATGATTCTCAAAACGCTCAACGCCTTGACTCTAGCGTAAGTACTTCTGACAGCGAGGGCTTGCTCGAAGCATATTTGAATGAGATATGTGAGACTAGAACAATACAATCCCCAAATATTTCTGAAGCGTTCGCAGCAATTGAATCTTATAGTGAAACCACCGATATGAAAATAAATCTGGCGGAATTTTGGGAGACAAGAAAGTATTCACATAACGTACTGTACAACATGGCGCAAGTTGTTCATGGAACTCCTGCCACTCAAGTTAGTGTTGAGCGTGCATTTTCAACACTCAAATATATTATCAGCGATTATCGTTCAAATCTTGGCGATGATCTCACCGAAAAAATTTTAACACTTAGATTGAATTCGCGAAGTTAGTTTAACAGTTTCTTATAACTCATTTTTTTAATAAATATTCATCCATATTAATTTCGCTTAACACCCAATATATTGCACTACTGACAAAAATACGCTTCGTCTTTTATTATAGAAACGAAAAAAAAAAATTTTTTATAAGCAAGAAACGAAATTTTTTATTTTCTGATAATTTCGTTTTCAACGAAACGAAATTTATTTTGATAATTTTTTAACGTTATGAGAAAAACGAAATAATTTTGATAATTTATTTTCAATGATCAACGAAACGAAAAAATTTTGTTGCTTTCGTTGTGCATGTCTGCTTTAATGTTAACTATGAATATATAGATAAGGAAAAAGATTATAACATAGATTTATGTATATAACTTTGGAATAGTTTGAAATATTTAAAATATATTTCTCACAAAATTATTTTATATGCCATATTTGAAAATGTTTTTCACATGAATTAGTTTTTAAGCTGTAACACATTGGAAAAAATATAACAACATTTTAAGAAAATTAGTTTTCATCAAAAAATCATAGGGGGGAGGGTAGGTGGCCCATGATTTTTAATGATAGAAACAGTTTTTGTCAAAATAGAACAATTTTTGCAGGTTAATTATGTTATATGAAAGAATAAGAAAAATGAAAATTAATAAAAAAATTAAAATTAAAAAAAAATATGTAGAAAAAAAGCAACTCTTGGCCTATTGTTTAGTACAAGTTGGATATTTTAGAGGTTTTTGAAAACAACATAAAACATTGCATTGGTGAGGTAACGGTAAGCCTTTTCTCTTATTTTCCAATTTACTTAATTGAACTTTCAAACAAAATAATTGGATGAAAATCGATTTGTAAATTGCGGAAATGTTTGCTTGCTGAGTCAAAACATAAAATTTCAATCGTTTTTTTCTCATTCTGAGGCTTATGAGTTATACTAAGAAAATCTATAGTTTTGAGATATCGCAAGAATTTTAATGTCATAATAACAGGTTATTTTAAAACATACCTAATATCCATACAAAATATTTCCGAAAAGAAAATTACCGTTAATTTTATTAATCAACGACTGTCCATACAAAAATGCATTGTTATGCATTGAGAAAGTCTATAGTTTTTGAGATATCGCCAAAAGTTTGATGTCATTATAACGGGGTTTTTTTAAATTTAAGAAGAATTGTTGTTTGACCGAAGCCCAATAATAACAATTAATAACTGAAGAAGGCCGATTAACTACAAAAATTTTAGAAGAATATATTTATTTTCAGAATATATGTAAAAAATTACATTTTTGATTACAAATTTTAAAAATTTATTACCTAAATTTTTTTATAATGCTGTTATGCAGGACTTTTTCAGAAGTAAAAAAAAAGAAAGCCAGGTAAATTTATGTCATCATAACAATTACCGTTAAAATAAGTTATTCAAATTAAATAAAGTAATATCTTAATATATATACCATTTTTTTCATAATTAAACAAAACGAACAGAATAATTTTTATATTTTGAATTTGTTTTAATACAACAAAATACTTTCATTTGAAGATTTTAAATTTTTACAGGGTATTTAATATTTTTATCGCAGGCGAAGCAGCGGGTATTTGCTAGTTATTAATATAACTTCATAACTTCAATTTATGTAACTTATATAACTAATACTCTTTTATGGATATACATAATTTGCGAAAAAGAAAACAAATTTTTTTAGTTTAATTTTTTATTGTATTTATACATTTTTATTTTCACTATTTGTTTCAATGGCATAGAGAGACTAAAACATTTAAATTTTTGTATATAAAATAATATTTTCTTTAATTTTTTCAAAACATTACTTCATCTATGCTTAAACTAACTACTATGCACATATATGAGGCATTACTAAAGTAAGAGCTTTATTATGCAGACAAATTTAAAATTAAATACAACAATAGCCAATTAAAAAAAAAATTGTTACAAATTTAGATGTGACGTTCAACACTCAATTTAAAAACATGTAGGCTATTTGAAAACCCGCGTTCATTATAAGCCAACAAGGCATCACGGTTCCAAAGGCGTGAAACTTGTACTGAATATGATCTTTGCATCACTAATGGGCTAAATGTGGGACGTATTAAGAAGTGCTTTCTAGATGAGTTGGAAAACGTAAAAAGTTTACTTAAGTAAATTGGTTCATTAAATTTAATAACCTTATAGAATAGAAGTAGAAGTAAGAAGTAGTATTTAAATGTAGTCTTCAAAACTGTGTCCCAAAAATTATAAAACATTGACTGATATTGAATTACATATATGGAGTTGAAACATGAAGCAAATCACGCGATAAAATAGACATTTTAATTTATCAATACTTCCCTGGGAAGTCCCAGTATAAAGTTCCATTTCATATACGAATATTCCCAGTGCAAAGGACACTTTGGAAATCAAAAAATTAAAGTGGAAATCAAAAGCAAGCCGATTATCAAATAAGAATGCTTTTGTTTTAAATGAAATTAAACTCATGCAGCTTAGCGTTGACTAGCTAGAAATGTTATTTAAGTCATTAAACTTTTTGACAACAAATTATATAGAAATAATGTCAGAAAAGCTAACACTAAATTTAGAGTAGGCATTAATACGGCAATTGGTAATTCCCATTATGTATATATGTATATCATTAGTAAAGTTGATTATATCTGAATTTCTTGTCTTTGCTATTACCTGTACATCATCGGCATATACGTGAGCTCTACAACAAGTAAGATAGTTGAGTTTATAATTAATATACATCATAAAGACCAGTTAAACTAGGATTGACCCTTGTGGAACACCTCTATGAATTTACTCGTTGATAGCAGCGTAAACAATTAAACTAAGATGTTCACAATTTTTTGGGGACAACTTATTAAAGCCACTTAAAATTTTTTAAATATATTCCAGTTTTTAAACATTAGCTATACAACATTTCTGGATTATGTTAAACTTAAATCTAATACTTTGTGGAATATCGCTTGGATTTCAAAACTTCATTGCATCGTTTTGGAAGACTAGCCATTAAATGCCGGCATCGTTCAAATGGAATATTCTGCCATATTTCCCTCTCAACATCTGCCTAGAGATACTCGATCGGGTTTAGAACTGGATCTGAGAAAACTAGCCAAATACATTAACATTTTCGGGAGAAAACCATGCTCCTATCAGTGTATTTTGGGTCATTATCCTACATAAATATTAAAGAAACAGGCATGATTCCATCAGCAAATGGCTTCATTTTGTAAGCTTATATATTTTGGTACACACTTTTTTAGTTTACTTTCTCAGTTACCCGACAAATAAGGCACACTAGAAACCACGAAAAAGAACCGCAAATCATAATATTCCCTCCACCATGCTTTATAGTCTCTAAAGTATAGCGATGGTCAAGTTCTTTGTTTGGGGGTGAATTTCTATAAAAAATATTCAATTCCTTCTCCCTGCTCTAAATAACTAAGTAAAAGGAAGACAACAGTTATGTTTTATACATATAGATAACTTTGGGCTGCTTTAAAATATGTGAACATTTTTTTCATAGAAATTATTTTTTTACTTTGTAAAAAATATACATTAAAATAATGAAAAATTTAATTTTCTTCAAAAAAATCATAGGGCTCATGATATTCCATTATAAAAACTTTTTATTGAATTATGTGTCAAAATGGAGAAATTTTTGCAGATAAATAATATGTCATACAAAAAAGAGTAAAAAATTAAAAATAAAAAATTCAACAACAAAACCAACTTTTGGCCTATTTATTCAGCAAAAATTAAATACGTTAGAGGCTTTTTGAAAAAAAATATAAAACATTAATTGCTCAGGTAACGGCAAATCTTTTTTTGTTACTCCAAATTTAATTGGACTTTAAGGCAAAGAAAATTTGATGAAAATCTATTGGAAAATTGCGGAGATATTTGCTTACAAAATTCGAGAAAATTTTCAAAAGATACTGTTTTTAAGAAATTTCAACATAACAAAATATATATGCACATGACAAATACCAAAATAATTTTTGTAGAGTATCCGTAAGAGATAGCGAAAAATGTTTTTTGACCATTTTAGCAATGTCTCTAACACCATGTTTTTCTATCTCTTATAGCTTATGCTATGTTTACACTGAGAGCTAAATGCGTATTTAGAGCATTTACTATATGTATTTATCCCTGTTACACCTACAACGATTAAAGGGCTGTTTGTAATTGTGCATTAAGCTCTCATTGTGAACATAGCATTACACTCTAACAAAAATTCACAAGAATTAACTACAATAATTGCTGGTAACTGATTGCCTACATTTATTGTTGTTATATCCCATAGAGCAAAATTATATTTCACGCTAGAAATGCGTGAATCCTCTAACCTACAATCATAGTAGAACTAGACAAGGTAGTGTTAGGGCTGAATGTGCTCTCTTTCTTAGTGACCATAATTGTCAAACTCTGCCATTTTGGTATTTTTGCCAATTTTTGCTTTCATATATCATTATCATTGGTTGCAGATTGTTTATGAAATGACTACTTCGTTTTGACAGTTTCAGTCAACTGCTCTCCGCCCTAACACTACCTTGTCTAATTTTGTCATGCCTACAATTATCTCATTTACGCTCTTGTAAAAACTGTCTTCTAAAATTAAATTGTTCAATTTGGTCTTCGCTTATAAAAAAACCCTAAAAATGCATGAAGTCTCTCAAGTAAGTTTTGAACATGGCAACAACAACAATAATAACAACAACAACTCTGTATGGATTTAATCACACAGCAGAAGTTGCTACTATTTCCAAATGCAGTAGGCTTGAATAAATAAGCTGTGACCAATCTACTATTTAAGTTTTATATAATTTGACGCTTGTTCCAATAAACTCTTCGAAATCATATGACGTTAAAGTAGAGATTTTTATTTTAGGTCCACTCCAAGGTTCATTTATAAGGTCATGGCACTTAGAGAAATGCATTATTTTTTCGCCTTTGCTTAATCTTTCAACTGCGCTTTTCTTTGCTATATGTATTAATTTTCTTTATTTATTTTCATCCGTTCTGACAGTTAGACCGAGCTAGCTCTTAAGTGCCACAGCGTAAAATATCGCTGCTAAAGCATTTTTATGACACTCTGAGCAAGAAAACGCTGAAATAGCGTAAAAAGTAGAGAATATACATATTTTAGGACTATCTGAGCAAAAACACGCTGAAATAGCGTGAAAAATAGAGAGAATATACATATTTTAGGATTTTCTGAACGAAAACACGCTGAAATAGCATGAAAAGTAGAGTGAACATACATATTTTGTCGTAAAATTTCACTACATTTATCGTAGTGATTTTTCAATCAGTTTTTAGAGTGCAGGTTTTATTTAAGAAATATTTTTTTAAACGCCAGTTTTTATGGTTACGGGTCACACAAAATATTGAGTTTTGATCTTCTCCCAATATGTGAAGAAACAAAGAATTTAGGGGATATTTTCCATGTGGCGTATTTGTGATTAGTTTTTAATTGTTTTTTTTTTTACATGAATTTAATTGCGAGCTTTAGATCAAGTAATTTTTAAAGAAGGCAACAACAACAACTCTGCATAAAGTCAATCACTCAGCTGACTAGACAGTCTGTATCGGATACCGCTACATTTAATCTTCAGTAGTCTTTGAGTGACAAAGCCATGATTAACTCACTGTTTAAAGTCGTATATGATTTCACACATATTGGAACTCATTCATATAAACTATATTGAACAATTTAAACTTTCAAATTGGGTACTGAATCATATGACATTTTAAAGCAGTAGACTATTTATTTTTTTTTTTTTTTGTAATTTTGTTCAGAAATTTAGATATTTG
The DNA here is from genome assembly GCA_963920525.1 of Dichetophora obliterata. NCBI lineage: Eukaryota > Metazoa > Arthropoda > Insecta > Diptera > Sciomyzidae > Dichetophora > Dichetophora obliterata. The sequence goes on from OY986435.1 coordinate 194,637,310, forward strand.
CTGTATATTCGTTGTATTTTTATAATAGTGCATTACTGTCCACACTCAATTGGTCGCAAAAAGAGAAACTAATTACTAAAAGGAGTGAAGGTGGCATGTTACAAGAGACATTTTTACAATTTTTAAAAATTTCTCTACGCACTCCTATGCTCTTTCTTTGACATTCGTTGTCAGGGTTCGTACATGAAAATTCGTTTCCACTTTCTGATTATTAAACACAGAAAAAATAGTTTATGAATAATTTAAGACTTTGTCTTGTTAATAACTTTTTGAGGTTAGGGAAATAACAAAAGCCCGCATCGAAGAAATTTCAATAAGAAAACTTTTTTGATATTACTCGGAAATTCTTCAAGAATTCATTAAAAAGGCACTGTGTTCTGTAGCAGTTTTAAATAAAAAGAATTGGCATTCCGCGGAATTTTGCGCAGACACGTTTCCGATCACATAGATAACCAAAATTTACTTAAACTAAAACCGTAAATGATACACTTTAGAAAAATCTTTTTATTTTTAAATCGGAAAATCATTATATCTGTGACGATTAGCAATAACCGCTTAAGTCGACAGAACTGAGCAATAAATGTAGCTGAGTTACGCTCATATAGCACTATAAACATACATATCTAGAGCTCCTAGCATGATTTTAGCCAAAGTCATGATGCAAAAATAAACATTTGCATATGATTGCGATAAAAAACTTTGAAGCAATAATTCTCGAAACTTAGAAATCAGACAAAAAGCTGTTATTTGGTGTGTTTTTTTTGCATCGCTATTTCGCTTGTCTTCATCGCTTGTTCATCGGCGCTTAACATTTTTCTTCAAAACTTGGCAGCATAGCGTTTCACTTGTCTTCCACCATGATACAATAATTATTAGGTATCCCTGATAGCTACCTATTATCTCACGAGCTGCGACCATCGAATGTCAAAATAAAGAAAACAAAATAGAGATCGTGTTTTGCACACACTGGCCGCATTCAGCGGAGTAAACAGTTGGCAAATGCTGTGTTCAAATTTGAGTCAGAAGCTTTTTTTTAACATTCAATGGTCGGGACACGAACTGTCACTCCTATCTTTTAGTTATTGTATCATGTCATCTACAAAATTTATTTATGTGACTTTTTGTCTTGATTTGACCAAAACTGGTTGTTTTCCAAAAAGTAATGCCAATATATTTCGGAATTTTTAATATTCATGATCTGGCAATAGTGTTTCTATCGCTGACTTCGAGCTCAGCAGATATAATAATCTTGTATTATGAAAGCATTTTTTTGTATGAAAAATATTGTTATAACGAAAAAACGCACCTAAGATAAGAGAAGTACGATGTGCAAATACGTGCACATTAGACCGTACCATCTTACAGGGGAAATAAATAAGTGCACCGCACACCATCTAATTCGAAGCATTTCTGGAAGGTAGTTTCTAAAATTTTTATTTTTGACCGAACGTAGGGTATAGTCACGCATTAAAATATTTCGTGATATCTTCAAAAATTTACAGTCCTATCTTAATTCATGACATACCGATGTTTTTGTCTTGAGAAACGCATTTTTTTCTACAAATTTCATTCTTCTCAAGAACGCCGTTCTAGTACTTATACACCAAATCTCAGTTCTTACCATCCTAATGTACTACTTCCCAGCAAAAAAAGTGCTTCTCAAAGAAGCTGAAGTGAAAGTGTTGAATTCCATCCATTCCACTGTCATGCCCAGAAGGTATTCTTTTGATATATGCATGTCATTGGGAGGATTGCTTTTCTTTGTCTTCTGCATTTCAGAATATTTTCAATGGCAGATTTCTTTGAGCTCTTCAATGAAAGGCTTCTAGTAGGCGTTTTGCAGGAAAACTTTAAGAAGGCATTCCATGGGATAGGAAGGTTTAAGAAGTCCCATGAAAAATATTCCTTTTCCCGATTTTCTAGCGATTTTGGTGTTGGAATTTGGGTTTTGTTGGGGGTTTCAAAAATCCCACGGAAAATATCCCTTTTAGCAATTTGTTGGAAGTAGGAAGTGGTTGGGTTTTGTTGAGAGCTTAAGGAATCCTACGGAAAATATCTTAAACATATATTATAATTATGTATATTAGGGCGTCCCAAAAAAAAAATCGTGTTTGATATCCGCGGCTTTTCCACTTCCATTTAACCTTAGAAACACCCTCTGTGAAGCGCATCTCAATTGGTAAAGGCTTAGAGGTCGCGAATTCATTTTCTAATTTTCCCACACGATTTGTATGAGGAAAAATCAGTTTTGCTGGTAAATTGAATTTAGAGCCCTTATCTTTTAAGCAAAATTGTTAAAAAAAACGTGTTCCCTCAAATTTTGTATGTTCCGACATATCCAAATTTCATTTTCATCTGATTATTATTTGGTCAAAAAACCTCTTTTTACGGAACGATCCCAATCTTTATTTCGACCGTTTTATTCTATGGAGAACGGCTACTGAATAGACACGTGCAAAGCTTTCAATAGAACAAATAGCTGCAAGCTTGCACAACACCCAAGGCTATGATGCAAAAAACCACTGGTCAAAAACATGGAAATAACGGGGCTTAGAAACCTGTAAGTACAATATTGCCTGTAGGCAATAAAATTTGTGTTTAACTTTATTAAAAAGACATTGCGTCTAGAATTTAAAATTTTCTAGTAAATTTATATCGTATTCTGTTGTTCCAGGAGATTTCGACTCCAGATACTTTTTTCTAGTGTTTGACCGAAACCGGAATTTTGGCCGCAACCGAATATGCGGCCATTTCATAATATTCGGCCGAAACCAAAACAGGTTAAATATGAAAATTTCAGTTTCTTACAAATAATTTTTATTAAAAGGAAACCAAAATACCATTTCATACATATAAGAAAAAATTTAATATAAAATGTATTCTTTAATTATTGAAGGTTATTATAACAATAAAGGAGATAATTTTTATTATTATTTTATTCCGTACGCACTCAAAACAGCATGTACCTACAATGTAAATTTTTAAAGAACTACAAAACAAAGTATCTTTGTATACACAGAATTCACTCACACAGGATTCATTCGGAAATTTAATTATAATTTAATGGCTTCGATGATAAAATCGAAAATGATGGTATCGAACGCATAAAATTAATCAAAATGTTTTGCGTTTACACGATAACTCAAGTTATAGACAAATTCATCATTTATGTTTTGTATAACATAAAAATTTTGATTTAACCAAACTTATATATTTAAATTAAATGACTGATGTAAGGCATTTTTATCAAAAGTTTCGGTTTTGGCGTTCGGACATATTGAAGCCGAATAGCCGAAACTAGCCAAAACTGACAAAAAGGGCTGAAACTGGAAGTAACCGCAACCGAAACCGAATATTCGGTCGGACACTACTTTTTTCTCTTCACGAAAACCAAAAACAATAAAAAATAAACTCTTTTTCGAAAATTGTTCTTGAGAAGTATTCACTTTCTGTTCTTTCGCGGTACAAAATGCTAGTAAGATATAAAAAAAAAGATTTTTCATCAGTCATAAAAAGCTGTCTTTATTGTGTTGTATTTGAGCAAAAATTAAAAACGCCTCTTAAAATGTAAAAAAGAAATAATCTTAAAATATGCGCTAATAAATTAATATTACTCCCTTTATACTATTAACAAGCGTATTTTTATGAAGAAAAAAAAGGCAGCACTGTTTTTTATCTGAATTCTATTCGCCGCTGGAGTGCTTTCCATTTAAGGTTCTCTTAATATATCGTTATCTGCCCAGGCAAAGTTTATCAATTCGTCACTTTGACTAATACAGCTCAAGTTTTAAGGCAGCCACATTTGCTTCATTTCCAGCTCTTGGGTTAGATCCGTTGGGAGCAATTATTAGCCAAAATATGTGTAAACATTATTAAGTGTTGTGGGAATAAGATGTAAATTGCACAGGCCTGAAGCCGGATATCCTCTTAAGAAACTTATTTTACATTATTACAAGAAAGAAAAAAAAATTTGTGTTTTGTGTCAAAGGATTCGAAAAATTCCAATTCAATATTACTTCATTAATTTTAGCATGATTTCGAGTATAACAATTATAATTTCGATAAGTTCGAAGTTTAAAAAAAATACAGTTTATTAAATAAATTAAAAATAACTTTATTACTTCTGAGCTGTCAATTGATACTTACAACTTCTTTAGTTTTTAAACCAATGTTTCAATTTCATAATGTTCTTAAAGCTATCCGAGTGGGCAAAAGCAGGTCTTTGAAGCGCTTCTAGCAGGCCATCATATGGATTTCTTAGCCTTCCGTGCTCGTTTCCAAGCCCATAAGCTTTTTTATATGAAACGAGAAAATTTTCTAGGCGTTCCGCTCTCGCGACTCTAAAGAAGCCTGCTAGAAGCCCTTCTTTTGAATGTGAAAGAAAAGCAATATAAATATCAACTTGAAATAAAAAAGCTTTTGACAAATTCCAGATTTGAACCAGCGTCCTCTCAGCTGGAGGTCTGGCATCTTACCCACTCGTCCACCTCAGTTGTTAACAAACATCAGCTTATTTTACGTCATTACAAATGAAAGTAAGTTTTCGGAAGCGCGGGTTCGCAACCCAGCTCGGCCCAAAAAAAATTTTTTTTGTATGTTTTTTAAAATCTAAATTTTTTTACAAATTTTTCTGTCCATTTAAAAATTATTTTTTAATTTTTTTGTAAATTTCTTCATACAAATAGAATAGAAAAGAGTTAGAATTTTTCCATATAAAAGTTTTCATATAATGTGATATGCAATGTGTTAGATTTCGGAGACCTGCGCTCGCGTCCCAACTCGGACAAAAAATAAATAATTTTTTTTTGTTTTTTCTTTAAGATTTGATTTTTTTTTAATTGATCTGATCATTTATAATTTTGTAAAAATTTTTTAAAAATTTTTTCATATAAAACAACATGAAAAGCCTCCAAACCTTCAAAAGGTAGGCCTTACAGAAGCACTCATCAATGCAGCGATCATGGAAGGTATATTGACGCCAATAAGAGCACCACTAGCATGCATTCTTTTGCGTATCGCTAGCTATAATGCCCACTGGGATGTTTCACGTACCTGTATGTGTCTATTTCTTTGTGTGTGTGTTGCGCTGCAGTGGTCAGCGCCCAACGGTCCGGAAAGTCAGCAGCTTCCTCTAGCAGCAAAATGTCAGCACTTAATTTTGTTGTTGTGCAAGCGAACAGTTCAAATAGCTTGAAAACAAATATGAACTGCTGACCCAAAGCTTTTCAACAGAGTCCTTTTAAAGCAATTCAAAGTAAGCTTAATTGGAGTGCTTTTTTCCTATGACATACAATGTTAAAATTACAATAGTGTGTCATATGTCGGGCCAGCACTTTCACGCTTTCAGCTGACTTGTAAGCACTCAAAAAGGCCTTTTGGAGTGCTTTTTTCCCGTTGAGCGCTGCCAAAATAAGTATAAACGAAAAGTGCAATAAAGCTTTTCTAAATGTTTGAACGGATGTTTGGCAATCAGGATTCTTAATAATTGTTTGCGACACTTTCAGCCATGGCGAATACTAAGGTAGTTAAGTAGCTTTGAAAAGACCTATCGTTAATGTCAAAGTGTGTTTTAGAGATGTCAATTTTCTTTATAAATGTTATTTCTGGGATAAACACTTGCACTCAGAAAAAATTTTCCAGAAAATCGAGAAAAATAGCACCCATTCGTGAGAAAATCGGGCTTTATTTAGCGCCATGGCCAATTTTCTAAAAATGAAGTATATATTTTTCTTTAAATTGACACCAGAAGTGTGAAATAGTAAAGGAAAATTATACAATCATTTTCGAACTATTTCGCTAAATTATAACATTAGAGTAAATTTTTCATCGGCTATAACTAAGAATACATTTTCTCTGAAAATAAGAAATTTTTCATCGAATTCCTGGAAAAACTTTAGAATTTTTGCAGAAAAAACAACAATTTTTAAGATTTTAAATAAACAGCTTCCTGTGAGAATTATGATTTTTTGTTACTGATGAAAAACAGCAAACATTATTGTTATTGATATTATTAACATTAAATTCAGTTGTTAAACAATCGTCGCTTAATTTGCTTCATTAATAATCTTTGTAAGTAATTTTAAAGTATTTTTTTTCCTAGAAATATAAGAAAAACATCCTTAAAATAAATCACTTGTGGTGTACAAAAAAGAAAAACTTACATGTACTTATATGAAATATCAAGTATTGTAACTATATAAGTTCTTCAAATTTAGGAAATTATGCTATAGAATGTTGCAAGCGGTCTTGATATCAATACAGTTTTTCTTCAAGTTATTTCTGCTTTTATACAATTGTTGGAAATGTAACTTTTATCATACCTTCATCTCTTATATTTAAGTAAATTCTTGTCTTCAAAACTAAGAAGCTGTTTTGATAACGTTGCAATGAAATTAAGACGTGAGGTCATTTAATCATGTAAAAATTCTATACATTAAGGGGAAACCTCTATAGAACATAGAAAAACCCAAGCGTATGAATTGAAGTCACAGTTCCTAATTAAAGGGAAGCACATTTTTTTGAGTGTGGAAAAGGGCAAATAAGATTTAATTAGGATATACATATGTATATATTATGAAATAAATAAGATTTTTACATAGCATAATGAATTACATAGCATAATCTACAGTAATATATTATTGCCCATTATTTTTTGTTTTGTTTTTAAATGTTTTATTTAAAAATTTGAATCTCACATGCAATGAATTAACGAACGTTACTTGGGGGCTACACGTTTGATTTTTATCTTTCAAGTTGCATTACGCTCAAGTTTTTAAAAGTTTCTGTAAATAAATTTTTCCTGATTGGAAAATTTACTAAAAATAGTTTAAAAATAAAAACCTATGATGTGAAAAACGATTGCTTTGTATTTTCTATGAAATTCCTGTGGCACTTTAAGGTAAGGCGTGCATTGTTGTTTTCTTGACGACGGCATCTTGAAAATAAAATTGACTATCAAGTTGCGTGAAGCCTATCTGACAGCTGGCAATTTAAATTAGTTTTGACAAGTAGTATATGTGATAAACTTGAAAGCAAAATCTTGAACGTGTAACTGCAACGTTAATCAAACTTTTTTTGAATTAGGACATTTCTCAATTTTAAAACTATTCAACTTTGCAAAAACTACCTACATTTCTTCATTTTTTTTTTTTTTAATTTTGTCGATGTCATTTTTAATTTTCCATGCGACACTTGGTCGACCCATGTCCAAGTGCTGCTTTCAAAATATTGGATTTCGTCCAGCCTAATTTTTTTAATGATATAACCTGCTATAAACTCCAGCCCACCAAAAACCGTTTCTTTCCCGTTTTTAAGTTTTTTTAGTAAAGGGTTTCATCAGAAACGCTCAGAAAAAGTATAGATTTTTCATTGGATCTTAGCACTATATTTTATGATTTTGCCATTAACAATAGGTCCTGTCAAAGCTGCTTTCCCTACCTCATTATTCTGTCATTTTTGGAGCAAAGAATTATTGTGAAATCAAATTGCAAAAATGCTTTGGATGATGGTCAGCCAAAATTCTTTATAATAGTTAGCAACATTTAGAGTAAACCATTATTTAGAATGTCGATAATTATGAAATTAAAGTATTACTTTCATATTTTATATAGCGTAGCTTTTGAAAGGATGGAAAGAGTTTGCTATAACTTATAACTTTATTGTACAAAAAGTTTTCACAATAAGTTCTTTTCTTTTGATCAACAACTTTTTAAATATCGCAACCACTTTAAGAATCTAATGCCAGAACAACAAATTTTAAGCTAACTTTAAGTCTTTCAAATGCTCCTTAGAAAAACAAGAACAAACAAGAAATGTTTTTTTTTTTTCAGAAGCATTTATTTATTTGTCTTGTTTATTATTCAGCAACTGATGGCTTTGTGCTTCTTCCTTCTCTGAGAATTTCAATTCTATTAATTCAAAAGTAGATCTCCCGCTCATTCTTTCTTGTCTACGCTAATTGCTTGCAAATATTTATGCAACATTCGCCAATAAAGAAATATAAAACAGCAGCAACCAATTTGCTACAATTACGGATTGACACACATCGACACACCTACATCCACATCCACACCAACATCCACATCGGTTTCCACTGTGAAGTCAAACGAGTTTAAGCTAAATAAAAAGAAGCAACCACTGCAATTTATTGCTTGCAGCATTCCTACCAACCCTATAGCGCAACCTGCTTAAAAAACCATTAAACTTTTTACTTTGCTATGTATGTAGCAAGCCAGCATCCACGTGAGAATTGAATACAAGCTTTGCTTTGAAATCTCTTTTTGCTGGCTTTATGTAACCTCCGTCGGAGCTAAATGTCAACCACCGAGCGACATCAACCTATTTTGGAACTTAGCTACATCTTTGCGCTGCTTACTGCTGCTGAGTGATAATTGCTGAGTTTTTGTTTTTCGCAGCAGCGATTAATTAGTTGTTGTAATAAATTTGCGGTCGTCAGCAAAAGTTTTCGAACCACCAGCTTATGTTACTCTCTCAGGAGTACATCATCTCCACACGTACAAGGAGGCAAAACATAGGAAAAAATAGACAAACCATAAAACGAACAACGAATTTACGTTAGATTCTCTTCAATCTCAAAATTTATCTGCTTGCAAGCCGCACTTTTTTATTCGTCGTGTTCTCACTTTGATTTGCACGGTACTTAAGAGCCCCCAAACAAATTAGGACTGAGCTAAAAACACGCTCAGTCAGAAGGAAAAAAGCATAATATAAAGCGTAAAACTTGCCTCCTGCGGCGTTGGCGAGGTAATGAGCCAAAGTTTGATTATTGAAGTTTTTTTTTTTGTTTGTTTTTGTTGGTGGTGGCTCTGTTTGTTTTTATAGCATCCGCCTCAAGGCTAATACGAATAAAATCTGGCTGCAAATACCAGTTAACATTGAGCTAAGACTATCGATAGATGAAGTTGTAACATTGAAATTTTTTTCACGTCATTCTAGGCTGTATACAGAAGCTGACGAGGAATATGAAGAAGGTAGAGCAAAGATATTTGCAAAATCTAACGAACCGTAAAGTCACGATTAGTTAGACAGACAAGCGTGTAAAGCTAGCTTGCTAGGCTGGGGCTAAGATGAGAACCCTTCGTCGATTCGTGGTTGTATAAACATCAAACTGCTCGTGGTGGTGCTGTTGTTGTTTTTGATGTTTTTGTTGTTATTGTTGATGTTCTTGTAGTTATTGCTGCTGGCTGAGTGGCAAAAACTCTTGCTTCTAATATTTGCAAATTTACAAATAAAATTGAGTTGAGCTATTTTTGTATCTACTCGTATTTATGCGTTGTGTGAATATGAAGTAGCTTGGTTTCCATTTCCGCTTTGTCAAGACTTTTAGTAAATTTCTACTTCTGTCGAAGTTTTGTTTGTGTTGCAGTTAATTGAATCTTTGAATGTAGGCAGTATATAATTACTTTATAAGTGATCAGGCGTTCAGGTTCAGACAAGAGAGCTGTTGTTGAGTTGTTGTGGGAAGAAGTGCACAGACATGGATGTAGTCTGTAGCATGGAGTAATTATCCAGGTGGAAGCAGTCTTTTCACCACACCACACATTTTGCTATAGTTGTCAAAAAATGGTCTCAAAAAGAGTGAAGTTGTTTATAAGTGTCAAGTGATTCGTTATAAGAAGCTCTTAGAAAAGTATTTGGTCGTTCGTTAATGCTGCTTTAAACGCTTTTTTTGTTTTGTTAAATAGTGAGTATATGTTTTCAAAACAATCTGAAGTTAATAAAAAAGCTAAAAGAGCACGCGATAAGAAATTGTGTGCAAAAAAAGATCTGACATGTAAAGAAATCGAGCAACAGCTTTAACAGTAGCAGCAGCAGCAAACCCTTTGCTTGCTTTAGTCGCAATTTGTTGGTATTAATTAGCCTCGGAGCTGGAAAGTTGGTCTATTAGCTTAAAACACGTCGATAGAAAATTACAAAACATACACTTTCACAAACTTCGTTTTATTTCGCTTTGCTTCAAATTTGTTATCAGTTGTTTTTGACCAGGCTAGTGTTCATTTTTGTGAGCTTGATGAACTTTTAGACAACGATAATAATGCAACAGTGCCCGATGTACATTCGAATCTTCAAGTAGTATGGGGACAACCATCAGACTTATTTTGTCGTCAATTTCCTATCACTGAAGATATTGAGCCCGTTATACTAGCACCAATTTCAAGAAATTCTGCTGAGTTCCAAGTTTTCAAATATTTGTTTCCAGAATCTTTGTTTATTTTTATTGCGCAGTGCACCAATGAACGATTGAGTCTTCTGGAAGAAAAAGAAGGTCGAAAAATACCACGGACTGATGCATCCGAAATTAAAATTTTGTTAGGTATTTTTCTTATAATAAGCTATAACAAACTTTCAGAGATTTCTGATTACTGGTCCCAAAATGAGTCCATGGGAAATGAATTTATAAAAAAGGCTGTGGTGCGAAATCGTTATCAAGCTTTGATGTCAAAATTGTATTTTAATTTTCCTGAAAAACCGGAAGCAGCCTCTAGGCTTTATTATATGGAAGAAGTTACCAATTGCTTGAAATATACTTTTGTAAAATCACGCAGCGATAGTTTGCGTCAGAGCATTGACGAATCCATGGCCAAATTTAAAGGCAGCTCTTCTCTAAAGCAGTATCTTCCACTAAAGCCGATTAAACGGGCATTAAAATTTGGCAAAGATGCGATTCCAAAACTGGATAAACATACGATTTTAATATTTACGCCGGTAAGGATGGCCCGCTTCATTTGGCACTTTAGGGAAAAAGTCGTTACTAAATTGGCCAATACTATTCGCGATCCAAACACAGTTTTGGTGTTTGATCGTTTCTTCACATCATATAATCTGATGAAAACTTTACCATTTGCTTGTGTAGGAATATGTTTTCAGAATAGGAAGAACTTGCAAACCATAAATGACCGCTTGAAAAAAGGAGAATGTGTATTTCGAATTAGTGGACATGGTGTAATGGTAGCAAAATGGCAGGACTCACGTGAAGTTATTGTTATGAGTAACTGTCACAAGCCCATAATGTCCACAGTATTAAGAAAGCAGAAAGACTGTTCTAGAGCTGTTGTTAACTGTCCCGAAGCCTTGGCTTTTTATAATCAGAGTATGGGAGGAGTTGAGCAAGGTAGAGCTGGGACAAAAGTCAAAAGGGCATCTACAACCAAAGGTCCTAGGTCCAAAAGATCTAAAACAATGTTTAATGTGGGAGATCATATGCCAGTAAAAACAGATCACCGTAGACGCTGTGTTTTATGCAGCTCAATGAAAAAGGAAAAGCGTTCATACTATATTTGCTCAATGTGCAAAGAGCCCCAATGTTTTGAGTGTTTTGGTAAGTTCCATAAATTAACAACCAAATAGTTGTTGAAAATTGAATTAAATAAAAATTTAATAAAAATTTAACAAAAGCTTTATTTTATTATTATCATAAAAAACTACCGATGGAATATTTAGTCCCAATTTATGAAGTTTAAAAAACCCTTTGAGACATCAAATCCAAGGACATATCTTCTTTCAGAAGGATACTTGATTTTTTTAACAACATTTTTGTGCTTTTTAGCATCATATCAATACGAAAAAAATACTTAGAATTGTCAAAAATCACTCCTTATAGTGCGGTAGTGAAAGGGTTAAATATAAATAATTTTTTTGAATCAATTGTCAAACAAAACTATTTCGATATGTGTGTCACTACTTTCATACCACATAGTAAAAGTCGTTTATGGTTGCAATACTACAGTATCAATACCATATGTGTGTCCTTAAGTTGCTTCTAGACGGCATGACATTGTCAGACATGCCAAAAAAGTCGTCTCAAATTTGATGTCACATCATGTGGAACAAGCCTGTAGCCAGGGGGGAACAAGGGGCAATGCCCCCCTACTACAACCGTTTGCCCACTGGCCAAATCAGACAATGAAAAACTTTAAATGAATAATTAATATGCATTTTGTTGATATATTTGTTTAATGCTTTAAAATTAGTTTAGTTTAAAATAACAAAAAATATACACATTCACGTTATTCATGACTTGAATACGTATATGAAGTTTGTTTAAAAAAATACAAATTCCTACTGGGTAGCCAAAATGTCTACCAAAAAATAAGATTTGAATTTTAATAATTTTTTAACCCGCATCCATAGGAACATTCGAGGAATGAAAAGCACGTTGTGCACCAATTTGGTGCAGATACAAAAAGAATATATAATTCATTGAAATCTTTTTAATTTGTAAATTTTTTTATGCATGATGAATATTTAATTTTAAAATAAGAAAAAACTGCAAATCTTAGTTCTAGCAAAAATTTAAAGAAGCAAAAGATTTAAATCAAAACATGCATATTTGTTCTTAATATACACATCTGAATAAAAAATTTGCATCAATTTGATGCAAACGACGGATGGGGGTTAATTCAATTTTTTTATTTGTTTTACTTAAAAAATGTCTTATAGCGCATTCTTTTCTGAAAAAAAGTCTGACCTCATAGAATGCAGTATTTTTTTGATTCTGACCTGAATTTACAGAATGTTGACTTCTTTTGAGCTGAGAAAAGAACGGAAAAAATGCAACATTTTTTTATTTGATATTGGCTGCACTGTTGTTTTGAATTCCGATGTATTTACGATTGAGGTTATGTTTAATGCCGACTGCATGGAATTTTTTAAAAATACTCATCGAGCTGTTAAATTTTATTAAAAGTAACCACTTTAATCAAATTTGTTTTGGATTAAATTTAAAAAAATTTCAAAATTGGAACATTTTGCTTCTCACAAGTGTCACAGCTAATAATATTACTGTCAAAATTATTTTTTTTGTTTTTATGTTGGTATTACTAGAGAGCAGAATGCAGAACCACCTAATTTTACGGTCAGAATTTTCGAGAAAAGAACACGATTTTTTTTGAGGTAAACATTTTTTTTTTTAGAAAAGAACGGAAAAAAATGCAGAACTCTTGAAGAGGCCAGAAAAAATGCAGAATATTTTCCAGAAAAGTATGCGCTATTATACATATTTTAGCCCATTTCGCTACTCTTTCTTATATTTCTAGAAACTTTAAATAAATCTTGTATTTTTACCTTCATTTATTTACAAAGTCCTGTATTAGTTTTTATATTCTTTTTTATGTATTAATTTCATGTATAAAAAGATCTAAATATCCATGTAAATATTTTAAAATGAACTGTTTTTTAATAAATATGTGTAATATATTCATTTCACACGTTAAAAAATTTTAAATGAAAAAAAAATTGCCCCACCTAAGATTCATGCCTGCCCCCTCTGTCTTCTTGGTCTGGCTACAGGCCTAGTGTGGAATGTCAAAAACAGAGTCTTGTAACAATGCCTTGCAACTTTCAGAGATACATTAATTTTTAAAATTGTTATAATTACGCTATAACTTGCTAAGACAGTTCTCTGAATACATTTTAAAAATGTTCGTTTTGGCATAAACAGTTGTTTATATTTTTGTCACACAGAAAATACGTTCGTGTGGAAGCAAATTGTAAAATACTTTTCACATCAGACAAAATTTGACAGTCATATGAAAATTTGTCTTAAGACATTGTAGCGTCGCACGGTGGGGCGATCCCATACAAAGGGTTGGACATCCAGAAAAAAGTGCAACTTGCAAATTATTATAATACTTTTATGCATTTCGATAGAAATATATTTGGACTATTTGAAATCGGGCGTTTTTTTATTTTTAAGTGTGTATTTTTGTTTTTGTAAAGCCTCAAAGTTGATATTTTGTAATATAAAAAAATATTGTCTTTTTTTTAAAGTTCTATAACATTTTGTTTAACTGCTTGATTGAATACATCTTTATATTGTATGAAAGGGTATACTCTTAAGCCGGATATTTTGTTTTTATGTTTTTTGCTATCCGGTTATTACGATAAGGAATAAAAATTAAAAATTAGAAAAAGTATTAAATTTCAAAAATAGAAAATGGTCAGGGTTGGCCAGTGTTGGCCAGGATCAAAGTACCTTAGATTACAAGTAATGATAGTAAGAAATATTTAAAATAAAAATTAGCGTGCGCCATCCAGCGCATTCTAAGAATTTCAGTATCAAAATTGTATTCCTCGGGTATTTTTATAGCATTTCTCACAAAGTTTGCCTATTACAGCGTAACTATAGGAACTGATTCAGTTTAATTAGCGATAAAAACTTGCGAATGGATAATAAAAACAAGTTTGGGATACATATATTTTTTTTAACCCATTCCGGCCCGGCTCCGTGACCTTTTGTAAACATAAAAAATAGATCATTTGCGTTGATTGCGGCATAGCATCCATTCTAGTAAAATGATGTAAATTTATTGTACTAAATAAGTGTAGACAATTTTAATGCAAATATTTTGGTTTACTGTTTATTTATATGAGTCGTCTGGTTCTTGAGATATATTTAAGACATGATGCAAATATCGTCAAGAATTCCATAAGGAATACAGATAAAGGAATTCAGAATTCACTTAAAAGTGATCTGCCAATTAACACAGTTGTTATATCTTTAACCGTCAATAATTTATATGAAATAAATTTTAGAAGTTCAGTGCAAGCAAGATGTATTTATGAAGGTGGCAGAAGAAGGTGACGTCTATTAAATCAGCACCGTAGCAATGTCAAAATAAAAAAGTCAATATTTTGAACGACAATCCAATGAAAAATCCCATGTTTGTTAACTGATCTTTTTGATTTGAGGAAAAAAGACGTGTGCTTTTCTTCTTTTGTAACTTTTTTGTGAAGTATGTAAAGATTGTGATTCAAAAAATGTAAAATATGCTGCAAAGCTGTGGTATCTGCAATAGTACTTGGATCTAGGAAAACATATGTTTTTGCAATAAAAAAATTAATATGTGTAATAATAATAAAAAAAAGAAAAGGCCACCAAACTACATTGATTAGCTTTATTAAGAAAAAAAAAACATCTAAAATTTGGCTGCTTGTGATGTTTCGTAGCTGAATCTTCTTTCCCGACTTCAAAACTCTCTCTCAAAGTGTTTGTCCCACAAAAAAAAAAAAAAGAAATAATAGCAAGTGGCAGCACTCGCACCAAAATTTTGACATTGATACGGTGCCGATTTGAAAGACGTCACCTACTTCCTTCACCTTCATAAATTCAAGAGGCCAATCACAAACTATTTCGGTTCTTCAGACTTCACAACACGAAAAAATTTTCAAGATCTGCTTGCAATTCAGATCTTTTGCATACCCTTCTGCTTAGTTCAGTACCAGTACTTTCAAGCCTTGGTTTTAATAAAAAATCACCACAAAGCTATCTGATTGAAGCAAAAGAGCTTTTTGATGAGGAAAGTGAAAACATAATTTTACAGTTAATGTGTAAACTTAAGCATAATGTATAATTATGTGTGGTATTAATAAATCACAATTTGCTCTTAATATTACATAAAACTGTTTTTAAATAGAGATATATGCTGTCTTTAAACATCTTTTAAATGTAATAAGCTAATAAATTCTTGTTTAAAAACACATTTTGTAATAAAATACAGGTAATAATATCGCTAAACATAAGAAGAGGTTTTTTTAGCATGCATTTTTTTGATTCTTCTAGACGCTCATAAAGGTTAAAGGATTTTATGAGAAATTCTTTTAGGAAGACATGCTCAAAATTTAGTCAAAATACATCAAATGCTTCCAGAGTTACAATCAATTATTTAAAGCAATATGCGATGTCCAACCCTTTGTATGGGCTCGCCTCACCGTGCTTCGTCTGGAAGCAGCTTTTGTATAAAACTAAATCACTTTAAACTACAGCTTTTAAGCACTGAGAAAATAGTTTGGTTTCATTAACTGAATGAATTGAGTTGGCCTATCTAACAATATTTTTTTAATCTTAATAAATTTTAGTATATATATTCAAGAATAGTCGCAGCTAGTTAAACTCGTTTATGTTTAGACATGTTGGTTTTTTATTTGAATAGCTCTGGTTGGTGTAACTAAATATTGCTTTGACATATACATATATAAATATTATAATAAACTATTTGAGTTTACGCAATGATAAATAAAGATTAATTGACAATTTCTAAATCATATCTTAAGCCAGTTAATGATTTAATTGAATATACCTTGAACTAATTCAGTCTGGACTTTATATTTCAGAGTAACTTTTTTGGTTACAGTTAAAAATATATTTTATGTTGATTTTATATGATTTAAATACAAATTCTAAACGTTTGATACACTCTAAAAAGTTTTTGTTGAATTTTACTACAATACTTGTTTGGCAACAGTTTTGCTACAGTAAATTTACACAACTTTATTTAATTAAACATATTGTTTACTATAGACTTGTAGTGAAATTCAGCGAGAAATGTTTAAATTTGAGTTAAATATGTAGGAAATTGATGAAAAAATATTGATATTGGAGCAAAATTAAACATCAGTTGCTATTATTTATGTAGTACCATAACAAAATTACTGCTCTCATGTTAGTAAAATTCAACAACTTCAATTTATTTTTACTACGATTGATGTAATCAATTAAATTTATATTTATATTATAGTAAATGCAACAATGTTAGTTTTGACATTCTTGGTTTAAGACACAATTTAATATTTCTTAAAACTTCACACTTAACGGTACGTGCAAAAATAAATTTAATTTATCTTTATTGCTTATTTCTTCATTAAATTGGCACTATAAACAGCAAAATGAGAAATAAACAGTTGCATAAAGAAATTCCTGCCGATGCGATCCAAAAGAGAAAAACAAATGATACACAGATAGATTTCTAGATTTTTTTGAATTATTAACATATTGCTCACATATTGTTGTACAACACAAGGTACTACAACATAATAAAACTTTTAATAAAAATCGAGTTATTACTACACTTTTTCAATTAAAAACCATTTAGCTCTTACATTATGATATCCGTGTACGTTGACAAACAGAGTTGACTGAACATCTGTTAAAAATATTTTTTA
This sequence comes from Dichetophora obliterata, assembly GCA_963920525.1. NCBI lineage: Eukaryota > Metazoa > Arthropoda > Insecta > Diptera > Sciomyzidae > Dichetophora > Dichetophora obliterata. Next base: position 194,654,269 of record OY986435.1, read on the forward strand.
TGTTGAATATTCAGCATCTGTTTCATTAGTTCAATTTATGTAGGAATATATGGCCTTGCAGTTGATATTGCAACAAAATTGAACATTTATTGCTTAATTTTGCTAAGAATAGTGTTTAATGGTAAATATTCAAAGATCAATATAAGATTTATAATAAGATTACACATCAGTTACATTTATTTTTTAGAGTGTAGCTAAATCATACTTAATTTTATATACAAATTCTAGTTGTTTGATAGTTTAAAATCGTTTCATTGAGCTTTAGGTCAAGGTTAGAAGAGTTATTTGCTCTAACGAATCTTTCCAAAGAAACAACAGTAACGTTTTCAATATGAAAAGGAAAACATCACTAGCTAATTTTATTGCAATTTTGGCCCTGCTAAAGGCTTCATCAGAAATTTTTGTGATACGCCCTGCAAGCGTTTGTATTTAAAATCAAGTATGATTTAAACTATCCAACATTTAGAATTTGTATTTAAGTCGTATTAAATCAACATAATAAATAACAAGGTCATTTAGAAAAAACTTTAATATTTTTTTTTTTAAAGTATTGTGTTATAAATGACCTTTAAGACTGCTTTTGCCTAATATATCGCTCTTTTCGTGCAAGACTTTCAAAATTTAGTATTTTTAGGAGAGCTTAATGAAATTTTGAAATGGCATCACGACCATTAATTGTAAAGGTAGACTGAAAATTGTTAAGACTATTTGTAGTCCATTATGTTTTCTACCAAAAATATCATACATTTTTCATTTTGCGTCAAAAGTGAATTTTTAAGCAATAGTTTAACAATAGTTTGTTTGAGTTGTGACATTATTACTACAAAAACTCATTTTAAAAAGTGTTTCATTTTGAGTTGTGACGATTTGGCAACAATATGAAAACATACTCTTGATCAAGAGAGATGTCACGTTTTGAGTTGGTGCTTTGTTACTACAAAAAATATTAGGTGACTTGTCAATAAGTCATTATTGTTGAAAAATTATGCAGAAATTTAAAATTAATTTTGGTATAAATAGAAATGAAACGTTATTGAAACAAAAAAGTGAAGAAATCGCTATAACTCAAAACGACACAAGTATCTGTAAAACCGTTAATTAACAGTAAATCGGTCTGGAATTCAATCAAATTGAAGATATTATAACAATGCATATTTCTGTATAATTAACTCAAAAAACCCAAATTTAGAGTTGTGACGGTTTTGCAGGAAATGGGCGATATAATATAAAGTCATAGAAAAACATAAAGAAAAATTGAGAACTATACTTAACTCTTTTTTACATGGTAGATAAAACGTTTAGTAAAACTTGTAAAAAATACTGTCGCTTGTATTTTATAGCAAATTTAGGAATGTGTTTCAAAACTTTGAAAGATCGTGTTAGTTAAAAAACTTTTAAATTTTAGTTTTTTTAAATTAAACAAAAACAATTAATTTTTATTCAAAAGACCAAATGAAAAAAGTGAAAAATAAGAGTACAACGTGAAAAAAGAAGTAAGTGTACAACCAAAATCTTAATCAAAATGGGGAATACAAATTAATTTCACAACTTTTCACAAGTAAAAGTTGTCAAGTTCGTTACAAATTTGACCAAAAATGCTATCATCAGTAGAAACATCTGATATGTCTTGCATATCTGCCAAGCTGAATCCAAATGAGAAGGCCATTTTATTATTTAAAAAGTCTGTTATAAATGGATGTTTTTTCGGGTTTTCCAGTTGCTTTCATAACTATTAGAATCCAGCGACACAAGAGTTAAGATAACGTTGGAATTTTAATGCACTTATGTTGTTACATTCTTGAAGCGAACTCCAATCCTTTTAAATCAGCCCTTAGTACATTCACTTAACCTTTGAACTCGTCGTTATCGACTTCCGTATTTTCAGAAACTGTAAAAAAATCAATTAAATCGTTTTCATCTGAAATACATTCTTGTGTTACTTCTTCGATGTCAGTTATGTGCATGTTGTGAAAACCTTTCCTACCGTTTTCATTTGACAATATTATAATTTCTTAAAGCACAGGCGATTTTTAGACTACTCCCGCTTTTGTCGCATGCTGGCTGGCAAAATGTTTTTCCAAAAAGCATCTTAGGTCGAATGCCGCAACTTTTTGATGGCAAAAGAAGCATGTGTTAAGTAATCCATAATCTTTAGCTTTTTCCATGCTTTCAAAACAGTCAAATATTTCTCTTCCACTAAATGCAAGCTGTATTCAAGCGTTTGCTTTACGTAATACAATTTAAATGTAACTATAACACCCTGATCGAGTAGCAGCATCAAGGAGGTTGTTTAAGGTGGCAGAAACACAATTTGAATATTTGGATAAGCAATAGCTAATATAGTATAGTAGCATTATTTTGAATTCTAAATTTTTTTCCTTCATATTTATCGGAACCTCAGGAACGAAACAGGAAAAAATCAGGACCAAAATAACGGGAAAAAAGTTGTTAAACCATTTTGTAAATAAATCAGCCGTCATCCATACTTTTTTGTTCATCATCAAATGAACCGGAAGTTGTTTTATTTTCTTACCTTTTAAAACTAGTGGCATAGGGAATTTGTTGATTAACAAGGGTCTTGAAATCTTGCCACCAGACAAATTACTTCAAAATTAAAGACTACCTCGATCTTTGGCCGCTTTAAAACCACCAGCTGAGTTTTCAGATTCTGTTATGCAAGTTATTTCAGGCATTTTCTTTCAAAATAATCCATTTCCATGGGCGTTAAACATTTGATCATAAGTATAAACGCCCTGTTCAATTATTTTTGCTAATTCATCTTGAAAGCTTTTTGCATTTTTTCTTTAAGTTTGTCATTGCAACATATGTATCATATGAAGAATTGTTAGCGGTTCCGGTTCCTGTAGTCTTTCGTATAATCATAGTGTTTTCTCTTAAATACTATTCCCATCTACAGACATTTGATATATAAGAATACAGCATGAAAATTTATGGTGAAAATCAATTTCTTTTTAATTGTGCAAAACCAAAAATTCGTTTAAAAAAATTTGTTGGTGAGCCGTGTTATTTCAAAATTGTGCAAAAAAAGACTGTGTTAAAAATGAGTTTAGAGTATAACCAAATAAGTTTTTGTCTACAAGCCAATAACCAAATATTTATTTTGTCATAAGAAAGTATGCTGCTTAAGGCCGCTTTCCATTGTCCTACTGTGTGCTACGACATGTGCGATAGAAAGTATTATTTAATTTCATCATGCTGTCATTTTTAATTTTTGTATGAACAAATTAATTTTTCGCTTTTAGACTGTTTCACAGAGTCGCACCACATTTTTATACTTTGCACTATACTAAAACGTGAAAATTTGAGTAATGAATCGGTTTTTAATGCTTTTAAAGCCTCTACAAAGTTCAAATAAAAAATTTCTTAATTCTGTTATTCCATTTGAAAATACATTAAATTACAAGTAAGTTTATGGTAAATGCATCTCTGGTGGGATAGACTGTGTGATAAAATTAGAAACAAACTAAAAATAGAATGTGGTATGACATGCCAAAAAAATCAAAACAGACTCGAACACACATTGCTTTCCGTTGTTAACACCATCTCACATTCTATCACACATGAAAATTTTGACATGTGTTAACACACAGTAGGATAATGTACTAATGTAGGATAATAATGTAGGTTAATGTATGTAATAATAACCAAATATTGGTTAATAGAAAGAAAAGATAGAAAAATTGTCAACGTGTTGTTATTTTTCACTTGTTTGACAAGAACTGATCATTGCAACTGGTCATAGTAAAAACCAAGCTTAACACACAATGTGTTTGATTTTTTCTTAAAGACTAAGATTATTTTGTTGCAGGATTTTCAAAAATGAAATAAAATTTTAGGACGCATTTTTTTTAACTAGATGAAAAAGCTCGTGTGGAATTCAACTAAGAAAAATCATATTGTGGTTCGGGTTTTGTTCGGATATGAAATAAATAGGCCCTTAAAGGGAGGATTCAGGCAAACAATTTTCTGAAAATTTAATTTTTTTTTTAAATTAATTATCTGAATAGTTAAACAACTATTCAAGACTATGGAAGAAAAATTTCGGAATATTTTAAGAAAAGCGACAACTATAATTTTTAATTTTTTTTTTTGCAGATCATATGGGTTTTGGCCTCCTTACTCCAAATTTGAAAAATTGCAGGCCGCTAGCAATTGGTTAAGAAGTTATAGGCCTCCAAAGTTGGAAAAAATCTACAAATCTTGCAATTTTTTTAAATTTTTCAAAAAAACTACACTTTATGTGGATATCATTAAAAAGGTATCAAACATGAAAATCCATGCATAACTTTTAAAGATATAACCATTTTTAGTGTAGTGCTTTCGTAAAAGGGAAACCTCTAGTTTTTCAGACAAATTGTAAATATATGAATAGGTATATCTTAAAAAGTTATAAATGGATTTTCACGTTTGATACATCGTTGAGTAGGTATTAGCAATACCTTTTTTTTAATGCCCATAAAGCAGAACACAAAAAAACAGCAAGATTTGTAGACCATTTTTGCAAATTCGGAGTCCTATAACTTCTAAACCAATTGAGAGCGGCCTGCGGCCAAATTTTTCCAGATTTGGATTTGGGAGGTAAAAATCCGTATAATTAAACAAAAAAATATTAAAATAGAGAGTTGTCGTTATTCTTAAATTATACCAAAATTTCAAAGCATCCCGCTTATAATACAGATTCTACAGCGCTTCAGACCCGGTGCGCCAAAATAACTTCAACTAACCGGTGTAACTTTAAACGCGTTTTTCTCGAAACGTACTTTTTCAAAATGGGCCACACTCCTGCATGCAGACTAATTGACCGATTTAAATATTTATTTTTTAATTTTTTATAATGTAGATCTGCACCCCATTTACCAATATGAGCGTCTTTGGAAAATTTTCCTTGTTTTTACACGCAACATAATGGTCAAAAATAACATGCATTTTTTATTTTCTTTCACGTTTCATAAGTTTCCATTACATTTTGGTAAATTCAAGGGTACATTCAAGCGTCGTCTTTCGAATGCTTTTTCTTCAGACGATCTGGAGCCGAGCTAATATGTGGCCCAATTTTCATCTTTTTTAAGCACACCAACTTAAGCGTTATATTTATATGTACAAATTATATAATACAAAAATAAATTGTATTTATTTAAACTGATCATGTAAAATAAACAAGCAAATGAAATTATTTTTCTATGTAATATACTTTTTTTAGAAAACATCTTCTAAAACGTGCCTTAATTTCAGTCGTTTTTGCCTAATACCTCCCTTAAAAAAGTCTTATCAAAATATAATCTGGTTTCCTTGAGACAATCTTTATTTAGGACACCTTATCTAATTTTAATGCGATTATGACTACAATCAGGTAACCTGATCAGATTAAATTAAAACGTTTTAAATTAGAATCCTACCTCTTCGGAAAATTTCTAATCAAGCTGTTAAGAGTATTCATTCGAGATTGGCCTATTCCACTTTTTACTTGCACAACAAATCAGATTACTGTTGGTCAGATTTTTTTTTTTGCGCTTTAAACTTTATTTCAAATTAATATTTTTGTATTTTTTTTATTCAAAATTGTCTATTTTATAATCATATTTTTAATTTGTTTAATTGCTCTCGGACATCTTATCAAAAAGCATGTTATTAATGAGCTTATATAAAACCATTCCGACTACACAAAACATAAATTTGTACCCAAAAAACATTTTTCTTTTTTTCTGTTTTTTCTGCCTGAGATCAAATGCATTCTTGACTGAAATTAAGGTATCTACACATGAATGAGGTTAAGGATCTGTACAATCAATATGGAGACGGTCAACCATCCTCCAATACAACGTTCAATGATGGCTTGAATGCTGCCGTTCTTGTCTTATTGTAACTCACCTTAATGTTCCAATAAGACAAGAATTCACCTTAATGTTCCAACTGAGTACAATTATTAAAATAATGTCGAGCAAAACTAATATTGGAAATAAATTATTGACGTCTGATCCAATTCAATGACTTTTACACTTGCAATCATCTTTGTAACAACATGATTACCAAATATTCAAATACCAGATTTCGGTGGTACGTATCTCAACTGAATCATATATCGGGATCATTTTGAAATTATGGTCAACAACCGGAACACAATCGAAGCACAGCCGCGAATAACGTTGCAAATGACACTTTTTGCAAAACCGATTTTATTGCAGATTACTTTATAGCTTTAAAAAAGCAGTAAGAAAGTATGAGTCAGTGGAGGAACGTTTTAAGTAACATAAAAAATTATAAGAGTTGAATTATCTAATGTAATTGATAAGTGCAACAGATGTACAAAAAGGAACTCCAATGTTGAAAAGTGAATTGATAATAATAAAAGATTGAAGAATTGTGGTAATGAATATATATTAAGAAAATAGTATACCTCCAAAAAACGCTCCAAAGCAGGTAAAATGGAATAACTTTGTAAGTTCTCATTACGTTTTTAGGTAATTGAATTGATATTTTATAGATTTGTGATTATATATGCTTTTTTTTTTTGTAAAAAAATTCAGCATAAGTGCAAAAAAGGAACATTATTTTTAATTCTATAAAAACATAAAATGAACAAACAGCTTTATTTTACATCTTCAATCAAATTAAGAAAAATATGAAATTGTTGTTAGAAAGCAAACAAATATATTGGGTTGAAGGTTTTAAAATATTTTCTTTTAAGTTCTTCAAATGAATTTTTGTTTTTGGTTTTAAGGGTTTTTTTTTCATTAATAAAATATATAATTCTATCATTTACATTTCATTTAACAAAAAGCATCCAATCACATAAGTCTTCTTATATGGGAATGCTTTAATTGCGCGAATAACGTTTTAAAAGCCATCGCACACTCTGCTTTGCAACTTGGAATAAAGTTTTAACAACCAATGTGATTTGTGTATGTAACGTTTTTCCATTTTAAACATTAATTGTACTTAACTTACTAGCCAAACATTATTATTAAACAATTTTTTTTTAACAAAATGGTAAATTTTCCTAAGTATTTCCATAATGTATTAGAAACAAGTATCTAAAAATTGTCTGCTGCATTTAAAACGCTTTTTACGTATTGTGAACAATTCGGTTTTTGTTGCATGAAACGTTATTCTCGGCTATGCTTCAATTGTTAACGTAGAGAAGTTAGAGTCTTTTCAGACCAAATTCAATGGTGAAGCACCTTCAATCGTGTAGCATCTAACGCCAACAAATGAATTACAACACGTTTGTTTGGCCAAGATATAAAAAAAATCTCTACATTTCAATGAATTTTAATTGATGGACAAAAAATTTTAGACTAATTTTGAACTACTTTTTATTCAACCCCGCAACAAATTTTCATCCGTAACTGCTATGAAGCGTTATGCTTTGGAAAATTACCATCGACAAACTTAAAGCTAATAACACTGCCAGGACAAAGACTTTTCACTTTTGAAAAACTGTTACAAGAAAGTATTTGTCAGAAAATTTAGTTCTTTGCAAATACAATTAAGTCTTTACGCCAACAATTCCTAAGCTTTTGTGCGAACAGTGTCGCATTCATCGCAAAAATGCGTGCGCATTTGAATTTCTACAAGTGCCAAAGTATTTTTGCTAAATATATAGTTGTTGTGCCAACAGTTTTTATTATTGAAATTTAATTCAAGAGCGACACTGTTGGGCCAACAGTAAATACTTACGCCAACAACGGAAACTCAATGATTAATTTGAAAGTAACAATTTTATCGTTGTTGGCGCAACAACTTTATTGCTGAATCATATGCGAAAGTTGTTGATGATTCAGAAAACTGTTTTTTATGGTTAAAATTAACAATGATTTAGGTGAGTAAGAGAAGTACTTTGTCAAAATTTTTAAAGATTTAAATTGAATGAAGCAAAAATAAAATCTATTTGTTTGCGTTTAAGACGTAAGTTCATGAGTAAAAAAAAATAGTGAAACGTAGTTAATTTCTTAGACCTTAGTAAATGCCCATGATGATAAAATGTTGATAGCTCGCAGATTTTTCTATGATTTTTGGGAATTTTTTGAACAAAAATAGAAAATAAAAAATGAGTAAAAAATTTAGTGTTGTCTTCAAAAACACCATTAAATATCACACCTACCAAAAACAATATACACGGACTGTCTTACCTGTTTAATTGTCTGTGAAAAGAAAAAAAGTTAAAAACTTTTACCATTTTTTAAAAAAGTTACAGGGCAAACGTTGTTTGAGCTATTTTCAAGCAATTTTAAGGCTGTTTTGAGGTTTCAAATGAAAACCGGATGGCTATTTTCCACTAACGATACCAATCTTTTGATGCAGATCTTATTTTTCCACTTCATTCTATTAGAAAATGCAACAACACATAATGCCATCAAATTTTGCAAACCAATAAAGAAATATAGAATATTTGTCATAATACTTACACTTCTGTATTTTGTTTTTAAAAATAAATTTATATCTCTTAAGACTTCACCCTTTATTTGAATACCTTCTTCAATTCATTGCGCAAAATCATAGCAAAAAACTACTAAAATACCATAAATATCTATTTACTCACCACTTAAGTCAATGCGAAAAATCGGCATATCCGAATAGGTGCTCGTGGTGTTGAGACGTAACTTTTTCGTCTTGGAGTCATAGGCTTCCAGAAAGAATTGCTGCTGCAGACCGCCATCATAGCCCGCTAAACACTCCAATTCCATTGTAGAGTAGATGATGTTGTCGTAGTTATCTAAATGAATGCCCGTACTAAGTAAGCCGTTCACTGTAGCAACATCATTGCCAACAAGATCAACTAGACTACCAGCAGCAGCGGCAGAAGCATCAGCAAAGTTAAAATTATATTCCATGCGTGAGTAATCATAGCGTGGCTCTTGAAAATGATGCTCATGCGGCAACATGCCAGCAGCTAGAACATCTTCATCAAGAACCAAATTATTAAGATCAGCCATATCACCATCATCGTTGTCGCCGTTGCTGTCCTCAAGTGCCAGACTTTCATCAATATCGCTAACGTCTTCATAAACCACAGCAACATCACGGACAAGCTCATCATCACTCTTAGCATGTTGTCTGCTAGCAGCAACTCTATTGCTATTAATTCCATTGACATTTATTTCATTATTATTCATTCGTTGTTTCTTATGTCGTTGTTCGGTGTATGATGCTGATGCTGCTGCTCTACTCACTGCCAACAATGGCTGTTGTTGCTGCTCATCAGTGCTAATTGTTGGCATATTTGGTGCAGCAACTTTATTAAAATTTATTCTTGCCATGTAATTCTTATGGCTGGCATTGTTGCTGCTGCTGTAGCTATGCTTTACTGCAAGCGTTGCTGCTGGGACTCCTGTTGTTGCTGCTGTTGCTGCAGCTGATGATGCTAGAGATTTTCGTATGCGTCGCTTATCTAATTTATCAAAGTCGTCGACTTGTTTTCTTCGTTGGGTTTCGTTGTTTTTCTTTATACTATCATTATCAACGATATGTTGTTGCTGCTGCTGCTGTTGTTGCTGCTGCTGATGATGATGACTTGAATATTTTGTAACGATTGCATCTTTAATATTATGCTTGCTGTTGTTAAATCCTATTGCACCTAGTGTATTTCTTGCTGTTGTTGTTGGTATTGTTGCTGTTGCTGTCGTTTCCCTTTTTGTTATTCTCCGGCTTTCTTTGAGTTGCTGTTGTTTGTTACGGCTTTTGTTGCTATAGCTGTAGTTGTTGATGTCTTCCTGTTGTTGCTGTTGATAGATTACCACTAAAGTTTCGTTGTTGTAGTTGTAGTTTTTGTTGTATTTGTTGCTTAACGTCTCACGTTTGTGCGTGTATTTGTGGCGTTTGTTATGATATCTAGTCGGTGTTGTTGCTGCTGTCTTGGTAGACAATGATAAATTTGATTTCTGCTTTTTTGCTGTCAAAAACTTCTTATGCTCCGTTAGAAAATTTTTGCTGCTGGTAGATTTCTTAATGTTTTTGAGCTCGGTTGCACGTTTCAATCGCCGCTTGTCTAAAGCAGCCAAGGTATCAGTAGCAGCAGCTGCTAGAGCTGCACTAGCACCTGAGTTGCCCGCGCTTGTCCTATTGTTGAAGTACGCCATTGTTGCCTCCTCTGTTGTTACCGTTTCCTCACTTCCGGCACCAACATTATTATTTTTATGTTGTTTCTGCTGTTGTTGTTGTTGCTGCTGCGTCTGTTGTTTTCTCTTGATTACTGCCAGTGTTTGCGATGGCGTAAATGATGTACGTTTTTTCAGAAGTTGCATTTGCTGTTGATTCAAGGGTTTTTCTTGTTGCTTCGGTTGTTTGTGTCGATTTATATGCGGCTTTTGCTGTTGATGTGCTTTTGTGTTTCTCATAATTCCATTTGTTGCCGTTCCTGCTGAGTGCAGTTGTTGTTTTGCATTATTGCTGCTCCTACTATTATGATTTTTTTTTATGCTGTCCTGCTTGCTCTTACTGTTTGAACCGTTTATATGCCGCTCACGTACATATTCCATATGCGGATAATTCGATTCGTGTCGTCCGAACTGAGTTGGCAGCATTTGATTGGGATGCATTGTTGTTTGATTCGATGAATTGAGTGATGCTGAGGTCACAACGTAAGGACGCAGCGTGCAGTTTCGTAGAGCACCAGGTTTTGCTGAGAGCGTGTACAAAATACAAAATAAAATGCAAGTGAATAAGGAGAAAAACAACAGCAATTATAGTACTATAAAATAAGTTATTTTTTTAAGTTTGTAGTGTTCCAAGATGCAACGAATTTATTGATTTCGAGACCAAAGCGTTTTCGTTTCACACATACAATACATATTATTACTTTACGTCACAACTCTTATATTCATAAAAAAATGCATAGGTTATAAGACCGATGTAGTGACCCTAAAGCGAGTAACGCTACCTACCGTGAGGTGAATTTAAAAAAAAACCCGCAGGATAATGAGATTGGTGTTTGATAAATGAGAGACTTAAACATCTGGAAATTTAAAAACAGGCACTACAAACGATTTGTACGAAAAAATATTTTAAAAAAAGAATGAAAACGTTCAATTTATAAAAAGAAAATTTTTATATTTCCTTTAAAAACAATGAAAAGAATTGACCTTAAGGATTTTAACATATAAGCACAAATATATGATGGCGTTCCGTTACAAAAAACAGAAGTGATATCAGACTTGGGAAAGACTTTTTGTATACATCTTTTTTAGAAGGGTTTGGAATAATATAAATTTATTTTCTGAGTTACAAAATTTAAAAATCTTCTCTGTTTTTTTTATTAGGCTTTTTGATCTGGCGTTACGTTACTTAAATTTCCATTGTAGTTCAATTGGGAAATTAAGTCATTAGGTTGTTAAGTATAAACCTAATTAAGTAATTAAAATACAAATTTAATATATTATGCTTTCCTTGCCTCAACCATTTTTTCATTATCTTTAGCAAATGCCGTCCATTTTTAAAAAAACAAAAAAATTAACGAAACATTTACTAAACATTTGCGAAAAAGAAAAACTACATTTGTGAAACAGTGCAGGCGATTTCATCAAGACGATACATCAAAAGTATTGTTAGTTAATAAATTTATGTATAAATTGCTTAGATCAATTATATTAAAATGTATCTTAAAGATAATATCAGAAAATAATAAGTTTTTAATAACCCTGCAGAACCAAACGTAATTAGTCCGAAAATTAAAGTAACTTTAAAGTAGTTATTCACAGAGTAACTTTCAATTAGTTGAAAAGTCATCGAAAAGTAGTGAGTTGAGAGGCCACGAACCAGAATTTCAGGATTGTAGTAACGAGCAAAGCAAAAGCCTCAGCGCTGCATCAATTTGTTTCTCCGTGACCAGGGTTGTATCACATTTCACACTAAATTTTGAGTCGACTTTAATATGTTTTTTGTATGTCTTAATATTTTCTTTTTTCACTAGCAGCTAGTTTATAAAAAACTATTTAAAATTAAGTTGTTTTACTCCTCACTAGTAAAGAGAGTGAAAGTAATAAACTAATTTTCTCTAGACTGACTACTAGTTGGTTTCAAAAGTACCATATATAAACTAGTTAATCTGTCATATCGTAGGTAGTGCGTACTGGTGATTTTGCGGCCATTTCATAGAAAAAATCACTAGTTATTATCAAAAAAATAGTTGACTATTCAACCACTTGTGGTTTGTTTTGAAAGTAATTTGTAATCACCTTAAAGTTAAGTGAAAGTCCTACAGAGAAGTTTTAACTTTTTGACCACAGTAGACTTTTCTGTGAAAATCTATTCCAAATCTAAATTCCAAGGGTTTATTCAAAAAGTAATAATGTCAGAAAAATACTTCTATGTTTAAACATTTTAGGGAGTAATCACAAAAATTGTCTATGAATAGGAAAAATAAAAAATCACAGTAACGCTCTTTTCGTACAAATTTGGAACTATTGAAGTTCAACATATTTTCTGCATATAACAACTTGCAAATTTTTACTACATGAAATTTGTGTGACAGAAACTTGAAACTTTTCACATGGAGAGGAAATGCTTTGCTCTTTTATTGCGCTCGCTCTCTTCTGCAAATTCTTGATGTAGGAGAACAACATTTAGTGAAAACTTGTACGTGTTTGAATAATTTCATAAAATTCTTAAGTTATATAAAAAAAACAGACATAAAATATTGTAACGCTTCATACAAAAATACTAATAAAATAAATGTGATACCAGAAATAAGTATTTAATTAAAACACTAAAGTAGGGCATGACTAAAAATTTGATTGAAAAAGTTACAATTGATGCATTGAGTGCAAAAAGAGCATGAGAACAGTTCACGTCCTCTTTTATGAGTACACTCAAAGAAATATTCTTAGTGAAGTTGATGCATAATTTTTATTAATCCCTAACAAAACCAAATTAACCAATCAATTCAATTTTATTAAAAATGCTTTATTTTTTGGTCAATTCAAAATAAACTATATCATTTGATTAAAAACAGCAAGAAATTAAATGCGTTGTTTTGAAGAAATTGTTTTATTACTTAGCTTGAAAAAAGTACGTTTTTTAACTTTATTTAAACTTATTCACGCTGACAAACTTTTATATCAATCGAAATAAAATTTTATAATTTTAATAAAAAATATTAACAAACTACTTTGCTGGCTTGATAAATAGATTTGTTATAGTGAAGAAATAATTAATGCTATTGATACTAGATTGAGGCAAAAGCACAAAATTTAATTTGCATAACGATAAAATGGATTATCAATTTAAAAAATCATTAATCATGACAACAAAGAGAAAGGCTTGGTATTGAGGTTGCGTCATTTGCTTATTAGAATCAAGTAAAAAACAAAGTTAAGGACATACATTTCGCGAAAACTTGAAAATTCAGTGCAATTTTTATAGTGTGTTGAAGCTTATTCCCTCTTTTACATTATTTTACTTACTATAAATGTGATGTTTTAAAATAAAATTTTCTTGTTCTCTAATAAGATCCACAATTTTGCCACAATGCAACTTCGACATGTAAGGGACTCTGACATTTTTGGCTTAGTTTCTGTGTAAATGCATTTATCATTACCTTCTGTGATTTATAATAATGTAAGCAGCGTTAATAACGAATAGTGTGGATAATAAAAACGTTTGTGAATTCCATAATTATATTTATAAATAATATGTTTATTATAAACAAAATATAATAAAATCTTTTTATCAGAACAACAAAACATTTAAGTATTATTGATAAAAAATATTTTTTCAACAGAAAAGCATTTTTCTATTCAACAAACTATTTTTTCATATTGATATATTCTGTATTTATATTGACAGATTGTTTTATCAAATAACAAAATATATAACATATAAAATCATACAAATAACATATAAAAACACGATATTCGTGATAATAACTTACATCAAATTGAAACACTCATTTATCAAATAAACAAAAAAAAAAAAATTTTGTCAATATGATTTCAATTGAGTGTGGCAAGTAGTGATTCTTCATAAATAAATTCATCATAAACCAGCGTCCTATTGTTTTATGTAAAAATTTGGTGTAACTTGACGCCCTTTTTCCACAAAACTATTTATACCCCCACGCATATAAAAATGCTTAAGGGGTATATTAACTTTGTCTCTCTGTCTGTAACGCACATAAGGAGGCAGCTATAGAAATATATATATATTCTTGATCAACATCACCTCCTGAGTCGATTTTGACATGTCCGGCTGTCTCTTTAAATTCAACAAAAATTTATTTAATGACTTTAAATTTTACAAATGAGCTGCTACTCTTTGATTATAAAGTTTATAAACATTGACGGAAAACCACGACTACCACCCATACAACGTAACTTTATGAAATCAGTAATATATCCATGATCAGTATCATCCAGTAATCCACAAAAATTGGTACAATGTCTACAAATTTTGCAAATTAGATTAAATCTTAACTATACACTCAATAGGTCTGTTCGCGTAGTCGAATGCAAACGAAATATTTCAAAAGTTTTTACTAGAAAAGCGTTCGTTTACTGAGAGAATTGTATAATAGGGAGAAAATCACATTTTCTCTCCGTTCAAGTTTTTTAAAGTTTTTACAAGAAGAATTTCATCTTGTAAAAAGATGAAAACTGTCAAATGGTAGCTGTGTGTGTGTAGCAGCTGAGTTTTTAAGATTTTCTTACACGTATTTGATATTTTTCATTATTTTACCAAAAAGCGTTCGTTTTCTTTTTAAAGTTGAAGTTAATTCTCTCTCCATTTTATTACTTTTGACGTTTTTAATTTTTTACCAGAAAAGTACGCGTACAGACTAATTATGATTCCAGTTGCCTTTATAAATTCCAAAAAAATCAATGTTTAAACTTGATATTGTGCACATTTGAATTTAGTAAATAAAAATGACACTGAGTTTTAAATGTATAATATACAAGCTGCTTCGTCACGGACTGTTTTTATCAATTTTCTTAGTGCCTTAAAGACGAGACAATTTCTTCACACATGTGTTACTTTTTACCTAATTTTGATTTTGACTAATTTTTATATACTACGGTTTGTTTTGCGACATCCTTCTTTGTGATGCGATATGGCATCATCGTCCTTATTGGGTTAAGACAATACATATCAAAGAAATAAAAAATGGTTTTTTCTTTTGTTTTTTTTTTTTTTGGAGAGCCGCGGCGCTCTGCATTTATATGATATATAAAAGACATGGTTGAGACATGATTACTGCAATAATAATTTTTTTACTAAAATTATTGTACTACTTCTGCAAACACAAATATTTGCCTTAATAAAATCATTATTTACTAATGGTGGTACCAAAAATAACATTATAGTTGAAATCATAACATCATTGAAATCGTCGACATACTATGATTGCTTCAAATATTAGTTGCAACAAAAATGTTGTAGTTCTGTCAATCATGATAAATGTGAATATTATTATAGAGACAAATATATTATTGAATGTTTGTCTAAGCTATTCTTTGATTATTGGCAAACGAAGCAGAACATAACTAAAAACCGAAAAATTTGCAGGAAAAACTTTCATTTCATTCAGACACAATAATTTTTATCGATTCCTAGCTATGTGCCGTTTCGTTTGTCAACTGTTCAATTATTGTGATTTGTTTTAAAACGCCTTATCCTAAGGACAGCACACAGAAAAGTGACATTTTCGACTTTTTGTAGCAAACATTTTTCTATTTACCGTAAAAATAAAAATTTTGTTTATCAAAAATATTGCTATTTTTGAGACAATGCACTTAATGTACCATGTTTATGAATGGCATTAGCCAGGCGAGCGGTAGTAGCGGCTGTGGCCTGCTGGTAGTGTGCGTGGCTCGTAAGCGAAAAAGCCGCGGTTCAAACCCCAGCTCGGACAGAAAATTTTATCAAAAGGATTTTTCAATTGAGTTAATATTTCTGTTCAGCCCAGACAAATGGCAAACCTCTGGAGATATCTTAATTAATAGCTGTGGAAATTGGAGTGCATGAAAATAAAAAAAATGAAATTATTGTCTCAATAATATTCTGGATCCTAAAAATAAATTCATAATATAGTTGTTGCAATCATATTATTTTCGACCTAATAAGAGAACAATGATTGTTTCAATAATATTTTGGGTCCTACAAAAAAGTTCCTTTTCTATTTGAAGTGGCTAGAAGTATAGACTAAACATAAATTAGACGTGTTCGATTTCTATAGGACCCAGAAATATATCAAATATACCCATTATATTCCATAAAAAAATAAAATGTTTTATTTTATGTTGTAATGACAACAAATCTTATTAATGACTGGAATATATCACTAAAGAGATGTTTTTCAAAGGCCCCTTATTTAAAAATTTCTAAGTTTGCAATTCAACAATGCACGCGAACAGGGCTGGATTTATCCAAAAACAAAAAGTGTTCGAGGCTCCTAGGCGAATGCAATTTTCAGGGACTCTTTATCTAACTTCTTAAAACTCTTGCTTCATTTGTTATGATTTTTCATCTTTTTTTCCGTATATTCTTATTTGTTAAATCAAAAACTTTGTTTTATTTGGATTAATTGCTTGAATCTTCGTCCGCTTCATCTGATGGTATATAATCAACATTGTTTGTATCATCGAAATCAAGTCATCATTTTCATCATCAAAATTAAGCCATATGAAGAGCCATTTATGTCAATCAATCAATAAAATAAACTGTTGTAAATATAAAATTCCATTGAGTTAAAAATGCATCATACATTTTTTTATAGGTACACTTTTCTTTAAAAACTGTTGAAACCCCTTAAACTAAAAAAAAGCTATGGGGGTTGGAATTAGTTTTAAAGGTTTTCTAAGAGATGGCGTAACTATCAATAGATCGCATCGGGCACACCTGTGACTATATTCATTTCAAAGCACATTATCTAAGCTTCATTTTTCAGTATGTGTCATTCCACTGAAGTGTAAACAACATATATTTTTTTCTCTGTGAACATGTCGACTTTCGTTCCAACAAAACGCAATTTGCGGGAAGGTTTACTTTTGTGCTTCCATTTGAAGAAAAAAGCGGTTGAAGCACAACGCACGCTTACTGAGGCTTACGGGGACTATGCTAAATCGATTTATACTTGTGAGTACTGGTTCCGTCGGTTTAAAAGTGGTGATTTTGATACGGAAGACAAAGAGCGTCCGGGCCAGCCGAAAAAGTTTGAAAATGAGGAATTGGAGGCTTTGCTCGATGAAGACCCGTGTCAAACCCTTCAAGAATTGTCAAAATCATTGGGAGTCGACTTATCAGCGGTCGGCAAACATTTGAAGGCCATGGGAATGATTCAAAAGCAAGGAAATTGGGTGCCGTACCAGTTGAAGCCGAGAGACGTTGAACGGCGATTTTGCATGTGCGAACAACTGCTCCAACGGCATAAAAGGAAGAGTTTTTTGCATCGTATTGTCACTAGCAATGAAAAGTGGATCCATTACGATAATCCTTAGCGAAAAAAATCGTGGGGACCACCCGGCCATGCATCAACATCGAGGGCCAAGCCGAATATTCATGGCGCCAAGCTTATGCTGTGTATTTGGTGGGATCAGAAGGGTGTCGTGTACTATGAGCTGCTAAAACCTAACGAAACCATCACTGGGGAACGCTACCAACAACAATTGATGCAATTGAGCCGAGCATTAAAGGTTAAACGGCCGGAATATGCCAAAAGACACGACAAAGTGGTTTTTCAACATTGCAAGAACCGTCAAGGAAACGTTGGAGGCGCTGAATTGGGATGTGCTACCCCACCCGCCTTATAGCCCAGACATAGCCCCTTCCGACTACCACCTATTCAGATCGATGACGCATGGCTTGGCT
Organism: Dichetophora obliterata; assembly: GCA_963920525.1. NCBI lineage: Eukaryota > Metazoa > Arthropoda > Insecta > Diptera > Sciomyzidae > Dichetophora > Dichetophora obliterata. Next base: position 194,672,086 of record OY986435.1, read on the forward strand.
GAGCAGCGCTTCACTTCTTACGAGGATATCAAAAAATGGGTCGATTCGTGGATTGCCTCAAAAGACGAATCGTTCTTCCGGCGCGGAATCCATATGCTGCTAGAAAGATGGGACAATGTTGTAGCTAACGATGGACAATACTTTGAATAATATACATTGTACCGTTGTTCCTAAATAAATGCTCAAAAACCGAAAAAAAACCTTTAAAATTAATTCCAACCCCCAATATGTATAAATTATATTTTTTATAAAAAAATTCAATGCAAGCTTACAAGTTGATCATCAATAAGACTCCATCATTCTTTATCAAAAAAGATACTATCGCGTTCTAAATAATAATCTTGAATGTTTTTAAAAGAAATAATATGCATTGAAAATTTTATTTTTTAATGAGAATAATTTTCTAAATTTTTTTAATTTGAAAGAATATCAACGGAACAAAAAAAAATATTTATTTTGAATTTAGCAAGTGTTTTATCAAGTAAAGTTAAAATTATAATTAAACAGTGTTCAGCCGCAATACTCTTGTTTGCATTCCAAGCGGCTCCATTTCATCAACGCCATCAAGCTCTGGAACTCGCTTCCTTCAAACATCAAAATTATTTCTATCTAAGCCTTAACTTTTTTACCCCGTTCTATTCTATACTGATTTATTTACTTCCTTTCCTCCTTAAATTTTAAATTTTAGATATTAAATTTTAAATTTTAAATCTTAAAATTTAAGGTGGAACGGAAGTAAATAAATCAGTACAGAAGAGATTTTAAATTTTAAATTTTAAATTTTAAATTTTAAATTTTAAATTTTAAATTGCTTTTTCTTTGTAAAATTTTAATTATAAGCTTTAAGCTTTTTTTTTTTGTTGATTATAATGTTTTTAAATTGTTGTACGCTTAAAGACTTTCATAAATCTTACTGTACTAATTTTTAAGTATAGTATATATAAATACAAAATACACCGTGCTGCACGGTTAGAATATTTGTACTAAAATTGAAACTTTTCTGTGCTGTATATAAGTTTATTCCAGCTTTGGTTTTACATCAAGTATTTCAAAATACTGAAATATGGTTAAAATGCAGCTTTGGTTTAAAATTAAGTACAGGCTTGGATTAAAATATCAAAATAAAAAATAAAAAATATAACAACCACCGCGAGGTTCGAACGCACGACATTCAGTTTGTAAATTCACTACCCTAACCACCGGGCTATTGGCCTATGCATAACAAGCTAAGCAAACATATTAACCGAGTAGCCTCATATTGAGCCGCAGCATTGCCAGGAGAACTTTTTACTGGTCTCAATCCAAATTTAGTATTCAAATGTACTAGAATTGAGTATAAAATGTATTTAAAAAAAAAGTAATACAGAACTGTACTTAAATGTAAACCAAAAACGCTAAAATTGAAACCAAAAATCTAAAATGGACGCTATAATATTTCTTTTGGTACAGAAGAGTTTTAAATATAAGTCAGTATTTGAAAAAATTAAATAAAGAAATTGAAGTGCTACTAAAAGTGTGCATATTCCATACTTTACTACAGTGTCGCCGCTCACAGCTAGGGTTTCCAACTCTTTGTTTGGTTTTCCAAAAAGTAGTTCTCAAAATTTCACGATTTTTCAGCAAATTCCCCTCAAAAAAAAAAATAATTTTATGAATTTACTTACAAATTTTGTATTGAACATAACAATAAATAAAAGGTCTTTTCCCGTACACGCTAGTTTGTGAAAAATTTCGAAAGGTTTCAATTTTTTATTATATAAATTTTAAAATTTTTGACAAATTTGCGTGAACGGGAACAGACTGTAACTTGCATGTACAGATTTTTATAAAAATTAAAAAAATCATTTTGATTAAAAAAAAATTCAATTTTTATCCATAAAAATTATCTGCAACGTACTAGTCTTACGGAATGACCGTATCCGATTTTGGTGACCACATCAAATTTTTCATAAAGCATTACTGACGGAAATAAAAACTTAATTTAGAGGAAGTTTAATTTTAGTATTTTTTAACCTTCGGTTTCTATGGGGCGTATAAGCCCCCAAATCCTCCTCGCTAGAGGCCTGGCTCTTATTTTAATTTTTAATTTCTGAATTTATTTGCATTTTTAATTTCAGATCAAATATTTGTGATTTTTCAATATTTTTATATGAAAGATTAAAAAAATATTCTTAAAATTCGAAAAATGTTATTTTATCCTTAAAAAAATACAGGAACATATGCTGTTTACACTCTACCGACTCCCATCTTCCTTAACATCATAGCAAATATATCTTCAGCTGTAAAACTAAATGAAAGTATTCAAAGAATATTTTAACAAAAGCTTACATTTTTCAGTATATAATTACTTTGGTTTTTTAATTAAAAGCTCTCTTAAAAATAAAACTTGCTTTTATAATCTGCGGAAAATTTTAAGTATATTTTATTTTTATTTATTTTCATATGAACATAAAGTTGGAAGACTTTTTTAAGCAAAAATACCGCTTACCTGCTGGAACAACTTGAAACAAGCATGGTTCCGACTGTTTTCCAATAGAGTTTCGGCCCCAACAAGCCAAGGTACCATAATCCCGCTCACCCTTTGGTGTATATATCAGCTCACTGACGGTCTCAACTGTAATGGAAGAGAAAATACATAAATAAATATATATATATATATATATATAATATATACACATATACATATTGTGCAAATCTGTAAGGTGGTGCTTAATTTATTTAATTTTAATTAAATTTCTATAGATAATATTATACTAGTTTGTGTGCTCGAGAATGGGACGGTGTATGTATTTATATTAAACACACACTCACATGTACTTTCAAACACAAGCAGCTGTAACTTTCAGCCAATGAATTGAATGGGATTCTCTTTTCTAGTCTGAGATCTAAAGAAATCTGATAACTTAAGGAACAAAAAAAAAATCAAAGAATAAAAAGAAGACAGATATCGTTGTTCTGTGTGCATCAAAGCAGCATCACCGACTGCACGAACAATAGATTGAGTTCTCAAATTTAATTTAAATATTTTAACTATCAAGATGCTTACTCAGTGCTAGAATACAATACATACACATGAAAGTATATAAACAATAGATTTTATTTTGTTTTTTCTGTGTATAAAATCACTGCGTCTGTCAAGCATAAAGCAAAAATATAACTAAACTACAGTGACACATATTCGTATAAACGCACTCTTAATTTTAAATTTGCTACCTTCTCCCTCTTTTATTAATGCATTATTCAAAACAAATTCAAACTCATATTGTTCACTAAACTAACGGAAATTTGTACTGAGTGCAAAAAGCTGTTTTCGTTGTTGTTGTTTTATTTAAATCATTTCAGTTTAAATATTTTTCTTAAAACAAGTACACATTCCTTTAAACGCACCTGAATAAGGAGGTCGAAAATATATTAGTGGTTTAAAGAAATAAGTATTTGCTTGTATTTAATTAACAATTGGTAAGTTTTGTTTAATTTAAATGTAAAAATATTTTCTTAATGATATTTTTTTAAGATTTTATCAAAATGCCAAAGGGAAAATACCTCAATGACACAGAAAAAAAGTCCAAATCAACCTGTACCATAAAGAGGGTTATTCAAATCGGGAAATTGGGCGGAGACTAGGAAGATCAGAAGCAGTCGTCCGCTCTTTTTTAAAAAACGGTGTTAATTATGGAGTAAAAAAATCCACGAAAGGCAATCGAAAACTGAGTATTCGCCAAGTTAATCAAATTAGGAAGGAAGCCACCACAAGTTTTTTTAACTCAACTCAAATAAAAGAAAAATTAGATCTTCCAGTGACAAAAGGCACATTGCACACATTTTACGTAACTCAGATAACGTTAAATGGAAAAAACCGGTGAGCAAGCCTGCGTTGAAGCCGCATCACAAAAAGGCGCGCTTAGACTTCGCCCAAAAACACATGCAATGGTCAACTGAGTGGGGCAATGTTGTGTTGTCCGACGAAAAAAAATTTAACTTAGACGGCCCAGACTCTTACAGCTGTTATTGGCATGATTTGCGAAACAATGACGCACGTATGTCAAAAAGAAACTTTGGTGGTGGCAGCGTTATGGTGTGGGCGGCATTTTCATCTAGAGGTAAAGCAAATATCTGCTTTGTGCCGCCCAAAATGAATTCTAAAAAATACACGGAATTGTTGGATGATGCTCTCATTTCATTTTTGGATGATAAAATGGATGAAGACAGTATTTTTCAACAGGATAATGCTGCCATTCACGTTTTTAAAGAGGCATTAAAGTGATTTGAAGAGCACAACATCCCACTTATGAAATGGCCTGCATGCAGTCCCGATTTGAATCCGGTGGAGAATCTTTGGGGATGCATATCACGCAAAATCTATGGACAAAAAGCCCAAGGACACCTTTACAAAACCGTGCTAGAGCTCAAGTTGGCCATTAAGGAAGCTTGGGAAGATTTAGATCGTCAGTTGCTGGAAAATTTAGTGAAGTCGATGCCGAATCGTATATTTGAAGTTATAAATAAAAATGGTGGACCAATTAATTATTGAAAATTAAATAAATACCCATTCCTATTGAAAATTAAGTTGATGCGTTTAAACGAATATGTACTTGTTTTAAGTAAAATATTTAAACTGAAACGATTTATATAAAACAACAACAACGAAAACAGCTTTTTGCACTCAGTACAAATTTCCGTGAGTTTAGTAAACAATATGAGTTTGAATTTGTTTTGAATAATGCATTAATAAAAGAGAGAGAAGGTAGCAAATTTCAAATTAAGAGTGCGTTTATACGAATATGTGTCACTGTATATGCCAGAGGGTGTTAAGGCAGCTCATTGTCCGGGTAGATAACAGAGCATGTGTAAGTATGTTTTTGTATTTCTTAAAACTCTTCAGTGCACGGCAGTGTGCAAATTTGATTGAATTTATTCAGAATCTTTTCAATCAAGTCGAGCATATAATCAACTTTTATCATCAGTTGTTACTCTGCTTCTGTTTCTGCTGCTGCTGTTGGTCCCTGCCACCGCTTCAACAGATGCTCCCACAGATTATAAGCCTGATGACGACGATGATGAGGATGATGAAGACGTTGATAATAATGATGATTTAAACGAGCGACAAGAGATTTTCCAGATTGCGCCTGATATGCAAAAAATTAAATCTATCTGATAAATTGATATATGACAGTAATTTCTATTCTCTCGATATAGAAGAAAATTTTCCTAGCATTGCAGTTGTACATCTTAATGCAATGCATGCCATAGTTGAAACAGTTTAAATATCAGTCTCACACAAATAAAAAAGAAGAATAGAGATTTTCAGTTGTTTTTTTTTTTGTTTTCTGTTAATTAGCATTTAAAAATATTTGTGGTATTCACACCAGACTCGCTAGTTTGTTAATTGGATAGTTGTTAGTTCGTTAAATTTGTTTATTGTGAACACACCTTTTTATTTAATCTTGTTAGCCTGGTAATTGTGGTTAAATAACAGCTGATTTATAAAATACTTATTTTTCAGCAAAGACTTCAATATTTACTTTTAATATGCGTTTACTTTACGTTTTAATGCGTTTCAATTTCATTCGATAGTTCGATAATTATACAAAAACAAATAGCATGTAAAAAAGCCACAGTTTCGATAGTATCGTAAGTACAGACGTAGAATTCCTTTTTATACAATAATAGAGAAAAATTCTGGTTATTTTCATATTTATTCTTCAAAACTTTTTTTAAGTATTTCATCTTATAAATACAAATTATTCAAAAACAAATTTTTTGTTGTTGTCCTTCTTTTAAATTATCTGATCTAAAGCTCACAATTAAATTCATGTAAAAATTTGTTTTGTTTTATTAAATGTTTTCGTTTGATATTTATGGTGATGAATTTGTTGTTCTTTTTCATTTGTTTTGGTGGTCAAAACTAAATGTAATTCAAAGTTATGTTTTATTAATGGAAATAAATATGGGTAAATTTGAATTATTTATATTTCCTGTAGTAAAGAGCATATTGAAAATTAATATTTTAGTTAACAAAATAAATTTTTTATATGGAAAGAATATAATGCATAATATAAATAATTCGAATTTATTATGGTATTTAAAAAATAAATGTCGTTTTTAAAGCACAACGCATGCGCAAATTTGCGTAGTAGTATACATACATACATGCTGAAAATAAACATACGTTTTATTTGTGCTCCAAATAACCAGGTAGAGCCGACTCGGAGAGGAATGAAGTAGAAAGCAGAGAAAAGCGAGCTAGTTGTCAAATACAGCTGTTCATGTCGAGTAAAAATTAAGAACATCTAAAAAAATTTCAGCTTACTGAACCAACAACAATTACCAATCAAATCTTAAACAACGACGCACAGAAAAAAGCAAGATCACATCGGTTGAGCAGCGTTAGAGGGGATAAACCGAATCGTCCACAGAAAATAAACAGAACTTTACTTACTATGTCCCGCTTTTCACTCGTTACACACGAAAATTCTCGAGCTTGCGGCGAAAGCAATTATTGCTCTGGTAGCAAGATCTCTTTGTCCCGCTTTTCACTCGGCAATAATTGCCTTTGCCGCAAGCAGTTTGTGGATTATTCGCCCGCATGAGGTGGTTTACGAAAGTCCCCTTTAAGCCCGAGTAGTCGGCAAACTACTTGTGGCAAAAACAATTATTGCTCATAGAATTGGCGAGTGAAAAACGGCCATTTGCAGCACATGAAGAACCAAAACAACAATATCAGCAGCTAGTAGCAACGTTGCCAGTTATGTTGGAAAAATTCGAGGTAATTTTTAATTGCCCTTAGTTTCTGGGAATTCCTATTAAAGTTTTTAATTCAGTGTGGTATTTTTTAATTGGCGTGGAAATTCAGCAGGCTATTATTTAAATTTCCGTGGGAGTTTGGTAATATTCTTCTTAATTTTTTTTTCTTTTTTAGTAAGCAAAGTTTCTTTGTGGTATTTCTAAATGTTTTTTAAATTGTTTGTGCATATGGGACTTATTGTGGTATTTTTTAATGCGAATGAGATTTTTGTGGCAATTTTAAAAGCATATGGAATTTTTGTGTAAATTTTTAATGATCGTGAGATTTTTTTATTGCAGTTGAAACTTTTTTGTTTATCTTTACAATGAGCAATCAATTGATCTAACCTGACCTAAAGCCCAATAAACGATTTTTAACTATCAAACAACTAGAATTTGTATTTAAAATCAAGAATGATTTAAACCAGTGTCGGGCAGCTTTGCACACTTGAGATTGTGTTTGTGCAGTAAAATACGTATTCATCTCACTTACAGACCGATCAAAGCTTCAGTGTTCAAGCAAATGTCAAGCAGGTAAGATCTGCGCTGGCGTGTTTCTTGAATATATTATATTATATCTGTGTCGATAAGCAATAATAGGTTAAGTCGATTTATGACAGAACTGAGTTATTGATATAATTGTGTTCCACGTATATATCACAATGAACACACAAAATCTAGAACTTCTAGCATAACTTTAGTCAAAGATATGACGAAAAAAAGAAGACCCTTTCATGTAACTTATATGGCAGTTGAAAACTTTGAAGCATTATATCTGGAAACTTTGAAATAAGATTTACTGCATTAATCTGTATCACGAAGCAGCACTCCAACGACAAGCAAGACACGAGAAGCAATACTTTTTTCTATACGAAATTCTATTGTTTCTCGTGTCTTGCTTGCGTGTCGTGTCGTTGGTGTTCATTTTCGTTATACAAAATAAAGCAGTTAAGCTGTTTTTGCTCATCGACACAGATATAACGTAATATTACACTGTATAAAATTTTATGTATGCAAAATTTTTGGAAGAATGTATGAAAAAATTTTTTATTTTAAGAAAATAACGGCATGGCGTGGCATCAAAGAGGTAAAATTAAAAAATTATGCATAACAAGGCATAACGATAATTTGCATGGCCAATATAAGGTAATTTTGGGGTATGCGATGGAGAAATTAATTAATTATTTAAAAGCGGAATGTCCACAAATCAAATCATATAGTGATCAGTTCCAAATACGTATAATGAAAGCATCTTATGCTGTCAGTTTAGCCTTGGCAAAACACAATAAGCAACATAAGCACAATAAAAAAACATATTTGTTTTTTACTACTAGCAGCCCTTTTTACATTTCCGTCTGCTTATCTGTATTTCACATTATCCGTCTGTCGGTCTGTTTCCTTTTTACATTCCGTCCACTTATTAATTTAATTTCGCAATACAAATCTGAGCAATATCCCATAATGACTAGTGGGATTTCTGCAAAAAGCGCTTTAGCAGCACTACAATCTTTTCAGTGTGAGCTTTAAAGCGCTTATTAATAGATACTCAAGATGAGAAAGTATAGGTGTGCAAAGCTGCCCGTCACTGATTTAAACTATCAAACATTTAGAATTTGTATTTAAATAAAAAGAAATCAAGATTAATAAACAACTTAATAAATGGTACGCTTATATGAAACACACAATGAATGCATAGTTTGCTGACAACGAAACGGTCCGCTTCAGTGGTTTTAAAAGTGCACACCGTTTTCAACTGAGCCGATTGGCTATCTGGGAAACGAAAAAAATGTAAGCAACTGATTTGTATTTATATATGTATGTTTGACATACATATAATTAAAAAACAACAACAACAACAACAACAACAACAAAAACAGCACAACAACGAACTACGTGATTACGAACCAAACAAGCAAACACAACAACAACAACCTTAAAAACAGCATAAGCAGCTACTGCAGCTAAGCAGCTTGCGCATTTCTCATACGAATATAAGAATTTTTCATCTTCTTAGATTTTGCTATTTTATAAGATATTCGTTTTATTACCACTAAAACTGATATTTTGTCATTTTTTTTAACGATGAATATTAAAGGCTGTAGGTATACCCCAAAGTGTCAAATATCACTTTGAAAAAAATCGTGAAAATTACCCCCATACAAACCGCGCTGTAAGACGTAATTCTACGTCAAAATTTTGCGTAACAACTAAGGAATCTCATTTTCAAGTTAATTTAGCATTAGGATTAACATTTTGGTGTTTTCAGCAAAGTTCTTCCTATTATTCTGGCCTACAAATTTGCTGAGCAAATAAATATGAAAAAATATTACATCCAGTGGGTCTTATCGAGTGAGTCTTACAAAAAATTTAGCTTAAATCAGCATAATTTGCATCGAAAAAATTAAATAAACATAGCCTATGAGTAACATTAATTTATTTGAAGCATTGAAAGCGGTCAAGACATAAGTGGCTTGTCAAGGGTTTAAAGATAATTTCAAACGATTTTCTGAATATATGTATATGTATTTGTTCTGCAAATTTGTTGGCCAGAATAATAGGAATAACTTTGCTGAAGAAACAAAAATTTAATTCTTAGTGGTTCCCTGTTCCATGCTATCAACATGATAATAAATGTATATTTTGAGTAATTTAACAAAAAAATTTTGCTCTAATGTCTTCGCTAAAGTAGCAGAACGGATGTCGCCACGAGATTTCTCATATTAAAATTAAGTGAAAAACGTAAAAATTATTGTACACAGATTTTCGTGCCGCACAGTGTTGTTTGTATGGAATATTTTATGCTTTTTGATTTTCTCGATAAAAGGGTCAAATTGACCCATAAAGAGACCAGTTAGAGGGTTAAGATCTTCTACAAAAATAATCCTCATACAATTCCACAATACAACTCTGATCATAAGAATTCTCTCAGACATTAACTTACAGCATTTTTTTTTATATAGTATAATGCTCCCTTCGACCAAAAAATGAAAACTTTAACCCACTGCAAAAAAAAACTCAGACGTGCTGGACCATAAGTTCGTTCTACAAAAATTATCTACTCAACATACCCTTTCAGAATTATAGGGTCGCTATTCTGTTCCAAAAATGCTGTTGGACTGTGTTATTGGAGGTTATGAGAAAAAATTTGCGCCTTAAGAGTGCTGAACAAGGCTAGTTATAACTCTCGCATTTCAAGGCGTAAGCCATTGATATCTGCTATAAAAAAAATGAATTGACTATGATATGGTGTATAGAAGCAGGCCAATCTCTTATTGGACCAAGTACTCTTCTCAGATGAGAGCAAGTTAAATATTTTCTTCTGTGATGACCAAATAATTGTCTGGCGAAAACCAAGCAAAAAATTGGAAAAAAATCTTGCACCAACTGTTAAACATGGTAGTGGAGGGTTTATGGTATAAGGATGGTAAGTATGCTGGAGAGCTGGTGTTAATCGATGGCATAATGAACAAAACAGCCTACATGAATATTTTGAAAGAAATATTGAAAAAAGTGTAGAAAAGATGAAATTATCGAATAATTTCACAATCCAACACAAAAAGACCGCAAACAGTCAACCCAAATTGGGCGAATGTGACTGGCGTATAACACGGCACACAACTTTTCACACCCAGCGCAATTTTTGGAACTCATTCAGATTAAGCACCTATGGGATGTGATGGATAGAAGGTGAAAAAGCGGTCAATTTCAACGAAATCAGAATTAAAATTGACCTTATGAGAAGAATGGCAAAATATCGGGAAAAATATTACAATAAAATTGATCCATTCCATTCCAAAAGTCCTAAAGGCTGTCATAAAATAAAAAGGGTTGCCAACAACTTTTGTGCTGGTGCGTATTTATGCAATGGAAAAAAAAATTCAATCAACTTAAACATATGTATTTTGTTGTACAAAATGTTATTTTTTAATTATAGCCAATAGATTTTCCATTAAAAAAAATTCTAAACAAAAAGGGTGTTCATCTAAACGCGCAAAACCCTCGTATAATGTGCAAACTGTGCATTTTTCCACCTTCGCAAATAAGCTGTAAGAAATCGTATGGAAAATCTTTTGCATAGTCCTAATAAGTATACGCGACCAAATAGTCAAGAAAATTTGCGCTTTTTACTGTGCAAATCTGAAGCCAGCTCTTTATTATTCTTATTTTACCTATCCTGAAAAACAATTATTTATGTTTTTCTTTAAATACTGTTATCAATTTTCATTTTTCGCTTTCTTTCGGTATTTTTATTTTTTTAATACTAAGGGTATTCATGCAGTCTTATAATTTGAGAAATTAGTTATTTTTATCAGCAAGTTGTATTTACAGCCCTTCACGTCGATTGTTCATTTGCAGCATATGTATATGTAAGCTGCAATATATTGTTATATGCTGCATATGTTGCCAATAAGTTTTTAAGTGCACATATTAAAAAATTAATATTAAAAAATGCACATTTGTACAAATAGGAAATTTGCGATTTAGATGAATCCCATTTAAGTGTTTTTTTGAAGCCGTTCAAATGAAAAAGACCCTTTAACGTTTAAAAAAAAACTTCATTATGTTTTTATATAGGTTGGTAAAAAAATAGTTATATTTTTACATTTTGACAATGATCGCTTTTTCCGCTTAAAGCCTTCATCATCATGTCTCTTCAGAACGCAGTGCTGCCAAAAATATTTTTTTGGAATGAAGTTCCTTTACCCGAGTAAAAATAAAAACTTTTTTAGCTAAGGCTTAAAGTGTTTTGCGAAGTGTAATGCGATACAATATATTTTAATAACAATAAATATTTGGTATTTTATTGCCCGATTCCCGGTACTTTGACAGAATGTAAGTACATGTCCTAGTGAAGTTTTACTTAACTTCGCCATTATCGTGATAAACTTTTTATCGCTTTACCGATTTTTGTGAAATTTTAAATTAAGAATGGTATATTTTGTTAAAAAATTTATTTTTAGGCACTAGAACATTTTTTTTAAGTATTTTCTTATAATTCTGTATTTTTCCTAACGGTCCTATGGTAGGTTTCAACCAAAAAATGCTGCGGCCTTCTCAGAAACATGAATTGCTACTGAAAAAAATGAATTTTTCGAGTAATTTACAATTTTTCTTTAGCTCCTGTGTCTCTTCTTTATTGTATGGACATTGTAGAAAACTAATTTTATATGTCACCTTTTTAATTTTCATTACTTTTTCTAAACAGAGATACACTTTGTTTAATTTAGTGTGTTCCTTGCTTTTTCCCCTCTAAGCAGCTATGACAAATTGCCTGAATTCTAAACAACCTTGGGTATTAAATAAAAACAAAAAGGAAATTTTGAATTGGGACGCTCTCTTGATTTAACTTACCGTAAGTTTCATAATGGGTTTCATTTGATTCGATTATTGTGCGATGTATATCACTCATTGTTGTTGTTGTAGCCTCCTGTATGGTAGCATAGTGGCCAGACGGTACTTCAAAATGTTCGCCACTGCTGGAAAATGTCCAATCAAATTCAATTTCTGGTGGATCAGAATTAACACGACAAGGTATGGGAACGGCTTCCTCCAAAGAAGCGCCAATAACAGTCACTACATTCGTGCTGCAAACAGGAGCATCTGTCGGGAGAGACAATAAAAAAAAAATAAGTATTAAATAAACAAAACAGTAAAATGTGGCAATATCTGCTTAGAAATAGTATGAGTTGAAGTAGTTACCAAATCAGATAGTGTTGCGACAATAACAACAAAATAAATGCGTCAACCTCCATAAAAAAAAATTTATGAAAATAAAAATTCAATTAAACCATTCAGAAGTCAACACAGAAAGATTTCTCGCATTGTATTTGTTGCGTGTAAATGTATTTTTTTATATGTTTGATTTCCTGCAAACAATAAAATCACATACATGCAAACACATAAGCAACAATGTAAAAATATAAAAATTCTTAAAGGAAATCGCATGCTTGCAAATCAACACGCACGCACGCTCGCACACTTTCTCATGACAGGAAGGATATACAAGAGCACACTTACGCATGCAAAAACACATACACACTCACACACACTGACATTTTCTGCACAGCAACGCGCTGCTTACACCGACAGCATAATTCATTCATCTTCGTTTCCAAACGATTGAATTTAAAATTTTTCCTTTTTTTGCTCTTCTTCGTGTATTTGTGAGGATGCGAAGGAGGTTAACGGTTTCACTGTGGGTGTGAACTTGACAACAAAACAAAAAGATTCTGCAACATATGCTGAGAGAAAAGCAACAATAACAACAACAATCATATCACAAGCATTTTATTGTTTCATTTATTTATATGAAAAATATTCACATGAATTTCAAGTGTTAAAGTTTCTGATATGAAATTTATTAAAAAGATAAATTTGACATATTATTTGCTTTTGAAGCTTTTGCTGACTTGGCACGTGAGTGTGTTTCAGTGAAAGTGTATATGTGTGTGTTTTGTGTGATGAGCCTACAGTTTGAGTGAATATAATTCGATTTTTATGTTCTTGTGCTTTTCTAGTTTTTGATGGAAAAAACCACAACTTAAATCAAATCTAGTCTTGCCAGAGTGTGTAGCTACACAGCTGTAGAAGATCTTAATAAAAATTAAGTTTAATACAGGATATGAGCAATCTATGCATATCTCTAGTAGTCTCAAAAATGACGACACACTGTGGGATATATCGCAAATCGAGGTTGTCTTAAGTTGATTTTGGGGTCTTTTTTTTATAGCTTTTGAGGTCGCTAAGTACATTTTTGATGATCCCGAATGGAAAGCAGTTAAACAAAAACCTTTTTAGCAAAAATTTGCTGGAATTAATTAGAAATTTGCTTTTGCATTTATAATAATTTGCTTAAATAATTAAATAATTTGCAAACATTTTGCTTGAATTCAATTTAGCAATTTAAAATCACACCGTATTTGCTTGATTCAAGAAAAATAATTATCTCCGTGTTAGTAAGTAAGTAGATTGAAATTTTGTAAATTAAACGAGTATAATGATGCTGATGTAGTATAAGAATACATATATTTTCGTAAAAAGGAGCATTATGTATACACTCTTTTAGATTTTTTTAAGCTTTTTGTACTAACATAACATAACTTAAAGAAAGTTCTGTTAACTATACACCCTCTCAGTATTGTAAACACTTTTGTATATATTTAAAATAGATTTTATATTTCTTCATCAGAATAACTCAAATCTTTAGTTTATTTAATTTATTCTCTTTTGAATTTATTCCTTATTATTTTCAACTAAAAGCTTATTAATTTATAAAAATCAGCTTCAGTTCACATAATAAAGCTCCAACCAACCACAAGTTAATCCGCAGATTAACTCTTATTTCAGTTTTGTTCGCTGTATCATTAAATATCCTTTCAAGCTCAGTTTAACAATAAATCCATAGAATTAATTGAAAGGCCTTTGTAAATTAATTATTTTAATTGAAAGATGTATAAAAACATTTTCAAAAAGCACAAATTTGAATACTTAATATCAACAAATCCAGTTAAATGCACATTTTGCTTAAGATGATTGTTTTTCAATGTAAAAATCTATTTTGAAATAATAGTCTCGGAAAAACAAATAACAGTAATATTTTCCTGTTTCTTTATCGTTTAAGCATTCTAAGCTTACGGTGGTACATTTTTGGTTTTATACGGAAATAAATAGCACTCTAGTAAAATCTGTAAAACACCAAAACAAAAAATTTAAGGAACAGATTTTTTAATATGATGTTCAGGCTGCATGGATCCGTTTTTTTTTCAAGCAAATATATAAAAGTTCTTTAACTTTTTTCTGCACTGTTTCGCTGGTTTTTTAACAGCTTCTTCAAATTTAAATTCTACATAAAAAATCTAATTTGTGTGTTGATTTTACTGTAGTACTTAAACACATTAAACAATTAAAACATCACTAATAAAAATAATTTTAGTAAAGGGAGGTTTAAGACAAACAACTTTTTGAAAATCTTATATATGGGTCAGAATTCGTGAAATCGACACGAAAAAAATTTCTATCATTATTTTTTTTTTAATATTGATTTATTAGATACCTATGACCATAGCAAATTATTGGCAAACAAAAAATTAAAAAAAATTTTTTTTTTGGCAAAGTTATTGTAAAGTGAAATTTTTCGTCACTTTTTAAATAAAGTCTCGCCATTCGCATAAAAACGAACCGATTAAAATGAAACTTAGGTATATCATAGATAATGAATCAAAGATCAGTAACTTGTTAAAAAATTTAAGAAAAAAAATTTTTTGCACAATTTTGGCAACGATTTTTTGTAAACAATTAATATTTTTAATTGTTCTGCGCTATTACAAGAGCTTAAAATAATAAAAAAATAACAATAAATTCTTAAAGAATTCAAATCCGTGGAGAAAAGTCTAGAGCAGCAATTATTTTAGAAATTATGGCGAAATCAACGCTACTCCTCATAAAAAATTTCGAACAGAATACGAGAACATTGGGTAGTGACATTAATATTTTAAAGCAGTGATCATTACCACACCTGTCAAACAGCGTATTTTGAATCGTAGAAAATTAATATTTGTTTATAATTGGATTTTAAGAGGATTAAGCAAAAATGCCCTCACCAAATGCATGTTGCAATCCGATGAGTGTACCGAAACACAATCGTGTTTATAAGGGACTCCAAAAAATTACGAATAAGTGGAGCAGCTTTTATTCAAATCTGGTCGGAAAATATGTGTACCATACGTGCAGAATTAAAATAAAAAAAAATAATATAGATGTTACGTTGCCAAAGCTGAAGAAACTATCTGTTACCGTCGAATGTGGGTCTGATGAAGAAATAAAGAGCAGCAGTGAGTCAGATGAATCTGATTTTGAAGGTAATAATAAATTTAATTTCGTATATACGACCATAACATCATGTTTTCAGAAGAATTCCTTATGAGTGAAAATAAAGTAAAAAAATCAGCTTCATATGACCTTGAAAAAGATCTAGCAACTGCATCAGAAATTAAGATTGCGCTTTCTAAGGAAACGGATTCAAAAAAAATATTATCGTTATTAACAACAGTTCCTATCGATTGGAGTGCAGCGAAAATGCAAAAAATGTTGGGCGTCACTCGATACAAGGCTAAAACTGCTTTAATGATTCGTCAATCATCAAGATTCGGTGCAGATCCCAATATGAAAATTGGCCGTTCTTTATCGAACACTTTTATAGAAAAAATACGAACTTTTTACGAATCGGATGAAATTAGTCGTATTATGCCTGGGAAAAAGGACTGCATTTCAATAATTGTGAATGGGAAGAAAGAGAGCGTACAAAAACGATTACTTCTTTGCAATATCAAGGATCTGCACGGACAATTTTTAGCAAAACATCCAGACATAAAGGTTAGTCTGTCCAAATTTACAAAGCTGAGACCAGCTAGCTGCGTAGCTGTTGGCTGCAGTGGAAGTCACAATGTTTGCGTCTGCAAAATACACCAGAACATGACGCTAAAAATGCAGGCTTTAAATTTTGCACTACAAGAAACATAACAGACGTATTGTATTAAACAATTGAAGAAAAAGATGATGTGTCCTGTCCCACAAGAGTCCTGTGGCTTGTTAGTTTGTGATCAATGTCCAGGATTTTTATCAGTATCAAAAGATCTAACTCAACTTTTAAAGGTCAGAAATGTTATTGAAATTAATTTCAAAGAATGGACATGTACTGACAGGTGAATTTTGTAAAAATTAAATTCTCATATATAGTCGTGTGCACAAAAATTAAATAATTTAACATGGAAATGACCTTCTTTTTAGGTGCGAACTTGTTGAAAAAGTGGAAACATTTGATATGTTCTTGAAGAATTTAGAAAAGGAATTGCCATTGTACCTTAAACATGATTACATTGCTAAATCTCAGGCCCAATATTTGTCGACTTTGAAACAAAATTTAAAAGCGAGAGAGTTTTTAGTCACACTAGACTTTTCCGAAAACTACAGTTTTAAGATTCAAGACGCAGTTCAGTCCTATCATTGGTCGAATGATCAAGCGACACTTCATCCTTATGTTATTTATTACAAGCATGAGACGCATATTTTTCACGAATGCTTCGTTACTATTTCCGAAAATAACAAGCATGATACAGTAGCTGTTAATTTATTCAATAAAAAAGTGATAAATCATTTGCAACTCATTTTTGGAAACGACAATGTAAAAAAAACCTTTTTTTTTTCTGACGGGTGTGCAGCTCAATATAAAAACAAATTCAATTTCATCAATGTACTGCACTATAAGGCCGATTTTGATATTGAGACTGAGTGGCATTTTTTCGCAACTTCGCACGGAAAAGGTGCGTGTGATGGAGTGGGAGGAACCGTCAAAAGATTGGCATCTCGTGCAAGCTTGCAAAGGCCAATCGATAATCAAATCACCACTCCAATTCAATTATTTCAGTGGGCGGAAGAAAATTTTGATAACATCGTTTTTGAATTTTGTTCTAAAACTGAACATGAAAAGGAAAAAGAAAAATTGCAAAATCGTTTTTCTAATGTTAAAACTATTAAGGGAACGCGACAGTACCATTCTTTTCAACCAATCGATTGTAATAAAATTGCATGTAAACAATTGTCAAATTCGAGCAATATTATTGTTTATGAACTTCTGTAAATAATTTTTGTAATACATGATTGTAAAAGGTTTCGACAATAAACATTAATGTAATAACTAATTTGCAAACAAATTATTATTTCGCAAACAATTTCCCCAGATTTAAAGAAAAATTTCATAACGGTTCTTATAGAAAATGAAACGTCAAGTGTAAATTTGCTATTTAGCGCAGCGTTGATTTCGCCATAATTTCTAAAATAATTGCTGCTCTAGACTTTTCTCCACGGATTTGAATTCTATAAGAATTTATTGTTAATTTTTTACTATTTTAAGATCTTGTAATAGCGCAGAACAATTAAAAATATTAATTGTTTACAAAAAATCGTTGCCAAAATTCTGCAAACATTTTTTTTCTTAAATTTCTTAACAATTTACTGACTTTTGATTCATTATCTATAATATACCTAAGTTTCATTTTAATCGGTTCGTTTTTTTGCGAATGGCGAGACTTTATTTAAAAAGTGACGAAAGATTTCACTTTACAATAACTTTGCCAAAAAAAATTTTTTTTTAATTTTTTGTTTGCCAATAATTTGCTATGGTCATAGGTATCTAATAAATCAATATTAAAAAAAAAATAATGATAGAAATTTTTTTCGTGTCGATTTCACGAATTCTGACCCATTTTCAAATCGATCCCGCTTAAAATCCGGCGCTACAGCGCTTAAAAGCTGGTGCGGTAAAGTAACTATTAACGCGTTGTCCTCGAAAAATACTTTTAAAAACGGGCCACACTACTGCAAACAAACTAATCGACCGATTATCTTTTTTTATCTGTATGTTTTGTAATTCTACACATCTTTTACCAAAATAACAGGGCCGTAACGGTTAGGATTTTTTTTCAAAAAGTCAACAAATAATCGCTATTTTTTGACTAATTTTATTTCGATCAAAAATAAAAGTAAAATTTTGACTAAAATATTTTTATCAAAACTAAAAGTTAAAATTTGACTTATATTTTTTTGGTCAAAAATATAAGTCAAAAATTGATTTGTTTTTGGTCCAAGATATAAGTTAAAATTTGATTTTTTTTTCGATCAAAATTAAAGTTAAAATTTTACTTTTATTTTTTCGATCAATTATAACTGCTATAACTTGACTTTTATTTTTCGATCAAAAAAATCAGTTAAAATTTGACTTTAATTTTTTTGAACAATAATAAAAGTTAAAGTTTTACTTTTATTTTTTCGATATAAAAAAATTAATATGCTGCTTAATGATTGCTTTATTGAAATAAGAAATTATTTTTATTTTTGATTTTTAACAATAAAAATGGTATTTATTTATTATTTAATTTATTATTATTATTTATTTATTTATTATAATTATGTTTATAATTAAATTTGTCATATAATTTAATAATTATTTCTTTATATTATAGGTGTATATTCGTAATATTTCTGCAAAGAAAAAAAAACATTACTATCGATCGAACATATCGTTGCACATCGTTATTTAAATAACATCACTTATTTGCATATCATTGCACATTGTGCTTTCATTCATTTCACAAAAGACTGAGACAGTGGCTACAAGCAGATGATATAAGAATTAAAATATGACTTTTACTTTTAATCGAAAATATAAAAATAAAAGTAAAATTTTAAATTTTATATTTGATCAAAAAAATTAAAGTGAAATTTTAACTTTTATTTTTGATCAAAAATAAAAGTCAAATTTTAACTTTTGTTTTCGACGGAAAAATAAGTCAAATTTTAACTTTTATTTAATAAGTTAGTCGCAAAAATTTTAAAATTTTTAACATTCTTGCCTCATTTCATTCACCTTCCCACTTCCTCATCTCTTCAGTAGACGTCAAAGTGATTCGGTTGAGTGAGGCCAGTCTGGCCCGATACTAAGGTTTGGCAATTCCTCATGAATCGTTTAACGCCAGAACAATGCTTCCAAATTGTAGAAATTTAATTTAAAAAAATAAACCTGCTCTCGAAGTTCATAGAGTCAACATGGTCAACATTTTATGGTCAACACAATCGGCCTAGTGAGCAAGCAATTCGTGCAGTTATTGATCGTTTTCGCGTCAATTTTACTCTTCTTGATTCAAAACCATCAACAAGACAAAGAAATGTGCGTACCTAAGAGAATATTTCTGCGGTAGAAGTGTTGATGAAGACACCGAAATGTCGATTCGTCGCCGTTTTTAAATTGTTGGCCTTTGTCGTTCGACTACACAGAAAATTTTACGTTAGGATCTTGGCTTACGACCCTATAAAATACAGTTCGTGCAAGAATTAAAGCCAAATGAAAATCGTTTAATTAATTTATTGCAAAAACAATTTGGTGACAAATTCATTTGCAGAAGTGGTCCTGTTTACCCCCTCGTTTGTGCGACTTAAAGCCTCTCGATTACTTTTTATGGAACTATGTAAAGTCATTGGTTTAAGCCGACAAACCAGCAACTCCCGAAGCATTGGAAGCCAATATTCAAACTACCATTGACGCCTATATGGCCAGATTTATTGGAAAAAGTAGTTAAAAATTAAACTGATCGATTGGACTATGCAACTCGTAGCCGGAAATATGCCGGAAATAATATTTTAAAAAATTGCTATGAAATTATCTACCAGATTATAATAATAAAAAACTAATTTGAACAATATATATAAGAAAACATTTTCTTAAATATGCCTTTAAACGCTTTTGTCTACAACCTCCCTTAAAAGTAAAACAAAATATTAAAAAATGCAATAGAGCAACAAACACATAAATAAATAAAAATGACACACTCTAAATTACAAATTCAAAAAAAAAAAAAAAATAAAAATAAATTAAAGCTTCTATGGCGACGAAAAAAAATTAAAAACAAAAACAACAACATCAGCACACTGAACTAATGTCTCTTTAAAAAAAAATTGCAAAGGTAGGTTTTAAGCATCTGACGAGGCCAGGTAAATAAAAAAATAAAATTTCTCGAGACAAGTGATATTGAAAATGCTACAATAAAAAACTCGCCACCACTTTGAGTGTGCGCTACGGGAAAATACCAACAATAGCTAGCTTTTGACGCGAGCAAACAATAACAATACCATGTACATAATTCCTCGAATTACAACACACACGGAAATATTGAAGTTGTTGTAAGTGAGCTAAAAGAGCTAAAAGAGCTATGGGATTTACAACTCTGCTTTAGATCAAGTAAGTTTTTAAGAAGGCAATAACAACAACTCTGTATAAAGTCAATCACTTAGCTGACTAGACAGTCTGTTTCGGAAATCGCTACATTTTCCTCTTCATTAGTCTTTGAGTGATTAAGCTGTAATCAACTCACTGTTTAAATTTGCATATTATTTCACTAGTCAGCTAAGTGATTAACTCTATACAGAGTTGTTGTTGTTATTGTTTCCTTCTTAAAAACTTACTTGATCTAAAGCTTGCAATTTAATTCATGTAATAATTTAATAGATCATAAAATTAATTGATTAATATTTCTTACATTCATAGGAATACAATAACATAAAAATCTGTATGTGAATGTGTGATTCAAAACAAATACGTAAATACCCAATGTGAGGGTTAAAATAATAACAAAAACCTAGTCATTATATGGTATTATTAACATTTTGAAAATGTCGTTTTTTAACACTTTGAAGCAATTTTCGAAGTGGCTTCTCTGGAGTGTCTGCGGAGTCGATTCCACCGATTGACTCTTTAAATAAATAAATGAACATTTTTTAACCTTTATTTTTATGTTAGGTCGCATCAAGAAAAGGTTAAATAATTATTAATATATATTATTGTTCTATATACACATATGTACAATAATATTTATAATTTTAGTCCGATCAGTTGAATAGTTTTTTCATAATCACGTCAACGAAGTCGAAGAGCGTTGTTTCGAGAAAAATGTGTACATTAGTTTTTGTCACGTAAAGTTTTTGTTGCCATGGATGCCATCTGGACGCGCCTACTTAAAAAGTATCTAAGAAATGTTTCTCCATCTCGGCGACTTAAATATAAGATTACAGCGACTATAAGATGTTGTATAGCATTCCTAATGGAATCTTATATATAAAGCAGGGTTTTTAGAATATATATTTTTTGAAACAAATAGAACCAGACTGACTCTTAAGCAGATTTTTACTTAAAAAAAATAAATATTAACAATTATAAAAAATAAATTTATAATTTTATTGATAACATCCCCATCCGCGGATACGAATTTAAACCATCCGTATCCTCAAGGAAGGCTCTTTACAGAACTGCATCCGCAAAATGATATCCGTCGCATCCTTAATTGTTACTGTTTTAAAAACTAAAAATTAAATTTATTTAATGTTTACAATTTTATCCAGAACTAGCGAGTTAGCAACTAGCAAAGAAGCTAATACATTTATGACTACTTAGTTATGAGCTAAAAAACAGTTGGTATATTTTTGACTAGTCAAAATGTGACTAGATAGCTAACCATAAACTAATTTCAATTCAATTTCAATTTTTTTGCAAATAACTTTGGCATTTAAGACTTAAGTCTTTTACATGCCGCATATTTAGAATATATAATAACAGAACATCACTTATAAAATAAACTATTTAAAATTTTTAAGATAAGACTATTGTAATATAACAAAAAATGACAAACTTAAAAATGAACAATAATGATTGAGAACACAATTCAAATATTATATACGTATCAAAAAATTTGAAAAGAGAAATTTATGTAGTAGTTAAAGATAGATTAAAAAAGGAGTAAAAGAGTTAGGATAAGTATTCGAAAATTAAATGCTTAAAGAACTAAGTGTTGGAGATAATTTTAATGTAGTTTGGAAGCGAGTTATAAAGTCTTATAGCGTTTTGAAAGTTGTACTTCGCGGCTTGAGTTTTGAAAGTTGTACTTCGGAATAACAAGATTCATGCTTCTGCTTGACCTACAAAACTTTAACTTTTCAAAAAGATAACCTGGACAGCGCGAGTGGATGATCTTATGTAAGAAAATGCAATTTCTTGCTTCAAGATATCTGAGTAAGCTACGACCTAATAACTGGTTAGTAAAAGGTGAAATGTGATCAAATCTATGAAGACCGTAGGCATAACGAGTACAATTATTGAAAGCCACTTGCATTTTATGTGTAGCTCTCGAGTCGAGTTTGCTGTAAACAACATCTGCATAACAAAATATTGGTACAAGCATTTCTAGAACAAGCTTTTTCCTAGTTTCGACAGGTACGAACGCTGCAGTTATTCGGAGATTTCTAAGCACATAGTAGATTTTACTCACGCTAGAGTTTACGTGATCTTCACAGGATAAAGAAGACTTTATTTTAAAACCTAAATTAGTGGCCTTGCTTACATATGGCACAACGCCATTGAGGAAAATTGGGGGGTCATCAAGATTTTCATATGGGGTTTTATAGATGGGCAAAATATAAGATTTAAAAGGATTCAGCTTAAGCATATTAGTTCTGGCACAATTTGCTACTACATTTAGTCGTTGATGATATCCGGACTTCATTTGATGCAGGACATATAACACTGCTTTGTTTATAAGATTTTTCCAAAGCCTTTGACTGTGTCAATCAGTCCATTCTGTGTCAGAAGCTTAGGCTTCTTTTTGGTTTCAACAATGCTGCTGTTGATCTAATAGCCAACTATCTTGATGGTAGAAAACAAAGGGTTCATATTAAAAATAGATTCTCCGAATTGAAACATATTGCAACTGGTGTGCCACAAGGATCAATTCTTGGGCCCTTACTATTCAGTGTCTTCATTAATGACATTTCATGACAGGTGTCGGACTACTCGACGACCTGTGCTGCAGGTCCTTCTGCCTTAATGCAAATAAGTCATATGTTCTGCCTTTCCTTAAGGAAAAACTTGACGACCTAGAGATACCGCCTATATTTTTAATTGCCAATAACCTGCAAATGGTAAATAAAGTTAAAAATCTAGGGTTTTTTATCAATTCAAAACTGTCATGTTCCGACCACATCAATAATATCATCAAAAGAATCTATTTCACGCTGCGTTGCCTACGGCTATCTGCTAGGTTTACACCAATTGAAACTTAAAAGAGACTCGTTATTCAACTAATTGTACCTTATATCACATACTCAGAACTACTATATAGTAATTTAGATTCACACTCAGCGCACAAAATACTTGTTGCCTTTAATGATGCGACCAGATATGTTTAGTAAACATTCAGCCTAACCAAAAAATATTTTAATGTCGACTTTAAATTTTGTGTAAGCTTTTTTGACATGTCAAAAAGCTTACACTAAATTTAGAGTCGACATTAAAATGTTTTGACCGGTTTGACCATATCTCAACTTTCAGTAAGAATATTTTGGGTTGTAGCATAGTTAACTATCTGAAAGCGAGAAATTGCATTTTTCTGCATAAGCTCATTATCTACAGGACTCCATCATACCTTTTTCAAAAAATTGCGCTTCCTACCTAAATCCAATTGTTTGCAATCTAAGCGTCTTTTCATCGTCAATGCTATTAAACTAATGAATTTACTACCAGTTAATATTAAATCAATCGCTAGTACGAACAAATTCAAGCTATCTGTTTTGTTATATTTCTCAAACGATTAAAAAAAATCTAATTCAAGTTTTCACTATTTAAATGTTTTTCTTTTTATCATTTAATCATTGCAATATATATGTTACAAATACTCTGAAAAAAAATTAAAAATTAGTAATAAATTATTTATCTTTTTAAATGGAAGTGCACAATTCTTTTAAATCGCTGTGTGAAACTCATGGCGTATGCGTAACGCACCACTTTAACATTCAATAAATATTAAAATATGATTAATGGTATTCACTACATTTGTTAAGCCCTGCTAACTTGCTAAACTTAACAAATTTTTTAAGTCCTGTCAAAATTTTGTATGGGAAAAGACTTAGCAGTTTGTTAGCAAGTTAACAAGCTCAGCACCGTGTTTTTGTTTAGCAGATACCATTTCTTAAGTCCGAAACGTCAAACTTATTGAGTGTAGTGATGAATCGTTTTGGGAATGAGTTCTAACAAGTACCAAATTATTTTTGATTTGCAGCTTCAAAGTAAAAAAACTGCTCTTTATTAATAAAAAAATAAAAATTTTGTAATGGGGTTGGTAGAGACTTAAAACATTTCAAAGTTTCTGAATAGCAAATGTATCAAAAGTGTTAATGCACTGTAATATAAAAATTAAAATACATTTTTCGCTACTGAGTTCTGGTTACACGAGTAATTTAAACAACAGATTTTTAGCTGTAGAATTCTGTCATCTGGTTTTGACATATCAGCTTAGCACATGATTGTAAAATGTCTTAGCAGGTGCGTTCGCATCAGCAGCTGCTAACTTTAACAATTTAGCAGTTTAGCAAGACTTAACAAATTTTATTGAATACCATTATTATATTATACTTAAATAAATCGCTCACATCAACTCAACGTCAGCTACTGTTATGATATGTCCTTGGATTTGGCGTCTTTTTTTTTCATAAAAAATAACTTTATTTTTAAATCCCCTACAAGATAAACTTATCTTACACACTCATGCAAACAACTCTCACCCTCACACATACATTAAGACATATCCTGCTGCTATGACATAAGCTCACGTGAAATGTTAACGTTGTAATTATTAACGTAATTGAAAACAAACAATTCAATTTTGTGCTCATACATAACTACGAACTGGCATTAATATTTGCAATGATATTCATAGTAATCAAGGATAAAGGATTTTAATGCAATTGTATTTGCTTTATACACTCATACGATGGATGGATGGATGTATGGGTGGTCAATGGGTTTGCGAGCGTGCATTCATGTTGGTCTGTACTTTAAACTGAAACAAATTCAGCAAATAAAGGGAAAAATAATTGAATTGAATCCAGAGCTGTTTTATATTGAAAATAAACACATTGAAGTTCGTTATGGGTAGGAACAAAAAAAAATAGTGTTAAATAATTTTGGTAAAATATAAACAGCCGGAAAACAGTGAGAAACAGCAGTGATGGTGGCTGCAAAAGCAATTGTGAACAAAAAAATTAACAACAAAAAATAAATTTGATGCATTTATTGAAAGGATGCGATGTTTTGTTGGGAGTAAAACGAATGTTATTTGCATAAAATAACGCGCTGCAGTTTTGAGTTGAATGCAATTTTGTAATGATGTGCAAATAAAATCACTGCTTGACAAGCTGCATTTGATGATAGCTCGTCAAAAAAAATAGCGCAGAGCTAGTAAACCGCCTGTCAGACAGACGGACGTATACAAGCATATTGAGCAGCATTTATGTTTGTGTAGTTAGAAAACTCATGCGAAATATTTGCAAAATATTTGTGATAGCAAACTAAACAACACGCTAGCATACAAATACGCATGCACACACACACACACACACACACACATGCATATGTAAAGCAAATCGCATAAATATCTATGGTTAGAATTGTGAACGCAGAGCTAGAAATTAAGCTTAATAAAAAGCTGGCTGTCTTCATGTGTAAAATATTATAATTTCATTGCTTTCGAATAGCTGTTTGGAAGTGTGTTTATATGTATATTCGAGTGTATATGTGTGTGGTGTTCCTAAGTGTAATGTGAGTGCTCAGCTAGCTAACAGCAAAATGACAGCCAATTTCGTAATGATGTAAATTTAACATAAATGTGGCTGTGTTGGTGAGCTGCATGAGCATTACAAATATTCGCACACCCACACTTTTTTAAGCACAAGCACGCACTCACGCAGCCACGTACGCAAGCTGGCTGGCAGGCACGATATGCATTTGAAATTACAATAAATTTTTCTTTTTTAATTTTTATTACATTTAATTTAAATTCTGGAAATCGTGCTTGCTTGATTTTGTTGTTTTTTCATTACCTAAATCAAAATTTCAACGCATTTTCAATTCGTATTTACAGAATCAAAATGAAAATAAAACATTTGTACATCATACTTACAGCGTATTCGCAGATTCACCAAAGCACTCTGTGTCTCACCGCGATCATTGGCTGCCGCACAAGCATATAGCCCAGCATGCACACGTGCCACACGCTGCAAGACCAATGACCTTGTAGAAATTATTACGCCCCACGAAACGTTCTGCGTCACCGGCACACCCTGCAAAGTTGGTAGAAAAAACAAATAAATAAAATACCTTACATATTTCAAAAGAGAATTTATTATGAAAAATTCTTGCGTTGGTACATGTTCGAATAAATTGTAATATTTTCTAAATTTATTTATTTAATCTACTGATAAATATCACAAAACTAACTAAAAAACAAGCATAAGTGGAATAATAAAAATAGATAAAGGCTAATACGGTTTTCAAATACGTTAAATTCAAAATATGTAACACATTGTTACATAACCTTAAGCATCTTGTGATTGGTTTATTATATACATATTTTTAGCATATGCGTAGATTCAGTTATTAACCTTCATGTTCTCGGATGTCTACATTTGCAGCATTTTTGCCGAAAAAACTGAATAAAAAAATTTCACAACTATGGGCTCCGACGTTTTAAATGGCTTCCCAAAAATAATTTCTAAGCAGTTTTGGCCACTAATGGCATAAAAAAAAATTTTACCAGACCATACTTCTAAAATTGACCATCTCCTGGCTGGGTGTCTACAAATGAAAATTCATATCACTTTTTTACATACATAATAGAAAAATTTTTGATTTCAGAGTGTCGAAACATGTCCTTTTGTCATTTTTATTGCTCTGTGCTTTCTTATGCACGTATGTGAGTGCGTGTATGCACTTTCATATGGGTATTTCCACAAAAAAGTCTACCGTGAGTGAAAAATTAATGTTACTGAAATTTTTAAAACCTACATAATAGAGGACAAAATCTTTAAATTTATATTATGAGAGTACGGAAAGCTGATCTCAATTGGAATTTTTGAAAATGTCAACAAACATGATGAATGGCAACAAAAGTTGAAAAATCGTGACAAAAATTGAAAATTTTATAAGAATAATATTAATATACAAAGTTGAACTCAATTTTTTTTTTTTAGTTTTCGATTCTTACGGTCCTGAATTACACTTAATATGTTATTCTAGATCAATTAATGTTGAAAATGTTTTAACTTCTTATAATTATTTACTTTTAGAATAAGTACGCATCACTTGTACTATTTTGTCTTCTTATACATTTTCTCACATTTTGTATACCACTTCTTGGTACTTTGTATTATTAAATAAATTACTTCATCCACTTCTCGTATGATCTTTAAGAAAAGAACACGCATTTTATTTGTTTTACTCCGCAGACATTTACTGTTTTATCAGGTTATGGGATACAACACTAAATATATAAAAACGTGAAGTAAAATTAAATCAGTATAATTTTATAGTTGTTTTTATTCAATATAAAGCGTTTATTAAATAAATAAATAAATAAATAAATAAATAAATAAATAAATAAATACATAAATAAATAAATAAATAAATAAATAAATAAATAAATAAATAAATAAATAAATAAATAAATAAATAAATAAATAAATAAATAAATAAATAAATAAATAAATAAATAAATAAATAAATAAATAAATAAATAAATAAATAAATAAATAAATAAATAAATAAATAAATAAATAAATAAATAAATAAATAAATAAATAAATAAATAAATAAATAAATAAATAAATAAATAAATAAATAAATAAATAAATAAATAAATAAATTAATAAATAAATAAATAAATAAATAAATAAATAAATAAATAAATAAATAAATAAATAAATAAATAAATAAATAAATAAATAAATAAATAAATAAATAAATAAATAAATAAATAAATAAATAAATAAATAAATAAATAAATAAATAAATAAATAAATAAATAAATAAATAAATAAATAAATAAATAAATAAATAAATAAATAAATAAATAAATAAATAAATAAATAAATTAAAATGACATCAAACGCACAAATTTCGTTTGAGAAACTGCGTGGTCGAGAAAATTTTGACACATGGAAACGACACTCTAAATCTTATTTGGTCATCAAAAATTGCTGGCTGATAGTCGAATCTGGACTAACTGCTACATCGACACAGGAACAAAAACAAAGTGGATCGACGGGCTTTAGCTAAGATCACAGCGAAAGATGCCTGGGATGCTGTATTAGCTGGATATGAAGATAGTGGAATAAGGTTGAACTGCTTCGATATTTACTTACTTACTTAGTTGGCAACCGTATGTCGGTCTTAGCCTCATCTAAGAATTTGCGCCAGCCATTTCTGTCTTTCGCTTGCTGGCGCCAGTTGGAAATTTCAAGCTTCGTCAGGTTATCCTCTACTTGGTCTTTCCAACGAAGATGCGGTCGTCCTCTTCTGCGTTGACCGCCGCTGTGTACCTAATCGAATGCTTTCTTTACTGGAGCATCGTCTTTCATGTGCTGAACATGACCAAGCCAGCGAAGCCGCTCGATTTTAATGCGCTTGACTATGTCGATGTCAGCGTACAGCTCATACAGTTCATCATTCCACCGTATTCGGTACTCGCCATTGACGCAGATTGGCCCATAGATCTTACGAAGAATCTTTCTCTCGAATGCTCCTAAAGTCTTTTCATCTCAACTGCTCAGCGTCCAGGTTTGTGATGCATAAAGTAGGACGGGCGTAATGAGCGATTATAAGAGCGTGATTTTCGTTCGTCGAGAAAGGACTCTGCTTCTCAATTGCCTACTGAGCCCAAAGTAACACCTGTTGGCAAAGTAACATCTGTTATTCTTCGTTTGATCTCAATGCTGATGTCGTTGGTTGAGTTTATGCTGGATCCCAGATAAACGAAGTTCACCACAACCTCGAAGGCTTCGATATTTGGTCCAATTAAAACTTGAAGATCATGAATCTACACTAGGTTATATAAAAGCAATGTTCATGACGTCATTAAAATTATCAACTGCAGGCTTGAAATAAGATGATCGCTTCTTTAATATTAGTAGGATTACCGGATGACTACAGTTTTGGCAGTGGAAAATTCGCAATCAAAACTAACAGTAGATGTGGCAAAAAATTTGTTACTTCAAGATGTTAAGTTCTATTTCATATAAGAAGGAAGTGTTTTATATACCAAAAATAAGCCACAAAAGAAATTCCGTTGTCACACTTGTAAAGAATTTGGTCATTTTAACAAAAACTGTTCTAATAAAAATAGCAAAGGTAATTACTTTAGTAAAAAGCAGAATGCATATCATGTACTTTTTGCATCACTCTTTGCTAATGAAAACAACAATAACAACAACCCGAATTGGTATATTAATTCAGGTGCAACAGTGCATATGACAAATAATAAGAATTTTTTGTCGAAAATAAAGAAGGTAGATAACAAAGAAGTCATGGTTGCTAACGAAGAAAAACTTGCAGTGGAATGTGTGGGCTCTGCAAACTCGTTGTTGTACTCTTTGTTGAACGGTACAAAAAAAACAAGAAGTCAAAGAAGGCAACAGTCAGCAATGTTGAGTATGTATGTACCAAGTTTATGTACAAATCTTTTATCTGTTTGCAAAATATTTGATGATAAAATTTAATTATTTGTTACTGCAAACTGTGTAAATGGACTTTACAGATTAAATTGTGAAACGTTAATCGAAAATAAAAAATACAATAGTGACAATTGTGACAAAGGAATGATTGCTAGTAATGATTTGGATTTATGGCACAGACGATTGGGCCACATAAGTGTTGATAATTTAAATAAAATAAAAAAAACATCGGTCGGAATGTATTCTACAAACAAAAAGTATCAAAAGACAAAATGTGAAGTTTGTGTCAAAGGGAAGTAATCGCGATTACCATTTCGTGAAGTTGGGCAACGTTCAATGAATTTTCTAGAATTAATACATACTGATATAATGGGAGAATTAGGAACAAAATCCTATTCCGGTGCCCAACTTTTTGACTTTTATCGATGATCACTCGAGAAAAGCATTTGTTGTTCCAAATTAAAAAAAAAATCTGATACGTTTGTTGAATTTGTAAAATTAAAAAATCTGGTAGAAAACCAATGCAATCTAAAAATTAAAATCTCTCTATCAGACAATGGCACTGAATATCTCAGTTCAAAATTTAAAGATTTGTTTGCCAAACATTGCATTGTTTATCAAAAAAAAAACTCCCTACGAATACTTCTTGCTATTTATTAAACCAAATACCTTGTCGTGAATTTGAAATTTGTCCAGAAGAATTTTGGTCAGGTATAAAACCAAATTTGAAATTTTTAAAAGTTTTTGGCTGCAAAGCCTTGGTTCAGATACCAAAAGAAAAACGAACCAAACTAGAATCGAAAGCGATTGTATATATAATGCTGGGCTTCAGTCAAGAATCGAAGGCATGGATGTTTAATCCATTCATGGAAAATGATAGGGTAAATATAATTAAAAACCCTAATAATTTACCTTTTGTTCATATCATTGAAGATGATTATGAGGTTGCCAATTCAGAAGGGTGACGAATTGTAAATATCAACAAACGATGATGAAAAAGAAGATGGTGCAGATACCTTGCAGAGTTTCGATAATCCAAGTTATAACAGTAGCGAATATGAAGACACATCAGACAACACGTACATACATTCCTGATGAAGACATTACTGTGGTTATTAAACCTGAATTGCAGCGTTCTAATAGAGAAAGGCGTCAATTATCTGAATTGAATCTGTACGTCTCTGATCAGAAGATTTGTGATCCAGAATCCGTCGAAGAAGCATTGTTATCTCTAGAAGCTGATGAATGGAAAACAGCAATGCAAACTGAATTTAACTCCTTATTGCAAAATCAAACGTGAAAACTAACTGAACTACCAGCAGGTAAAAAAAAATTAAGTCAAAATGGGTGTTTAAAACGAGGTACAACGCTAATGGTGAGATGGAGTGTGGAGAAGCAAGATTAGTTGCCAAAGGTTTTGACCAACAAAAAGGCATTGATTATGAAGAAACCTTTGCACCTGTTGTAAGGTACACACTAATACGTCTTTTAATTGCTCTGGCTGCGAAATACAATTTAATGATTTACCAAATGGATGACGTTACTGTGTTTTAAAACGGTGAGTTAGAAAAAAAAAATTTATGTAACACAACCAAAAGAGTTTAATGACGGTAGGGGCAAAGTTTGCAAATTATTAAAATCTATATACGGTCTCAAACAATCTAGCCGTTAATGGAATAAATTTTAAAAACTTTAAATAAACTCTAAATAAGGTCTAACGAAAAGTAATGTTGACCAATTTTTACATTATAAAGTCGTTGAAAATTATTTGCTGTTTATAGCGATATACGTTGATGATGTTATTATATTTACTAACAATGAAAACGTTTTGAATAAAACAAAAGCTGAGCTTTCAAAACATTTTAAAATGAAAGACATTGGTAAAGCCTCATCAGTATTGGGGTTGAAAATATCTCGCGATACATCGCATAAATTGATTAAAATCGATCAATCTCAATATGTAAAGAATATGCTGGTCCGCTTTGGAATGGCGGATTGCAATCCTGTGAAGACTCCGGTTGATTCAAATCAAAAATAATCATCAGAAATGTTAAAATAATGCTAAAATAGAAGCTTTGAAAAGTATTCCCTACATGGAAGCTGTTGGTTCCTTGTTGTTTGCTGCACAAATAACACGGCCGCACATTTGCTATGCTGTTAACATGCTAAGTCGGTATGGTCAGAACCCAGGGAAAACACATTGGGAAGCAGTTAAACGTGTGCTTAGATATTTAAAAGGCACATTTGACAAAGGTTTGGTGTACAAATCTGGTATTAGTGCAATAACTGGATATTGTGATGCTGATTGGGCAGGTAATTTAGACGACAGCCGCTCAACTACTTACTGGCTATGTTTTTTTATTTCAAAGTTGTGCTATATCTTGGGCAACGAAGCGTCAACATACAGTGGCACTGTCTTCTACAGAAGCTGAATTCATGTCCACAGTTGATGCAATAAAAGAATGTATTTGGCTGAAGCGAATAGAGAAAGAACTGTCCCCCAATGAAGCCAACATGATGATATTACATTGCGACAACAAAGGTGCTATACATGTGGCTACAAATAATTCGTATTCTCCAAGAACAAAACATGTTGATATAAAGGCAAAATTTATTCAAGAAAAGTTGGAAAGCGGTGAAATAAAATTAAAGTATTGTCCGACTGACTCTATGATAGCCGACTTTCTGACATAAGAGCTTGTATCAGAAAAACATTTCAACTTAATTAAGCATATTGTTTTGATTAACTGTAATTAAAATTGATTTGTTTAAAATGAGTAATATATCGTTAAGTATTATGCTTAAAAAAACTTGAAAACTTGAATTTATTTAAATTGAATTTAAAATTAATATTTTGTAAAAAATTAATATGATCTGAAATTTGAATTTGAACTTATGATAAATGTAAAGCCATATACAAGATTGTGTTTATTTATTCAGGGAAAGTGTTGAAAACGTTTTAACTTCTTATAACTTTTACTTTTAGAATAAGTAAATATGCAGTTGTGCTAATTTGTCTTCATACATTCTCTCACATTTTGTTTAACACTAATTGTTACTATGCATTATTAAATAATTTACTTCATCCACTTCTCGTATGATCTTTAAGAAAAGAGCACGCGTTTTATTTGACATTTACTGTTTTATCAATTAAATACAAAGTCTGTATCTTAACGTGTGTATTGTAACGTATGTATCGTAACTTTTCATACGTATGGATTGTATAAAAATAATTAAAAAATTATTTTCAGCGAAACAATTTTAAAAATAGAGCAGCAATATTCCAGATAATATTAAAATAACATTAACCCTCCGTCATGCACATGTATCTGGCCAGATATTTTACGAATTTAACTGTGATTTAAATATATTTCTAATTTAGCTAGGGGCTTGAGTCTCCAGGTACCTTCTACAAATATTGTTAGGTGTTTTATGAAAAAACACATTAAAAAAAAACAGACAAAATTTATGTGGATTTTTTCATCAATACATCGTATACGTAGCGCATGTATCTGGCCAGATACACACACATTCTGTATGAAGAGTACTGACTTTATTGGCATTTTTTATTTTTCTCTGCACTTGTTTACTCTTGTTATCACTCTCACAGCAATGGAGGCAAACACAAACAAGGGTTTTTTTTTTGGTTTTTATATTTTTTCGCTTCAGTTGCATAGTGAACTTTGAAAGGTACAGACAATAATTTACGGAAGAATTTTTATTTATTCGAAAAACAAAAATGGGTGAAGAAGCACAGTTTGTTTATAATACGCGATTTAGTAGTGGTAATATGAATTTCCATACACGACTAGCAGAAGCATTGGCCAATGAGTTAGAGCGTGAAAGAGCCGCTGAAGAAGTGGTTGCAAATGATGAGATTGATGACTTCCCAGGAGTTAACGACGATATAGATCAGGGATGAAAAATGAAAACTTAAAAATGTACCTAATTTCCCAAAAAATATGTACCTTTTTGGGCACGAATGTACCCAAAATAATGCACCACTTATTTTTAGATTTTATAAAAATTTTTAATTAAAACTTTAATTTAATATATCAATATACATAACAATAACTTTATTATTTTAGTCTTAAAAAGAAGCTGTAAAACGATATAATTGCATAGTTACAATTTTTAGTGCATGCATTGTTTAAAAATATTTAACCAATTAATTGGTCTTCATTTAGGTCATTGTTTTGAAGAGCATATTTGCTTAAATTTTTAGCATCAAAATTGTAGCAGTTGCTTTTGTTGCATCTAATTAAATCTTTTATTTGAATTAAAGCTCCACAAGTTCTCAATAGTAATTTATATCTGCATTTTGATTTAATGGTTATTTGAATCGAAAAAATTCGCTCAACAAAAGCGGAAGAATGTGCCAGCGAAAGCAAACCCTGAGCAATTCTAAATATATTTGAGAACATTATTAACTCATTCATTTTGTTTTTAATTTGACTTACTTCAACCCAAAACTCTGAAATAGATGAATTTGCAAGTTTAATAATTTCCGAATAATCAGCTATTATGCTATATTATGGATCTAAATTATATGCCAGACGATGGCAATGCCTCAGATGTCAAAAATGATTGGGTTGTCGAAGCAGATGAAGTGTTTGATAGTGACGATAGTGACGACGATGAAGAAATTGAAGAACAGAATGCTACCGAAGATTCTTTTCTTGGTAAGGACGGTACTATATGGTGTAAAAATGAACCAAATATTGGAGTTCGTTTACGTCAACACAATATCATGCGTTTTTTATCAAGGAACAAAACAGTGTTCCAATTTTTCACACCAAATATAACATTTATTATCATTTCTGAAATGAATTGCCATAGAAAAGCAGTAGTCGAGAAGTAGAAAGCAGCTAATTCCAGTAAAAAACAAAAAGTTTGGACAGATTTGACCGCAACTGAATAAGACGCATTCGTCGGCATTCTTTTGGCAGGTGGTTATTCCCACAATAATATGCAAACCATATAAGCTTTGTGGCAGTCAAATAATCTACCCATATTCAGAGCAGCCATGTCTTTTAATCGATTCTCTGCACTGGCACGATACATTCGTTTTGATGATGATAGAACACGCGCTCAACGATTGCGCGATGACAAAGCTGCACCCATTCGTGACGTTTGGAATTTTTTAAATGAAAATCTTGCCAAAAACTATAGTCCGCATGGCAGCATAACAATTGATGAACAACTGTTCCCATATCGTGGAAAAACTAAATTTACTCAGTACATACCATCAAAACCAGCGAAATATGGCATCAAATTTGGTGGGCTTGCGATTCCAAATCTATATATCCACTGCAAGGAAAGCTCTATACCGGTCGACAAGAAGGAGAAGAACGGGAAGTGAATCGAAGTGAATATATTTTGATACAACTCGCAAAGCCGTACAGCAAAGAAGTATCTGCAAAGAAGTTGATGGTCTCAATAAAAATAGTGCTAGAAGAAATTTTATCACTACGTTAGCTGATACATTAATTCTTCCAAACATTGAAAACCGAATGTACAACATTCACATCATCAAACAGTTCAACACTCGTTTGGCCATGAAATCGTATTTTGATAGACCACTAAATGTAAGTTTGATTGATATAACATTTGCCCTTCATTACATCTCATTTTCCTCGTTTTTCTTTTTCATTTCAGATTTCAGTAGTTGTTCCTAGCTCAAGTGGTGCTGATACTCTACAAAAGAGAAAAATTTTGCAGATTTGTGCATTGGGAGATGAAAAAATTCGCCAACTAACTCGTTGTTTTTTTTTTTTGTTTAAAGTGCTCGAATGCGGTATGCCTACAACATTCGAAATCAGAGTTTACATGTTTTAGTTGCTTACCTGAAGCTGTGTAAGACTTTTTTAATTTAAAATAACTAAAACTTACTATATAACTACTAAATTTAATTGAAATGAACTTTATAACAACTATTTTTATGAAATTAAACACAAAAATAAAATTTTTCTTGTTTTATTTCTAATTAAAATTTTTTTACATGGGTAGGTGCTTTAGCATGTACTGAGAACAAAAAAAAAATAGAAAATATATATCTGCCTGGCGTGATAGCAATATAACAATGTAATATTATCACTAAAATAGCATATTTTTTATATAAATGTACTGAAATACATAGTTTATCTGGCCAGATACATGCGCTACGTACGTGACTATCGGAACATGTGCATGACGGAGGGTTAATAAAAAACTCATGCACTTCGCAGATTTTTTCGTTTATATATTTATATATTTCGTTTTTTGTATAGTTATGCGTCCTTTTTTGTTTGCTTATATCTTTGGACAATACTTTCGATCACTTCCACCTTTTACACTAAATGTACTACTAGAGTGCTATCTAAAAATAAAAACAGGACAAAAAAGTTAAAAATTTTCTTTGTTTTTTTTTTATTTGACAACAAAAATGGCGTACAACGTTACGTGCGTGACCATGATAATTCCCATATGTGACTTTATTGCATATTTTTCAATAACTGGAAAGTAGGGTAAAGTGGGTACATTTAACTTTAGGGCACATTTGACTTTAGCGTTTTCGGTGTGGACGCACCATAATATTATAAATTTTATTTATGCAATATGATAGCAAGTGATTTCACGAAGTGCCACAAAGTTTGACACTTTTTACTTAATTCGACCAAGAGCAACTGATCTTAGCCATTATATTAAAGTGTTTTTTTTTTTTCAAAAAGGTAAGAATAACTCTTTATTTATTTACATATTCAGATGAATCTTAATACAACTAAATACAAAAGGGAAAAAATGTATAAAAAGTCATCGAGAGACCATGGATCACAATTGACGTCCTTAAAAGGGGCACTTTTGACAAGGTTGTTGAGGATATCGCTATTACTTTACGCAACGAAATTGAATTAAAGCTGCCGTGTCCTAAAAATCGATCTTCTACATCACGATGCTGCACAAATTAAATTTTTTAAATAAATTTTGCAAACTATTATTTGAAATAAGTGGATATGATTGCTGTTCCAAAGCATGATCAACCTTTGTGATAAATATGATCCCGTTAGTTTTACTTTTTTTTATTTTTTCATTACTAATATGCACAAATGCTTTAAATTTTGTTTGAATAATATGATCTATGTAGTTTCAGTACAAATATATTATTAGCTGGTATTTAGAGTCCTTAATGAGAATAAACATGCTTGTCAAATGCTTTCCTTCAAAAGTCAAGGGTGCCCCTTCCACGGGACTCATTTAATAAATTTACTTTTTTTAAAAAAATGGTTGAGTAAGGTAGATACACGATATTTTATTGGTTATTGGTTACTCAATTACTGAGATCAATAATGAATGTTTGGGACCAATTTTAAAACTCTCAATTTTTGTCCAGAAATATCCGAGAAATATGACCCCGTAAAAAAGTGTCAAATCTGCCACACTTCTCCCTACTACAGTGCTGTGATCAGTTTTCTATTGCTGCTCATGCTGATTGAACACGTCTATTGAAATGGCACTAGTTCGCTGTCCATCTTCTGCTTCTGCTTCTGGCATTACTTTGCAGCGCTTGCCTGTCATTTCTTCTATCAAATAGCCCATGAACCCTGTCCGTTATTGGTATTGTTAAATGGGAAATCGTAAGACTACACACAAGATTTGAAGTCGGTGAAAAATCCAGTGAGCGACGCACATGTTGTTACATATACTTTAGGCAAATGCTGTTTTATTAACAAAAAATAAACTTTCTCAACTCAATTTTTTAATAAAAAAGATGAAAATAACATGTTGACAAAGAAAAAATAAATATGTTAAAAAGTACAGAAAAGGGTTTTTTTTATATGTTGAGCCTTGTCACCATATAAATGCATGCTTGCTACAAATGTAGACATCCGACCGTCTACGTAAGTTTACAGTCCCGAGCGCATAAGGGTTAAACGGGTTGTTCTTAGATCAATTGGAGTTAAATAGGTCAGAAAATCCCAGTAGTCTACGTCTAGCTTATGTAATTGCCTTGTAAAGGTTGACGTCTAGCTTATGAATACGCCACATTAATTTTTCTGGCACAAACATTTTAATAAAATTGGAATTTTTATGCATGCCAAAAAAATAAATGTTTTAAAAAATCCTCTAAGAGTAATTTAGGCCAACCAAATTTAAATCATTAATCGAGGGACCTTATGCCCACTTATCTGCAAGCCAAAGCATCAGGAAATAACAGATACTACACATTCATACATTACTCGATTCCTTGAAAGTTTTAGCATGAAAGTTTTATAAATTCGAATTTTTCTGCATGCCATAACGATGAATGTGTTTTAAAATTTCTTTGGACCATTCGGTATTAGAAAATTTTAAAAAATTAAACTTCCCTTATCATTATCTCAATTTTTTTTTAAATGGACTTGACCCACTTTAAAAATAATCGGCTCAAATGATGAGCAGCAGAAGCAGCTAATATTCAAAGTGGTAGAATCGCATAAATTTCTATCTTATCGAAATAATTAAAAAAGTTTTTTTTATTTTTTGACGAATGAAAAATTTAATAAAACACTGAAATAATGAAATATAAGCTTATTGGTTTTTTCCATATCAAAAGACAGAACTTGAAAATTATTCCATGTGTGAGAAAATTTCGGATTTGAAGATTTTTACGGAAACGAAAGAATTTGGAGGAATCCATTTGAAAAAAGTCAACTTAAAAAAAGGACACCCTTAATGTTTGCTCCATCTTGTATTTAAATATTTATACAATTTTCTATGAACTATTTTTGCTTAATTTGCATGTATTTATTGACCTTACGTCTATGGACACTACTTTATCACTCTCTATTTCACCAACTACGTTTGCGCTTGTACTTACATCATGCGACCACGTGATCCGATGCTCCTTGGGATTCGCTTTTATGTGACACTCAAAGTAAACATCGTCGCCTTCTTTTATGTCATCTGGTTTCAATGTTGAGCCTAATGATAATGTCACTTGTGGTGGATCTATTGTAGTTGTTGTCGTTGAAGTTGATGGTGTCGATGGTGTTGGTGGTTTTGCCATTTGAGTTGTTTTATTTTCGCATTGTTGACACAGCAGTTTTGGTATTTTGTGGCCAAAGCAGATTAATCAAGAAGAAGAGGGAAGAAAAAGAAAAGTAAAATAGAAATTAATTTTTATTTTTCTCTTGGCTAGATTGTGGATTAAGACTTAAGCTTAAATACTCGTTGCCCTTTGGATTATTTATCAAAGTAAATGAAGTCAGTATGCAGCTAGTAATATTGCTTAGAATTTTTCATAGGCAATATCTATCGTGGGGTTTCTTTGGTGATTAAAAGCGATTTCTGGCAAATAAAATTTTTATAGAACATAGCTTTGAGTTAAGCTGAGCGTTAAATAACTAAGTCTTTTTGGGAACTGCCACTTATTCAAAAGGAAAACGGGGACATACTTTTTTTTACATCTTAAGATGCCCCCAGACTATATGTTTCATACAGATGACATGTCAAAAAAAATTACATACCGAATTTCTTCTGAGTGTCAAAATTAAGTTTTTGTTAGACAGCTTTTTCTTTTCCCTCCACACTATCTGACACGTCATTTGAACATAAAAAACAGCTTTTGAAATTCTTGTAAGCCGCTAAAGTTTACTTCTTTGGCCATTCGAACTAAAAATAAATTCATTTTAAATCAATTTATTAAATAAATATCTTAAAATTTTCACAAAAAAAATATTTTAAAAAAATGTATCAAACTGGCATTTTGTCATACGAAATCTTATGAAATTAGAGACGGTTCTAATTAAAAAATGTACAGATGCATGTATAAATGACGTTTCAAAACCACAGTTTCATATGTTCCACACTATCTGCAGCTAAAAACCATTCGTAATTTTTGACGTGTCATATGCATGAAACATATAGTGTAGAGCACTATAAACTCTTAAAAAACCCACATTTTGATTTGTAGATTCATTATTCTTATGCATATATTTTTTATTTCATATAATTAATTTCTTTATGCTTAATTTTTGAGGTTTAAATTATAATTTTAATTATTCTTATCTAATAAATTTTGATAATATTGAAATAAAAACAAAACAAAAAAACTAAAAACAGTGTTTGAATCTGAATTAGAATGTGATTTCTGTTTCGCAGAGAACCTTTCTGGCGAAGAAAAATTTTTAGTTTGCCACTGGAAGCAAACAAATATTATTTATTTACTTAGAATAAAATTCTAGAGCAATAATGACATTGAAAAAATAATAAACAATACCGATGACTAAAAATAAAAACATGAAATACAAAAAGAACAGATGCGTCGCTGGACACACCAGAGAAACGAAGCTTTTTCGCAGTTTTATACGTTTCATTATTTAATGGTTTTTTTAATAAACAAATTTTTAAATTGAAAAATTTTAAATACGTAATAACTAAAAAAAATAATATCCCACCAGTAAATTTTAATACCTTACATTATTATTTTACATTAATTTTGAATTATTTCTGTAAATGTTAATAAAATTACTGGGTTTTAATATCTAAAATATCAAACGTATTTTATATAGATGTTATGTCATCGATATTTCTAGCAACTATTACATCAATAGTGGCGGGCGTAGCCTAGTGGGTAGAGTGCGTGGCCTCTAAGCTTAAGAACCGCGGTAGCCCGGATTTAATTCCAGCTCAGACAGAAAGCTTTTTCGATTGAATTAATTTTTCTGTTCGGTCGTCACCTCTCTGCAGACTATGGCAAACCTCAGAGAGTAAAAATTGCCATGTAAAGCTTCTTGAGAACATAAGCCGTTCGGAGTCGGCATAAAACACGTAGGTCCAGTTCTCGGTCATTTGTGATCAAACATTTAATAACACGCACAACACAATTGATCAATAGAAGCTAGGTGAAAGTCCTTCCAAGGGCTGAAATGGCCAGTTTATTTTTTTTTATTTTATTACATCAATAGTTGTCCTAATCTTGTGGTACAAATATTTGGATAGCGCATTCGGAACGCACATTCGCAAATTTTATTTATCAAAACAGCATTGTTTAAGGCTTAGAATTTTTATGAAACTGAGTTGTTTATATTTCAAAAGTATAGTCTTTCTGACGTTAATGTCCAATTATAATAGATGTAATTTAATGTGATCTAATGTCAGTTGAGCAGTGCGTTCTTTCACTTATTCGTTCAAAGAAACCTTTTGTAACAGTTTCGCAATTGAGTGAATTTTAAAATAGGAACAAACCTTCTGTAAACCTCCTACAAAGCCATTTTATATTTTATTGTTCTCAATTGAGAACAATCTTCTCATTTTGTGACAAACTAAAATGTCAACAAACAAATAAATAAATGAAAATAATTGTGATTTGTGATCGGTGTTACCATATGGGCAGATAAAACTTCTTTTGCCAATTTTTTGAGAGGGTAGACAGTTTCCCAGTTTTTGCCTAAAAAAATAATTTTTTTTTATTTAACCCAATTTTTCAAGTTTTTACGATTAAAAGAATGCTTAGTAGTTATATGAATCAAATACAATACATGAAGCAAAGTGTATGCTACTACAAAAATATAAGTAACATTTGAAGCTGCTACTACTACTTTTCATGCCCTTTCAAAAATTTATTTATGTGGTAGCGCTGTTGCTATTATTGTTGCTTGCGTTGTTTTTGTTCTTTTTTCTCGATTTCCACTCATCGAGGCTTGACGGTCAATATATATATATTTGAATATATATGCCATGAAAACTACACAGAAGTTGATGAAAATGATTCCAAGTTTTTAAAAAATCCTAAAGACATTTATTTAGGAGCCGAGGTATAATCGGCATAAATTATTCGAATCAGATGAAATAGATTTTAGAGAACATGGTTTAAAGTTTTATGTTTACTTATGCAAATGTTTAATACAAAACTTTGATTTTGGGAATGATTTTCTAAAATGTGTCGAACTTTTAGCACCTACGAAAATTTTAAAATGGCAAGATTTCACTATTTTCAATTTGTGTATTTTTCTACCTAATGTCATCCATTCAGAAAAGTTGCA
Source organism: Dichetophora obliterata (assembly GCA_963920525.1). Lineage (NCBI taxonomy): Eukaryota > Metazoa > Arthropoda > Insecta > Diptera > Sciomyzidae > Dichetophora > Dichetophora obliterata. The sequence goes on from OY986435.1 coordinate 194,713,971, forward strand.
AGAAATTGACGATGAGTTGCGCCACATTAATTTCAGTGATTTGAATTTATTGAATGAAAAAAATATTGAAACTTTTTGGAATTTTTGATCAGAACTTTGGAGATAACTCCGAAGTCTTTCCATTACTTAGAAAACTAGTTAATGTTGTCCTAACGATACCTATAGCAACAGAAAATGTAGAACGTATTTTTTTACAAATAAATATTAATGAAACTATAATCAGAAATAAAATAAAATTCCCACCTTGTGTGGGATTCTTTGAACTAAAGATTTTTTAAGGAAAATCGATTGGAGCTGCACAAATTTCAAACAATCATCAGAAATGATAAAAAAGTTTGAATAAAATATGTATAAAAAATAATTTAATTTTCCAGATTTCATCATCATTTCATAATTTGTGACTATTCGATTTTTTTTAAACAGTCTTTCCATCGGAAAATTTCACAAAAGTTTGATATAAAATTTATTTCTGATTTTGGGTTTATTACTGCAGATTTGAGAAAAAATGCTTTCTGCATTTGCTGGTGCTTCAAGAATCGATAAAACAGCATAAACATCTTTTATATGTAATGAAAATACTTGGAATTATCTCCACATTTTTTAAATTAATCCACTAAATTTAATGTGATTTATTAATGTGCAAAACTATTTTCATAGGATGTAATTTACTATGATCGCAAAAATATGTAATGACATTTACATTCAAATAAATATCAATATTTTTTTATACAAATTTTTAAGTGTTTTAATAAGTTGATAGTTTTAATGATTTTTGCTTATGAATGCGACTTTTCTAGTTTTGCTTAATTATTAATTTAATTTCATTACTTTATATCAAATACAATAATAAAAAAGCACACATTTTAAAAATATATGTTTTAGTTATTTTTTTTTTTAATGCAAAATGCTTTTTACTACGTTTCCATGGCGAGTTGATCCTAGGTTGGGTTTTCTTCAAGTTGACATTATGACGTTTCTAGCTCAAAAGTTTTTCCATGCACAACATTGAGTCGACTTGGATTTCGGCCATTCTATTCGCCATTTCTTCTTAGTATAAATGAGTGCGTTCAGAAGGTGCACAATTTTCTAAACATATTGAGTCTTTGATCAGTATTAGTTTCTGCTACTTTGTGTGCCTGCTGAACGGTTTGTTACATTTTATGTCAGCGCAGAAACAAAATAAAATAACAAATAATCAATAAAACCTCACTTAACAGTTGAGCAACTGTATCATATTCTGAACGCATCCTATCTAACTGAGTTAAATTTAACAAGTTTCGTGGATGTAATGAAATTCAACTCAACTCGCGTTTCCATGGGAGGTTAATCCCGAGTCAACCTCGCTTAACTCGCCATGGAAACGTAGTATTTGATCAATAATTGTGATCTGCTGCATTATAGCTTCACGCATTCACAGTAGAATATGTAGAGCAGCTAATAAACAATCCCTTTAATAAATTCCTGACATCTACTGCAACATAGCTTCAGTTAATATTGAATGAATCACATCACATTAGAAAGGGTAGGTTTGAAGTAGTGGTTAGTGTGCAGAACTTTCAATCGGAAGGCGCGAGTTCGATCCTCACGCTTGCAAAGAAATATTTTTAATTTTATATCCTCTTGTTGTAATAGACGCAAGTAAAAAACAACAACAATTTTAAGAAAAAGGTGTATGGAAAATAGTTTCGTTTTTCAGATTTCACTCAAGCAAATCACAAAAATAAACACATAGAACAGCTTGTGTAGGGATATAAACATACAAACTTGCAAATCAAGATAATTGTGACAGCTATTTCGCTCAGTGTGCGCTATTCGAGAGCGCACCAATAGTAACAAGACAAAACAAAATGTGGCTGTCCAGCCCTGGTGTAGAGGCACTTTAACAAACTATGTTGTGAGAATATTTTGAACTCATATAACACAGTTGCTTAAAATATTTTCATACATCTGTCTCATATATCATAAAACTGGCTTAAATCAGTTTAATATGCACAAAGGTGTCAACGATATGAAAACAATCACTTTTGCGAAAAACACAATTAAATAATTGAAAACACTTTGCAGACACAAGCAATCAAAATATTTGATTATAATCGAAAAATTTTAATATTGTATCAAATTCCTTTGCTGTCAATTTATATTCAACATTATTACATACAATATGCACAACAACATTGCTTTGCAAAAATTATGTTACGAACGTAAATATAAACGTAAAATAAAAACATGAATATGGGCAATAAATTTGAAAGAGCTGAAATTTCTTTTCATTCATTTATTTTCATTGAAACGCATAAAACCGTCAAGTATGTAGTTTCTTTTATGACAAAATCAACAAAAAATTGATGAAAATATCAACATTGTCGCTTACAGACAGACACAGTTGCTGAATGGCAGCTAGTCAGGGAGCCTAACAGCAAAATTAAACCATGTATTTTTAAGGATACACAATATAAATTTTAGTGTTGCTTCATAACGAAAATTATCACAAACAATTTGATTGCTTTACGTTTACATGGAGGCACAAACGAATGCCGTCGTATATTCGAAGTTTGAAAATTGAAACCAATTTATTTAAGTTGGAAGCTAAAAGAAACATGAAAGATTTTTACGGCAAAAAAAAATACTTTTTAAAATAGTTTTGCTGGAATAACCTAAAGAAAAATTTAATGATTCGAATGAGCTATACTTTTTTCTATACGAAATTCTATTGCTTTTCGTGTCTTACTTGTCGTTGGTTTCCGTTTTCGATTTACATCATTAGGTGATTAATTTGCTGACATTATGATAGGGCATTAGGATGGTCAGAACTTAGATTTGGTTGGTAAGTACTAGAACGGGGTACTTGAGGTCAATGACCCTTGAAGCACAAAAAAAATATGTTTTGTCGAAACAAAAACATTAATAGATAAAACATAAAGATTTACAGTATGTAAATGTCGAAAATATGACGATATATTTTTTTTTAATTGCTTTCCAAAAATGCATCAAAGTAGATGGGGGGTGGGGCTACATTTTTTATTCCTGACACGTTCTAATGTACATTTATATTTTATACTTTTCCTTGGATAACTTTGAACACAAGCAATATGTAGTAGTTTACATAAGTAGATGTATATTTTATGCTTCTCCCTGTTTATTAATTTATTTGTTATTTTCTGGTAGTGCAACTAAGATAATTCTGCAGATTAAGCAAGATGCTGATATAAACTGTCGAAGTAATAATGTTAAAATTATAAAATAAAGTATAAAAAATAAATTGGCCATTTCAGCCCTTGAAAGGAGTTTGTCCGAGCTTCTATTGATCAATTGTGTTGTGCGTGTTATTAAATGTTTGAAAAGAAATGATCGAGAACTGGACATACGAGTTTAATGTCGACTCCGAATGGCTTATGTTCTCAATAAACTAAAATGGCAATTTTTTATCTCTGAGGCTTGCAATTGTCTGCAAAGCTGTTTCGACCGAACAGAAATATTAATTCAGTTGAAAAATATTCTGTCTGAGCTGGGGTTTGAACCACGGTTCTTTACTTTACTCTACCAGTAGGACGGCCACCACACACACAGAAAAATTTTGCATAGTAAAATCATTGTTAGAGACCGAACAGAATCCAAGCTTTTGACGGTCCTCTCTCGGCGAAATACGCTGAGAGTCCGTCCAGAATTGGAGCGATGGCGGCTGTCGGATCACGGTTGCATTTGGGAATGATACAAATTATTTTATATTTTGCTTTGAGTTCACATGAATGCAACATAGATACAAAAACAGAATGTCAGATCATAGTGAAAACTAAAAATATCACTGAACGTACCCAATCTTTAGTAAAAATATGGCAACATTTTAGTCACTCAGAGAGAGATCCGCCAGCCGTCAGCGAAAAATTGGAATAGATTTCTACGGCGGTTTCATTTTTGTGCATATATTTTCATGTATTTTGTTGAACGGCGAATCCGACAACCGCCTTTCGCTTTGGTTCTGGTCGAGCTCTTATGCATAGTTGATTTCATTTTACATGATGTCATATTTCATGGTGATAAATGGGTTTCATGTCACCAACATGAAACCCATTATGATTTCATATAAAATCATTGTTTAATAATGTTAAAAAAATACGCATGCACACGTCGATGGTGTGCATGTGTTGGCATTAACCCATTTCTGGCCAAGCCAACAAAAATTTTTTCCCGGCGAAATCCTTATAATGTCTAGGAAGTAGATTCCCCAAAATGGATCTGAAATGTTCAAAAAAAATTTCCGCTATTCCGTTCACCTGGAGCAGCAGGGTGCGAAAACGCACCCGTAGCAACAAAAATGCACAAGAACTTTATTTGGGAATAATACAAATATATGAAAAATCAAATTTTGCGTTATGGTTATACTTTTATTTAACAAAAAAACACATTACAAATAAGTTCATATGTTATGCCAAGTACTAAAATATTTAGGATGCAGAGCCACATTACACTTTTTACAACGAAAACAGTGCTTGATTTACATTTTTTAAATTTTAGTCGTTTTGATGCATTGAAAATTACATGCTCAGTAACACTGATGCGTGGCAATGTTGATGGTCTAAAATCTTCTTCATCGCTGAGCTCCCCCACATTATCATCTGACTCAGCATTAGATTTCTAGCAATTTCCGATCTGAAATCAAGCTGTGGCATTAATTTTATATATATCTCTTTACATGCGAGACAGTGTTATTTCCACGCGTTAACGATTGAGCAAATCCACACCACAGAGACAAATACTATCATCGCGGGAATTCTCGCTTATTTTTAAATCGAATGTTTTAACCGTCAAAAATGAAAAATTTTGTATCACTGTAAGGAAAGAGTATTGGTAAAGTAATAAAATATTAGCACTAGCAAGCTAAACCCAGTTCAATAAATTCCAATTAGTTTTGCAATTAAATTTTATATAATAGTAAGTATGAATTATTATAATAGAAAAATCAGGCTAAGCGCCACGGGTGCGTTTTCACACCAAACAAAAAGCAATGCATATATATCGCAATAAAATTTACTTTACGTTACACAGCAAATCATTTATTATCTTTTTGATTTATTTTCATCACATTAGATAATTGTAAAAAAATTTTCTCTTCGTTAAGTATATTTTTAGACATTTTTAAAAATAGGTCAAAAATTTAATGCTTTTATTTGGTAGGGGGAAGAGAATATAGTAGGGGGAATGCTGAATTCGAACTCACAATACGAAAGCAAAAATATCAAACATTCTTTTTGTGCATTAATATCAAAATAAAGTTACATTTATTGCATATTAAAAAATTTCCCAACTTTTGGGTGCGAAAACGCACCTTTTGGCAAGAAATGGGTTAATTTTGCAGAGGAGAATCATTATGATTGCATACAAAATCATTATGATATCCTGTGGAATCATTATAAAATCCAGTTGAATCATTATTGCATAATCTAAAAGAAATGTTTTGCTTGCTGAAGAAGTTCCTTGTTTCTGAAAAAGTTGGAAGTTTTACCGCAAGGAGTAGCGTCGTTGCAAATATCAAAGTAGTATACAAGTGAAATGCTGGTGGAAGTAGATGGATCCATAAACTTTGACACGGATGAACAAGGTAATCTGATTTGTGACTATAACAAAATAATATAAAAGTGTTGTATTACTTTTAGAAGCTTCAATAGATTAGGAAAGTATAAGGTACTTATCTAAGTAAGATAAACAGAAAACTATACCACCCGTTGGACTTCGTGCACGATATCGAGAAAAATCATTAAAAAAAAAATAAAAAATTTAACTGGCCATTTCAGCCCTTGGAAGGACTTTGAACTAGCTTCTTTCTATTGATAAATTTTTGATCACAAATTATCGAGATTTGGACCTACGTGTTTTATGCCGACTCCGAACGGTTTATGTTCTCAAGAATCTTTTCATGGCAATTTTTACTCTCAAAGGTTTGTCATTGACTGCAGAGTGATGACGACCGAACAGAAAAATTAATTCAATTGAAAAACTTTCTGTCTGAGCTGGAATTGAACCCGGGCCACAGCGGTTCTTTTGCTTAGGGGCCACGCACTATACCCACTTGGCTGCGGCCGCCATTACTTTAGTTGGCGATTGGATGGAAAAATTATTTAGTTGGAGAATAATTGAGGCATGTTTTGTAAATAAAGGTAGTATTTTTTATATTTTTCAATAAAAAAAACTAACTTAAACCAACTTGAAGTTCTTTTAATTTCAAAATGAGGTTAGGATTCAGCTGGATTTCATAATGATTTAAAATGATTTCGAAATGATTCAACATGACTATCCTAATGATTTTACATGATTTTGTAATGAACCAACATGACCATTCTAATGATTTTACATGATTTCATAGTAGGTCTGTTTCTGTACTCGATTCAGGTAACTTGAAGTTGCTTGAAAGCGTTATTTTACAAATGTTTGAAGCTCAAGAGAGAAGAATAGCATGCAAAATGTCACTCTCTATTCTATTACAATTCCTTGATGTAAGTATGAAAATAGATCTAATGATTTAACATGAAAATTTGTTGGAATTTTTACATGAAAATCACAATGATTTTATTATAAATCTCTATGAAGCAAAATCAAAGCAGAAACATGTAAAATCATTATGTTTCTTAATGATTTTACAATGATTTTTTTCTGTGTGCATAAATATATAAAAAATAATAAATCATTATAAAATACTAAGTAAATTTGGCGCCCAAATCAAAATCGGCAAGTTAACATGTAAAACTAAGGTGTTGTGGCGAAGAACTTAGGAGGCCTAAAACTGCCAAAGCCAATTATACTAGGTTTTTTGTTAATTCTTCATAAGTTTTTTCTCGGTGTAGAGTGTAGCGTTTTTGGACGATTCTTTCAAATAATGAATCGTTTGTTTTTTGAGTCGCCAGGCCAGCAGTGGGAAATTTGTGGCAATTAATATAATTTTTCAACATAAGAAAGTGTACATTTTTCTCTAATATATGCAAAAAAGGAATATTACTGAATAAACCACCATATATATTTTTTTTCATTATTCGATCATTTGGTTATAAAAACAGAATAGTGGTATTCTGTGTATAAAGTTCTTTAGGCTCTTTTGGGTATTAGCCCAATTAGCCTATTAGGCTCTGATAATAGGGTATGTCCGAAAATGCATACTGCATTTGCAGTATGCGCACAACTGACATTTTTCAAGCGTCCAAATGCATCGTGAATTTTTTTGATGCAAATTATGAGTTACACTTGATAGAAAAGTTGCATTTTAGAGTGTTTGATTTTTGCAGTGCTGCAAAATTGACCTTTTCGAATATTTTACTTGAGCTGCAAAAGCAGTTTTCGCATCATGATGCATTTCCAAACAGACCCATATTCTTTATTTACCGTCTGATCTTCTTGCAAATCTTTCAAGTAAACAGCACCGCGATAATCAAAGAAAACATTCAACATTACCTTGACTTTTTGATCGACTTTGACGTGGATTTTTTAGCTTCGGCTCATTTGGAAGACTGAAGCATTTTCAAGCTTGTTGACTGGTTTGCATGTCGAACTCGTAATCCCATGTCTCATTACTAGTTAGAATGCATTTATGAATGTGGAGTAAAATTGACTCGTTCTAGAATGTCTTCAGCGACCTTCACTGCGATTGAGTTTTTTAAAAGAATTCAGGTCTTTCAAAACTACTGAAGCCGGTAACTCATTGTATGCCCAAAAACTCGTTTTAAATTGTACGAATGGAGACGCAAAAAATTCAGCGACTATCTCTCCCAAACTTTTGTGACAATTTTCAGTACCAATTTCCTCCACTTTAGTGACGATAAATAAGATTCGCAGTAAGCCTTCTATAACATTTTCAACTATTCGGCACACTAAATTTGACATGTAATGCAAAACTGGAAAGAATTCTTTGTTCGATATTTTTATCCATTGTAAGAATTGCCTAGCAATGGAGTTTAAGTGGCAATATTCAGCGTTTTAAACAAACTAAACGAAAGATCACGGTCATTAAAGAGGACAAATATATAGGTTAAGAAATTTGTATGTTCAAATATAAAGGCTAGGAATAATTATAAGCTAAGGCAAATTATAACAAATCGAAATAATATAGCATAAAGCAATAAAGTAATATTGAGAAGAAAAAGAGTAGACAGCATTGTTAGTAAAAACCCGAGTACATTTTTGATTATCACTAATTTCAACTAAACCAGATATCATATAAAGCACTGCGACACCTCATTATTTGGCTTATAATATACCATATAATATACCATAATAATATACCTTGGCAAGCCTAGTAATATACCATATGCATTGAATTGAGAATACATCACAAAAAAAGAGACAAGACAAGATATTTCAAGAAAACGTCATGTTATAAAGTAAGATTTAGTCAATTACTTTAAAGACAGTTAAGGAATTTCTCTTGGCAACTGCTGAGCAGCTGCCTAATAAACACTAACGCCTTTTGGCTGCCTATTTTACTGTCATAAGATACCATACCTCAAACAACAAAGTATCTGAAACATTTCACAAATCAACCGACATCATTCCATCTTTATTTCTTTCCGTTACCGCAACCGTTCCAGGTGTACCCAGTCGGGAAAAACCACAACAGCAGATTGCGATAATAATAAAATAATAAATAATTAAATAAATTAAATAATTAAATAAATAATTAAATAATTTGAAATAAATTCAAATCAAAAACATTTGGATAAAGAAATTCATAGCATATTTTGTTGACCTAGTATCGAAATTAAATTTAGTAGACTAGCGTGGTCAACCTAATTTTACCCTTTTTTAAACATGTTTTCCCCTTTTTCCCTGTTCGGCTAAAAAATGAGATAAGTTTCCTTTCCTGTCAACACTGACGTACTGACGTTGACTTTCTTAGTAGAAAAAATTTGCACGTTAAAAAATTAACAGAGTAAAATAAAAAATTATCCTAAGTAAACATTTTTTTAAAAATTTTAGAAATAAATAAATTGTAATAAAAGTTTGAAAATTTTTTAAAAGATGACATTCTACCAAGTTTTGACTTAATGAAATTTGTGCATCAGAAACCTCTCACAGGGAGAGGAAAGTCTTGCTCTCTTATTTTCTCTCTCTTTTGCAAGTTTTTGTTGTACGGAACAGTGTTGCCAGCTCAGGACGATTAAAACTGTCTTAAAATTAATAAAAAAAAAAACTACCTTTCTTATTTCAAAAAACTTTTTTTACTTATAACTCATGCACTGCAATTTTGAGGAGATACGAATTGGGTACCTGATAATTGCAGCAACATTTATTGTATTTAAGCACAAGTCCAATCTTAATAAATTTAATATGGTTTGGTAGGTTTAGACCTGTAGATGTGCAAACTGAACTTTTTGTTTCTAAAAAATTTATATTTATATAGCGAGTAAAAATTTGCATATAATTGTTTTTATGTTGCTTTTTCTCTTCTTAATTTCAGCATATGCCTAAAAATATGTGAGGTATTTAGCACCACCTATCGGCTCATAGCTATAAAACTGTTATACTGACGAATAATCTTTTATAATTTCACAGCTAAAACTATGAATTGATATATTCAATATCAAAGCCAAACTGGAATGATTTCTTCCAGTTGAAAAAAGAATTCTATACTGTTGGTCGAAAAATTTTTAATTTTTTAAAATTTACACAAAAATTTAATAAAAAATTGGAATCTGGTAATGAAAAATTCTTGTTCATGAATTTTTTAACTGAAAAGTAAAAAATATTCTTTCCACTGTATGTTTAAAATAAATATGCTAACATTATATAGTCGTTGCTCGTGCAATACCGCGTATATTGCAAAATACTCTATTCTTGTCCGAAAAATCTCTTCTTATCCAGTTTTTGAACAAATCATTTATTTTCCATTCGTTTTGAAACGTTTGCTGGTATTTTGCCATTATAGAACCGCCACAAGGATCAAACAAAACGATTTCGTTGTAATTCATACAAAATTCAAAGTGAAAATTTTACAAGTTTCACTTAAATGTTGCAATATTTTATGTTTTGCAGCAGAATATTAAAATTTTATAATTGTAATAGAGTTAAGAAGATGCCACCTTACGTTATAAAGATTTTTGGCCTTTTTATTTGGATTTCAGTTTGTATAAAAACAAATTCTAAAAAGAAATAGCTATCAATTTATTTAAATTAGCCAAATTTCCGGCTAATAGCAATTTAAAAATTAAGTAGCTAAAAAATTAGCTAAATCTAGCCAGAAAATATCCAAAATAGCAACACTGGTACGGGAACAAAACCAAGTAAAGAGACAATGTTTGCAAAAGTTTTAAAAAATGTTCAAGTTAAAGCGAACCGACTTGAATACATTTGAAAAGTAAATCACAAATACTGTTCGATACCACTGTGGACTTTATTTTTTAGGCACACAAATTAGTATTTGAGTGCTGTCAAAGGGATGTGGCACTTGAACTAATTTCTGAATGATGATTTGATTGTTTGACGAAGGAACTTGGCATTTGTATCTTTTCCAGAATAATGATCTCAATGTTTGACGAAGGACCTTGGCAATTGAACTAGGTAACGTAACTGTGGGTAGTTGATGTTTGAAAAGGGAAACACTGACTTTTTACTTTCTAAATAAGAAAGTAAGTTCTTTATTGAGAATTTATTGCTTTTAATATCTTAATACTTTTAGTCAAAAAAGCTTAGTTAAAAAAACTGAAAATTGTAAGATAAGCGCAAAATTATATCACGATATTAATTTTACAAAGAGCGTAAGAAAAATAATAGGGTGGCAGTTTTAACTGCACACCAGGGATGAGCGCAACTGTCTTCACATTGCGAATTATCAAGAAATGAGCAATAAAAAGTACCTATACCATCATTTTTAAAGAAAACATTTATGTATGATAGTGTATCTGCTGTGGCCTCAGTCAGGCAAAGGTCAGAATTTAAAATGTCTGTAAAGATCGACAAGTTTGCTCGATAAATGGATTTTGTTGGAATAAAGATGTACGAGTGCTGGCCTTTAAAGCAAAAAATAATTTGGTCTTGTGCTCGTTACTTAATCCAAAAGTGAGAGAAATTAATATTCAGCAAAGTAAACACTCCATTTTTTCCTACTTAGTTAGTAATTGAGTTTAAAATGTATTCTTCATATTGATTGACTGTTCATTGTGTTGACAACAATACATCAATACGCAGGCAGTTTGAGAAGTTATTGACTTTTTGAATTTGTTGCATAGAATGCTGTCAAATACCATCTATAAATAGACTACTGTCAAATTCTGAACAAGCTCCGTCATTTAGTTTGGTATGACAGCCATTGAAAGCAAACAACCTCGTGAATTTCAACCTTTGTTGCTAGTGAAGAGTGCGCTAGACTATCAACTCAAAGATCCCCGGTTGAAGTCCGGTTTCCGGCTTCGAAATTGAAGTCGAAGAAAAATCTACGACTAAATTGTGAAAAATGTGGAATTATAGGACAGGAACAGCTGAGGGTTGGAAATGCTTGCGGAGGTTAAGACATAACACTTATGTCATAACACTCGCTTATACGCAATTCAAATTGTCTTTCACGTTTGTTCCGTCTAATCGATAATTCACGTGTGGTCCCAATCAATTTTTTCTCTAATAATCTATCTCTTTCCTTTCAGGTCAAAGACAAAACGTGGTTCATTGATTTCAAAAAAAAAAATAAATAAAAAAAAATAAAAAAGAAAGTTAATTTCGTGTCTAATCAAGCATTATTTTTGTCGTCAAAAAAAACATCGCCGCAACCAAAGAAAGGCTTGATAAAAACTGTGGAGATTCTGCATCATCAATTTCAATGGTTAAGAAGTGATTTACTGAATTCCGTTAAGGTCGAACCAACTCAAGTGATGCTGAACGTTTAGGTAGCCCAAAAGTGATCTTCACACGAGAAATCATCGAAAAATTCCATGAAATGCTATTGGACGATTGGAGAATGAAATTGTGCGAGGTGACTGAGGATGAGGATGTAGGCATCTCAACTGAGTGGGCTCATAACATTTTACATGAATACGTGGATATAAAAAAGCTATCCGCGCGATGTGTGCCGCTATTGCTCACATTCTACAATAAGCGCAGCTGAGTAACCACACGAAAGAGTATTTGGTGATGTTAAACCGCAATCCGAAGGAGTTTTTGCACCGTAGACAAAACATGGATACATAACAACCCCCTTCAGACCAAGGAACAGTCAAAGTCGTGGACTTCTCCGCTGAACTTCTTAACAAGATCATGGTTATAGTATTCTGGGATGCATGCTGAGCCATTCACAACGATTACCTTAAAAATGAGAAACGATCTCTGGCAAATATTATTCACAGCTTCCACCATAACAACGCAGCAGCGCACACGTCGGTAATTTGATTTCTTATAAAAATCCATACTATTCTTTAGATTTAGCCCCCTGCGAGTATTTCTTATTTTCAAACCTGTAAAATTGCTCGGCGGTTAGAGATTTGGTTTGAATGAAGACGTCATCACAGAAACAAACTACTATTTTGAGGAAATTGATAACACCTTTTATTGGGAAGGAATAATAAACTTGGAAAAACGCTGGAATAAATTAATCAATCTAAAAGAAGACTATGTTGAGAAATAAAACGCTAATTTGCCGAAGAAAATATCTCATATGTAAAAAGTCACTGACTTATCAAACTGCCTCATTTGATATTCTTTTTTATGATATATCTTTATTATTTACATACTTTTTTAATGCCCTCGAAGAAATCGCATGGTTCGATCATCTCATGTTATCTTGTAATCGGTAAAGTTTCTCACACTTACCATATTTTCAAAATTAAACCAAACAACAACAGTTGTTATCAAGCTATTGATTTTTTTGACGGAATTTCTTGTTCGGATGCATTGAAAATATTGCAGAAAACCTATAAGAAGCTTTATCTATCACGAACGAAGGCATTTGAAGGGTACACATTGTTTAAAGAGGGTCGTACATCTGTTGCTAACTTGCCTTCTTGTCCAGCAACATGAATAATCTATGAAAATGTCAAAAAAGTAATGAAATTTGAGCTCATTTATAAGAAAGATATAGCGGGCGAACTTGATATATTGACTGGATCGGTGCACACCATTTGACATGATGATTTAGGCATGAGACGGGTGTTAGCCCGACTTGTGCCAAAATTGCTTAATTTCCTTTAAAAACAGTTTCGAAAAACTGTCGCTCATGAGATGCTTTTAATGGACGATGTGGACAATGGGTAAATCATTACTTTTGCCGAAAATTGGGTGTACGACTATGAAATCGAAACAGCTCAAAAATCTTCAGAGTGGTGCTATCTATATGAGCCGAAACCCAAAAAAAAACACTACAAAGTCGTTAAAAAATTAAGGTGATGTGAACTGTTTTCTTCGATTTTAAAGGTGTAGGTGCAGCACACGGAATTCCTTCAACAAGGTCACTTGGTCAACGTTAAATATTATTTCAGTTTTTTAAAGCGTTTGCTTCCGGCGAAAGAGGCCAGAAATATGGAAGGACAATTCATGATAATGCACCACCTCACACATAACGCATTATACGCGATTTGACCAAAACAATGTCAATATCGTTATAGAAGCACCATATTTGCCAGATATGGGCCCGTGTGACTTTTTCCTAATTCCCCAAACTTAAATTGTCGCTTCAATGTGGAAAACATTTTGAGACGATTGAAGTCATCAAAGAGAATAGGCGGAAGGAGCTAAATGCCATTCCGAAATCTGCCCACCAAATGCTTTCAAAAATGAAAAAAAATGTTTGCATACGTGTATCGCCACCGATGGGGATTACTTTAAATTTTAAAATATATATTCAAGAATAATTAACAGTTGTTTTTTTACGTGTACACTCCAGTAAAATTTTGAACAGAAGGTATTAAATTTTACTGAAAACCCTACTCTTTTGCTCTGCAATTTAGAGAAAAGAAAAGTTTTATAGCTAACGAAAAAGTTTTTACCCATTTTGTTGTCATTAAGCTAATTAAATTTGACGCAGTCAGACTTTGCTGCAGGCAGAAGACGCACAAAGATGCGATATGCAGCTATTCAGCTGCAGATTAACAACATGGAACGCCTTTAGTTGTGCGCGTTACTCAACTTAAATCCAGCTTTGGGCTGAAAAGTTGTTTTTTACATAGTTTTGTGCATTGTATGCGAGAGTGTTTGTGTGTGTATGTGTTTGAGTGTGAATGTTTGTTTTGCTGTGTTGATGACATGGAAATATTTGCAAAAGTTTTTGTGTTCGAAAATTTTAAGGCAAAACAATGAAATTCTAATTTGTAAAAAGCTTGTGTGTAAAGTTGAAAATTGTATTTGACATTTTGGTGGCGAACACTAGCACAGTCATTCATACATGCACAAATACAAAAACTACACACTCACATACATTTTTACAGCGCATCAACACTAAGTTAGAGATGCGACTTGATTATCATATGATGTTCGCGCTCATTACGTTGCATGGCATTGTAATTACGTGTGTAGCAGTTTTTAACAGTTTCAACACTCATACACACACATCAGCATACATACAAATAGTAGCCATAAATTTAAAGAGCAGCACTTTCATTAAAGTAGCGGAAGCTTCTTTGAGGGTGTCTCGAAATACATATATATGCAAACTTATGCTGGCTGAATTCATGGTGGTATGCGTGTTTCTGGTTATCATGGTATTTGTGGTGGTTGCTGCAATTAACACTGGCGCACGAAGAGTAGAAGAGTTTTCATAGAATTTACAGTTATTATATTGTTAAAATTGCTCAAGTGCGCCTGTGTTATACTTGTCTGCTAAAACTGTTATGTATGTGTGTGACTGAGTGTGTGTGTGCTGTTCTTCTAAATGTGTTTGTGTGCATGAGCTGCAAAGTAGTTTTGATAGCATTATTTTATTTTTTGCCTTCTGCCCGTGGCTCGAGTTCTTCGAGTGGTATGAATATTTAATAAATTTGCTTAAATGTTAATTTAACATTTTCACTTATGAATAAATTATATTTAATTTTTTTTCTACTACTTCTTCTCTTGCTCTATCTACTGTTGGGGACAAGAAACTTTTAAGTATGATGTTCTACGACAGGAAGTTAGTCATAAGAGTTACGAGTTTAACGCATGAGGCAGGCAAGTTTTGGTTTAAAAAACTTTGGCCTTAAAGTTAAGTTTGCAAAACGCATCAACATTTTGGAACACATTTATTGTAGATTGCTTTTGATGCATTTCTCAAAAAAAAAAAAAGGCATGAAATAAATGGAACGAGTCTTAATATAAAAAAAGAGAAGCATGAAAACTTAAGGCAGTGGTCAAGAATTTTTATAAAATCGTTTCTTTTTTTTTTGATATTTCAAAAGTATAGTCTATCGAAAATATAATGTTAAATTTTTGTAAGGATGCTGACCTTAATTTCGCTTCTACAACCGTTTTAGTAGGTATCGAGTAACAGTTATTAATTTATATTAATTCACTTTATATAGAACCGGTAAAAAACAATATGTTCTTAGAACTTTAATTTCTAAAGAGCATCATTCTGGCAATTTTGAATATTTTGTTTATTTTCTAGTTATTCTATGTTTTTATTTTTCAGAAAAATAAAATAAAACAACACCACTCAGGTTCCTTTTCTTTGAGAGGGTCCCATTGAGCGCCATTTTGAACATGATCACCAATTTTTGTAGTTAAAAAAGAGCTTTTTTTATTAATGAGTATAACAATATACCTTGAAAGTTTAAATATCGTCTGAAAAATCCTAAAAATACCATATTGTTTCGAACACTCGACCACTGGCCTGTTTTAAATCGAAAGTCCAAGGGTCTCCAAACTCATGTGTACTAATCCAGCTAGCACATATTTTGATTTGTATCAAAAAATGTTATAATTCGGTGGTATTCGGTAGTTTTTTAAACAAATTTAGTCACAAATGGGTTGTATTAAAGTTTCAAATAAGTAATTTGTTACAAATCATTCGTTTTTTTGCAAATAAGTTAAACTACGGTGTTAATTATGTTACGAATAAATGCACTTGTTGTAAAAATGTTTCATAAAGTATTGAAAAAAATAAGTCATTTTAACGTTAAATTACAGCATTTTTACAATATATCTTTTTGCAGCACCTATAAAAAATGGTTGTGTATTGTAATTGTAACGAATACAGTAACGAGTTAGCAACCTTAATGTGATTAAGTTGATTTATGTTTTGAACAACTAAATGTTCAAAACTTCGGTTTGAAGATGTTTTTATTAAGGTCAAGGGAAGTCACTACAGCTAAATGTTTCCAATTTTGCTGTGACGCACTAAAATGCCATAAGCAAAATATAAATTTTTTGTTCACAAGAAATTCTGTTACCATGAAATTCATTTTTGTTTTATTTCAGCGTTTAACGAAACTACCAAATTGAACAAATTTTTCGCCTAATGGCAATGAATCATTGTGAAGTTATGAGAATTTGCTTTGTTGCAAGAAGGTTGAAATGAGGTTTTCATTCAGTTTCAAGAACTTTTGAAATAGTCATTGCAACCTTATGCTGTATTGAGGTTAATATTCAGTTGCTACATCTTTAGCAAACATTATTATAACTGAAAAAATGTATTTAGGAAAAATAATGTTGAATTGAGGTTTTTATTAAGTTGCAAGAACATTGAAAATAATCATTGCAAGCTTGTGCTGTATTAAGGTTATTATTCAGTTGATGCAAGTTTAAGAAACATAATTGTAACTTATAAAATTTTGCGTGATAAAAGAACTATGTATTGAGATTAGTATTCTGTTGCAAGTACTTAAGAAAAAACCATTGCAACTTATATAATGTAATTAGTTACAGAAACGTTGTATTGGAGTTATAATCCAGTTGCAAGAAATTTTTAATAAAATTATTTTAAGCAAATGCTGTATTAAGGTTATTATTCAGTTGCAATAACTTAAGAAAAAATTTTGTAACTTTTGTTATTTAGTCAGTTGCAAGAACTATAAATTGAGGATGTTATTCAGTTTCGTGAACTTTGGAAAAACGTATCTAAAAACTTCATGCTCGCCACTTTTGATTTTTTTTTCTACATTATGAATTTTGATTTGAATAAATTTGAATACGATTTTCTTTAGTATTTATTATTTTATTTAAGAGTTTTCAGTGCAATATGACACTAGGAACTTAAAAAAATGTATTTTGCTATATGTTAAAGATTATTAAGCGGAAATTAAATACTCGAAATATTTCTTACATCCAAAATATTTAAAAAAATTTTATTTTGTTTTAATATCTTTTTAATTCATTCCAATTTGTCTTTGACTTTTAAAATACACTCCAAAACATTATCACTGGCTAAATGAAAATTATAATAAAGTATTGTGTATGCAAAACATTTTTAAAATTTTTAAGAACTTATTTTTTTCAATCAGGAATATTTATGTCATCAGTACTTTTTCCTTGTTAAAAATCTGTTTTTATAACAAAAAATTACTTCAGTAAAACAAAATATTTGTTACATTCACGTTATCTTACCTGAATTGTAACGTAAGAAAAACATAACAAAAACTTTTTTGGATGTTTCAACTATGTTTCATCTTGTGGCGTGCAACTTAATTTTGTAGCAACAACACATTTATACCATTATTATAACACTTTTTTCTCCTAATTGCAACCTAATTTGTTACGAAATAAGCGTTAAATATCTGCTTTTTCAGTTATAATAACGTTGCAATTACGATTTATATTTTTATTGGCGACTCTTTTGCGACACTTTTACAACCTTTCTGTGCTATCTTCTTCTTCTTTTCGCACTGGAACTTTTTCCAAAACCATTTTTTTAAGTTTATCCAGGTGTTTTGGAGTTTTTTTTTAAATCAATACATCGAGGCTATACATAATGCAAACAAAAGATAAACATGCTGATTAGATTTTGATAATATCAATTTAGAAAATCTATATATTAATACGTAAACACAAAACTTTAGCCCCCCCCCCTGTTTAACAACTTTATAACAACATATTGGAATGAATGCTACATCATTTGAATGCTCTGGGTAATACGCACAATATAACATTGTGTGACCGATCCGACCTTTAATAAAATTTCAGACAAAATTCTTAGTAATTGCAAGAGAGAGACATCTTATGAATGTGTCGCGACTGGTCCGACTTTTCAATACCATCACAATGTTTTTTTAAAAATTTTTAAATTTAAATAGTAGTAATTCTGGTATTCCGACTTTTACATATGCTTTGGTTGTAAAAATTTACAACCAAAATGAACTATTAATTGAAGGTTTTCTGTATGACCTTCTTATTTATTATAATGCTAATTTTCTATGATTTAAATACAAATTCTAGTTGTTTGATAGTTTAAAATCTTTTATTGAGCTTAAGGTCAGGTTAGAAAAATTAATTGCTCTAGCGAATATTTCCAAAGAAACAACAACAACAACAACATTTTCAATATGAGAAGGAAAACATCACTTGCTGATTTTATTGCAATTTCGGGCCTGCTACACGCTTTTGTTCAATAGAATTAAACGTGTATTTTTCTGTGCCAAAAGATTTTGGAAAAAAAAAATATAACAAGTGCGTTTATCGTACTGAAGAATTCAATTTTTCATAAATTTTGCACAAATGTTGGTGTTTCTTTATTTAGTTAAAAAAAGTAACCTACTAAAATCCTTGATTTTTTATAGAAATCGTTAAAACTGTAAAATACTTTTCCATAATGTCTAAGAAAGGTGTCTATTAAATCGACATCCACTGATTTTTCTTAAATGCATTCGTAGCATACAAACTGCTGCCATTTAACCAAATGATAACGGATTTTGGTCATCCATAGCTTGTTAGAATGCAAAAACTAAAGGCCACATAAGATGTGAAATATAAAAATTGAAAATAAAAATGGCAATATATAATGACTTCGAATAATAAAAGTTTTATTAATATTTTGGGATAAATGTTCAAATTTTTTTTGAATGGATGTTCTTAAAAAAATGGATGTTCATGATAAAAAAAAAATCTGAAAAGTATAACAAATGATAAACCCAATGTGTCAGTAATTCGTCTGAAGACACTTTTCACTTTTTTAATCTGCTGATTAAGGCAGTATTCTAGTGTAGAAAATTTTCAAGAGTTTAGATATTCAAGGATATCTCATTGAAAGGATTTTTCAAAATTCCAATTGTTTTAGAAGTTATATCCATTATAGTGCATTCATTTAGACTGCGAAAATTCCAATTGTTTTAGAAGTTATATCCATTATAGTGCATTCATTTAGACTGCCTAAGATTTAACTTAAAAACTTTAAACGCGTTTTTCTCGAAACTACTTTTTCCAACACGATTGACATGATATCTAGATTTATAAAGAATCGATTAACTTAAAATTTGGTATGAGTTTTTTTTTATATATCCTTGTATGGCCCGAATTAGGATTCTGTAAAAATTTGGTTTTTTAAGATTTTTAAAAAATGCATACCTTTGAAAAAAAGACACAAAAAACTACTTTTTCAAACAGTCGCTATTTTTCGCGAAACTTGGCTTTCTTAGCCCAAACTAAGAATAAAGTGACATTCTTACTAATTAACAATCCTCTTTTTTTCAGATGACTAGAAGGGTTTTAATCGTGTCAACATGGAGGCACCTTTTTTTAACCCGCCGTTAGTGTTTTGGAGCATGACATACCCCAGAGACCTTCTTTTCTTCAATATCTTGTTTCAATAAGACTATTTTTTTGTTTAAATTGCAATGCACTAAAAATATTATTTTTTAATAGTAATTCAATCAAGAAATCAGAAGCGATCTGAATTTTTCGATAATTTTTTTTTTGTAGTATTTATACGACTTTTACTACTGGGGATATTACCCCACCACACTAATGGCGTGACTTTTTTCCACCACACTAACGACGGGTTAAGCACCTCCACTCCACCAGCCAGTAATTTTGTTTAAATTTTTTTGTTTGTATTATTGAAATATCTATAAATAAACACATATTAAAAAATAGATGCTACAAACATTAATTTTTTTCTTTTTTATCAGGATTGTTATATCCAGGATATAATAACAGCAAAGAGTTCTTTTAAGATTTTTTTTGTCAGAAAAAAATTTAAAAAATAAGCTGCACACTTTAAAAAAACGACTTTTCAGTATTCAAATTACACTATTGAAACAGCATAAAAAATAAAAGTTTTTCAAATGCAACGACACACATAAGACAAACATAAAGCGCGCGCTGAAAAAAATGTATATAAAATCTAAAAAAAATTGCATTATTCTTTTTAGAAATTTCTATTATTCTATTAATCTATTATTATTTAGAATTTCAGCTACAATATTTTACCAGGTGATGTATTGTGGGGTGTAGGGCAAATTTGTATCAAAAAGTCGATTTCGAAAAAATGGCACATAAGATAATTTCGCGCAAAGGAGTCGATATATTATTTGCTTATTTAGATGAGCAACTTTCAAAATTGGACGCGTTTTATGAACCGTTATAATGAAATTTTTTTGCTGGTGCATAACTGTAGCCGCTCTTTGATATGTTTCAGTATTTTGCAAGCTGTCGCTCCTGATGCTCAAATTTTTTAACAATTTATAATTTTTTTAATTTATGATCTAGTTTCTTGCAATGCCATAAGGTGAATATTAAATAAACCTAGGAAAAGTCGAAATTTCTGTTTTTTTTGAAGAAACTGTCGGTTCCGTAAATAAAGCAGTTCGAAGTTTATTGAAAGATTCAACTTATGACGTAAAAAATAAGAGAAATGGAAGAAAACCAAAGCTCTCCTTGCGTGATGCAAAATTATCAATGCGGTCAGCAAATCTATAAAGAGTGGGCCACAGAAATTAAATGACACTGTTGGTTAACTGTCTTAAAATCAACCGTTAATTGGGACTTAAAAAACTCTACCCACATTGTTCGACAGAAATTAAAGTCAATGCCTGGATTATTATTTCTTCAAAAACTTAACCGCTTCGAATTCGAAAGATCAAATACGAACACAAACAATGTACAGTTTTGTCTTTGACCATAACACACCTGTTAGATATGGTTACAATTTTTACATTGCAGATATTTCTTTTCCTGATGAGAAAAAGGTTAATTTGGATGGTCCGGATAGTTGTAATTCATACTGGAGAGATTTGGGTAAAGGACCACTCTAATTTTCAAAGATGAATTTCGGTGGTGGTTCATTAATGGTTTGGGATGATTTTAGGTAGATGGATTGCTGGAGATTGCTTTTACAACCACTCGCATGAATTCTGAAGATCACACAATATTATTGAAAACAAATCTGCTTCCATATTTACAGAAACGTCCCATGAAAAATAAATTTTTCCTCGTTCTTGACTGGAATCAAAAAATGTTTAGATTTTGCAAGGCCCAGCCTGTTTCCTGGACCTAAGTCCAATTGATAACGTCTGGGGAATAATTGTAAGAAGAAAATAAGCAGTAAGACAGAGTTTTGGACCTTAAAATGGACATGATTGACGCATCGCAGTCAGTTGATCAAAGTGTTTGAATAAACCTTTTTCAAAGTATGCCCAATAGGATTTTTTAACTGATTCAGAAGAATGGTCGCTCCACTAATTATTAATTAAAATAAAACTTCATTACTAAACACAAACGTGAAAAAATCCGTTATTTATGCAAAATATATAGGAGCGGCTATAGTTTTGCACCGCCTAAAAAAAATTTTAATTTATAACACTGTTAATAGGTTAGGTTAAACCGGATGCCTTCGTGAAGGCTCACATAGACCAATTCAGGTCCTTAGTGGTACTGGTAGCGAACAAAAGGAACCTTTGTGTTTGTTTTAAAAGTCTTTAAAGACTTGCTTTGAGTTCGCAAACCCTAGGAGGGTTTTTTAAGGACACCCTACATCTTTAAGCGACGGGAATGTCGATGAGCCTAGGTATTTTAGTCTCGATCTAAGTAGGGCGGGGCATGTGCATAGTAGGTGCTCCAGGGTCTCCACTGTGCCCGGTTCCTTGCACTTCCTGCAGTTGTCATCCGTGGTGATGCCAAGCTTCCTCGCGTGGGCTGCCGTCATGCAGTGACCAGTGAGCATGCCCACTAGTGTCCTGCAATCTTTGCGCGGGCGTGCCAAGATGAACAGAGTTCGTTTTTCGCATTGTGCATTGCACATGATTTTCGAGATTTTGCACGTTGTCGTATCTCTCCATCTACGATTCACTGCTAGTGTGGCTCTTCTTTCGAGGTTCCTGTACAACTCTTGTAGCGGAGTAAGTACATGTTCTGCGAGTTCTGATTCCAGCCCGGCGCCTTCCTTTGCTAAACCATCTGCCATCTCGTTTCCCTCAATGCCCTGGTGGCTAGGGACCCAGTAGATGCGCACTCTTTTCGAAGCGCATAGTGCATCTAGTGCATCTCTGCCAGCCAAGACACTTTTGGACTTGGTGCTAGCGGAGCGCATGGATTTGATCGCCGCTTGACTGTCAACGAAAATGTTGATGTTAGAGTGTTGTGTGTCCATGCTGAGGGCTATCTCAGCAGCCTTCCTTATGGCAAATATTTCCGCCTGGAAGATACTGCAGTGGTTCGGCAGTTTATATGGCTGCCTTATATTAGGCTCTGCGCAAAACACCGCCGCACCTACCCCCGTACGCATTTTGGAGCCGTCGGTAAATATGTTGACCGCCAGCTGTGATTGTTCTATACCTTTGCACCAGTTGTTTGGTCCCAGAAGAGTTCGTACTTTGAAATTGACTATCGTGCGAGGTACCATGTAGTCCGTGCTACTAAGTACATCCTTTCCGATTGTACAATGTCCAAAATTTTGGATGTGCATGTTGCCTGCTGCCGTAAGGCGTTGTGCCGTTTTTCCGGCTATTAGTTTTGCGTGTATGTCCAGGGGGTCCATACTTAGAATGGTTTCAAGCGCTTTAGTTGGAGTTGACTTCAGTGCCCCCGTGATGCATAGCGCTGCCTGCCGCTGAGTTTTCTCCAAGTGCCTGAGGAATGTTGATTTGTTCACAGCCGGCCACCACACAATAATCCCATAGAGTAGAATAGGACGCACTACCGTTACATAGATCCAGTGCATCAGAAAGGGTGAGAGACCCCAGGTACTGCCTAGCATCTTTTTGAATGTGTATAGTGCAATGGTGGATTTCTTCACCCTTTCTTCCACGTTGGTTTTCCATGACAGCTTGCTGTCTAGGACGACTCCTAGATATTTTGTGTGATTTTTCGGTATGAGACGTATATCGTTCAATTTCGGTGGTATCCACTGTGGTATCTTGTACCTTTTCGTGAACAGAACCAGATCCGTTTTCTCTGCGTTAATACTAAGACCGACTGAATTTGACCATCTAAGTACATCTTTGAGTGTGCTCTCCATTATGGAGCTTACTGTTGATAGACATTTCCCTACTATAACAATGCTTATGTCGTCTGCATAGGCAGTTATCCTCGGGGCTCTACCTGCGAACTTTTCGAGTAGTTCATTAACTACAAGATTCCATAGTAGTGGCGAGAGGACCCCTCCCTGGGGTGTCCCACTGCGAGCTTCCCTTACCATGGATTTGGTGCCCCACTCAGCCCGCACCTTTCTGCAGCTTAGCAACTTGTCTAACCAAAGGTTTATTGCCGGTGGTGCCTCTATTGCACGGAATCCACTAAGGATTGCGGTGGTTGATACATTGTTGAATGCACCTGAGATATCTAGAAACGCCCCGAGTGCGTATTCCTTGTGGTGGAGGGCTTTTTCTATGGTTACTACTAGGGAATGTAGTGCCGTTTCAACCGATTTCCCTTTCGTGTATGCGTGCTGGTTGGTTGATAACTGGAATTAATTGTTTCTTAGGTGCAAGTCAATCAGTTTCTCTAGCGTTAATAACACTGTTAATAACACAACACAAATTTTGAAAAATATTTTTTAAACTTATTGTTTTCTTATGTCCTTTTTAGCTGCATTTTTGCTTTTTTCGAATGATTCTTGAGAGACGGGAATGTCTTAAAATGCAGGTGCGGCTATATTTCTGCACCGCAATGTATAACAACTCATGATCCTTTTTTTGATCATATACGCCTACTTTTAGAACAATTTATGGGAAATCAGATAATAAAGATTATTAAAAACGCAAAAGCTAAAGCTTGAAGTTTATAGAAAATTTTAAAATTACTGTGGCTCAATTTAAAGATATTTAATTTAAAACAGAAAAAACATAACGCTGGCTTTAAATAATTATTTAATTTCATCACATATTTTATTGAACACTTTTAATTTTTGCTGGCCCAAGTACAAATTTTCAGTTATTACAACTCGCTCGCTCAATTGTAATTAGCGCACATTATTGCGTATCTACAGGATGCACAGAGATGCGTGTTGTGCATAAATTTCAATCAGAAATCAACAAAATTAAATTGATTACTCGACAAAATATGATCAATAAATGTGAAAACATTTTTCAATATGACCAGTTATTGTTGTTGTTGTCGTTGTCACTGTAAACGCCATAAAAACACTCACATGATAACTGTAGAGGAGGTAGAAAATTGAAATAAATAATAAATAAATCACGCCTATGCAAATTTATCATATTTAAAAGAGCATAAATAAGAAATATGCGAAAGTTATACGCCTGAATTTTCTCCATCAATTCATATGAAGATGACTTTTTAACAAATTTGCAAAAGTTCTGCCAACTTTAATGGGGCAAAAGTGAGGCAAAACCAAAAGAGGGAGAAAAATAACTTTACAACAAACAACAACAACAGAAAACTGTTGAAATATGCGTTATTTGAAGAAGTTTTAAATTATTTATATGCATGTCAGCGTATATGTAATGATAACAGCGGCATGGCACAGCACGGATGTGCGCAGTAATGGTAACGGTGTGGAATATAACGCTCACCCAAACAGTGGTGTTTCCAAAATAGCTAGCTGAGGGGCAGCTAGCTCCAGTGTGCTTGCGTTTTTTCCTAAAATTGAATTGGCTTTGCTTAGATCAATGAGTGGTGTCGCTCCCAACAAAGTTACCTGTGTACATCACTGCTCTAGCAGCACACTCGTTGGGGAAATATTTATGCCGTTGGGGAAAATAAAAATAATATTCAAAATTTTGCAAAGTATGAATTGTATAACTTTTGCAACTTTCAAATGACGCTGATGCTGCCGTCACCACCGTCGCCTACAACTTGGTCTTCAGGTATTAAATTATTGCCACGTTGCGCTGGTTGGCAAAGCTGTACACTTCGAAACGGGATGGGTTCTCAATTCTCTATTTATTGCTGGGTGTTTGTGGTGTGGACTCGGATGTTAGCTGTTGTTGTTGGTTTTGTTGGGAATTATTTGCTGTTTATTTTCAGTTATGTTGAAATATTTGCGGTTGGGTGCTCATGGGTTGCCCTTTGAAATTTATTGTGTATTGTTTGTTGTTTTTGTTGTTGTTCGAAAGTCGCCTAAATACAGCAACATGCAAAATAAATAAAAAAACGTACAATTTTAAATAATAAACTCTAGAAAGAAATAAGAATTATTTTGTATGTGCTATAAATTCGGCTAAGGTAATATTTATGTCTTTTTATAGCTGTTGAATATTTACATGTAAGCAAAGCTGACGAGTTTATTGAAACATTGTTTATGTTGTATTTTTGTGCGCTCACGGTTCAAGAGATAATCTTATCGTCATATTTATGAGGCACCTAAAAGCAGGCAAACATTTATTTTATCGAAATGCGGTAATGGCATGTGGCAACAGTAAAGTGTTCATGCGGCTTGGCATAATATTTTTGTTCAATTGCTTTGGTACTTATTTAGGTTTATCTAGAAAAGTTGAGCTCGGCAAAGTTTTAACAAACTTTTTTGACAAATTACATTAACGTGTTTTCTTATGTTAGAATTTATTTATGACTTCCTACAAATTTGAAAAAGATTTTTTGTGCGAAAACTTTTCTTTAATACTTACACATCACATTTAACATCAGCGAGTCGTCTAGCGCTGAGTTTTGCAATCTTGGATTGGAACCATCACACTTAAGCATCGTACCATCATCTTCAGGCTGTGGAAAGAATGATAGTATTGATGTCACTTTGCCACCACTGTGGGTTGTAGAAAGCTGAGGATTTGTATTAAAAGAATTATTTGTTTATTGTTTTTTTTTTTTTAAATAAACATACCGTTCCTCTTTTGAATGGGCGATTATTTTGTGTCCAACGTATTTCCGTATCGGGCACTGAACCGGCGACAATGCATGTTAGATTGTACTGCATACTCGAGGAAAAAACTTTTTGCTTATTAGTTAAATTCACAGAGACGGGTTTTACTAGAAATTAGAGAAAAGATAAAGATGAAATCAATGTTAGTGATTTGTGGAAAACAATAAAAAAAGCTTAGTGTAATAGTTATTCACAGGTATCTGTTTCAAGCACTAACACACTCAGGTGAATGCGATTAAGGTTTTTCTCTTTAGAGATGATGTCTCTTTAACTTGGCCGAAGGATTCTACTCTCCGATGAGCTTTGAACCGACAGATCTTTAAAAATAGATTTTTATATGGATGTGTGTAGCATTACGCGCACCTTACACGGTAAATAATTTGACGTCAATCAGGTATATGTGTTAGTAAATATTTGTTTGTATGCGTTATACAGACAAATTGATGGCTTGATTGATCAAAATCTAAGTTTTTAGATATTTTGCAATGCTGGTCAAGCGGCTGGATGTGAGTTAGGGCTTGATTGATCAATCTTTCGTCATTTCGTTTGCTTTCGTCGTGCAGTAAACATGACTGCAGGAAAAAAAGAGCTGTAAATAATAAATTTAAGAAGACAAACACAATATGACGGTATGATTGATGTGTGTAAGAGCTAGCATCCCTCCAGGGAATGAAAACATTCCCTGATATAAATGGGAAATATTCCATGGAATATAGAAAGCATTCCCTTCCGTTGGGCACACCACTTCTTTTTTTACATAGCTGTTTTTTTCATGTCATTAAAGGGAAACATTCCTCTCCGCTGTGTTATAAATTAATGTGGAAACATTCCTCTCCGCTGTCTTAAAAAGCTAATTGGAAGCAGTCCTCTCCCGTGTTCTAAGAATTAATGTGGAAACATTCCTCTCCCTTGGTATGAAAATGACCGGCTTGGATTCGAACCCGGGACTCCTGAGCAATAGTCAAGCGCGCTACCACTAGACTATCGAATTCTATAACAAGCGGCTGGGAAACAATGATATTCATATTTTCTGTAGTCACTGCTTGACAATCAGTAAAAATTTCTACATGCATTCTTAAAGAAGCTGTTTGTTGTGAAACAACATAAATACAAAACTACCCTTAAGCTTCCGAAAGATACAGTGGGGAATGTTTCTTTATCACTTTTAGATGGAAGCCTTCCAATTTTTCCTGGAGGGATAAATTCACACCTACACATTCTGGACGTCAATCATTGACCGTGTAAGGTGCGCATTAGCCAAAATATAATATGGCAACACTCACTTCGCTCGTCAAATTGGCCATAACTTAATTACTATAGGTTGTCCATCCGTTTAACGTTTTCTCGCAAGAAAGAAGATATAAACCCGTTAAATTGAAGAAGAGAGCAAAAGAGTAATTTTTTAATGACAAAATATAGCTCAAAAAAATGACTCAATATCCTACTTTTTCGTTGTATTAAATACCCAAAGATACTGCTTTTTCTACTACGTTTCTTACTACTTGGTTGTTTTGATTGAAAACTTTATTGAGTTTTTATAGTTTTTGGTTTTAAGTGTTTTGTTGTATAAATCAATATTGAAATAATAAAGGAAATGTATACAGCACACATCCCTGTAGTTCGGCTGGCGGCAGCATATCCCTTTGGACATGCCATTTCTCACACCTTTACAGGTACGGCCCAATGGGACTGGAGAATTATAAAGCGCATGGTAATGCACGTCGATGTGTTAAAAGGACGTACAAGATAAGAGGCGAGGGGCATGCCCCTATCACTGGGGGTATATGAATTCTCATACCAAGTAGTAGGTCCAAGTTTAAACTAGGAACCTGGGATATCACAAAAAAATTTAATTTTGTGAATATATGTGTTTTTTTAGCTTTGAAGTTACAATAAGCAAAAGAAGAGTCAGTGTAGAGATAAACTTCATTGAAAACATGTTTTTAATACAGATTGAATGTTATCTTAGCATTTTGCTTATAAAAGTTAATATATGGGGTAATTCCGCCAAAAGTGCCCTTTTTTCTTTTGAAAATGGATAAATGTAAAACAAAACTGAAGCAACAATAAGTAAGCATGCAGACTGGAAGCTTTTTAGCGACGCCAGAATTTTTATAAGTATACATTGCTGAAAAAGGTCTTAGCTCGAGAGCATGTTTAAGGCATCGCTGCTCTAAAGTAAGTTGAAATTTCTTGAGATCATGAAATCGATTTGTAGGAATTTTGTGTGTTTTGAGTGGTAACAGGAATAACGTAAAATGCCAGGAATGACAAATTCGTCTTTTTTTGGAGATTGCAGGTATCAGAGATAACTAAAACACTTTTTCGCACGTATTTTTCATATATTTGATAACTACTTTAATTTGTTATACTAAATTTCGTTTTAGTCTATCACTTACTGAATACACAGTTGGTTATAGAAATGACAACTTTATCCTAGTTTACACTCGTAAAGACTTGACAGTCAAGGTTTACATATTCCCTTTTGAACTTGGCCCTTCAATTTACACAAGAGAAAAAATTAAAAAGTTTTAGGTGATCAGTTTTGATCAACAGCTTCTATTTACTAAACTAAAAAGTTGATCATGTAAACAAATATATTAACTTAGAGTCAGTTCTAAAAACGGATATGGATTTCTATATATTTAATGAAAGACAAAATTGTAAGCTTTATATATAGTATATATTTTTGACACTTATCTGCTGAAAATTTTTGAGAAAAGAACGGTTTTATTGTTGTATTTGCTTTTTAAAAAGCAAAAGTAGTATAACACTTCACAAAATTAAAAATATTGCTTATATTTATTGCATTTGTTTTTTTTAATATATTATTTTATAATCTTTCAAATCACATGTCAATATTTTATATCTATTAGATAGTGGTAAAGATATAGATATTTTTTGAATTGTACCAAGCAAAAATTTTAAAAATCGATAACTCGTTAACAAGATGAGTAATCGATTTCTTGTTCAACCAAACAAATTTTTTTTTGTTCTGAACAAAAAAACCTTTTTCAAATCGTGGCGCCCCAGTTATTGTAATCGTGCTCTAATTTTTTTTTTCTGATAACAGCAATATATAGAACAACTACTTTTTTTAAAAAAAATACACAACGAAAAACTGAAACATAACTAATTTCAGAGAAGACTACAAAACCCTGGTTGTCATTTATATTTGAGAGAGAATATATTTTTTTTTACAAAAAAATCCGTGTTAAAACCATTTTTGCACCATTTATTCGAAATTTTCAATGTTGTATAATTTTGGTAACATAACTTTAATAGGGCTCAAACTTAAGGCTCAAAAAAATCTAAACTCAAGTTAAAATCGGAATAAATTTAATGACTTCAATTTGTTGGAGTCATTTCAAATAGGAACTATACATTTTTCGATTTTTATAATTTTTTCTTTTCGATATGCTAGAAAAGAGCACTTTAAGGATTTTTTTAAAAAAAGTACAGTTAAACAGCTACAAATTTTTTCCGTATTTTGGTTTTTTTAAATTTTTTGCAAAAAAGAGCTCAAGATTATGTTATAACTACCCATAAAGTTGTTTGTGTTTTAATTTTGCATTTTTAGATTTTTTGGAATTTTTTCGTAAAAATACTCAAACTGGAGATTTTCGAACCGTTAGGAAAAGCTTAAAAAAAATAAAATGGCTATTTCAGCCCTTAGAAAGTCATTGACCGAGCTTGTATTGATCAATTGTGTTGTGCGTGTTCTTAAATGTTTGAACACAAATGATCGAAAACTGGACTAACAAGTTTTATGCCGACTCCAAACGGCTTATGTTCTCAAAAAACTGTTGGTAGATAGAGTGGAACGAAATGTATGGAAGCAAAAAAACTTCATCGGCTTCATATATTTTTGAAAAGTCTTCGTAAAAACAAAAATTTCTGCATCCTTGGTTTTTTCCTGCGACATAACTTTTGACTTTGCCCAAAAGTTTTTGTTTTTTATTGCCATATTTTTTTTTCACTGAAATTTTCCTTTTTTAATCTGAAATCGAAAAATTTAAGTCTTAATTTTTTTGATAAAAACCTCTTAATTAAGTCATAATTAACAACCTGTCATGAGTTCTCTATGATACCATGTACGCGCTAGAATACATTCGGGTTCAAAGTTTACCGAAATCTGTCATTCGCCAATATCTCCGCTTCTCTATGTCGGACATAAAGTATGTTTAAAACAAAATTTTAGATCAGTTAGTTATCTTAAAAAATACCCCTAACAGTTTTAAAGTAAAAGCAACAATTTTAACACTATGAGACTGTTTATGTTTGAACAGTGCAAAGTATAAATTTCTGAGTATAACAGATATTACTTTTATTATTACAGTACTTATTTCACATATATATAGATTTAGCCAGAGCGAATTTCAAAAGAGCATAGCACTGATATGCTAAGGACACATTCGACAGGTATTGTAAAAAAAATGTATACTACAAAAATTCATTTCGAACATGGTATAATGAAATTTGAAATAAAGGCTGAATAGGTTGTATGCTATTTTAAAATCTTCAAACCTTGAGATTGCAATAATTGCAACTGCAATTTAAAAAAAATTACAGGTATTGCGAATTTTTACAAGTAACGCAAAATTTCCTTAATGTCAGTGGACAAGTTCTTTCATTTTTATAGGCTGAAAATGATCTTTACTACTATAATAGTTATGAACTAATAGTGTACTAATTTTTGTGTACGCCCATTCCACGCATAGCGCAATACTTTTTTTCAAAAATTATCCTAATGGCTTTCGATTTATCTTAATTTTCGGCTAGAGGTTCCTATTAAAATTGTAAGAACATAAATTAATTTATTTTTTTATCGTCATTCGTTGATAAGTTATGGACCTTTCAATTATGCAAATCGTCCGAAAACGCCAGAATTGGAAAATTTTTAAATAATTGTTTCTATGTCAGTTTTTATCCAATTTTTATAAATGAGATACCGTTAGAAAGGTATTAGAAATTAGTTTCTGGAAAAAATATATAATTTTAAAATTTTGGATGTTAGGGCTGCCAACATATTAAAAAAATTATTTGACCAACATTTTTTTCATAAGTTTCGATGACCTTACACTTGACCCTGGTAGGGAAAACTGGTAAATACCGAAAAAAAACTTTTAATTTTTTTTACTTATATTAGTAAAAAGGTGAACAAAATTTTGATTGCCATATTGAAGATTATTAAATTTTAACAGATTTTGTTCCAAAAAATTTTAAAATCGGTCTCAAAACAAAAAAGTTATGATGGTTTGATCACTTATATTAAAAAGTCCTCTGAAGCTGAATATCGTCGAGGTTTAATCTCCCTATTATTGATGGGAATAAAACTTTGTAACTTTTGTGTGCCGGTTATAGCTTGCACATTTTTAAATTTTGACATCAACTCAGCTTCAACACTTTCAACGAATGCGTTCTTGAATAATACAAAAGGTCAGTTGTATTATTCACAAAGTCGTTCGAAGGCTGAAAAGAACAAAAAGCTATGTATAATATTATAATTGTTTTTTACATAGTCCGAAGCTTTTTTTGGGTGTGGAGCAGGAAGATGAAGTCTTATCCTTTCAAAGTTCTGTATCGTTTACGTACACTCGCGCTCAAAAAAAAAAAACACCGAGTTAATAATTTGATAACAAATATATTTTTCTTGAATTATAACACAATGTGCCAAAGCCATAAATAAAAAGCACATCCAAACTTTACAGAAGTTCTTATAGAAGTACATGTTGAGAGTCCATTGAACCTGATTTTACCTGTCAAGGTCATCACTTTTTTTTCAACTTATTTTTAAAGTGTTCGAATTGTGTTGTGCCGACATTAATTGCATGTTTACAGCCTATTGCAAATGAAAAATAAATTACTTTTTTTTCAACAGAATTAGACATAATGCTGTGTAATTCTTACCAGTACTTCAGTAATATTTGAAAATTTGACTTTTATTTATAACATAACATAACATAACATAACATAACATAACATAACATAACATAACATAACATAACATAACATAACATAACATAACATAACATAACATAACATAACATAACATAACATAACATAACATAACATAACATAACATAACATAACATAACAAACTGAGTTAAAATTAAGTAATTTCGTGAGATAATTTTGAAATAGTACAGAAGCGTTCACACCGGGTTTAGATAATTTCGTTTGACGTTTAATTTGTTTTCCTGTGCATTACTTATTATCATATAATTTTTGAACAAAATACAGAAGCATGAATCCAAAAGAACTTTCAAGAGTTGTTTTATTTAATTTTAATGAGCTTGAATATACAGAAAAATACAGAAATACAGAAAAAGAAAGATACAGAAAAAACAGCTCCAGACGCAACTCTTAATATATGTGAAGATTTCTGCGTGCCCCACGCAACCTATCAATCCGGTCCGCCCAAAGCTTGACCAAGTACTCTTCTTGGCACATAACTTTCTTTTCGTATTTTCTTTTTCCTTTATTTTCAGTATATTTATTTTAATATCAAACTCCTTCTCTATTCTTGTTGATTAAGTTCAAAATGATAACAAGATTATTAATATGTCAAAAAAAAGGTGTGTTTTATGCACACAATTTTCAGATTTCCGGGTTGCAAGTGTATTGTAGCCTAATTTCGTGAGTAATTTAAACGAAATTAGCTTATTAGAGGTAATTTACGAAATTAACCAATTGCATGGGAAATTACCATTATTATTATTTAATTTCAGACGAAATTACACAAAAGCTCGAAATTACGTAATTTTAGTAATTTTATCATAGTATTAAACTCTGTTGAAACCTGAAAGACGTTTATTTTTATATAAGTAAAAATTAGCATTAGGTATGTGTTTTCATAAAAGCTAGAATCGCACAATTTTAATGTTAAATTTTTGGAAATTGCATACGATTATGCTATCAAAGATTGTTAGATTAGAAACTTTAATCTAGTCTACACACAGAGAATAAAATCCACTATCGCAACCGAATTAGTGCCCTACCGACTAAGTTGCTGATTGCTGATAACTTTTGAAAGGGTGATCACCTCAACTACCTGGTTTTCTGCGCTCATAGTGCGCTCATAGTTTTATGAACCTACCTTAATTCTTTCAACCTCCATTCAGTTGAATGAACGAACTTTTAAATCGTTTTAACCTAACGTCAGTTGTGTGAACGTATAAGCTATTTATTTTAACCTACATTCGATTGTATGAAAGGAGCTTTTATCCGTTTTAGCTTCCACTCGTTTGTATGAATGAACTCGTCATAATTTTAACTTAAATCGTTCAGATATAGCAATAGATATTAATTTTATGATAATTTTATGTTCCGGAATTTTCACTCACTGGCATTGATGCCGTACAAGGACCACCTGAGACACCACCTGAGTTTAGTCCCGTTAGTTTAGTAAAAAACTTACACGATTATTCGCTCCTCCGTGATGATTAATATTACAAAAGCAAAGAATTCACATATATTTTAAAACAGAGACATCTATTAACATATATTTTTCACAACACTTTAACTAGAAAATGTCCACAAAACGTTTGAAACCAATCACGATGAAACACTGTGAAACTGTGACAAGCGTCTTGCGATTAAGGTCGGCTCACTTAACTTCGTGTTTGTGGAAGCATGTCTGGTTGACTGATGGTTTGATAAGCTTTCAGTAGCATGATTCACAGTGGATATTGACGCAAGTAAAGAGTTATGATTAATTAAATAACCTTCAAAACTCGATTGTAACGTAAAAATAATTCTATTGACATAACTTACAATGTGGTTGTTACAATAGCTAATTTTGCAATGGCTTCGGTTAGTTACCTCAGATAAATAATGCTTCTTATAATGGCAAGAGGAGTTGAAATCATTAAAATTTCGCGGTTAAAGCAACTAACATGTCATATTTTTATTTCAACTGAACAAAAATTTGGAATTGAGGGGACTGCAAAGGAACGATCTTTCGCGGTAATTAGAAAGCAATTGTGCTTATATCATTCCGGTTACATGATATTAGCGGTAATTAGAAAGCAATTGCGCTTATATCATTCCGGTTACATAGAGCTAATTTCAGTTGTAGCAACTTTCTTTCGATTACCCCAAACAATATTCATTTCCCGCAACCTTACGCCTATAAATTAATTTTCTGAGTGTTTCTTTCAAGTCTGTTTTACTACAATCCATTAATTTTTAATCATGAATATCATTCATTTAACAGTATATATCCTAAGATCTAATAAAGATTGAAAAAATTGTAGTCAGATTTGGAATCAGCTATCTTAAATCTATTGAAATTGCCTCCAATATTGGAAAAACATAGAATTGTCTTGAAAACCGTGATGATTAAGGATATTTTGGAGTTGGAAGATATTATTATATTGAAATGAAGTTTTGAATATGATTTTCTATCTTATAATTATTGATACCTATCATGTTTACCGCAATATAAATAATTTTTAGAAATATATTATTTTCAAGGACATTCAGAAGAAGGCATTTGGAGCCAGATAGATCGCAATGAAATTTTGTATGTGCTAAGTTTATCCTATTTTAAGCTTATTTGGCCTTAATTTGTAACGATTTTTATGATTTTTAAATAATATGTCATTTTCAAAGACATTTTGGAATAAAAAGATGACGTTATATCGGAAAAAAGTTCATATCATATAATAACTTATAATCATATAATAACTTCATCTAAAAATCTTTGCAATATAATTTTTTTTATAATTTATGTCATTTCTAAGGATATCTTAGAGCAGGAAGATGTGATGTCCGACTGAAACCGGAATTTTGGCCGAAACCGAAACTGGTTATTAATATGAAAATTTAAGTTTTTGCAAATAATTTCTTTTATTAAAAGGAAACATAAGTACTTTCATACACATAAGAAAAAAAAATTTAATATAAAAAAAGTATTATTTGAGTGTTGAAATTAATTGAAGTTTATAATATTTAATTGAAGTGCGATAAATTTCATACTTTATATAATGAAGTGAATTGCATACTTTATATATTCCGTACACACTTAAAATAGTATGCACCTACAATGTACATTTTTATAGAACTACAAAACAAAGTTTTTTTTTAAATGTTTTGTTTTATAAAAATATAAATATTTCGTTATATTTTCCTTTATTTCACACACACAGAATTCGTTTGTAATTTTTGCTATCAATTTTTGGCTTCAGTATCTATAAAACTTTAATAATAATTGCAATAAAGATGATAAAATCAAAAATAATACGAACGCATAAAATTAAACAAAATGTTTTGTGTTAACACGATAAATAAAATTATAGGCGAATTCATAATTTTTGTTTTGTATAAAGCGTTGTAAAAATTTTTATTAAACCAAATTTATGTGTTTAAATTAAATAACTAATGAAAGAAATTTTTACCAAAATCCGCAACCAGCCGATAGTGATCAGAACATCACGAAATTTTGTGTACCTCCTTTTCATGTTTGTACTAACCGAACCACTTTTTAAGGTTTTTATACCTTTAGTCTTTAAAAAATGTCGTGATTTTAAGGACAAACTTGATCAGGAAACATAACATAACATAACATAACATAACATAACATAACATAACATAACATAACATAACATAACATAACATAACATAACATAACATAACATAACATAACATAACATAACATAACATAACATAACATAACATAACATAACATAACATAACATAACATAACATAACATAACATAACATAACATAACATAACATAACATAACATAACATAACATAACATAACATAACATAACATAACATAACATAACATAACATAACATAACATAACATAACATAACATAACATAACATAACATAACATAACATAACATAACATAACATAACATAACATAACATAACATAACATAACATAACATAACATAACATAACATAACATAACATAACATAACATAACATAACATAACATAACATAACATAACATAACATAACATAACATAACATAACATAACATAACATAACATAACATAACATAACATAACATAACATAACATAACATAACATAACATAACATAACATAACATAACATAACATAACATAACATAACATAACATAACATAACATAACATAACATAACATAACATAACATAACATAACATAACATAACATAACATAACATAACATAACATAACATAACATAACATAACATAACATAACATAACATAACATAACATAACATAACATAACATAACATAACATAACATAACATAACATAACATAACATAACATAACATAACATAACATAACATAACATAACATAACATAACATAACATAACATAACATAACATAACATAACATAACATAACATAACATAACATAACATAACATAACATAACATAACATAACATAACATAACATAACATAACATAACATAACATAAAGTTCTAGTAAAACTAAGAAAAAAAATATAAAAGTTTGCCTTCCAGATAAATTTTACCAGTAATGGTGCCAGTTATAAAAAAGCTTTGAATTATTCATATATTGCTCACCAAACCAGGTGATTTTTAGCGAACAAGAATATTACTTAGTTGTTTTTGCAATTTTTTTATTTTTGAGTTTATGCTGTATTAAAATCTTGTTGTAAACAAAGCAATATGTTTCGTCATTTATGAGTACATATTTGAATTTTTTTTTTTTGCTAAAAAAGCCTGATCAGCATTTCGTTAGTGACACATCTGAACTTTGAGGAACTAAGCCTACTAAGCTGCTTTCACTTTTTCAAAAAATAAGGCTATTTTCAATTTAGTTTGGGAACGAGCGAGTTGAAATGGAAAGATGTTTCAAAAAAGCAATAATGACTTTTTGAGCCGTTTTAAGGTCTATCTTTTTAGCCATGCTAAATATATAACGTTTTATATACATACAAATCATACCAAAAACCTGTTTTTCAATTATGTTCGTACAAAAAAATATTTACGCTCACACTCTGAAGCTAATTTTACGAAAAAGTGATTATGGAATGAGAAATTGTTAAAGTCATTTAAGAGGTTTTAATAATAAAAAGGATTGAAAATGGACAAATTTTGGTAGTTCCAGCTCTTATTACGATTTGAAAGTATCAATATATGATAAAGGTCAATACTTTGAAACAAAGATTTTTCCTTTAGTATCTTTAATTTGCAATACACTTACAAAATTTTAAGAGCCTTATTTTTTAAGAATTAACTTTTCGAAATTGCGTTTAAAAAATTTTCAAAACTTAATAACCTTGTGTGTATCGTAAGGAAATTTGGAAACAACTTCAAAATTTTCTTGCTGATGAAGTTGTATACTTTTAAAACATGCGAGCATAGTTTAAGGGTTTTTTTTTTAAAACTATTGACTAGAATTAAAAAAAAAACTTGCGAACATCAAACAACATATCTGTGGAGTTTTGACAAAACAACCTAAGTCTGTCTGAAATTCATAGACAAAACAACTTAAGTCTATATGAATTTCGTATCAACTTAAAAGGTTTTGTCAATGAATTTCAGATCGACTTAAACTGTTTTGTCAAAACTCCACAGATATTATTTAGTATATATATGAAATTTTTTAGTTTTTGTCCTACTATGTGCATATTTAAGCCTTTCGCAGTTTGGAATAATTTTCAAACTCCAAAATGGTGCCAACGTTTTCTCAGCTTCTAAAAGAGATAAATGAAAAAGTCTAGGTACATATGAAAGATAATACTAAAATTTATAGACTACCCATTATCAGCCAATTTGATCCACATATTTATTTTTTGGCGACATTGGAAACGTTTAAAAAAACATGTTTTTAATTTTTAGTGATTATTGAGTATATTCTTATACCTTTTGAGATAATATATAGAATACAAAAATGTTAAGCTCAATCGGACTTATAGTTTTTCTGCAATCTTTGGCACCATTTTTAAAAATGCTGTTTTGAGAAAATCGCGTTTAAAGTTTTAATTGAACATGCAATTTATTCGATTGTATGCAGATTATGTTATGTATATATATATATATATATATTTTTCCCATCCATATTTTTTCCCATAAAAAATCGAAATTCGAAATTCGAAAAAAATTTTCAAATGAAAAAACCCACTCAAAGACTGGGATAGATTATTTCCAAAAAAGCCTATTGCAAAAATTATTTAAAACTTGTTTCTATTTCACGTACTTTGTTTCACTCTTGAAAACATATCCAATACATCTGTGCATACAAACTTTATACATGCTCAGTTACCATAATCCTTCAAATTAAATACTCATACATCAACCTGTCATGGCGCATTAGCTGGAATCAGCAGACATCATCATAAGTCAATAACTGCACTTAAATAAAGTTCAACTACATTTTACCAGAGGGCGTTGCACATTTCACTGAGTTCCATATATATTTATACATTCACATACACATACAAATATACTATATATATATATATATATGTATAAGAATAACGTCTGAATGTTCGATGTACTCGTGGTTATGCCGGATTTCACGATAGCCTTGACTATACAGTCATACTTACACAACATTTCAATTCGTATGCTTCGCTCCACCGGCGGCACCAGCTTCGTATTCGATGCCTGACATCGGTATGTATTATTGAGAGCAGAACGTGCGATGTGTGGCACCTCCAAGCGATTGACGGTAACATGACGGGCCATAGAAATGCCATTGCCGGACTGCAACGGTTGAGTGCCATTGAACCAGCTCACAGTGGGTTCAGGGCGGCCTGCAAAAATAAATAAAAAAAAAAATTAAAATGTTTCTTTTATTTGGGTTCTGTTGAAGAGAAAGAAAAATTGCCAATTTTACAAATAAACATTTTCTAGACTTGATAATTTTGATGTCTCTATAGAAATATCCTGACTGCTATGGATGAAACTATAACGGAAGGCAACTATAACTGCATGCCGTAAAACCGCACTTAGTAGGTCGACCAACCACGAGACCACGAGGTCGTTCAATAAGGAGGACATTTGCACTAGCATGCCTTCCGTCTATACTACCGCCCACTTCCTCTCTTAACTGCTGGTTTGTGTACTGTTTTCTATATGTGTATGTTTGTGGGCTTATGCCATAAATATATCTATTTATAGAATTACCACTTGAACTAAAAGATTGCGTGTTTCATCCGCTATGTAGCAGCAGCAGTAGCAGCATGTCTTGATTATAATTTCCTTGATATCCTTCGAGCAAGTGCAAAATGGAAAACAAGCCCAAGAACAAAATGCCTGCAAAATTATTCATTTAACTCTCAACTGGGTCAGTAGTAAGGAAATAAGAACACGATAGCGTACGATATTATATTTCAGTATAACAGAGCCAGTAGTCGAAGGCAGCACTAACAACAACAACAACAACAACATCGTCTTGGCTATCCTTGTTTGCATGCTGGTTTTGTTGTAGGCCATCCGTAGTGGCTGAAGTGGTTCAAAAGGGTTTTTCAACATGCCATAAATGTAATTGAGCTAAGATCATATTACCAGCAACTCTAAAATGTGTAATAGAGAGAGATAGCAGAATCTCTCAGGCATAAAAAGCGGAAAAGAGATGGAGGTTGAGTTGGACAGATTAACAGATTAAGAGCTTGCATGTGGCGAATAAGCTAAATATTGGAACAAACATACAATATTGCAAAGCATATCCTTGAAGTATCGAAAGATATAATTTGAGGCTATTAGGAAATTTTCCGGTTGCAGAGAAAATTTTAAATCCAGCAATTTATCAAACAATTTTAGGATGCATTGCAATTTAAACCTCAGCAGATAATGATTTTAATATAGCTAATACCTATACTGTGTTGTACAAAAGAACTTTCAATAATTTTTCATTCTTTAAAATTTGCATCCCACAGCATTGAAATTCAATATTTGAGGTTTTAAAAATTGAGTACGCTTTACATGTAACTATAGTAAAATTAGAGAAAGTAGAAACATTTCGGAGAGACACACAGACTGTTGAAACTGTCAAAACGAAGTTGACAGTTTATAAAAAATCTCAAAACCGATGAGAAAGCGAAAATTGGCCGCATTCAGCAAAGTTAACTGTTGTGAACTGTTATGGTAGCGATACCGTAGAAAAGTTGACAATTATTTAAATTACTTATTATAATAATTTTACTATGTAAATAATTAATTTGCAAAGATTTCTCACTCAAATTTGCAGCGTTCTTTCAGTGTTTCAACGAATTTTAGCACAACAGTCAGCTACCAACTGTTGATTCCGTTGAATGCGACCATTGATTTCCTTTTGCTCTCATTCGCAAAAAGATGGCTTTGACAATTTTGAATATGAGAAAGAGCACGCAGTCTGAAATGCATCAACCTTCTTTAGTTCTGCCATGCATATAACTAAAATAGGATTCTAAATTGAAAATCAAAATAAAACAATTGATTTGTAAATCGCTGGTTTAGTTGACAAAAAAATTTAAAAATTTTATATATTTAAATTTTCAAAAATAATCTTCAAATGAGGAATGGGTTTAAGACCATGTTGACCAATCACGAGCAAACAAAAACAAACAAGGCTTGCTATTGATTCTGAATATTTTCTTTTTCTGAAGTAATGTGAGTAGTGTCCGACCGAATATTCGGTTTCGGTTTCGGTTACGGCCAGTTTCGGCCCTTTTTGTCAGTTTCGGCCCTTTTTGTCAGTTTCGGCTAGTTTCGGTTATTTGGCAATATTGAGGCTTTTGGTAAAAACTTCTTGTATCAATCATATTATTCAAATATAAAAATATTTACAACGCATTGTACAAAACAAAAATTATTAAAATGTTCTATGACCTTGTTATTTATTATGTTGATTTTCTATGATTTAAATACAGCATCTATATGTTTGATAGCTTAAATCATTCTCGATTTCAAATACAAACTCTAGTTGTTTGATCGTTTATTGAGCTTTAGGTCAGGTTAGAACAATAAATTTCTGTAACGATTTTTTCCAAAGAAGCAACAACAACATTTTCAATATAAAAAGGAAAACATCACTAGCTGATTTTATTGCAATTTCGGCCCTGCTACAGGCTTCATCAGAAATCTTTGTGATGCCGGCGGAAATCTAACCTGACC
This sequence comes from Dichetophora obliterata, assembly GCA_963920525.1. Classification (NCBI taxonomy): domain Eukaryota; kingdom Metazoa; phylum Arthropoda; class Insecta; order Diptera; family Sciomyzidae; genus Dichetophora; species Dichetophora obliterata. The sequence continues at coordinate 194,755,182 of OY986435.1, forward strand.
TAAAGCTCAATTAACGATTTTAAACTATGAAACAACTAGAATTTGTATCAAGAATGAAAATCAAGAATGATTTAAACTATCAAACATTTAGAATTTGTATGTAAATCATACAAAAGTTTTTAATTCGTATATAATTTGATTTTTCGTGATAACGCAAAATATTTTGGTTAATTTTATGCGTTCATCTCTTTTATTATAAAAGTAAACTTCAATTCATTATTATACACTTTTATATTCAAATAGTACTTTTGTTTTCTTTTAATAAAAAAAATTATTTGTAAAAACTTAAATTTTCATATTAATAACCAGTTTCGGTTTCGGTTTCGGCCGAATAGTATAAAATGGCCGAATATTCGGTTTCGGTTTCGGTCGGACACTAGATGAGAGCCAAAACGCGCTATAAAACTGTTTGCTTGGTTGTCAGACTTACACTGAATGAGCTTGCGGGCAGAGTACGTGTGATTTACTTACTGATCGTGTCTGTGTGAAAACACGAAGTGTCGCTTCCCTTGCGAGGGTACTACGTGGTCGACACTGGTTTAAAACTAGCCAAAAATATGTCATTCTTGTTTTATATGGTATTATTTAAAAAAAAAACAGCAACATAAAGAAAGATAGATAGATAGATAGATAGATAGATAGATAGATATTAGAATAATATGAAATTATGCCTGAGGGCGTAAAAAATCCAAACAGTAGTTCTTGAAATATTGTGGAGACCAGTTTGTAAAACGTAACTTTTTAGAAAACGCGTTTTAAGATTTGGTTAACGATTGTTTCGACTGCGTTAATGAAAATATGGGTTCCTTTCGTATGCGATAGCTTTTTTTTGCAATTGTTATCGGCCAAACCGCTTTGAGAACATAAGCTACACATCGTAAGCTATCAAAAAATAAAAAAAATTAAATTGCTATTTTTGATCGAACTTCATGAGAACTTGCTCTTATGAATTTTCTCTGCAGTAGCACAGCTAAGGGGGATCAAGGGGACTTATCCCCCCCATTTGCCAATTAAATTAAGCTATTTTTTTAATGAATAGACAAACATAAATTTATTTTGAAATGCCTTTTTGTATTTTTGTATTATTTCAGTTTACAGGTATGAGCATGACTCATACGGTATGAGTCATACCCAAATAAAAGGACCCAATAACAAATTATTTAACAAAAAAAAAATGCTATGACATTATTAATACCACAAATAAGAAAACCTAGGGTAATGTTAAAATTTAACAAGAGACTTGGATGTCAGAATACAGTTTTTTTTATGTTGACTTTCTATGATAAATACAAATTCTAAGCGTTTGATAGTTTAAAGTCGTTTATTGAGCTTTAGGTCAGGTTAAAGCAATTAATTGCTCTTACGAATTTTTTCCAAAGAAACAACAACAACAACATTTTTGAATATGAAAAGGAAGACATCACTAGCTGATTTTATTGCAATTTTGGCCCCGCTACAGGCTTCATCAGAAATCTTTGTGATGCCGGCGGGAATCGATCCCGGGCCGTTCTTGTCTCGTGCAAGCGCATCTTAGCGCAATACACCAACAGAGGCGATGATGTTTCAGTGACAATTTCTCAGTTTTCCTCCCTTCTCTTGTTGTTGTTTTTATTTGCTGATTTTCTGAGAAATCTTCAGGCCGTTCTAGTGTTTTTTTGTCGGGCTCTACCATTTGATTAAAGTTTTCTATATGACCTTGTTATTTATTATGTTGATTTTCTATGATTTAAATACAAATTCTAAATGTTTGATAGTTAAAATTATTCTTGATTTTAAACACAAATTGTAGTGGTTTGATAGTTTAAAATCGTTTATTGAGCTTTAGGTCAGGTTAGAACAATTGTTTGTATTATAGAACTATTTTTTTATTATTATTTTCTTATTTTTTATTGGACGATTTTTCTTTCCATGCTCTTTTATATTATTTGTTTATACAATTCCTTTGAGCATTTTTTCAACTTTGATAGAAGAATCTATTTTGACGGATGATATTTTAATGAATTTCATTATAAAATTTAAACTTATTGAGTTAAAAGATGTTGTTTGAACAGCTTAAAAATTTAATTGCTTACTGCAAACAAAGCGTTTTTATGTTGCACAGCTTTGTTTATTGCACTGTTTTGCTTCGACAATATGTCATTAGCAACATTTAACCTGGAGTCCTGTTGACCCTATTTTTCCTCCACCATCGTTGAATACTCGAAGAACGTAATAACTTTGTGCAGCTCTTTGTAACGTCAGCTATTTAAGAGTCGTATTCATTTATTTGACTATCGTGTTGGTCGAAAAAAAAATAAAGAACCAGGAAAAATAACAAACTTTTCGGTTAAATTAGCTGTGAAAGTCAGACACAGGCTGTGGATGAAGTTCGTCGTAAAAATAATAATAAAAAAATAAAACGTCATCGTTAAGCTGCCATTAAAATAATTCGCGAACTTTTTTGAAAGCAACAAAGTTAATGAAATGCAACGAAATTTAAAGTAGTTCAAGAGGACGCTCGAAGTTTCGATGGCAGCGCAGTAAAAGCAGGTAATTAAAGCTTTTTTGTTATTGTGGGTATAAGCATATGTGCCAAAAGGACGGTAATACTTTTGGCTAGCGACTTTATGCAAAATTTTACTGATGCACAATTTAAGCAGTCAGTTAATTAGGCGTGTATATAAGACAATAAATTTACTTTGAGAGTGTTTTCAAGAAAATTTATTGTCTTATATAACTTATGTAACGGAAAAACTGTCAAAGTGTAACGGATGCGACTTAAAGCATGAGGCAGTAACTTTTACTAAAAAAGCAATATTTCGAATTTTACTAATTAATTTTTAAACAATTTTATGAAATTGTATTTCAAAGTAACAGTTGCGACAAGAAGAATTATTTTTTTTTTAAATTTCTCAGAGCTTCTCAGAATTTGAAAGCCTTAAAGGAACTAATTTAACTTATACGATAAACCTTATACGATAAGTTTACTTGTTAGTTGTAACGGATGTGATATTATAAATATTTTGAGCTCTTTTGTTTTAACACTATTCCTTTTTCAAAGCGTGACGTCAAACTTTCTCAGCCATGCAGTAAACTTGTCATTCACACCCGTCGTCAATTCTGTCATTCGTTACTTATTCACAAGCATGAAATCCACTTTTTGACCAAATCGAACAATGTGTGAACAAAACAGTCCTATTTGCTTCAAAACGGCATCTTTAGGCGCTGCTACTAAAAGCTGTTCTATCCTTTTTGTGTGTGTGTTTTTGCTTATTTTTTGTTCACAGAAGGCTGGTCTGGTCGTTCAGCTGGTCTTTTATTTCTACTTCTACTTGCCTTTGATGCGGTGCTTATGTTGATGTTGTGTCTTTTCCTGCATCTAGCCAAGCATTTAAGGATTACATGAATAAAGCATTAATTTTGAAGTGCTGCCTGATAGGCTCAGATGCTGTGCAGCTGGTTGGGTGACTAGCTGGTTGACTAAGATGTCTACCCAACTTCCGATTACTTTCGTTTAAGGCCTTTTTGACATTGTTAGTGTTGCTGTTGTTTTTGTTTTCATTGACATAATAACAGGATTACACATATTTTGTACATTTTCTGTTCGAATTTGATTGTTTGTTTGTGTAGTGAACAACAATGAACAACAACAAAATTAATATTACTTATTCAGAAAACCATATGAAGGTAAAATCTTATAACATAAAAAGCTAATCATAAGAATAAAGCATGACATATTTATAGCAGCAGTAGTAAACTGATATACTTTGATTTATTTGTTGCTATCAATCTTTATTATATTTTTGTCTATCAATTTTTTGTCTCCTATTTGAATCGAGAATAGTTATTTGCTTGTTTTTTTCATATTTTTTAATATCTCAGTCATAATGGCATAAATTATTTGGCCCAAAGACTAACTGCTTCATTCTGTATAACGAAGAAGCACACCAACGCATAGTGCGAAATTTTAACAATCAAAGTGGACAAAAAGGAAAAAACAAAAATTCTCAAAAATTGTTTATTTTCACATATATTACATAAATATGTCCCACTATTCCGAAAATGGTAAAAATAGAGAGAAAAAGAAACAAACCCCATTATGAGAGTATCTTAATTGCAAGGAATTTTTCGCCATAAAGTGCTGATGAATTTTACAGTGTTTTAGTGCAAAATTTATTAATTATACTGTAAGTATATACGCACGTTTGAAAATTTTAAAAAGTTTATTGCTTTGTTGTGCTATATTTTGCACAAATTGTCATAAAAATGATACCTTTAAACGATTTACCTTAAGTACAGAGCAGCAAAATACATGTGAGTATTTTTGAAGTTTTTTTTTAATTTAATAGAGAGAGAAAGAAAGTTGTATTATTCCGCATTATTTCGATTTCAGCTGCACGTGAGTTTTAAGATAATTTAATTGTCTTTTCGAGAACATAAAAATTGTTTTGCTTTTTTTTTTGCTCAAATTGGTTTTTTTTATGCAAGACTGGAAATGGATCTTGATAAGATTCCGCATCATATGTTTGACCCAATAAAATCCAAAGTATAAATCAGGCAAGGACGATTTATGAACAAATTGCTAGTAATTATTGGGGGTTGGAATTAGTTTTAAAGGTTTTCTAAGAGATGGCGTGACTATCAATAGATCGCATCGGGCACACCTGTGACTATATTCATTTCAAAGCACATTGTCTAAGCTTCATTTTTCAGTATGTGTCATTCCACTGAAGTGTAAACAACATATATTTTTTTCTCTGTGAACATGTCGACTTTCGTTCCAACAAAACGCAATTTGCGGGAAGGTTTACTTTTGTGCTTCCATTTGAAGAAAAAAGCGGTTGAAGCACAACGCACGCTTACTGAGGCTTACGGGGACTATGCTCCATCGATTTCTACTTGTGAGTACTGGTTCCGTCGGTTTAAAAGTGGTGATTTTGATACGGAAGACAAAGAGCGTCCGGGCCAGCCGAAAAAGTTTGAAGATGAGGAATTGAAGGCTTTGCTCGATGAAGACCCGTGTCAAACCCTTCAAGAATTGTCAGAATCATTGGGAGTCGACTTATCAACGGTCGGCAAACGCTTGAAGGCCATGGGAATGATTCAAAAGCAAGGAAATTGGGTGCCGTACCAGTTGAAGCCGAGAGACGTGAACGGCGATTTTGCATGTGCGAACAACTGCTTCAACGGCATAAAAGGAAGAGTTTTTTGCATCGTATTGTCACTGGCGATGAAAAGTGGATCCATTACGATAATCCTAAGCGAAAAAAATCGTGGGGACCACCCGGCCATGCATCAACATCGAGGGCCAAGCCGAATATTCATTTCGCCAAGCTTATGCTGTGTATTTGGTGGGATCAGAAGGGTGTCGTGTACTATGAGCTGCTAAAACCTAACGAAATCATCACTGGGGAACGCTACCAACAACAATTGATGCAATTGAGCCGAGCATTAAAGGTTAAACGGCCGGAATATGCCAAAAGACACGACAAAGTGGTTTTTCAACATGACAACGCACGGCCACATGTTGCAAGAACCGTCAAGGAAACGTTGGAGGCGCTGAATTGGGATGTGCTACCCCACCCGCCTTATAGCCCAGACATAGCCCCTTCCGACTACCACCTATTCAGATCGATGACGCATGGCTTGGCTGAGCAGCGCTTCACTTCTTACGAGGATACCAAAAAATGGGTCGATTCGTGGATTGCCTCAGAAGACGAATCGTTCTTCCAGCGCGGAATCCATATGCTGCCAGAAAGATGGGAAAATGTTGTAGCTAACGATGGACAATACTTTGAATAATATACATTGTACCGTTGTTTCTAAATAAATGCTCAAAAACCGAAAAAAAACCTTTAAAATTAATTCCAACCCCCAATACATTTATCCTAAGACGATCAAAAGGCGTTTTGCTCTATATCTTATAGATTAGGAGATATAGCCGTTTGAAAACGGCATGGCAAGGTTCAAAACTTTATCCACCCAAAAAAAACTTTGTACTATGTACAAAACAATTATTATATTTTACAAAGCTATTTGTTCTTTTCAGCCTACGAACGTTTTTGTGAATAATATAAATGACCGTTTGTATATTGTACATTGGAATGCAAACGATACATCGATAGTATCGGACGATATATCGTTCATAAACATCGATGTTGGCATGGATGATCTTATGAGCGACTAATCGGTCTGAAAAGGAAAAACGTCGATATCGTTCGTTCATTTTTAGCCGATTCACAATTTGGCATCTGGAAATACCAAAAACAGCTGACACACAATAACACAAAAAATAATTATTCTGATGCATCTTCAATAGCAAATGTAAGCGAAACAAAAGTGCAGATGTACCTGTCGTCTCCTATTACCCTAATAAAAAAAGATGCGATCGAAATTTGGGATGACATGAAACCTCTATTTCCAAAACTTGCAAAGATTGAAATGCTATATCTATACCCAGCGAACGCTTTTTCTCGGAAGCTGGAGCAAAGATCACGCAAGAAAGAAACAGGCTTTTAGGGACGAGATTATCTAAGCTTCTTTTCCTTAATTCAATTCCCAAATTGATACACTCCAACAAATAAATGTTTAAAATTTATGAAATGGGAAAACATGTTTTATGTTTTAGGAAAAAAAACGCCGTTGCTTTGAGGTTGGAAGAGAAATGACAAAAAAATAAATTTTTCATACAAAATACAGAAATTTTGTCGATTCCTTTTTTTTCAAATTTGGTTTTTGTAAATTTTTCTACGTCCATATATTGTAAGAAATTATTCTTTCTTTCATATTTTATAATAGAGTGCAAATAGAGTGCAAAAATTTGTAATCTATACAAGGAATACTTATATTTTTCAACTTCAGTACAAGGCCTAATACAAAAATGAAAACATCGTTAAAACATCGATACATCGATCTTATAAACGATATTTTCAAACATCGATAATTGTCAAGTGAACATCGATGTTTGAAAACATAGTTTTTAAGAACGTTGTTGCATCCCTATTTTTACAAAGAAAAATTTGTATATTTTACAAAAGAATTCGTTTTATCTACAAAAGATACGAACAAATATATGAACGCTGCTGCTTTGTATATTATAAAACAGTGTTCGTTCAGTTCACAAATTTATACATTATAGATTTTTAAAAACTAGTGTTTGTAGAATGTACAAAGTTACGAATTCAAACATTTTTTTCATGCGGCCAACACTACAAACATTTGTGTTTCTGTTTGTATTTTTACAAAGATTTTATTTGTAATTTTATCCTAAATATTTTTTGGGTGTCCATTTTTACGATAATGTGAATTAAGCTGTTATGACTTGACCACAGAAATATGTTTCTATATGAATTCTATTTAATATTTTAACATTTGGGGTGCATACATTTCAAGAAATAATTTTTTCCACCTAGATTGTTAAAATTTCGCACTGTGCAACGATTAGAAAGTCAAGAAAAGCAATACTTTCTTCCATACAAAATTATATTGCTGTCTTTCTCATCGTTGGTGTGCTTCTTCCTGGTACAAAATAATGCAGTTAATCGAGCTTACAAAGACACGAGAATAAGGTTGTTTTTGATATTGGGTCGACAACAAATGTATCTTCGTAGGTCGCACGATCAATGTAATGTAACATTTTGTGAAGTCATTACCAGGACTTTCCTATTATACATACAGGGCTGTCAATATTCGAAGCGCCCATCTGGCAACACTGTTACTTTCCGCAGTGATGCCAAATCGACTAATTACATACCGCGTTTGAAGCGTCATTCCAAGCAAATGTTTACAATGGAACAGTACACGCCACGCGAACGCTCTAAAATTGTTGAAATTTACATTCAACAAAACAAGTCAATAGTGAAAACTTAACTCAATGAGCGATGAAGCTCATTTTCAGTTGAACGGAACGGTAAACAAACAAAATTGCCGTATTTATGCCACTGAAAATCCACAAGAGATTCAAGAGGTACCTCTTCACGATGCAAAAGTCACTGTTTGGTGCGGCGTTTGTGCTAAAATGCTCCGGACTTCTTTTTGTGGGGTTATTTGAAATCAAAGGTTTACGTCAACAAGCCAAAGACCCTAGAAGAGCTGAAAACCAACATCCGTCAAGAAATAACCGCCATTCCCATCGAAATGTTGAAGAAAACCATGGAAAATGCTGCAAAACGGGCACAATATGTCGTAGAGGCCAATGGCGACCATTTACGAGATATCATATTCAAGAAATAATGTAAGCAAATCTACTTAAACCCAATTTAATGATATTCATGACGAACAGACAAAAAATTGTGGTTTCTTTGATTTATTTAAAAATAAAATGGGCGCTTCGAATATTGGCAACCCTGTATACCCTTAGCTTATATTCTATTTACAGAACGATCCATACATCCAGTACTCTAATACTTTTATCTTGCGTAATGTACAATATTTAAAAAATAAATATATTATGAACAATACATAAACTTAGACTGGCCTCCAGATGTACTGGAGAAAATAAAAATGCGAAAATTCAATGGGCTCTTTACTTAAAGTATGCAGTTGTGCCCCAAAATGGGTTAAAATTTCAGAGCGATTAGAATAAGATTAACTCTGCCTTATTAAACTTTACTTTACTTTCATTTTATTTCTTGATATTTAAAAAAAAAATCGAAAAAATCCAAATATGAATGTAATCCATTTAATTGGATATTACTAGTAAATATTTTTCTAGAACTATGACAAATATACACAGAAAAAATGTATCGATTACGTTGAAGAACCTTGCCGCTATGAAATCTTTAGCAAAAAGTGAAATTTTTAAAACATATCAAGTTTGGCTATTTAAAAAAAAAAATCCCAAAAATCCCAAAAAGCAAAATTTGATAAAATCCTTGTCTTCTTGGATTTTGATCGTTTCAAATGCTATGTGAAATGTTCGATCATTTTACGAAAACCATTTTCCTTTATTCTATGCTTTTCATACGGTGAATTGGAATTTATATGTGTATGTCCATTCTACGTAGAACTTGTTAAATTTCCGGATGCAATTCTTTAACATCACTGTAGGAATATGGGGCTTTTAACAAAATGAGCACGTCAAATCAATTGAAAATTACGTTCCACAAATGCGAAAATGTTGCAAATACGTTTTTGATGAAAAAAAAACACTTGAAGCACCAGCTTCATAGATGGTAATTTTGTGCAACAAATATCTCTTTAATTTAAAAATATTGATTTTTGCGGTTTTTTATTATTTTTTAACCTAAACCTGGTATCTTCAGAACTCTGGAATTCGAAAATTTCGACAAAAATTAAAAATAGCTTAAAAAAATATTAAAGCCATTTAGAGTAAGACACAAATGTTTTTCCATTTTTTATTAATTTTTTTGTGTTCGATAGGCCAGGAGTGGGATCTTTGAAGGATTTTTAAAAATAAAATCATGTTAGAACATCTGTAAGTTTCGCTTCAAAATTTTGTTTTTTTAAAATTTTTTTGTACTAAATAGCTCAAAGCTGTGTTGTAATTAGCTGTGATGTTTTCTTAAAATTTTGCATTTTGGGTTTTTTGGGAATTTTTTTTTGGAAAAAATTCTTCGGCTAGGTTCTTCGACGTAATCACTAGATTTTTTCTGTGTATATTATCGCATAGTGATAGAAAAATATTCACTTGGCTTAGTTGTAATACTTACATATTTGGATTTTAGCGATTTTTTTTTATAATTAAAAAAAATCGAAACTAGTCAAAATAAAGGTCAAATCGGCACAGTCAAGCTTATTCCGATCTTTCTTAGATTTGAACCTGGTTTGTTTGGGGTTCAACCGCTTTGTTTATACATGTAGTTTTTACCTACTCGCATTGCCGATTACTGCGTAGGGTAAGCTAGGTTAGGTTAAGGTGGCTGCAGGTCTTAAAACCAGCCCACTTAGACCATTATTGTAGCAGATATTGTAACAGATAGCATAAGTCTAAAGTCATCTACTTAAAACTTTAGAAGTTTAACATTATATATTTTATTTACAGTAGGCTGGTCATACGCCAACTCAGATATAGGAGTTGTGTCTAAACTTTGCTGCTTATTCGGTAAATCTCGCAAAATTAAGTAAAGAACAATTAAATTGTATCTAATGTTAGACATTTTAAGCGAATTAAATATTACAGCTAATTTAAATTGTTTCAAATAACATAGCTTGATATCTTTTAGCTATGCGTTGACAGCATAGCATGTGGCAACGCTGCAATATCATGACCACATACAGGCATGGCTCAGTTTGTTGTCTTTGCAGCAACAACAACGAATCGTTTGTTCTCTAAGGTAATTTTGCCACATGCACTAATGCTGTGTGACTCTATGTGTATGTGTGTTTCCTTCCTTTAGATGTGGATGTTCAAATACGTGTGCACGTTGCGTAGAGTTTAATTTATGCAAAATTTCTATTAATTTAGCGTTGTATCAATAGCAACAAAGACACCATCTTATATCTGCGCTTGACTTCTTTTCGAGCACCTTACTGTGGCAGCAGCATGTCACGTCACAGGTTGCTGTAAATAAAAGCCGTCACTGACGCAAGCAACTGCAACCACTCCACGGCATTTGTTGTTCAAAGACGCTTTTAGAACCTTGCCACAGCAGTTAATAGAATACGTAAAATGAAACCACAGCTGGATGTGAGATCGTGCCTCACAGGAAGTATCTGATGTTATAGAACACCATGTCTTGGCGTTGCCACATACCCTAGTTCAATAAAAGGCAAGAGGCAAACTTAACTAAATTTGCAGTTTGTTGCCCTCTTGTTAATGAAGTGCTATGCGAAGATCAAGAGAAGATTAAAATATTTCTAATCATTTACTGCCAATCAATTAAAACAAATAAAATTATTTTTGATTATAAGAGAAAGTGACGACGAATGTAAAAAATTTACATTAAACGCATGAACCCATTTGAAGCCAAACAAAGATTACAAAGGAAAACTTCGAAATATCTTTATTTATAAATTACTAGCAATACAAAATAATAAAAAAAGTTCAGAAATAAAAATTGTTCAGTACATTAAATGGGATTACCCAAATTGGCACAATGGCCACTTATGAGTGAAAATTTGTAAAGCAAGATTTATCAATGCTGAGTGTTTTTTTGCATTTTTTGAATCTTCAACGGCTTCTTTTGTGGCAAATTACACAACGCACACGCTGTTTAAGCTTTTCAGAAACGTGATCTGCGCCCTTTGCTTGTAAACCCTCAATATCCCAGCAAAATTTTTGATATAAAAGTGACATGCATCCTTAGAAGCACTGCTTCCAGAAGGCATTCTATAGATCCAATTGTGCTTCTTCTTAGCCTTATCAAGCAGTGCTTTCAAGAGGCATTCTCATAAACTAGTTCTAGAAGACATTCAAATAGCATTTTATATAAAAAAAAAATTATTTTTAATTATGCTTTAGATATTTTCTAAAAGCCCAACTAAACATAACCGTTTCCAACACGAAAATACCGAGAAAATTGAAACAAGAGATATTTTACGTTGATTTTTTTAACCCCCCTCATTTCCAACACGAAAATCGCGAGAAAATCGGAGAAGAAATATTTTCTGTGGGATTTTTTAAACCCTCCCTCACCACAAAAACCATGTCATTCTATAGAATGCCTGCTTAAAGTTCTCCTGGAAAACTCCTACTAGAATCCTTTCATTGAAGGGCTCATAGAAATCTTCCATTTGAAAAAATTCTGGAAGCACTTCTAGAGAAGACTGAGGAAAGCATTCCTTCCAATGACATGCATATGTTAAAAGAATGCCTTCTGGGTATGAGCGTGGAAGGGATGAAATTCAATACTTTCCCTTCCACTTAACATTCTTTTGGAAGCATTTTTTTGCTGGCTAAGGGCGAGCAGAGTGTCTTTTGGTTGACTATTTCATGTAAAACCTAGCTCGATTTCGAAGAAATAATGACTGATCCATGGCGTTTTCTTTATCGCCACGCATTAGATATGGCAATATCAACCATGTACGTGAATAAGCCCCCGCACAACAAAACAGTTTCCAAACAGTGCAAACGCGCTTCATGTGCCTCCGAACTTTGAAATGCATAACTGTCAAACTCCGTATTAAAAAATAATCTTAACAAGTTTTGTCGAAAAAATCGTTCGATATTATAGATATTGTAGTATAAAAGCAGATCCTCCGCACACTTCCTTTTTGGAGCCCTTTGTCGAAAGCACTTTTTTCTCTTTATAAAGCTTGATTTTTTTATTCAATTGATTTTTTTAAAAATACAAATGTACCACTCTAAAAAACATTTTACGTATTGAAGCAGTGTTGCAAAATTAGTTCAAGTGTAAAAGTGCAAAAAGTCGAGTTTGGTAACAATCATATTCATAAACAACATAACAAACTGGCCTTGCAATCATCATATACGTAGAAACTCAAGTGTCCTTTCGCGGCTGATGCAATTATATATTTTGGTACAATCGACTTAAGTCAAATCAAAACAATTTCATTAAATTCATCATAACTTTTTTATAAAAGGATGCAAAAAAGAGGTAGATAGATCAAAAACGTACTATTCTAAAAACTCAATATTGTCGCTGATAAGTATCAAATATATTTTTTATGTATACTTTTGAGGCTGAACATTTTTGAGAACAGTATATCTTGTAGAAGTGCTTTACTGTCAAAAAAATAATTACAGTTTGAAAAGTATTTGGTGCGGAGCAGCATGCTTGCCTTTTATATATTAAGATAATCAGAGCACTTTCCACTTCTAAATAATACAAGATTGAAAACTAGTGTCCATAGTTTTTTATACAACCTTAATAATTAAGTGTCCGTAAATTTGCAAAGCGGCCGAGGATTGCTTAACGCTAGGATGGGCAACACTCAGAGAGGCGGTAACATAACCTACGAGGATTAAGTAGGCCCATATAAAGAAAACGGGAGATGTAGCCTGTTCTTTCATATTTTTGCATAGGAAGGTATAATGTTGACAGGTATGATGATCAAATATAGTTTCCCTATCATTTTCCCCACCATTTTTCACACACAATAAACAAAAAAAAAAATTTAAAACCTATACACAACTTTCACACTGAAAACACTGAGATCACAAAGAATAATAATAAAGACAAAAAAAAAATATTTCACAATAGTTGTTGTCGACATAGTAAGCACGCAACACGCCTGCTTTTACGCATTACATGCAAAAAACATCCTAAAATGATCTCTTGCATGCGCAAAAACTATGGCGGCGTCAGGGTTTACTTAGGCCAAGTAGGTAATTTTCGATGTTAAGATATTAAATAGAAAAATATCTTCTGCGAACTGAATACGATCGACACAATCACTGCAAGAAGTCATAAAGTTTCAATTCGATGCGTCAAAAAATATTAAAGATACCAATAGGGTCATTCCATATTAAATCAACCAACTTTTAAATTTCATCTCTCAGATTTGTATGATTTTTTTTTGTATGTAGTTCTTGTGATTTTGCATCAAACTGTGTACTGTTTTTGCAAAAGTTTAATTTTTTATGTATTTAAAAAAAAAATATAAGCTAAAATTTTGTTTTTTCGAATCACAAAAATAGTTCTAGATTTCAAACTAAAGCAGCTATGTCGATGTTTAATAGCTCATTTGCCAATAGCAAACTGGTAGTTTTTTAAATTTTGGAAACAAGTATACAACATTTTAAAGTAGGATGGCGCACAGTGGTTCAACGCATATGCCAAAAAAATAAAAAAAGTCAAAAAAATGATAAAAAAAATCATCTATGTTTTTCTCCATTTTTTCACTTTCTCTTATTCTCATAAACACAAATGGATAAAAAAAACAACTTTTCACTTATGCTTTGGTCAGTCGTTTTTTAATTTGCGTTTAAAATGTACAGTGGCTCACAACAAAAGTTGGGCAGACATTTCTTAGCACTTTCGCATTGGTTTCAGAAATGAAAATGTAAGAAGAAACTTGGAGTAAATATTTTTTTCAAAACATTCTTTATTGGTGAGCAAAATTAAACAAAAAATAGTTAAAAAATTAGAACATAACGGTAAAACAAAATTAAATCAAACCAAAGCTTTAAAAACGAGCTCACATTGAAAGTCGGGCAGATAAGGAATTCAATGCTGAAACTAAGAATTTAATATTTGTTTTCAATCCTTTTTCTTATATGACTTCCTGCAGCCTTTTTGAAATAGTTGCAACCAAATTTTTAAAAACTTTAGCTCCAATCTGATTCCACTCTTCACTTAGGATACTTTTTTTTAGGATTGGATTTTTAGTTGCCCATCTCTGATACTGCACTCAGGGTTCAAGTTTATCTCATAGATGTTCTATAACATTTTAATCTGGGCCTTTTGAGGTTGTTTTTATGACATTTGGACAAACATTAAGTTCACAATTCTTCACCAAGAGCGTCGTATGTTTCAGGTCATTGTCTTGGTAAAACTTAAAATTGTCTGCAATTCCTTATATACCCGCACTTTCTTTTACTTGCGCCATGAGAATATCAAGGAACATATTTTTGTCCATTATACCTTCAAAAAAAAATGAATCATTCCAACATCAGACGCAGCCCCAAACCTTGACTGATCCTCTACCATGCTTAATCGTATGTTTAGAATTTTTATTGCAAAATTCTCCATTCGGTTTTCGCTTTCCATCTGAACCATATAAAATAAATAAACTCTCATCGGTAAACAAAACCTGTACTAAAAGTTTATTGTTTAAAAGTGCTAAAGATTCTAATGTTTTCTGTTTTATTAACCTTGCTCCAGAATAGAAAGTCTTTGGTCATCTGCTCATGCATGAAATTGGGGTGTTCTATTACATTTTTCTTTCTAATAAAATGCTTTTTTCGTGCGACTCCTAAATTTAAACGTTTTTATCTCAAAACTCTTCAAATTGTTTCTGAGTGTACACTCTTTTTCAAATTGAGTTTTGACATGACCTCTAGTTTTAGTGCAAATAAAAATGGGTCTTTTATTATTTCTCTTAAAAAATACCTTCCATCTTTGGAGCTAAGTTTATTTTTAGCTACTGTACGTTGTATATAATGCTTGATTATATCGTGCACTGTTGGTTTACTTTTTAAGGCGAATTGTGAAATTTGTCGCTCGGATTTTCCTTTCAAATAATAATCTATCACGATCTGCCTTTCTGCCAGTGTTGATTGATTCACTTTTCGAGAAATGTTTATTTTTTTAAGTTTTGCGTTTGACTGAAGTTATTCCAATAGTAGTAAAAAGTTGTAAGCAGAAATAACGGTTCAAGGACCACAAGTTGCATTTTTTCTTTACTTGACCGACTTTCAATGTGAGCTCGTTTTTATAGGTTTGTTTCGATTTAAATTTGTTTCACCGTTATGTTCTAATTTTTTAATTATGTTTCTGTTTAATTTTGTTCACCAAAAAATAAAGTTTTTAAAAAAATATAAATTTCAATATTCTAAATACTTTTTCATTTCTGAAATCAATGCGAAAGTGCTAAGAAATGCCTTCCCGACTTTCGTTGTGAGCCACTGTAGATATTGAAGTAGCTGCGGTATTCGTGTTTTCACATCGCTAAGCCACAGTGAATTGCTAAACAAGTATTTTAATTTATTTGCAAAATATTAACAAAACTTTGTTATGGTTATGTCCCAAAATTATGATTTTTTGAAGTGAAAACTTCTTTAGGCGCGTTGAACAATTTTGGTAGAGGGTAAATCTTTGGTTTGCGTCATAGTCTTTTTCCGAGTAACTTTCGTCATCAATACAGACAGCAAAGATAACAAGATATGAAACTTAGAAAACATAAGCAAGCAACCATCAATAAGTTCCTCTGCTGATGCATCGTTCTTTCCTCTCCCTTTGCTCCGCTGCGAAACATTAGCTGCATACCCCCGGCACTAGATCAGATCAAATCTCAGTAAAACAACGTTTGTTCAACTTTATATCAATTTGTCACCAGAGTCCTGAAACAGCTGTTTTAGGAACAATAACAAAAGAAAACAACAATACCAAAACGCCCATTGAGAGGTGAAACGTCAAAATACGAAAATTAATAGTTATTTAGAATTGCCAACTATGTTCGTTTTGATAAAAAATGCTTGAAACTTGGCAGCATTTTAGGATCAGAAATAGAGCAAGAAATCGAGCTGATTTTAATTTTTGTTTTTGCTTTGTGAGTAAAATAGAGCCGCGCTCTAGATCAACGACCACGGGAATGCAGCTATTAAAAATAAATTTAAAATTTTTGATATTTGCTTTTTGTTTGCCTCCACTTGAGATTTTGCTACCAGGCAAACAAAAAACATAGCAAGCAAAGTGATGTTTATTTTCCGCAGCCAATTCGATTCATCCCCTCTAACGTTGCGCAACCGATGTGATAATGCTCTTCTGTGTAGTCTGCATCGTTGTAGTAGATTTGCTTGGTAATTGTTGTTGTAAATGTATAATTGTTCAGCTACAGATCTACATATCCATAGACAGAAAAACAGTAAATATCCTCCATGATTTCTTTATGAAGGAACGATTTGTCAGCAGATAAACTTATTGATGGTTGCTTGCTGCCATAGTAGAATGAGACAAGGTAGTTTTAGGGCTGAATATGTTCTCTTTCTAAGTGACCATAACTGTCAAATTCATCCATTTTGATATATTTGCCAATTCTTGCTTTCAAATTGCATTCTCATTGGTTGCAGATTTTGTATGACAACTTCGTTTTGACAGTTTCGGTCACCGGCTCTCCGCCCTAACACTACCTTGTTTAATTTTGCTATTGTTGCTGCATTTGCTGAGCACCTGGTAGCCATTATTCAAGAGCGTGTATTGGAGTTTCATGACCAACATAAAAACATTTTTAGTTTTATAAATGTCGCCAACATATTCTCTGACTGGGAGCATGGTATAATAAGTAATAGGTAGGAGTGACATTTCGTGTTTCGATCATCGAATGTCAAGCAAAAGAAAACAAAATATAGAACGTGTGTCACACACATTGGCCGTATTCAGAGGAGCTATCTGCTGTGAATGGATCATTAAATTGCAAAGGTTTCTCACTCAAATTTAAAAAAAACAGTTGCCAACTATTGACTCCGCTGAAAGCTGCCAGTGTGTGTGACACACGCACTTTATATTGTTTTCTTTTGTTTGAAATTCGATGGTCACAGCTAGTGAGAAAATAAGTAGTTGTCAAGACTACCTAACAATAATTTTATCATATATAAGACACATAAAAGATGAAAATAATATGCATTAATGATGAACCGGATGTACGGATGAACCGAATCGGGGGCAGAAAATAAACTGCACTATGCTTGCTATGTTTTCTGTTTTCCTTGCAGCAAGATCTCAAATGCAGGCACTAAAAGAGACTTCAAGACCCATCAAACAAAATATCCTATAAAAAAAAGTAAATTTATTTTTTTTAGCTACAGCTCTACACGGAGCGGAAAATGTGCGTAAAATTAGTGATTTTGTGCGTTGTTTTAATGAAAATATTCGTTCTTTTTGAACCAACGCTCACGTTCGTTAAAATTTAATGAACTGTGTTCATAAACTTGAAATTTAATGAACAAAATTAATGATAACGTATAATTTAATGAAAAATTTCATTAAAATTTAATGAATAAAATCATTAAAATAAACGACAAAATCGTTAAACTTTATGAATATGTTGAATTTAATGAAAAATTTCTCTAAACTAATGAAAAAGGTCAAAAAATTTAATGAACAATTTAATTAAAATTAATGAAAAGGTCATAAAATTAATGAAGAAGTTCATTCAAATTTTTTTAAATTTTAATGGAAATTTGAGTTAATTTTTTATTTATGAAATTGTTAATAAATTTAAATGAAAATGTATTGTTTTAATATTCAAAAGTATATATTTTAAACTTTTGAATTATTTTATTATTATGTTTACAGTCTTGAGTAAAAATGGCGAATAATAAGTTTTATTTTTTTACATAAAATGAAAAAAATAAATTTAAGGAAGAAATTGATTCGCAAAATTAAGAAGTATTTCAAGCAAAAATTGACTGAATCGTCTGCGCTAGCAATGCTATCGGCTTCGTTGGTAATACACTAGTTGGCAACACACTCGTCGGCTGCACAGTTCGGAGCGCTAGCGCTTCTTTTTGTTTTTGATTGCTGCAAATAATTGCCAATAGTAAATAAGACTCTAAATCAGAATGCTTTCTTTTAAGATGTCTTTTATTAATATTAACACCGCCAAATAATTGTGCACAGAACTGACAGCGCAACGTGTCCTTTTTAGAAATAAAATGCAGTTTTTTTATATGTCCTACAAAGATATCTATATTTATGTATTCTTGTTTGCACAAAGCAAAAAGCACATTTTGTTATTTACGTTAAATATTTTAATCACTGATAAATACACTTTTGTTTATCTTTAATTTACTTCTAAGCACTTTTAACTTTTTACTTTTCGCAAACAGCAATGAAGTAGAACAATTTGTGTCATTCATTACCCACCGCTACAATAAGGCAATGTTCCGTTAGACGACGAGATTTTTTGGCAATTTTAATGAAGAGTGTTCATTAACTTATTCATATATTTATATTTCAGAGTTGCTATGAAGAAATATTTATGAATTGCTTTCATTAAAACTTGTGAACTCGTTCATAAAATTTAATGAAAATGTTCGCTAAGTTACGAAAAAACCATTTAAAATAATGAATTAATTCATAAAATGGTCAAGAAAAATTTAATGAACAGCTTTCATTAAAAGTTTATGAATTATATTTTTCCGTGTACATATGCATTGAAAGAAAAAATTAAATATCCTTTTTGAGGATTATTTTTCATTCAATAGTGCTCCCTGTATTGTATTTTTATATCAAGAATATTAAATTTAAATGTAATAATATAGTTTGGTGTAATTATAAAAAAAATGCTATCTGAATAAAAAATATTTTGAAAGAAATAATCAAAGGTTCAGGGGGTGAAAATATAAAATTTTTTCCGATTAGCATGAAAATTCTTATATAGCAGTAAGGCGGTACGTGGCAGAACAAAGTCTTCCAGGGATTACTAATATTTTACATATATGTTTTCGCTTCGGTCGGCAGTCCCCTCACTGCTATAATTTTTTTTTAAATTTAATCAAAAATAAAAAAAAACAAATGCTGGCAAGGTAATTGTTTTATTAAAATGGTTTGTATGAACACTACTACAGCGGCCTAGCGGAGAAACACGAGTTTGGATGCAGCTTTTTAGTTGCCAAAATACACGTCCTGCAAAGCACTCCTCCAATCTTGAGAATATTCTAATATTCTTGCGCAAATGCTTGAAAACACTCAAATAGTATTGAACGATGACCAATTGACTTTGAGGATGAAATTTCACCTTTATTTTTGAACGAATTTGTCGTGGATTTCTTGGATTTCATTTACCAGTAAGTGAGAGTTGTCTATAGTGGGAATAACTTTGTTTTTTCATCATAATTTTTCATAATGAAAATATTTTCGAATCCAAATATATCATTGGATTGGTATTTTAAATTACTATCTCTTTGCTTAATAGTGTATAGTTTTGTTGGAAAATTTCATTGTATTTTTCCAAAAATTTTAAAGGCTTAAAATCGGCTCCAAAAATGTTTGTCTTTTAATGTGCGACTCTATCATACATTTAATAAGATCGCAGAAAACGTGACGTAATTGAAATGAAGACCCCCCAAATTATGAATTTTTATTTATTCAGTTGACAGTTGACATGAATATGATTGACATTATTCTTCAAATTCACTTTATTCTACGCCTTTATCCTAATCATAATTCCACTGACGTAATTTATCAATTCTTCATCATCAACTTGCGAAATATCATGAATTTTTGTCGTAAAATTTTTTTCAGATACCGGTAAAAACTGATCTTCGGTATGTTGCATGCACGCGTAGTGAAACCAACATTGGCAGACACGTGAATTATAAATTCATGGACATTTTAATATAGCAACAGATAGCTATTTTTTTCACTTCATTTGAAAAAAAAATTTCTGAAATTTTTTTTCACTATGTTTGGCATGAATATAAACCACGCGTATTTTTTTCCAAGTCTACATTAAGAGTGATGGCGCATTGAAGCTACACTGTCAATATTAAAACATTGGTGATGCCTGTGAAAAATATCGGAGAAAAGTTCGAGTCCACATTAGAAGAGGTCCTACTTTAGGCAACTCTCCTTTTCCATTAAAAGCATATCCTAAGAGATAGTTTTGCGAAACTATTTTTGAAGGAAATTCAGAATTTTGGCACAAGATCCGCTTTAGCCCGTGGCATGCCTAAAACATTATATAAAATGGTGTGTGCGCCAGTCCAGTCGATAGATATATCAAGCTAGCCAGCTATATCTCTCATGGTCAAACGATAATTTTCTAGCACAATTTCCTTTAATTTGTTGACATTTTTATCTTTTATTGATGTTGCTGGACGAGAAAGGTGAGGCAGGTTGTCAACTGATGTACGACACTCTTAAGACCATTTGAACCAATTAAATGCCTGCGTACTTGATATAGCAGATATCTCATAGGTTTTCTGCAACATTTTCTAGGCATCCAGTCAAGAAATAACGTTGGTTATTTTGCATCACTACAAATGAAAGTAAGCTTTCGGTAGAGCAGAAAAAAAAAATTCGAAAAATAATAAAATCTGTAGGGTGAAAACAAAACAAAGCGGCAAATCGGTGTGCTCGACCATTTTTAAAAATTCTGAAAAAATTATCAAAAATTTAGTTGGGTCTGTAGATACTGGAAATGGCATTTTTTATTTCTTTGCTAATTTATTTTGCAAGTTAGGGGGGTTCAAAAATGAAAAAATGATGAAAAAAATTAAAAAGATGCACATTTTTGATGATTTATTTCTTGGAAACGAATAGAGATAAAATCTTTCTACTTTTTTTATTTTAATATAAAAATATAATATTTTTACATGTGTATCCAAACTTTTTCAAAAATGTGACAGTTTTGCCAAACAGCTCTATTGAACATAGATTTTGTTTTCATCAATTTTATAGTTTTCAACCCTGATTTTTTAGAAAGGTGATTCAAAAATAAAAAAACTTTTTTTACAACTTCAAGGTTCTGTTTAAGTTTGTTTAGAATATGTAAAGATTTTTGCATTTTTGTGGTTCTAAATTAGTTTTATTTGCTCTCAAAGTTGAGTCGAACAACGGAAAAAGCACTTTTTAACACCCTGTATCTTCCTTTTCGCATGCATTTAAAAATTTGAAAATTTGGCAGATGATGTATTTAACTGAGTTTAGTAATACCTATTAGTTTCATCATGGAGACTTTAATAGTTTCTACGGTATAGATTTTTAAATTTCACCATTTTTTTATACAAAAACAATATTTTTTTATTTAAATTACGATTTCATTACTTATAAATCATAATTAAATACAATTAAATATCAAGAAAGTAAACATATTGGGAAAATAAGTGAATGCTTTATGGAATGCTATACAATTTTAAATGTTTTCGAAAACGCCGATTTAGATATCGTTCTGTATTCTACTGTTGTTTCGCTTATTGGGACAAATTTGTGATGTTGACGAATTTCTGGACATCGTTTCGCATTTATGTAACGTGCATTCAATTCATCTTCCTTTTCTTTAAGTTTTTCTGAATCCACATAAATAAATTTGATTCCTGGAATGTTTTGATTGCAAAACTGGTACATTGTTTGTGGAGTGAGAATGTGATCGCGCGTTGTTCTTTGCAAACTCGCTTTATGCACAAGACGTTTTACAGTTCCACCTACTCCATCACATGGGCTTTTTCCGTGGGAAGTTGCAAAAAAATTCCACTCCGCCGATATTCCAAAATCTTGCTTATGCAAACATAAATTAACTAAATTTTTAAAATTTTTATATTGGCTTCCAGCGCCGTCCGAAAAGTAGTGTATTTTTTTGAGATTTGGCAAAAGAGCTTTCAAATACTTAATTAATTGGCATTGAAACACGTAAACAGTATTTGCATTGTGCTTTAAGTGATCACTTATGATGCACATACTCTTAATTTGCAGTTGTTCCGAATCGTTCATTTTAAAATATATTGTGTATGGATGTAATGTTGCTTGGGTATTAACCCAATGATAACTTTGAATTTCATCTTGTACTACGAACGTAAAATTTTCAGCAAAATCTCCTAAAACAATGCACTCTTGACTATTTAAAGATTGTTTTATTTCAGAAAGGTATGATGACTGTTGCTTGGAAATGAAATGGTGTTTTTTTAATTTAATTAAATTTTCACAAAAAGTTTCATAAAATTCAAAATTTGATTTAGTTATATTAACTAAAGCAGCTCGGTCTGTAGTTATCCACTGGCTATATGAAAATTCTTCAATTTCGCATTTTTCCTCAATGTTTTTTATAAAATAATTTGGACCTGGACATTTATTGCAAAAGTTAAACATACAATTTTCATTGTTCATATCACAAACAATTTTGTTAAATACTTCGGACAAGCCAATATTTAATTTCAACGTGTCCAGCATTAATTTCATATTTTGATGCAAAACACATACACAAACCGTGTGAGTACCACTAGCACCCGCGAGAATACACCACTTTGGTCGCAATTCAGAGAATTTTGAAAATCCAATTTTGTCTGAAGGGTTTTCTTTTTTAAAACTTAGATATAATTCTTTTAAATTACATAATACTAATCGTTTTTGTTTAAAAATTTTTTTACCATTCAAGTCTTTTAATGACACAAAATCTTTTCTTCCAGGATAAACTCTACTGTACTCATCATTTTCATAAAATTGATACACTTTATTTATAATTTGGAGATCAATTGAAGGTCCATGTTTTTTGGTAGTGATATCAGGCAGAACCCCATGTACTGCTACCAATTCTTTAACTTTTTTCACTAAAAATTTTTTAACACCAAACTCTTCACAAATCCTTGAAACAGACCATGATTGTGGTAACAGACTTAAAATTTGTATTTTTTGATCAGCTCGAAGTTCGTGTGTAAATTTATTTTTTAAGTTTTTAATTAAATTTTGATATTCATCAGATTCAAAAGTGGAAACATTATTTTTTGCGGATATGTTATTAGAGTTGGATTCATTTTGGTTTGAGTCAAGAAGTTTAGATTTAATTATATTACTAAATTCTTTTGCTTTATTTAAAACAGCATTTGATCTTCTAGTTAACGGCAATTTCGATAAATTGATTGGAGATAAACCTAAAACATTGCATGCTCTATTTATGGATTTAATATTGTCCTCCAGAGACTGGTATCCGTTATCTTCTGTTTTAATATTTATTTCGTAAGATAGATATTTCATACACGTTTTGCAAAGTGATTTTCCCGGAATTAACTTAAAAGCTGGATAGTCAATAACGGTTTTATATTTTATTTCATTTAGTCCTCTTTTGACAGTTTTCTTATGCACATTAAAAATGTTACAGCAAACTCTTCCGTACAAATGGAAAAAATTTATAAAATATAGTTTATAATGCTTTTCACAAATACTTATTAAGTTTGCACATTTTGATCTTAAAGATATAACTTTTTTGTCATCATCACTTAAAGTATCAAAAAGATTGTTATTTATTGCTTCACATTTTACTTTTTCCAATTTGCCAATTGAACACTGCATTTTTAATTATATATGTTTATTACACAACTATCTACTATGTCGGTACAACTACTTATATGTGATATTATAATTTGAAATCAATGAAAGTAACAGTAAATAACCAGCCGACTTATATATTAATAAATCATGTCATATAGATTTCACAGTGCCATTATCCAACTAATAAATAATACATTATTAAGTGATCAGTGGTATCATCAAAATTTAAACTTTTGGCAAAGTGTCCTGGAAAACTGAAAAATAACTTTGGCATTCTTCTTATTTCGCGCATTTCTCCACGGTTAAAATAAAATTCGTTTAAATTTTTTAAACACGATATTGTACTAAAAGTATTTTATAACATTGATTTATAGTTAAGTCTATGAGCACGGCTAAAAATCTGTATACCATATGAGTCCCAAAAATACTGTCTGAGAAAAAAATCTTGATAAGGTATGAAAAATTTATATTATTGTCAATACTTGAAAAACTAAAAATGGTGAAATTTAAAAATCTATACCGTAGAAACTATTAAAGTCTCCATGATGAAACTAAAAGGTATTACTAAACTCAGTTAAATACATCATCTGCCAAATTTTCAGATTTTTAAATGCATGCGAAAAGGAAGATACAGGGTGTTAAAAAGTGCTTTTTCCGTTGTTCGACTCAACTTTGAGAGCAAATAAAACTAATTTAGAACCACAAAAATGCAAAAATCTTTACATATTCTAAACAAACTTAAACAGAACCTTGAAGTTGTAAAAAAAGTTTTTTTATTTTTGAATCACCTTTCTAAAAAATCAGGGTTGAAAACTATAAAATTGATGAAAACAAAATCTATGTTCAATAGAGCTGTTTGGCAAAACTGTCACATTTTTGAAAAAGTTTGGATACACATGTAAAAATATTATATTTTTATATTAAAATAAAAAAAGTAGAAAGATTTTATCTCTATTCGTTTCCAAGAAATAAATCATCAAAAATGTGCATCTTTTTAATTTTTTTCATCATTTTTTCATTTTTGAACCCCCCTAACTTGCAAAATAAATTAGCAAAGAAATAAAAAATGCCATTTCCAGTATCTACAGACCCAACTAAATTTTTGATAATTTTTTCAGAATTTTTAAAAATGGTCGAGCACACCGATTTGCCGCTTTGTTTTGTTTTCACCCTGTATATTTTTAAAATCTACATTTTTCACAAATTTTTCTGTTAGTTCAAATTTTTTTTTTTAAATTACAAAAATATAAAAAAAAATTCTTAGAATTTTTGCATATTAAAGTTTTCATATAATATGATATTGAATGTGTTAGAATTCGGAGACCCGGTGTTCGAGATCGGACATAAAAACAATTTTTTTTGTTTTACTTAACTGGAGCTTTTTTATATTGTTCTGACCATTTATAACTTTTTCTAAATTTTTTTAAAAGTTTTATCATATAACATAATATGAAAAGGCTCAGAACCTTCAAAAGGTAGGCCTTATAGAAGCACTCATCAATACAGCGATCATGGAAGGTAATTTGACACCAATAAAAGCACTATTAGCATGCCTTCTTTTGCATAACACTAGCTGAAATGCCCACTGGGATGTTTGTTTTTGCAGCAACATCGTTGTTGTTCTTTTATATACTTTTATTATTTTTATTTCGCCATTTAAAAAATCTTTAGCTACAATTCGGGAATTTTGATCTTTCATATTTGTAACAGTGGAAAAATAGCCAACTTTTTAATTGCAATAAATCAATTGGCTAAATATTTTCCTGAAATATTCTTTATAATATGTGTGCATTTGTTTCTCCATTATATTTTTATAACGAAGTTTGAGAACAAATAAAGCATCAGAAGGACGATTTTGAACAATTATATTTTCAAAAAAAATGGTAAAGTTATTGGCCACGAAACAAAAGCATGTTTAAGAGATCCTGTCTAAGTTTCGTACAATTATTTCACACACAACTATGATACTACATCTTGTTGCAAATAAAATTTTAAACCAAAATTTGTCACTAGTTCTTAAAGAATAGCAGTAAAAACTTACAGTTAACGTCTCTAGGCTAAATAATCTCACAAATATTCCCCCTGGGTAACATAAATTTAAATAATGCTCAACGATTTTCCTCAGAATTTTTGCCAGACACAACCTTTTCCTAGAGTCAAATTGGAAAATTTATAGTTTTGTTTATGCACGACGACAAAAAAGGACATCAACGTAGCGACACCATACCGAAATGATATTCACCTACATACATGCACAAATACACACTCACATGCACACAGGCAAAGAATGTGCTCTAATACAAGTAAGAATCTTTTGTGAAAAACTAAATATATTTTTTGTTAAACTGTACAAAATATCTGAGAAATACAAGAGTCTAATTCAGTTATTTGCCTAAGTCTTAAGAAAATTAAGTCTTGAGTGTAAAGCTACAGTCTTCAGTTGCTTATCCAATATTTAACATATGGTGATTATCAAGTCTGTCTTGTGAAGAAAAGCCTGCCAAAACTAGTGTGTTTCTAGCATTTTTGAATTAGTTTTAAATTATTTTAAAGGAATTTCCATATCTTCCTGTTACATTTCCCCGAACTGACACTGTTTTATTTTTTTGTCAGCTTTATTGAATCGTTAACCAAATCTATGACAATCAGTTTATTGAATTCCAATTAAACAATCAATACAAAGTCCTGCATTCATTATTTTTTCCCCATTATTTTTAATCAATGTTTCACAACCTCTTTCACCGCCATTACCATTAACCGCACTTTTAGGACTTTACGCATTCAGCAGAGTTTCGAGACATGTGAAGAAAAACAAAAAAAAAAAGGCATGAAATCGACCAACAAAATCTGGCTCACGTCAACAATTTAATCCGGCAAAAAGCTTTAGAGTGCACTTTTCTATTTTTGTAAAGAATGTTGCAACCATAGCAGCAACAGCAACAAAAATAAAACAACAGCACATGAAGTTGTAGCATAGTGCAACAAACTAAATTTCATGAAATACAAAAACTCGCCTGAAACGTAGAATGATGTAGCAAGGAATTGCAAAAGGACGATGAAAGAGTAAAAAGGAGTGAGAGGGAAGGAAGGGATAGGTATTGAAGGAGATAAAACGATACAGTGAAAAGATCGATTGATAATTTAGCAACACAAAATGAAATGAAAAAATTGCTTCAACTACTCTCGCATCTCAATTGAAAGCATGGGCGGAAGGATATGAAATTGAAATATTTTTTAATTGAAGGTAAAGCTAGCCGCTTGGTGCTGGCTGAATGTGACTTAAATTAAAAATAAACTGCCCGTTTAAGCCACTTACATATTTGGCATGAAGAGGCACCTGGCAGAACTTTCAATAGCGAAGCGTGTGCATTTTTTTGTCTGTTAGATTAAAATATGGCCAATGTCAATTAGATAAAGTTGAAAATATTTTTGGAATTGGCTTTTGTACTTTGATTGGTTTTTATATTGATTTGATATATAAAAACAAAAATTGTATAATAATAATGACAACAATTCCAGATTCAAAAATGTCCGTATGTGCTTTAGATGGTTCTATTTATCGGATTTTTTACGACTTTCAGACTTACTGAACTAGATTGTTATGTTTATTTAATTCGCATTGAACGAATTCAAAAACTTTTTACAAAATACTCATTTTCAGAAATACAATGGTTAGATGTAATGCCCTCTAACGTAGTCAGGCGCAAGCTACTTGGTTTACAGTCGTTAGAGGATAGACGATTTTTCTTTTTAATGTTTGTGTATAAATTACTAAGTGGAAAATGATTCTGTTCCGAATTATCTGACCTTTTTCAAAGTTATATTGCTCCTAGGGACTTGAGAGTAAGCCATATAATGAACCAGTCGAAAGATGCTAACGGTTATGTAATACAATCTCTCCAATTCTTAATTTTAATGTAGATGAAAACCGTTTAGATTAAGTTTATTTATACTCTTTAATTAATTGCAGAATGTATAAAGTTATCTTTGTAAAAGTCTGTAAGATGCATAATCAGTAGACTGAAATAAATAAATCCGATGATACGATATTTTGTCAAAATTCTTCAATATAATACGATTTCTGAAAAAATTAATCCGACGTCGAATATGACTTAAGATTAATAGAACCTACAATGAATTCCAACAAAATTTTGTTTTTCAACTGTCCTAAATTGAAACGGACCCGTAGCCAGGATTAACATAGGGGGGGGGGGGGGGGTTGATTAAAAAAAATATTGATAGTGTTTGTCTATACTATTATATAAAAGGAGACTCACGAAATTTTATCCAGAATAACCTCGGTAACCGCTGAACCGATTTCGATAACTCTTTTTTTTTTTTTTGATTCCTACGATAATATAGATTGTTATAGCTTACCAAGGTTTTCGAAAAATGTATTCTTAAATTATTGCAAAACGCATTTTATTTGATAACTATATTCAACCAGCAGCACATTATAACAGCAAACAACGCTTTTCTCTCTTTGTCGAGAGAGCTTCTCTCAATATAACACGTCAGCCACGTTGTGTAGTTAAGCTGAATTCACTGATAACCTTCAGCATGTTTTTGTGTGATTTAAAATAATGTTAATCAAGTTGAGAGCGTGCAGATATTTTTCTCTCTAAGCGAAAACTTCATATGAAAAAACTTTCAAAACATGCTGAAGGTGATCAGTGAATCCAGCTTTACTTTCAGGGAGATTCTTGCTTTCATACAGTGTTAATTAATTTTCTTTGTTAATGTTTTGAGGGGAGTTGCCAGAATTTTGTTATCAGCATTAATTATGTTTTGCAGCCTTGCCAGCCAGCTTTTCCCCACTTGAGATTGTGCTAGTCCATCTATACGAATATATAAAAGCGTTGTGACAATGCACGGACGTTTGACAATCACGCAAGAACCACTTAACTTAACTTAACCACTTAACACGATATAGTTATCAAACGATTTGTTATTCCAACTTTATCGTAATATGCTATGTTAGATTTGCCATGTCTACTTTCCATGCCCACTTTTTGCAAAAAATGCTATATTTCAGACGATTTTGGTCGTATAAGACTAGAATTTGGTAACTTACGTTGTATGGCTACTTTCGCTAACTTTACTTAAAATGGGCATAACCCACTTAAGTTAAGTCCACTTTTCGGGGGTAAGCTTGGAGTAAAGCAAAGCGCA
This sequence comes from Dichetophora obliterata, assembly GCA_963920525.1. Taxonomy (NCBI): domain Eukaryota; kingdom Metazoa; phylum Arthropoda; class Insecta; order Diptera; family Sciomyzidae; genus Dichetophora; species Dichetophora obliterata. The sequence goes on from OY986435.1 coordinate 194,783,900, forward strand.
CTAGGTTTAAGCTCAATTGAGCTGAAATTCTGGCATTCTATTGTTTCGAGTACGAGATGGTTTAAGTGAAAAAATTTTGCCACAGCCCCATTACCGCCCAGAATTAATCAAAAATGTTATACTTCGAACGGTTTTGGTTGTTTTAGAATAAAATTTGATAATTTAGTTCATACGGCTATTTTCGGCAACTGTTTTAAAATGGCGAATATATAATTTTTTTTTTCCGAACAGCATGAAAATTCGTATATAGCAGTAAGGTGGTCTGCGGCAGGATAACGTCTGCCGGGCAATACTATACATCAATAAGAATGCTGTATATATCAGAAAATTCTGATCGTCATCCATTGATGTTTTAAAAGGAAACGTCTAGCATGTGTTTTGTTCGAAGGTCAATTTACACTTTTACAAATTCACAAAACAATCATACAAAATTCATTGAATTGGGTCAGGATAAATTCTACTATAACTAAAACGTTAACTATGAATATATAGATAAGGAAATAGATTAAAACATAGATTTATGTATATAACTTTGGAATAGTTTGAAATATTTTTCAAAGAAGTATTTTTTAAGCTATATTTGAAAATGTTTTTCACATAAATTAGTTTTTAAGCTGTAGCACATTGCAAAAAATATAACAACATTTTAAGCAAATTAGTTTTCATCAAAAAATCATAGGGGGAGGGTAGTTGGCCCATGATTTTTAATGATAGAAACTGTTTGTGTCAAAATAGAACAATTTTTGCAAGTAAATTATGTTATATGAAAGAATAAGGGAAAAGAAAATTAAAAAAAAAATTAAAATTAAAAAAATATGTACAACAAAAGCAACTCTTGGCCTATTGTTTAGTACAAGTTGGATATTTTAGAAATTTTTTGAAAACAATATAAAACATTGCATTGGTGAGGTAACGGTTTACCTTTTCTCATTTTCCCAATATACTTAATTGAACTTTCAAACAAAGAAAATTGGATGAAAATGGCGGAAATGTTTGCTTGCTAAGTCAAAACATGAAATTTCAATCGTTTTTTTCTCATTCTGAGGCTTATGAGTTATATGAGAAAATCTATAGTTTTGAGATATCGCAAGAATTTTAATGTCATAATAACAGGTTTTTTTAAAACATACCTAATATCCGTACAAAACCTTTCCGAAAAGAAAAAAAATTACCGTTCATATTATTAATCAACGACTGTCCATACAAAATTGCATTGTTATGCATTGAGAAAGTCTATAGTTTTTGAGATATTGCCAAAAGTGTGATGTCATTATAACGGTTTTTTTTAATTTAAGTAGTATTGTTGTTTGTCCGAAGCCCAATAACAACAATTAATAACTGAAGAAGGCCGATCAACTGCAACAATTTAAGAAGAATATATTTATTTTCAGAATTTATGTAAAAAATTACATTTTTTGATTACAAATTTTAAAATTTTTACCCAAATTTTATTCTAACGCTGTTATGCAGGACTTTTTTAAAATTAAAACAAAAGAAATCCAGGTAAATTTATGTCATCATAACAATTACCGTTTAAATAAGTTATTCAAATTAAATAAAGTAATTTCTTAATATATATACCATTTTTTCATAATTAAACAAAACAAACACAATATTTTTATATTTTGAATTTGTTTTAATAACACTAAATATATTCATTTTAAGATTTAAAATTTTACATGGTATTTAATATTTTTATCGCAGGCGAAGCAGCGGGTATTTGCTAGTTATCGATAAATCAAAAGGTTTTTTTTATATGAATATTAAATATTTGCTCAAATTGTTGACACCATAGGCTAAAAATAGTCACTTTAATATAAAACTAAAATCTATGAAGTTTCGTGCCGATTGACAAACATTTATAACTCGCTCAAGAGCCCAATAAATGGAAAAACGTTTTACGAAAGTTTTTCATAGTATTTGATCAAAGAAGTAATAAAAACATCTCCTTAAGTAAATCATCAGTTAATATCTCTTAAAAAAACTAGTATGCATTTCGTTTTAATGTAATTATTCTTGAACTCTCCTATACTATCATGGGTGGATTACAACCAGTAGCACTAAACTCAAAATTATTCTGAGCATTGAATTAGTAAATGAATTTAATACAAAAATAATTACAACTAGTAAAATAAGGTTGAACTAATTTCGAATTTATACATTTCTTAGATTTATGCACTTGAATCCTTTTAACTGTGAGTTTCATTTACAGCTGTTTTAATGCACCTAAAAAAAAAAGCTGGTTAATTTAACCAAACTTTAACTAAATTTCAGGTTAAAATTTGCCAACATGAATCATATTTCCTTTAAAATGGGTGGATTAGGAGAGCATTATAAAAAACCGTTATCTTTTTTTTCTAAATAAGAGTGAAAAGTGCATGTGGTGAATTGTTTGTGTTTAAGTCAAACATATGAAATTACTTAAATAATTTTAGTTAATATGTTGTGTATTCACCGTTGGCAGCTGGAACAGGCTCAATTCTTCGTGGCATACTTTCAACTAGGTTCTGCCACACACTGGGCGGTATCACTTCCCAAGCTCTCATGACATGCCACCACAATTTATCCAAGGTACTGGAAACACCCACTATACTCCTTTTCAGCTCACCCCAAAGGTGCTCAATCGGATTGAGATTAAGTGACTGGGGTGGACAGGACAGCACTCTTTATCCTCTATCGTTAAGCCATTTTTGAGTTATTTTGACAGTGTATTTGGGATAATTGTCATGTTGAAAAACAACATCTGAGGTCTCTACATTAAATTTTTGACAAGTAGCAGCGAGGTTCGATGAAGAAATGTCAACGTAATAGTTGGCCAACTATTCGCTGTACAGTGCCAACTACCCCCGCCATCATACATCCACACACCATAACACTACCAACACCAAACTTCAATGTAGGCTTAACGTGCCATACCCATTAAAAGCTGGTGAATGCACTCCACAATAATCTTCGCATTTTTTGTCATGAAAATGCTAAACAAATTTTTTAGAATTTGATAAAATTTCCTACCAGCTCTAAAATATTTAGAATAACAAAAGTTTCTTTAATATTCTACCTTTGCTTGCTTCTAACTTCATTCACTGATGTAAAATAATTTAACACAAAAAATTGACCATATTCACTTTTTGCACTTATTTAAGAAAAAAAAGATAACTGTTTTTTTAAATTGCTATCTCAATGCACGGATCGACTTAGTCCAGTTTTAAACCATTTTGTCGAAAAGAATATAAAGTGGACCACCCTCCAAAATTAGATAGTATTAGAACTTTATAAAAATAAAAACACAGAAATTTAAACTTTAATTTGTAATTTTTATTTAATTTTTCTAAAATATTTTAAGGAAGTCATTTTGGACCTTAAATTTAGTCAAATAGTATCATTTTATTTAAAATAGAAACAAAAATATATTCTTCATGAAATTGATAACAATTGCTTATTAAATAGTTTAAATTCACAAAATTAAAAAAAATTATAAAATATATTAATTTTAGCAAGAAATGCCAAGTTGAACTCTGTGCTCTCTACATATATTGGAGTGGCATGTCTTGCAAGCAGTCTTTGTCATTCGTCGTCTTGTATGAAGACATTATCATGGTATAACTAGACAAGGTAATGTTAGGGCTGAATGTGGTCTCATTCTTAGTGACCAAAACTATCAAAATCCGCAATTTTTTTTGCGAATGAAGAAAAGGGAAACAAATAGAACTTTGACTAAATGAATTAAACCTTGTGTATTTAGTGCCAACAAAGATTAAAAACTTAGTTTTTAAGTGATTAAAATATTTTTTTGTTAAAACTTGACTTCTTATCTTTGTTTACATTCTGCCTATTTTTGCTTTCTCGTCGGTTGCAGATTTTGTATGAGCTCTGAAATTCGTTATTACAATTTTTGTCAACGGCACTCCGTCCTAAAACTAACTTGTCTAATTAAACCATAGACAATATCTACATTAATTTCGTTTTTAATTTTTTTTGACGTTTTTGATACTTGTAGTGTCATTATCATTAATAATTTTAGGAATGTTCTCTTTTGTAGTCTCTCGGAAAGTATAAAGACTCTTTCTCATTCAGCTTTTCAAAATTATTATTGTCAAACTCTCTTAAAACTGCTAAAATTAAAGCATTCGATAATCCTCTCTGTGAGACATTTTGAGGCTCTAAAACGCAATGTAAAGTAATAAAATATAGCAAAACATCATAAGCACCAAAACATAAAAAGTCACTTCAAAGGTAATCTACATCGCAACTACGTAGACTTTTTTTAGTTTTGTCATAAAAAAACATTTGCTTAGCGCCAAGCTAAGCAAATCGTGAAATTTATGTGAAAATAGAAAGCAGTACGAAGAAACAGAAATGAGAAAATTTACGCAATCTACGCCAAATGGACGTATATTCCCTCTCTAGGGTTAAAGAAAACACAATAACAAAGAAACAATGGCTTCATGAGCAATACCGCGTAAGTAGTTTTGTTGTTGGAAGCATTTATATACAGAGTAATTAAACACGAGGTCAGTTGTTTGTGTCGCTGTATATAGTAATTTTTTTAAATTTAAAATACATTAAAGTGGCAACTCTACAACATAACCTAAGTGAAATAGAGTGAAATGAAGTGTTTTACAGTTAAACATTTAAATTAACGCTACTAAACATGTTACTAACATGCTTATTTAATTTTTCTGTTTTTGTTTAATTAATTTTTGGGAAAAAAAGCAATGAATACTAAATACAATCTTAATCACATAATTATTTAGTTGGAACTGAGTTTTCACAGATTCTCGATTGAGACGGTGGCTGAAAATATGTCAGCGACCACATAAATAGCAATTTGAAAATCAAAATTTGAGAGATGAATATCCTGTAGCTCTTGATAAGTATGTAAGAATTCATGTCTTACAAGAAATGTTTTAATTTTTTTTTAAATAGGGCTAGTATATCCTTTAACACATTGTGTTAGAATAAGCTGTCATTTGGGAGTATAAAAATTTTTTTCAATATTATTTTTTAAGGTCCGAAAAATCATTTCGAATACAGGTGCTTGGTACGTGGCAAGATCACATTCTTCCGCTACATACGCTTGTGGTCCTTGTAGTGTACCATTCATGGCAGCTGCACCATCGGAACCCTACCGGAGCATAAAATAACAATCTATGCCGAAGTCCTTATATTATCTATGATCTGAAAGCATGGGTTGCAATTCAGTTGAAAATAGAAGTAGTTTCCAACTTTTTATACTGTTGCTTTGCAGTTGCCTTAATGCTAATATATTAAACTAGTAAGCCCGTTTAGCGTTAAAACGCCGAAATCAAACATACATAGAATTTATTTTAAGCTGTTGAATAGATTTTCAACTGATCAAAATTGGAAAGAAATTAATTTTGGCCTTTTTGCAATATAAGCGGTATTAAATATTTGTGTAAAATTTAAAAATAAAAAATTTTCCGACCAACAAATTAGAAATCTTTTTTCAACTGTAAGTAATCATTCCAGTATCACTTTGATATTGAAAATATAAATTCATAGTTTTAGCTGTGAGCATGGCACAATTACTGATAAGGTAGTAGCGTAGACTGGCTTTATTCTCACGAGTGGCGATAGGTAGTTGTCAAAATTAGCTGTTCATGCAATTAATCAAAGAAAAGTGAAAAAATAAGCGACGACTTAAACATAGTTAGTTAAATGCAGCAAACTAAAAACATTCCAATAAACTTCGCGAACAAATTTAATGAATCAAAGAAAAGTTAAGAATAAGCACACAGCTATTCAACAGCAGCAAACTGCAACTTCTTTAGCTGGATTTGACAACTACCAATCGCCAAAAATAATTATACCATGGCTGTGAGATTATAAAAGATTATTCGTCAGAACAACAGTTTCATAGCTATTAGCCAATAGGTGGCGCTAAATACCTCACATATTTTTAGGCATATGCTGAAATTAAGAAGACAAAAAGCAACATAACAAGAGCACACTTTTAGTCGCTATAACTTAAAAGGTACAAATTTTAAAGAAATAAAAAGTCCAGTTTGCACATCTGCAGGTCAAAACCTACCAAACCATACTAAATATAATAAGGTTGGACTTGTACTTAAAAAGCTTTACGCCATACAAAATTTGCGTTTGCGTAATATATATAAGATTTTTATATTTTTTGAACCATAAGGGGGGTCTTAAGACCCTAGAACCCACCTTGCCTACGGCCCTGTTTTGAAACCATTACCATGAAATTGTGCTAAGTTTGAATTTGTTATCAAGAGCAAAAATAAAATGTGACAAACTTTTGAAATCACATTAAAATTGATGTTTATTCGGGGTCGTTCTCGTCAAAGCTTAAAAACTCCTTTTAGATTTTGAAAAGGATTTATAGCAAAACTTTTTTGAGGAATTTTGAATGTTTGTTAAAAATTTTTTAAATATGTTTTTGTGGAATCATTGACTGTATATCGTTAACCTCTATTGAGTTATATTTATTTTACAACTGCAGATCGATTTAGCCTTCTATAAGAATAAAATGAGGATGCAAAGTAGCTTATATTTGTGGAATAAGAAATTTTGCGACAACTGTGTTGAAATTTCATCTATATGAATTTAAATTATTAAATTTTTCCATACATCGTAAGGATTTCAAACAAATATAGTAGAACAACGAAATGGCATGTTTAAGTCAAAAGTAAAAATGTAACAATTAGGTCAAAATAGCCAATGCTACAAAAAAGTCTGATAAAAGAAATTGAATGTGTAAGTAAATAATAAAGTTTGGTCTTGAAGAATAACCTATTTTAGCTAAAAATGTATGTTTGAAAATAAACAAAACTTGAAAATAAACAAAACTAGTATAATTTCCAAAATACATCGTTCATTTTATGAGTGAAAATTAAATCTTAGTTAAATTCATTTAAATTTCTGGCGATCGAATATAATAAATTTTGAAAGGATTTTATGTATTAATCTCTTAATGTTATCTTAATATTATTGTCATAGAGAGATTGTCGAAAAAATTTGTACAGTTTTTTAAACAAAAAAATTTCAAGCTTTCTTGATACATATAGATACTAATTTCATTTCCCTTAAGCTTCCTTGATTACGTTACCTCACTTTGTGAACTGTAAAATTTCTTTATTATCATCGGCTTAAGTGTTTTTCTCCTTTCTCCCAACCATTATTCGTACGTTTTCACACATAAACATTCTGACACTCAGACACGTTCTCCCATACAGCTGCAGTTATTTCTATAGATGTCATTGTTCAGCTAAATATACTCCAGGGGCTGGTTTTTCATCATTTATCCCCAAACACACACTCACACCTACAAAACCAAGCACAGCAAAAAAGGTCCATCTGTATATAATTGGCCGTTGAAGCGTTGACCATTTTAAATACAACCTCACATACACAAGCATGCATATGCAGACATACATACTTAAGCATACATACACACTTCAGCCCAAAAGACCATCGCTAAAACTTTCATAATGTTTGCATCCGGAAGGACAATCTGTGCTCTTCCTGTATCCTTCTAACCCATTCTAAAGAGTAGACGTTATTTTATTTTTATTTTTTATTTTATTTTATTGATATCCCTGAATGTGTAGTGTGTTTGTGTATTTAAGTGTGTTCTCAGTTTCACCATCCCTTCTACACATGAAACATCAATTTAATTAATTTGCACATAAATTGCAAATCCTTTGTTTTCGCCAGAAATTCGCCACATTCAAAAAAGATTGGTTAAGTTGTTGAGAAGATTTAGTCGCAATGAAGGGATTGAGTTCGTTAAAGGTATGTGGGTGGCAATAATTAAAAAATTATTTTAAGAAGAGGTCTTTGAAGTTAAATTCTATTTAGAAATATTTCGCGGTGAAAACAAAAAACTATTACGTGTACCCAGGCCCATAGAGAGCCAAGTTCGGGCCCGGGGGGTTACAACATACGGGCCCCTCTGAAACACAAAAAAATACAATAAGAAAATATAAACCAGGGCAAGCTATTGCGAGGTCTATGCCAAAATTATTATTCAGTCCTTAATTATTATACAAAGTGATATTTAAGTCATGCACCATGACAAGTTAAACATATCCTATTGCCATTTGTCATGGATAATGTTCTAGTAAAACATAACGTGTTAATTTAATTATGACTCAAGTTGATTAAAGTCAGTCTCCAGTCCAATGCGATATGTAATACATTGTGACTCAAACTGACCGAACTAGATCAACAGTTCAATAAACTAATCATTGTGGTGCCGATATGGCACATTTAACGGTCATACACAAAAGTTCAAATAACCATTATTCATCATGACACCACCTAGTCAGCAATCGTACATTTCTGGCTAATTTATTTAAGTTATGTGCATATGAAAAGAACCTTCGAAATAGAATAAACAAGTCTTTGAAAATGAATAAAAAATCTTTGAAAAATAAACATAATAATCTTTCTTTTGAACAATAAACATAAAATGGCGACCCTGCCAGATCCCAAGTGAAAAAAAGAAACTTTAATGTCCTGGCGCAACAGCAAAAGTTTTAATTATTAATAAAAAAAAAAATTAAAAAAAGACTATAATGTCCTGGTGGAACAAAGCATTCATTGCAATCCTATTGGCCCTATCAGGATATGAAATCGGGCAAGAAAGTGGAGCAGCACAAGCTCGAAAAATACGTGAAAAGACAATTAAAAGTGGCTGAAATACAGCAGACATTTACCACTAGTGATCAAACTAAAACAACTGGCAACTGATAGTGTTATTAGCTATATTTTAGTTAATAATCATAGTATACATTATGATAAAACACCATTAAATTAATCACGCATGGTCAATGAATTATGTCAAACCCTGTTACCTAGGAGAATGTGGTAGAAAAATTAGAAGAAATAAAAATAGTTTTTGACAAATCATACAAATGTGTAAATAAAACATCTCTACCATCCAGGGCTAAATGAATAAAGCATCTCAGTACTTTAGGATATCAACATGACACAATAGCTTCATATTAATTCTTTCTATCCCTTGACAACTTTTTGTGAGACATTCCGAAAATTAAAATGTACTGATTATTTGCACTATTGTGACAATCTTTTTATTCTTGTTTTTTAATTATGTTTAATAATTGTAGAAATCCGAATTTTTAGAGTTTTAAGAAACAATTAATACTTTAGTCATTGGCACAAATTTAAAATTTTTATATATTTGCTAAAATTGTCGATAAAATTTTTTAAGTGAAAGGGTCAATTTGGCACATAAGCACCCTTTGAGGTAAGTTTGGAATTTTTAACATATATTGAAATTTTTTTTTTTCAATGCAATGTCAACAAAAGATCTATTCTTGGCTTTTACACTAAAAAGAATTAAAACAGATATAAAAAAATAAGCATTTTTTTTTAACAAATAGTGTCAAATTGATACTTTGAAAGTAAGTTATCACAATTAGCAAATTTTAGTTTTTATATACATTAATATTTTCATTTTATGTTCATATGTGCAAAATTTTTACAATCATAATTATTCAATGATTTTTCAAAAAATTTTATAATATCCAGAATATTATTGGACATCTTCCACTAATAAAAAATAGTGTTTACAGTGTTAGTAAATTCATTAATCCCCTGAATAATAAGAAAATACACCTTCGAAACCAAATTGACCAAAAAAGTGCGAGCAAAATAAAATAACAGAAGTTAAAAAAAATTACCTCTATATAAACAAAAAGTGGTTTTGTAACGAATTTATTTAACTTTTCGAGAATTTCCTTGTTTCCACAGCACGAATACGAGCTGTTCTCGTCAATTTTTGATTCGAATAACTCGATAATTTAAATATCTCTGAATTACCGCTTAGCTGGGTTCTTTTTCTCGAACATTTCCGATTTTATTACTGAAGGGGACAGTACACCCTGGATTTTTCAAAAATGAATGTTTTAAAATGAAAATTTTTTTAAAAAGGAACATCTTATTGAAACTTTGCATAGTTATTTTTATGTAAAAAAAGTATACAAAAAAATTTTCTTGGATTTTTCCAGCGTGTTTGTTGGCTGCTGCAGGTTTTTGAAAATAACATCAAAAAATCACGGCGGGCGTGATTTTGGCTCACTGGAACGTCTAAAAAAATAAAAACGGGGTTTTAATCAGCATCAAAGCCGCTATAGAGTGAACTAAAAGAATTTATAAAAGGTGCTTTTTTCGAATTTAGCCGATTTTTTGGACCAAAAAATTCATTGAAAACCATAAATACTTTACCAATCTTTCTATCCGTAGTTTAATCTATAGACTCATATGTGTACAATGCTATATTAAAATTTCAGAACGATCAGTGTATTTATTTCTTTTTATCACGCCCGCCAACTCAAAAAATGTGATTTCTAGAAAAAGCGCTTTAAAGTTCTTAACACCGACTATACGGCCTTGACGCTCTGCGTTTAAAACTTTCGCCATTTAACATAGAAATTAATTTCTAATTTTATACCATTCAAAATAGATTCTTTGAGGTCTTTTGAACAAAAATAAATCATAAAAAAATTTCATTTTTTTAAAATTCCGGTGTTTTGTCCCGCAATATTTCATACCCAGCAGATATTAAGACCTTAATAGAACTTAAAGCTGACGTCAATAATGAAACATGTAAGACTTTTGTTTTTAACCCAAAACAACAATTTATATTTCATGATGTGGATTAGATCAATAAGAAATAAATGAGAAATTTTGGAATTAATTTTTTTAAAGGTTTGCCAGTTCGAGAAAAATTGTTGCATCTGCAGCATTCTTAAATTTTTTTAAGGGAGGTTTTGAGCAAACGATTTTTTGAAAACTTTGAATTTTTTTAATTGATTATTGTTGTAAAACTATTCAAAAATATGCAAAAAAATTTTAAATCAATCCTATTTAAAATACAGATTCTATATTACTTAAAACCCGATGAGCCAGAGTATAATTAACCAGAGTAACTGCTGCGCGTTTTTCTCGAAACATACTCAAAACGGGCCACTAATCCTTTTCCATACTTTTTCCTGCAAACAAACTAATTGACTGATTTATATATTTTTTTTAATCTTTTTGCATTGTAACTCTACACATCTTTTACCAAAATTAGCGTCTTTGGAAAATTTGTGTAATTTTTACACGTTACATAAGGTCAAAAATAACATAAATTTTTGAATATTTTTCACGCTTAAAATTTTTTTAATTTTAAATATTTTCTTTTCTCAATTGAATGTTGCATTTCTACCCAATTTCGCAAAATACCGAAAGGCTGGTGTATAGGATGGTGTATAGGATGGTGTATAGGGTTGCCACCTTAATTTTTTGAATTTTTATGAATTTGGGGCTTGCAAAAAAAATCATACACTAAGAATTGGGTCGCTGAATCCGAATCTGTGGTCAGAATTTCAAAATGATAAAATTTTTAAATATTAGGGCTGCCACCAAATAATATGTATTTTCAAAAATAAAAGCAACCCTATTATTTGAAAATTTAATAATTAAAAAATTCTGACCACGGATTCGGATTCAGCGACCCAATTTTAGAGTACCATTTTTTTCCAGCCCTGAATTCATAACAATACAAAAAAATTAAAGTGGCAACCCTATTAGCCATCTTGATTTTTAAAATTCAGACTTCAGATTAGAAATATGTGACTTCCTAACACTGTTAAATGATGTTACTTTAAAATTCTTTAAATTACATATTATTAGGTGGCAACCCTATTATTTCAAAATTTTATAATTTTGATATTCTGACCACGGATTCGGTTTTGCCGTCCCATTTTTAGAGTACCATTTTTTTGCCAGCCCCGAATTCATAAATATACAAAAAATTAAGGTGGCAACCCTATCCACCATCTTGATTTCAAAATTCAGACTTCAGATTCGAAATAAATGACTTCCTGACACTGTTAAATGATGTTGAAAATTCTTAAAAATACATATTATTAGGTGGCAGCCCTATCATTTCAAAATTTAATAATTTTGAAATTCTGACCACGGATTCGGATTTAGCGTCCCGTTTTTGGGTTATAATTTTTTTTTGCGAGCCCCGAATTCATAAAAATACAAAAAATGAATGTGGCAACCCCATCCACCATCTTGAATTTTAAAATTCTGACTTCAGATTCGAAATCAGTGACTCCCAAACACTGTTAAATGTTTAAAATTCTTAAAAATACATATTATTAGTTGGCAATACTGTGGTTAAATTTTAGGTGGCAACCCTAACCTCCATCTTAATTTTGTGACATTATATTCGAAATAAAATCCGTTGGCAGAATTTGAAAATTAAAAGAATTCGCAAAAATACCCAAAAATCTAGGTGGCAACTCTATACGCCATCTTGAATTTTAAACTCTGACATCAGATCCGAAATCACCTTCCCCCTAAAACTGCCAACCATGGAGTACACAGAACCCTTAAAAGTCATAATACGCTTAAGCTTTTCCTATACAAGCTAATTGAATTTTTTGGATACTTGCTTTAATTGGATACTTGCCTTCAATTTCAAGCTTTTTAAGCCTTTTGCCTTCAATTTTAAGGTTTTCAAGCTTTTTGCCGAAGGCATCAAGCTTTCCTTTAGCAAGCTTGTAAGCTAGCATATTTGCAAGTCACAAGCTGTAGTGGGCTTATTTATACTCAATTACAAGCTATACTTGATTCAAAATTATCCAGCTCAAGCTAGCTTGAACTTGTATTTTAAGCAAGTACTTGAAATAGACTTCAAGTAGGCTTGTGCAGTTCTCTGGCGCAGACAACAGTTAAAAACTGCTGTATAAAAATTCGCTAATCGGTACAATTTTGGCAGCGTTCACTAAAACTAATCAGGTAGAGGACGCCATTTAATCGAGCGAAAAAGTTCTATGCTACATGAACACAGCTGTTGAGTTAACTGTCAAATGTTGCATTAACAGTATCAGTGTTAAATTAATGAACACAGAAAAAACGCAGCAAAGTTAAGTGAGAAACCTTTGCATTTGAATTATTTATAAAGAAAAATAAATGTAAGTAAATTAATATGCAATCCTTACTTATGGAATACTGTATAACGAATATATTAAATATTATTTTGGTTGGAAAACCTTAACGTTATACAAAAATGCATATACTTTACCATTTTTGTATAACGTTTAAATTTAATTAAATCTAATTTCTGACGTTTAGAATTGCAACGCATTTGGAGAAAAAAACCGCTAACTAAGGTAGCGTTATCATTACAGTTCGCAACAGATGTCTGCGCTGAATGCGCCCAATGACAAGCTCGCTATAATGCAGTTTACGTATCTGTATGTGTATATATAATTCTTCTGTACATGTTTTTGTAGTAGAACTTCTCTTAAGCGCCTAGACTGATTTGATAAAATTATTGGTGTGTGTTTGAATGAGTCCCTGGATGGCTAAGAATTTCAATTTGACCTGGAAAATGGCGCTGCAACATTTTTTTTTGCAAAATCGCAAAAAAACTCCTAGCGTGTAAATTTGTGTTAAGAGGCTCATTTTCAAGGCTGCGTAACTTTAAACCAACATTAAACAGCACATCGTTATACATAAATGTTTTTCCGGCTTGTGTAAGATCTGCGTAGCTTAAACGCTGAAATTTGCGTTTAAAGGCTGCGTAAATGTAACCTTAACTTTTTTGTCGTTATTTCAATTACGGTTGATGTATATGATATTTATATCATAGACATGTTCCATTTGCGACCTTTTTAGATTTTTTTCAGTAATAGATTCGCAAATCTACAAGAATTCTTCGCTTTCGTAAAAGAGTTTCGATTGTTTAGACACAAACCTTACAAAATTAAGCAATGAATAAAAAAGTGGTTATCAATAATAATTTCAGAAAGGTTTCGTAAAGGATGCTTAAAGCGTTGAACGTTTGTTTAAGAAATTCTATTGTATAAGGCTGTAAATGTTTTAGCACTATCTATTTTGATCTACCTTTTACACCAGAAGGCGTTTTAGTAAAAATCTTTTACAAAACCGCAAACAAATACTCAACCGCTCATATGATTAGCATGAAAATGTGTACAAGAGGTTTTCAGATAAAATTAATATTTTGGCACTGTCTATTTTGATCTATTTTTTACACCAGAGGACGCTGTAGTACAAATCTCTTATTAAACCGCCACAAATTCCTTAACCACTCATATGATTAGAATGAAAATTCGTATTAATAGGTTTTCAGGCACGATAATTGTTTTGGTGCTATCATCTATTTTGATCCTTCTACAATATTCAGAGGGAATCCAAACTTCATTTGGTGCTCCGTCTGCATGGTGGTATCATTGATCCCTCATTGCGTATCTTGGCACAAAAGTATAAGTTTTGAAGAAGTGCGGACACACCAACAATCTCAGCTCCAAGAAGAAGTTTAAGCAGACTACTGGAATCTGTCCAGTGTTGTCTGTTGTGACCATAATGGAAAAATATGCAGGCACATTTTTGATGTCGAAACTTCATTTTTTCGCTTTCAGTAAGAAATTTTTCAGTTAAAATGTAAACTTTTCCAAATAAAAAAGAAGTATGCAAATTTTTGTAACATACAAAAAAAAAACGATTGTTTCAAATTTGTTTGTTTAGCAAAGTTGTTGGCCAGGATAGAAAAAAACTACTTTTCTAAAGAAACTAAAATGAAAAGCATAATGGTTCAAGAGTTATCAATATGAAAATGAGTATATATCTTGAATAATTTTTGATTATGATCAATAAATCATTTAAAAAATTTGCTCTAAAGTGTTTGGTAAAGTGGCGAAACGAATGTCACCACGAGAATCCTCATACCAAATTAAGCGAAAAACGTTGAAATTATAATAAACACAAAACGTGCCTCTCAGTGTTTATACGTAACTTGAAGATTTGCATTTAATGCTAACTTTTTTAAAGAACTAAACAAATTGATCAACAAGATTGCGTGTGGTATGAGTAATTTTAATTTTATATTAATTTCTATATTCAACATTTGTTCATAAATGTTTTTAAGTGAACAATGCTGAAATAATAAAGGATTTCTAGGCAATTTTTAAACTTGCAAAGGGCTTGAATATATCCAAAAGGCTTCGATATAATTATAAATAAAACTTTCGCAAACCTTTATGCCGGTTCGAAAGTTCAAACCTATTACTAAAGTTCTATAATCCAAATTTTCAAATGACCTTCTAATTACATTGTGAATTGCAGAAGATCAACAAATATACGAGCCATGTTTCGTATCATGGCAAAGGAGAATCAACATATCGTTCCAATTTTTTTAATGAACATGATCTTCAGTCGCTTGGGGCGTAGCATCTATTTCCAAATAACTAAAAGCCATTCAAAGCTAACAAAAAAAACTAGAGATTTAAATTTGCTCAGATGCAGATGTTTTCGGTTCAGTTTTCGTCAACAAAATATTCGTCGCAAGTTATGCGATTCATTTCCGACAAACTTCCGATAATTTCACCGACAAAATCGGAAAAAAGTATTTACTGAATACCATTTTCCGAAAATTATCGCAAATAGAACTTTGCGACACCGAATATCGGCCGAAATATGCTACAGAATTCCACTACAGGGACTTAAATAAAATCAAACTCTTTTCGATAACTATCGGAAAGTGCAGAACAATGTCTGCCGGGCCAGCTAGTAATGTATTACATGTTTCTATGTATTTTGCTTAGGTACTAGCCACGCATTTTAAAAGTATACCGTTTGTATTTTATGGCTTTTATAGAATTTTCCAACTCCCATAAAATAACCCTGTATACCGCCTCTGTCTTCGCACACAGCAAAATACGGCAAAGAAGTTTAAACAATAAGCAGACTTCGTGAAAAATTATGATTTATCGCAAGTGCACAGAAACGACATGAAACCAACAACACAACCGCCATTACATCCACACCAGCACCAAAAATCACTTCTTCCTGTCCGCTTTCTAAGGTTGGCGTTATTTTTCAACATCACGAATTTTTGCGGTTCTTTTTGGCACCTTAAGGAACATTTATTTTAACGCTTGCGTAAAAGATTTATGATCTAGCATATGCCTAAAGGTCAAAGCAGTAAGAAACTGTTGCATTCTATGAAAAAAGAAAGGTATACTTAAAGCTTTGTAGGTAAAATCTAAAGAAGTTGCTTCTAAGAGGACGAGGGTAGAAATATTTTCACGCCAAACTTTTGTTTTTGTTTTCATAATTTATACCTAAAAAGGTAGTTAAGCTCGATAAAAACGAAAAAAATAAAATTACTTTGTAGCACAAAAACCAAACAATAAGAAAGATTTCACTCACCACCTCGCACTTCACATGTCAACACAATGTTGTCACCCTCCAGCAGAGGTCCAACAGCGCCAGCAACGTCACGTCCCGAGGCATCGTAAACGAGTATTTGATGCGGAGGAACTGCGAATGATTGAAAAATGTGTAGAGATAAAATTGATTTTGTCATGATTCCATTAAATTATATTTGCAGCTAGTTTACTTACCTATTACCGTTAAATTAATTCTATGATTACGTGTGGGTGAGTTTTGAAAGTCAACGCGGCATCTGTAAACCTGTAGATTGTGATGTTGAGAAAGTATTAGTTTTTAACAAGATCTTCGTTCTACTCACCCCCTCATCATCCAATTGAATATTATCTACAGTCAATTTGGCGGGTTGTTTGTTTGTCATAAAGTAGGCACGCGGACCGAATGAGTTTGTGTCCGACCAATAAAGAGCCTTCTCAAAAGGTCTTCCCCGAACATCGAAACTGCAAAATAAAATAAATTGAATAGTATTAATAATGTTGAATAAAGTACATTTTGCAAAAAAAAAAATAATTAGGAAAATGTTTAAATATTTTGGAAATAAGTGGTCAACATTGGTGGTGACATGAACTAGTAAAGAATTATCTTCTACTGGATCGAAGTTAAAATATCCCCACGCACAGTGTGGGATTTGATCATTCTAAGAGAACGAAATTCTAAATTTTTATGATATGATTCCTTGGCTCGTTCCTAAAAAAAGGAGATGGGGTCTATCTCAAATAGAGATGGGCACGTGAGTAATTTTGGCTCACGATCACTATGTGTTCTTTTTTAATCACGCAAGCTCACGGTTAAAATAATTGCTTTGGCTCACGCAATGTTTTCTTCTAATCACGAATGCTCACTATTCTAGTTATTTTTTGACTGACGATTACGCACGATCACGATGACTCACCAGTGCTCACGATTAGAATTTTTAACGATTAGGCGCACTTACTAACGAAAGTTCTTAAAGTGGTTTTCACGTTTTATAAGAAAAAGAATACACATGAGTTTTTATTAAATGTTTATTTAGTGTTTAAATAAAGTTTAAATAAGAAACGAAAGTTCAATTTATATTTCATAATGATACATCTTATATATTAAAATTATATGAATTCATAAATTAGCTTCCAGCAAAATGATTACATTTTATACGGACACCAAGTCCATCATTTGAGTTGAAATGAAAACTTCTTAAACATTTAAATACATTTAGATTCTATTGAGTCTAATTTATAAAAAGAATTATTTGAAAAGCAAACAAAGTACTTCAATCAATCCAAACTTTCACCCAGTAGTCTGGATCTTCTTTACTCTAAAATACGACCAGATACCGAAAAATCTCTTTCGGTCGGTATAGCATTTTCTATTCAATTGGTAGAATTGATGCGTTAAACAAACTTATCACTAAGTTTTGCAAAGATTTATGAAATTATGATAAAAAGTCGTGACACGAAAAATTCAAGTCACGCATGCTCAAGCACGAGGTAAACTCAATTACGTACGCTCACGAATATTTTGTGATTGTTTTGTTGGGTTCGCTCACAATCACAAAGTGATTCATCGTGATATGCCGCGTCACGACTAGATTCGTGACATGCGCCCATCTCTAATCTATATGGGTAACAGGGTGTTTCATTGACTCTATATATATGTAGCCGTCATAACTTTTGGTCCTAAAAAGGCAACACTGCTAGATGAAAGCAACCCTGCAAATTATTCAACAATTATTTTTTCTCTTCACTTTTTTCTGATTGTCTTCTTAAGCGAACACTTCGCAAAGTTTCTTTATCGAATGAAGTAAAATAAAGTATCTTTTTTAAATAATAAAATAAACGCAAATTGAGTTTTTATTTCAACTCACCCAAGTACACTAAATATATAAAAGACTGCCGTCCGTGTGTGCACTCACAACTCGAGAACGGATCGTTCGCTTTTCACGATTTTGGGACTTACATATTCGTATTAGCCTAAAATTTTAATTTCTATGGAGAAAGAAGAGCGTGGCAGCTTTCATACAACTCAAATTTGCGATACCGAATATCTTTGGAGTTATAGGTCGCACTGCCTCGAAAATTGGTATTCAACTACAATGTACACGTGCCGTTTACCTGATAACATTTAACGGGCGTTTGACAAGGGGGCGTGGCACCTCCTGTACAATCCAGATTTGCAATATCAAATAGCTTTGTGGGGGCCGAATAGAAATATTCATTCAATTGAAAAACATTCTGTCTGAGTTAGGAATTCAACCCGGGTACCACTGTTCCTTAGCTAACAGGCCACGCACTCTACTTAGTAAGCTTCGGCCCCCATTAAAATAAGTGTTGCATAAGGGGTCATGGCAGAAACTCGCCGGGTTTTAGCTAAATGCTAGTTGACTTCGAAACACTAAATTGTATTAGAACAACAGAAAAATTATTACAATTAATACCTATTTAGAAGAACTTGTAGGCTTTTTGGTTTTCAAATAAAAAATAAGCTAAAAAAGCTGTGAAAATGCAAAAATTCTATAAATATTAAGGCCTCTTATTAAAATGCAAATATTTTAAGAACTTGCAAGAATTAGCAGCTTAATTTTCTCACGAACTATGTATGAGATTAAAACTTAAAAAAAATTAAATTTTTATGCAAACATATGCGAACAAAATTTTTGAAAGTCCATCAAAGTGTAAGTTAAATTTTTAGCAGTCCATCAAAGTGTTAGTTAGATTTGTTTTGTTTGTGCTATACTTTCCATCATTACATTCAAATACAACCCAGATTTATAAGGCATCTAATTTTATTGTACATAAATCTTCATATTTCCACAAAGGTTTTCCATAACTAAAGAAGTTTAATAGTTAACAACTTTCATCAGCGCACTTAATACAAAACACTGCTATCGAAAATATATATACTTTTAAGGTATATCGGATAAAGCAATCGTTTCCCAACTTTTGACATTTCTTGCTGTGTGTTCTAGCTTTATTTAAAAGCAAAAAAGTAGTTTTTGCATGTTTTTTTACTTTTGTCCTCCTAGATGGAAAAAATCCCGTATATTAGTTTATTTGAAGTCTTGAGTATTGTATTATTTTGGTGACGTTACTTTTCTAGGGAGTATTTTTCTATACATTTCGCATTTGGAATTCAGAGTCCTTGTTACTTATTAAAGCTTACGTGCACAAAATCAATTTTAAACATTTTTATTTTAATTTATAGAAGTTTTACTGTTATGATGACGTCACTTTGTATGGGAGGTGAGCGGAATTTAAATTTTTTTTTTTAACAAAATACTAAACATCGAGTGCACAGTTAAGATTTCAACTAATTTGCAAAACTTGAAGCGCTTGTTCTAATTTTTGTAGAATTTAAGGAGATTTTAGTGATTTCATAAAGTCACTTTGTACAGGAGGTAGCCATTTTCATCTGATTTGGCTCATTTTCAAAATGAACATTTATATTTAAATAAAAATATAAATGTCGAGGCCAGCTTAATCTTGGGCAACATCAAAACTGTCAACCGTTAGTTTGGCGGCTAATCTGAGCGGCGGGCCTCTCTAGGCTTAAAATAAGTTGTGCGTCGGGCTTAAAGCCCACCCGTAAAACCCCATTTCAATGAAAACTAATAAGAATAGAAGAAAACTCATACCCAAATCTGATGACGACTTCCGCAAAGGAAAAACTGATAATGATTTACGGATATGCACCTGGAATGTCCGAACCCTTAATTGGGAAGGTGCCTCTATCCAACTGACTGATGCCTTGGAAAGATACAAAGCTGATATCACTGCTATCCAAGAAATGTGATTTAAGGGACAGGGTTGCATTCGGCATGCACCCTGCGATACCTACTACAGCGGCCATGCGGAGAAGCACGAGTTTGGATGCGGATTTGTAGTTGGTAAGATACTACGGCCCCGAACGAACGACTTGCCATAATCCGCATCAAGGTTAAATTTTTCAATATGAGCCTAATATGTGCGCACGCTCCGACAGAAGACAAGGACGATGAGATCAAGGAAATTTTCTACGAGTGCCTTGAAAATGCTTACGAGCGCAGCCCCCGTCACGACGTAAAAATCGTGCTTGGTTACTTAAACGCTAAGATGGGCAAGGAAAATATTTTTGGTCCAACAGTCGGAAAGTTCAGCCTCCACGAAAACACCTCCGATAACGGAATGAGGCTGATTGCCTTTGCCGCAGCACGAAACATGGTCGTAAGTAGCACTAGATTCAAGCATCTCAATATTCATAAAGCCACCTGGATGTCCCCTGATCAAAAAACCAAGAATAAAATTGATCACATTTTGATCGACGGAAGGCACTCTTCCAGTGTATTGGATGTACGCACGATCCGTGGTGCAAACATTGACTCGGATCACTATCTTAATGCAGCCAAGATCCGTTCACGTCTATGCGCAGCTAAGAATACACGCAACCCTACACAGAGAAAGCTAGACGTCGACAAGCTGCAATCGAAACAGACAGCCGATGCTTTCGCCACTCGACTCTCACTCCTGCTTCAAAGCACTTCTCCAATCGATGATATATGCGCGCAGTGGACACACATTTCCAACTCCATGCGTTCGGCTGCTGAAGAGGTGATTGGCTACCACCGCCCTCGTAGAAACCAGTGGTACGACCAGAAGTGTCGCGACGCCACTGCAGAGAAAGACGCCGCCTACAAAGCCACCCTACAGGCGGTTGTAACGCGCGCTGCTAAGGAGTGATACAAAGAAAAGAGGAAGGAAGAGAAACGTATTTTCAGGCGGAAAAAAGAGAGGCAGAAAAGCGGGAGCAGGAGAAGATTGAGATGTATGGTGACAGGAATGAGGCCCGAAAATTTTTCGAAAAAATAAGACGCGTTTCCGATGGTTTTAAAACCGGGGCCTCTTCCTGCAAGGATGAAAATGGGAATCTAATGACAGATGTCGAGAGTACACTGACGTTATGAAGGGAACACTTCTCTAAGCTTTTAAATGGCGATGCTGATAAAAATCCCGCCAATAGAGATGATATTCCGGAAACCCCAATTTTGGATGACAGCGTTGAGGTTCCGCTGCCCGACTGTGATGAAGTTCTGACAGCTATAGCTCGGCTTAAAAATAACAAAGCCGCGGGAGCTGATGGCTTACCTGCTGAGCTGTTTAAGAACGGAGGCGAAGCTCTACTTAAATGCATTCACGAGCTTCTATGCAGAATATGGTCGGAAGAATGCATTCCGAACGATTGGAATCTCAGTGTGCTCTGCCCAATTCACAAGAAAGGCGATCCCACTATCTGTACCAATTACCGTGGGATAAGCCTTCTTAATATCGCATATAAGGTCCTGTCGAGCGTTTTATGTGAAAGATTGAAGCCCGTTGCAAACAAACTGATCGGACCTTATCAGTGTGGCTTCAGACCTGGAAATTCCACCATCGACCAGATTTTCACGCTACGACAAATCTTGGATAAGACTCAAGAAAAACAAGTCAACACCCATCATCTTTTTGTCGACTACAAAGCCGCCTTCGACAGCCCAATAAGGAAGCACCTGTACTCCACCATGTCTGAATTTGGTATTCCCGCAAAACTAATACGACTTTGTAAGATGACACTGAGCAACACCAGCAGCGCAGTTAAAATCGGGAAGGACCTCTCCCCACCATTTATTACCAAACGAGGTTTCAGACAAGGTGATTCCTTATCGTGCGACTTTTTCAACCTAATGATGGAAAAGATCATCCGAGCTGCTGATCTGAGACGTAGTGGCACAATATTCTACAAGAGTGTTATGCTGCTTGCGTATGCTGATGACATCGATATCATTGGCCATAATACGCGCGAAGTCAGTGCAGCATTTTCCAGATTAGAAAGAGAGTCAAGTCGAATGGGTCAGGCAGTGAATGCAGATAAGACGAAATACTTAGTGTCAACAAACAAACAGTCCCAGCGTCTTGGAACCCACGTTACCGTTGACAATACCTCCTTCGAGGTTGTGAAGAACTTCGTTTATCCGGGATCCAGCATAATTTCAACCAACGACATCAGAATTGAGATCAAAAGAAAAATAACTCTTTCCAACAGGTGTTACTTTGGGCTCAGTAGGCAATTGAGAAGCAGAGCGCTCTCTCGACGAACGAAAATCACGCCCTATAAAGCGCTCATCATGCCCGTCCTACTTTACGCATCACAAACCTGGACGCTGAGCAGTTTAGATGAAAAGACTTTAGGAGCATTCGAGAGAAGGATTCTTCGTAAGATCTACGGACCGATCTGCGTCAGCGGCGGTCAACGCAGAAGAGGACGACCGCATCTTCGTTGGAAAGACCAAGTAGAGGACAATCTGACGTAGTTTGGAATTTCCAAATGGCGCCCGCAAGCGAAAGACAGAAATGGCTGGCGCAAATTCTTAGATGAGGCCAAGACCGACATACGGTTGTAGCGCCAACTAAGTAAGTAAGTAATGACTTTTGATACAAAAATACGTTGTACTGAGAAAAGCTACAGTTTTCGAAATATCGTCATCATTTTGATGTCAAAATAACGGTCATTTTTCAAAATATACTGTTTGCAAGAAATTTCAGAATCCCAATATACATATATTCGCACATATTATATAAAAAAAATGCTTATTGTTATGCATAAGATAATTAACATAAGAAATTATGTTTTTACCGCTCATATTTTAAGTCAAAGGTCACACAAAGTATTTGGTGCACTACTTCTCCCTACTATTATTCATTTGAAAGAAAAATTATACAAATCTGTGGAGAAACACAGGAAAAAAGGGTACCGAACTGTTTTTCCTACGTCTATTTATATATAGATTACGAATATTTTAGTCGTATTCGTGCAAAAACAAATGTTTATTTTACGAAAACATTTGTTTCATTTACAAATGGTCATAATATCTAATAACAAAAAAAAAACATTCTGTCTGAGCTGGAGTTTGAACCTCAGCTCTTTAGCTTAGGGCCGCGCACTCTACCAGTAGGCTACTGTTACTTTACACAGTTCTTAATATTCTGTAGTTGGTTGACAAACCAGGCCGAACGATTTCGGTTTTTGTAAAGTTTTAACTACTGATTAAAAGGTGATTAAAAGGACTTTCATTTAAAAATAAATGTGTGAAAATTTAGTGGTTGGGGGATCCATCCCTTGCGGTAAGGTAACTTCGATGTAAGGGTGCGAGGAACATCATTAAAAAACTTTAAATAATTTTTTTCTTAAAGCTGGTAAAATGACCCTTTTAAGAAATTAGGGTCAGGGCTCAATCATCATCCCCTGCAGTGAGTAAATTAATTTGTAAGGATTCTAAGAACACCTTTAAAAAATAAATACTATTTTTTCTTAAAGCTAGCATAATTACCTTCCCAAAAATATAAAAATAATGGTGTGCACTCAATGCGTTCATGAGATATGGATATTTTAATATCTAAACAAGACTTGATATAAGAAAGATCATATACATAAAAATTATTTTGATGTTACAATTACCATATCTCATAAGCCCACAGAAGAAAAGAATCCTTCCCGATAAATTAGCTTTCATTAAAAAAAAAAACATGAAGCAGAGTTTGATTTTACTTCTCAAACTTTAAGTTACTCTTACTCTTAAGATAAATACTTTTAGATTCTATTATAAGAGTCTTTCAATAGAATTAAAATACTATTCTTTTAGTACTTTTCCAATTTTTTTAAAATCTCCGAAAGTGAAATATGAATTAATTTCAATTCGGTTAACTAATTGTTTTAAATTTAATATGTTTTGAAATGTAAAAATAAACCATTAAAATTAAAATTTTTTTATTCATTTTAATTGTCAGATGATTTTGTTTTAATTGTTTTTAAATTTATTTTTATTTAAGAACTAATTCTGGTGCTGAAAAGATTATTTTTTGCAGGCTTGTCATGCTAGGAGGTAGTAGATTTAAAAAAATCATTGAAAAATAGAAAAAATGGCGGACTTCTAATTATAAATTCCAAAAATCGGCGTAAAAAATACAAAATAATGATTTAATATGAGCAATTCTACTATCTGAGAGCCATTGGCGTGCAAAATACCGTATTAATATTCTAGATCAATCGGCGCGATAGAAATTCTTTATACACCAGGGCCGATTAAAAAAACGTTGTTTCGAGAAAAACGCTTTTAAATTTTAATAATATATTAGGCGCTCTCGGCTATTAATTTTTTGAAACTCGAGCGCCGGGTACTGCATCCTTAAGTCAAATACTTTAACAAGGAATAAACAACAATTACAAATTTTCTTCAATGGGCTAGAACAAAAATACTAGTATGTCAATATCAATTTAAATATAACATTTATTCTCTTCCATTTTCTTTCTTCAAATAAATTTTTAAAATAAACTAAATTTTTAAAATAGCCTATTTAACGCAGCTCGATTTTTAAAACAAAATATGTGCTAAATGAAAGCTTGTAAAAATAATACTTTTAGAGAAGTTTCAAGTTGAGATGTCAATTTTGAGAAATAGAGATTACCAATTGACTACACCGTATCAGTTTGAAGCGAGTTTTTACTTTTGAAATCAAATATCGTAAGAAGAAATGGAGATTAATAAGTTTATGATGACTTGAAATAATGACACTAATATGAAATAAGGTAAAAATGAGTATTAAACAAACATAATTTAGTCAACTTTTAGCACCTCATTTTAAAACTTGTGTGAGAGTTGTGATTCATTATTTAGCACAAGTTTTGCTTTCAACTTCCAATTAGTCTAATTTTAGTATATTTTTAGGTTGCTCTTCCCTCGATTAGAAAATTATAGCCTATGGTGACTTTTCTTGTTATTTAAATCCACATTCACGTTAAATTTAAAATGTAATATGTAATGAAATCGCACCCACAAGTGTTTGTACTTAAAAGCCGCCATTGAAAATCCTGGCTGCAGGCATGTGGTCTAGTATAGTTTAATCCGCGCGGTCATTGTGAAAATAGGATAAAACTTGGCTATGATGTAAGGCTTGTGCTGTACTATTTCTGGTGGTCAAAAGCACATTAATTCACAAACATGCAATAACAATAGAGTTCAGCTACTATAGCTTTTTCACATTTACTCCGCATTAAATCATTTTAAGAACCAAACCCATAAATCATTGAAATATATCGATAAAAGTGGTCTAAAACAATCAAAAGTGAAAAAATTTTAACCACCATAATATGGGTTGGGATCAGGGACAACACAAGACATAGCAACTAGCGTATCGACTACAATTATTGGCACCCTTGCCTTGAATAGCATCTATGAAAGATCTTTAAATTCCCGTTGTTTATGAACTCTACATTTTAAATTCTGTGGTTTATTTCCTCTCGTTGTTTTTTATTGTATAAAAACATTAAGTAGCTCAGTTTTTTGTAGATTTCGAATCTGCAAGG
Source organism: Dichetophora obliterata (assembly GCA_963920525.1). Classification (NCBI taxonomy): domain Eukaryota; kingdom Metazoa; phylum Arthropoda; class Insecta; order Diptera; family Sciomyzidae; genus Dichetophora; species Dichetophora obliterata. The sequence goes on from OY986435.1 coordinate 194,809,508, forward strand.
GTGTTTTCATCGCCAATTAAAAAAAGTTTTTACAGTGTTGATATCAATAGCGAACTGAAATTTGGTGATTACTGTTTCTTATTTAATTATAGATTTTTATATGGACACGATTGATTTTTTGATTAACTAAACATTAAATAGTTTATGTTTGTCTTAATATCTAAATTTAACCGCAATATTGTAACTAAACTTGTGTGTTAACAATTGATTCTAAGAAACAAACAATTCAATTATTGGCAGGAAATGGCAATAAATGAATTTGATGTTACTATAATAACTGTCAATGTCAGTCATTATACTTTTATCTAGTGCCAATAATTGAATTTTTCATATTTTTGGCATTTTTAATGCCAAAAGAAAGAGCTTGTACGATGAAAGTATTTCACAAAAATCTCTGTCAGCAATTAGAAATTACAAAATTTCAAGAAAATCTTCAGCCAAAAAATATAGGGTACCACGTTCCACGCTCCAATTTCGTCTGGGTCCAAAATTTTCTAAAATTTGGCCAGGTCTACAAACTGTTTTAGAGAAACGGAAAAAGAAGCAATTGTAGATTGGTGAAAGCCTCCCAGCTGAAAGTGACGTTAAATCAGAAAATCGTAGCATCATGTGTTTTGCAAGCTATTTGTTCTTCTGAAAACTTTGTAAGTGCCCATTCAGTAGCCGTTCTTCGTGGAGTAAAATGGTCGAAATCAAGATCGGGATCGTTTCGCAAAAAAACTGTTCATACAAAAAGTGCTTAAAAACATTAAAACAATTGTTTAATTATAAAACCAAGTGCACAATATAAATAAATAAAGATGAGAGAGTTATATACACAACAAAAATCATGAGAAAAGTGTTTAGTTGGTCCAATAACTACGCAACGCTTCAAATAAGCAAAATCTTGCAACTAACGAACCCGGGCACCAAGGACATTAAAATTTTTATCAGTTCATATTTGAGTAAAGACTTACCCATATCTGAAAATGCAATAACACATATCTCAAAAAATGTGTAGCCCAAAACATTTTAATTCGGGCATGAAAGGGTTAAAGTCCCAATAAATGTCTTAAAAAAATTGTGTTTATTTATCAAAAATTTTTGGTAAAACATGTCCAACCTTATACCATCAATATTTAAAAGTTGTAGAGCTATATTTGTAACTTATTTTAAATCAATCAATATCTTTTTATTCTTAGATAAAATTTGTATACTAATTTTTTGTGATTTATTTTTAATCTTTATGTACCTAAAAATGCTTCAGTTCCATTTAAAATAAAATCTGTATTATTTTTTATCTGCTAGCTAGGTATGTAGGCAACTATGAAATATTGTATAAAGGATTTGTTTTTATGATTAAAAAAAAAATTATTACATATTACAGCCATTTATTATATAATTTTTATATATATTGGGTGTCAATTATTACGTCTTATGGGTGCTTATAATTGTGGTAATATGCCAATAATTATAGTTTTTAAAGAGCCAATAATTGTACTCAAGTGACAACGATTGTAGTAGTCAATGTGCCAATAATTGTATTCACGTTCCAATAATTGTGGTTTTTGAAAGACTTTTTTATTTTGATTCTCACGAAACACAGAGAGCAAATAAAGATACGTTAAAAACTGATTTAAATAAAGCATTTCCCAAAAAATGTGATAAAATTCCAAAAAGAACATTCACTTAAAAACAGAATGAATGCTATAGGTTACAAGGTAAAATTTCCTGGGTGCCAATGATTGTAGTCGGTACGCTAACCATGCGTTTACATAGATGTTATCGTATATTAATTGAGTGAAAAAACCGATCTCCTTTGAAAGAGTTTACCATCTTTTTGAAAGAAACACTTTTTTAGTGTTTTAGTTATATTTTTAAAAATATTTTGATATTAGAAATTCATAATACCAAAAGTTTTGGTTTTTATGCTTGAAGCATAGATAAAAATGGAAAACAGTGATCGACACAATTATATATATATCTATAACTAAACGATCCAACTTTTGTTTGCAATTTTGTATATCAGAAAACTTCTTTGAATTTGAGAAAAAAGCTAAAAGTTTTGGCTGACTATTTTATTTCCGCTATAAGAAGAATAGGCTAAATTAAAACATTTTTAATTTTTTTATGTTTAATTTAACTTTCTTTCTATTTTCAGAAAAGGAAATTACTTTAAATCATCTTTACTCTAAGTTTATTAAAAAAAATGTTTCATAAGATTTCTAAAGTGGCGTTAAAAGACATTAAAGATATGCAAAATTTAAAATAAATTTTAAATCAACTGTAAGCTGAATACTGATTTTGAACATCATCAGGAATCAGTAAATAAACAAATAAAAACATCAATCATCGAGCATAGCAATAATGTCGATCAAAGACCCTCTAATAACTATGTTAAAGGCAGCAACAACGAAAATTCAATTTTTATGCTTTATAAAAAGGGAAATAAAATTAAAAAGGATAACAATTGAATTTAAATTTTATGCTTAAGTTGTAATGCAATACAATAAATTTAAATAGATTAAAGCAACAATTTTACCCGCAGTTACGTCTAAGAGGACACAATAAAATTATGTCACAGAACAAAAACAAAACAAATAAAAAAACCGAACAGAGAACAAAAAAAGAAATGAATGTGGTAATCTGCTGTCAATTTGAATATTAAAAATGAAAAAAAAAAACCAACAAAGATAAGTTGAAGCCATTGCAAGGCCCTGCAGCCAAGTCAACCGCCAAGCAGCCAGCCAGTTAGCCAGCCAGTCAACGAGCCAGCCACCAAAGCAGACTCTTAACTAGCAAACGCCAGACAAAAGAAATCATTTGACTCATGTTGTTTTTGCTGTTGAATTTTTATGTGCGGTTCTCCACGCGGTTACCAAATTGAACCGAGTCCTTATGTTCCGCGATGGCATAAAAATGCCTTCTTTCAAAGTGTATATTTTGTCGAAATTTTCAATAGCTGTCCCGCCATAAAAGCGAACCAGCATGACGACAACGCCAGCTTCTACAAGCACCAGCCGAAGAAGACGCAAGGACATTAAAACATTTGCAGGAAACATTATTCACTCCCGCATTATAAGACAAAAAAAAAACAACCTCTACTCACTGAGGGTTGAGTGGGAGTTGGTTTAAATTTCGACACGTAAAGAAAATATACAAAACCAAGAATATGAAGAGAAACAACTGCCGACAAAAGCAGAAGTTGGGCAGGCGATTTCGAGGAAATTTTAGCACAAATATTTGGCTGTAAACGTGAAGAAAACATATAAATTTAAGACCAAGTTTGCGAGGATTTTTCTTCGTCTTGTTTAGCTTAGATATTTTTTTATTCTTCATGCTTTTGTTTCTCTTGCTGCGCTTGGATTTGCTGATAAGAATTATTAATGAGCAAATAATGGCAAATAATCTCACTTCAATGTTTTTCGCCGAAAAGAAAACAGTAAAAAATTATTAAAAAAAGAAATACAAATTACAGTGATGTGCAAATAAATAGGGACTCCTGTATTTTTAAATTGAAACCTGCACGAATTATATGCAAGGAGCCCCAGACATACCATTTATTCACTCGGGTAGTGTTTCTCCTTGGTTGGGCGATTATAACACTTTATGGATGATGATCACCTCTCCCACTCTTCAGAGCAACAAAGTTAAAACTTGAAAATATGTCTCATTTCGTCTTTCTCTATTTTTTATTTATCTCTTAACCGATCTCCAAAGGCAATAGCATCTTGATAAAAAACTACATGAACTTCAAACCAATGATACAAAAGCCATTTTCTAATCTTACCACACTAAAAGCTAACTTAGGCAATTCACAGTTCGATACAATATTGTAATGTTTTAATATTGTAATGTGGGTACTTTGATAACTATGAGCACGACATTCTGGGACGTTGTTATTTTTGGTGTTGAATTTGTCGTTTTCACGAAAGAAGGAAAAATAAGATAACAAGATAGACGCTTGTTTTTATTTAGGAATCAACAAGAATAAAGCTCAAACCTGAATATGAGTGAAAAAGAAAAGCTTTTGTCTAGGTTGTGTGCTATTTGCGTAATTATCAGTTTACACGCTGCTATAACATACCTAACGGCATGTACAAATTAATCAGCCCTTCGTAATTTGGGTTTGCATTTAAAACAAAAATAACAAATTTATCAGACTTGTAAAAAATCAAGAATTACGCTAATACGAATTAATCAGTCCGATTTACAATAAACTGTGAATTGGCTAACTCTCTTTTGTGTGGTAATTTAAAATAAAAAAGTAGTTGTGTTGGCATTGACTACTCAAGTACTATGGCAAGATAAAAAACCAAGTGAATAGAAATCTTTATCATATAAAAAACATCCTAAAAACTATCAGAAAACTTATTTAATATTCAAGATATTTATTATAAAAATTAAATTCAAATTTTTTTCGATTTTATTAGCTCATAACTTTCTTAATTAAGAATTTATGCAAAATTTTTTATAAAAAACTGAATGTCAATTTAATTTTCTTCTCAACAAATTATAAACTTTGGAAACTAGCTAAGAGATACATAAAATATGGAGTAAAATGTATTAACACATATTTTCAGTTTTTCTTCTAGCTCCGAAAGGGGGGAGGGGGTGACCATCGTCCTTACATTTTGTTGCTCAACTTATCATGAGGAATCACCAACTGAGGGGCTAAATGCTGTATCTGGTAAAATCTTGTATATAATTCATGCAGCTTTATATATAAAAATACAGTTTTGCCTATTTATTTGCACATCACTGTACATATACACAAAACAAAAACCAGGCTAGCTTCCAAGCGGAGTTTGATTTTTTAAGGATGCCGTTTGTGCGTTATTTATGGCAAGCTGTCGCAGAGCCTTGGCAAGTTTTTACAATATTAACTTTTTTGTTCTCTTGTGCTGGGCTATATTTAAGTCGCTCTTAGTCTGAGGTTTTTTTAATAGATTTCACAGGCGCGAAACTATTTGTGTCATTCATATAAAAAGTTTGACTGTCACCTAGTGGCCTCGCGTACAAATCTTTGCCATCAAATACATCAATGTTTACTACGAAAAGTTGTAATTGGTAGTCAAAAAGTTTGTGGAGAAGGATCGCTTAGTAACGTAATTTGACAGAGACAAAGACAACACCTGCTTCATATTCAGTATAACATGTTTCTCCAGCTTCTCGTCAGTACATAAGTTTCACTTGATTACTCTTTTATTTTCCTTCCTAGCTTAGAAGAGGCATCACAATGAACCAATAATCTGGTATAAATACCAGTCTAGAAAACGCTTAAGCTTAACTTAACCTACATATTTACCTATTACAAAATAGCAGACATTAAGAACTAAGCTGTTTTTTTCTGTGTTAACCAAATAAAATAAAAATTCTTTTAACATTGCGCAGAAAGCCAAATTAAAGTTAAAAAAATACATAGTATATTTCGCACAAAATTGTCCCTTTAAGTTTTTTATTTTTATTAAATCTGATTTTCGGTAAAGCAGTCAAAAATAAGCGATAAGTTTTTGTATGCATTATTTGAGAGCTGGAAAATGGCACATTTTTCATATTCAAGACCAATTATAATATCCTTTTCTTTAGATACTGCAGGAAAAGCTACTAAAAAATTACTTTTTTAAAAATTTTGAACTTTAAAATAAATTTTTAGCTACACTCATAAAAAAACCGGCAATGTAAAATTCACGTTTAGGAATTTTAAATCCAATGACAGTCAGAAAACGTTTATTTAACAGTAAAAAAGTTAAGTTGTCATATATTATGTCGGGGTGATAAAAAAAATATCACACCGATAAAATGTTTTACATTGCAATATTAATTATGAGGCGCATACGCAGGGGGGTTTCGGAGGTTAAACACCACTCTAGAAATGAACGAATTTTAAAAAACATCGGGAGCAACTCTCGGCCCAACATGCATGGAAGCCGTTGTGTGTTTGTGGTCACTACAAAGATATTTAGATGACATTGCACATTAAAAAAAAAAATAAAAATGTTCAATTTATAACATTTAAAAGACTATAATAAATAGATACTTGACATTTTTTTACGTAAGGAACCCGGGTAAAAATATAAGCGGCCGAAAGTGATACACAGCAAACGTATTCGCAAAAGATCAAGCCTTACTCGGCTGATGTAAGAGACTTTTGGTTTTGTGTTTGAAGTTAGTTAACAAAAAACTGCTCATTTTCATTGTGGAATGAATAATCACTGCTTGGCCGAGATTATTTAAAAATAACCTCTGTACGGCCGCTGTTTGTTCAAAAAATCCTGCAAACGATCCTTGTACGACCCTCGTACCGCAGAGAAAAAAAAATTAAAATTAGGCCTTATACGGCCGCTGTCTGGCCATTGCCAAATATATTTACTCGGGAATATAAAAACCAATATTCCCAAATAAATTTTTTGTTTGTTTTTAAATGCATCTTCTTCTCACATAGGTGGCTTAAAATAAGTAGTTTTTTTCTAGCCGGTGTCAAGATATTTTGGTCCTAATTTATTGGAAACAAAGAATTCAAAATGCATATTAATAAGGGCACTTGTAGCTACAAACTTTACTAAAATTACTAAGTTTGGCTCAAAGATACAGATGGTCAGTGCAACTGATGTTACACTTCGATGTGAAATGGTAAATACAATATATTGAAAACAATTTGTTCCTTCACTGATGAAATTTATTTAATTCAATTTTTTTTGTTACTACCCCGTAAAAAAGTGCTCCGAATGACAAAAAAGTGGAAGGGAAAGTCTTGAATTCCATCCCTTCCACTTCCATACCCAAGAGGCATTCTTTTAGCATATACATGTCATTGGGATGAATGCTTTCCTCAGTCTTCTTTAGAAATGCTTCCAGAAATTTTTCAATGGAAGATTTATTTGAGCCCTTCAATGAAAGGATTCTCGTAGGTGTTTTCAAGAAGGCATTCCATGGAATAAAATGGTTTTTGTAGTTAGGGGGAGGGGGCTTAAAAAATCCCATGGAAAAAATCCTTTTTCATGATTTTCTCACGATTTTGGTGTTGAAAATGAGAAATGTTTGGGTTTTGTTCAGGTTTACAAAAATATCACATAAAATATCCCTTTTCCCTATTTTCACGGCATTTTGCTGTTAGAAGTAGAAAGTGGTTGGGTTTTGTTGGGGGTTTAAAAAATCCCAAGGAAAATATATAAAACATATTTTATAATTATATATATAATTTTTTTTATTTTAATTGAATTTAAATGCTATTTGAATGTCTTTCAGAAGTAGTTTATGAGAATGCCTCTTGAAAGCACTTCTTGAAAAGACTAAGAAGAAGCACAATTGGATCTATAGAATGCTTTTCTGGAAGCAGTGTCCCCAAGAATGCATGTCACATTTGTAGCAAAAATTTTTCTGAGTAATTGTGGTTAATAAAATTGCTTGAACATTTTTTTAAAATTTTGTATGAAAAAACTTGTATTGATATTAAAGGCATTGTGTTGAATATTTAAACGTGATGAGTTTTGCATTTGTAGGCACTGCTGGAATCAGACAAGTCGACCTGTAACGATTATCGAATCTTTTAATTTCTGCAATGCTATCACATATCAATAAGCCGATTCCTGAAGATTGGTGCAAAGTTGCCGGTTTCAGTCGCTTCAAGCGAACGCTCGTTTTCGTCGCTTCGAAGACTCAAATGGTTTAATTTGAGTCAATGGGTTAGCTCTTCTAAATGTTCTCATGGATGTTGAAGTGACCTTGGAAGAAATTTAAAATGCAATATCCCAAAATAAAAGAAGACTCGACAATATGATGTAAAGATTATTTTATATGAAAAAAAAACATTGGAATTAGTCTAAATAAAGGGTAATGTTTTAAGCGTTTGGTTTTTGCAAAATCTACAACAGTTTATGAAATATTTAATTGGAGCGATACATCAATGCCTGCCATTTATTTTTAAAGATTATTTCGGGAAGATTTTGCCTACGACTACGCTTGAGGTGGTCCATCCGTAAGCTCCAATATTTTTTCATATCATTTCCTTTACTTTTATTTTAATCCTTGTATAATACATATTAGTTATATAGATTAAAAGAATATAACTTAATCATAAAACAAAAATTTATTTAAATTTAACATGAATTTAAAGAGAAGCTCATTTAAAAAATTCTATTTAGTAAAAGCCTCATTGTATCTTTAGAGATAGAAAAATCGAAACTGTAAAAAGCATTTATAATATTAAAATGTAATAAGGCCCTACTAATAGGAGCATTTGCAGCATAATTTTTATGGCATATTGGAATATAAAATATATCATTGCTATTAAGAACTCTAGCATGGACACTAAAATTGATTTTCTCCAAAAGTTCAGGACAATCCACATATCCAGAAACAATATTATATATAAAAAGCAAAGAGAATGAATTTCTTCTACTTTCCAAGGATTTAAAATTAATTAAAATACATCGCTCACTATATGAGGGAAGAGAGATTTGAGGATTTAACGTACGTAAGACAAAACGAATAAAAGCTTTCTGTACCCGTTTAATGCGCAATTTGTGTGAAGAATAGGACTGGTACCAAAAGACTGATGCGTATTCTAATCGAGATCGCACAAAATTTATATACTGGGTTTTGAAAGTGTACGGGTCGGAAAATGATGTTGATTGACTAAGGATAAAAGCTAATAAAGCATACGCTTTACAAATTATTAAATCAAGGTGAGCAGTAACCTGAAAATTTTGTGTCAAAGATCTTAAAAATGGTTGAGGTGGGATAAAGGAGAATTATTAATATTATACGCGGACGGAAGTTGAAATTGGTTCTTAGAAAACAAAATAAATGCACATATCTTTAAGTTTATGAAAAGAGCATTTTCAAGCGACCATATGGAAAGTTTATCTATTTCACTTTGAAGACAGGAAATATCAAATTGATTCCTAATTTTAAGAAATATTTTAAGGTCATCTGCATATAGAAGACAATGTGCTTGAATAAATAGAGTTGATATATAATTGATAAACAAAATAAACAACAAAGGTCCCAAAATACTTCCTTGTGGAACACCAGAGGTTGCCACAAAAGAAAATTCAACAAAAAAGTTGAATGAAAACCTATTTTTAAAAATTTTTTTTATAAGTAAAGTATAGACTACATATGCTATAGATTACAAAAGCTGATATGCAATATTCAGAGAAAAAAACTAAATTCGTGACAGTCAAGCTTCCCTATACAAATCCATGCTGGGTCCATGCTGGGAAGGAGAAATGATACTCTTGGTTGCAAAAATAAGTTTTTCGATAGTTTCCAAAAGCTTCGAAATAAAGGAAAGTACAAAAAAATTGTATTATAGTTCATATCAAAAAAATCGATAACCCTTAGGGGGATAAAATGTAAAAGCTAGCCGTATACATTTTTCCCTCTCAACATTTATTCTGAGCACATCTACACTCTATCTGTCTCCCTTTTGGTGGTTCCCATACCAAATACAAAAAAATAGAAAATATTACACAAAACCATTACGAATGAGTCTGGAAACAATTTTCTTCACAAAGACTCGAAAATTTTTTGACTCATTAGTCACAAACCATAATTAATAACGTAAAACAGTTTTGATTGTAATAAACACTAATCCGCCTCACTGAAAAGGTAGTAATCAGCGTTCACAGCAAATTCAAACTCATAGCTAATGAAAGGCCAAATAATGTAAACAAAGAATAAGCTTATAAAAAAAAAACACAGAAAGCGAGCGTCGATAACAGCTGCTTGTTACTAGAGCTGCGTTTCTGGAAAACACGCCTTGACTAATATTGATAATTAATTGTGATCTTTATTCTTTCAATTTTTTTTTTAATTTAATTGTGAGCTTTAGATGAAGTAAGTTTGAAGAAGGCAACAGCAACAACTGTGAATAGAGTCAATCACACAGCAGACTAGACAGCCTGTTAAGGAATTCGCTACATTTTCTCTTCAGTAGTCTTGAGTGATTCGGCTGTGATCAACCCACTGTTAAAGTCTTATATCATTTGACACGTGTTCGAAAAAATTCGTAAGAACTTTAACATTCTCATCGGCCACTTAATCATATGACATTAAAGCAGTAGCTATATTTAGATGAAGCCCTTAACTCTACCATTTTTTCTCTCGATATTCATTGGAGTTCGATGAGTCTTCCTAAATGCACCATCGAAGCTAGTGTTTTAACTGAAAGGTGGCTATTTGCACAGCCAAACACCTTGATTACTCGAATAAAAATAAAAACTCTGGCTTTCTGGTCCGTACAGATGCCATTTTTAAATAACCGCGGCTGTACAACGGGTGAACAGCGGCCGTACAGCGGCATAGTTGTGATCATTTTGCAATGAAAATGAGCAGTTTTATTTAATTATAGTTGGGGAAAAGGTTTATATTGGAAAACCAGATAATAATATTGAATGCAGTGAATAAAATATAATACAAACAAAACTATGCTGTTTAATTTAAAATTCACTGGGGACTTGTATTCTAAAAACTAACTTCATATACGAGAAATTCTTTTGTGGCACACACAAGTGGCGATACTATCAATATCAACATCAGAATCGCAGAGTAAGATTTGCTTTTATTGTTGCGCATGTGTTTGCTGTTGACTTAGAGCTTTGGAAATTTGGTGGCATACAACGGACGTTCAGCGGCCGTATGCAGCCACGCAGTGACAGGAGAACTTAATTTAGACCTTGTGCGGTCGTTATGCGACTCAACTTTCGGTCGCTGGGCTTTTTGAATTATTTTTAGGCCATCTTCGACCCTTTTATGGCAGTGCGGCCAATGTTTAGCCACTGATATTTTGACGCGCGATTTTGCGCGACGTAGATATTTTGGTTACGAAATCCGAGCCAAAGTTCCCGTTGCTGTGCGGTTGAGTATGAGAGTATGTATGTATGCTTATATAATTGTAAAATAATAACTAAAGCATTGAATTACAAACTATTTGAGACCCCAAAAAAAGCGATATTTCGTCGTTTTCGAATAGATGTTTTTTTTTAAACTCCTATAAAATACGTTTTTGAAGTGAAAACTTCTTTAGGCGCGATGAACGATATTTGGTAGAGGGTAAATCTTTGGTTTGCGTCATTGTCTTTTTCCGAGTAACTCTCGTCATCAATACAGACAGCAAATATAACAAGACAGGAAACTTAGAAAAGATAAACAAGCAACCATCAATAAGTTCCTCTGCTGACGCATCGTTCTTTCCCCTTCCTTTGCTCCGCTGGGAAACATTAGCTGCATTCCCGTGGCACTAGGTCAGATCAAATCTCAGTAAAACAACGTTAGTTCAACTTTATATCAATTTGTCATCACAGTCTTGAAACAGCTGTTTTAAGAACGATAAAAGAAAACAACAATACCAAAACGCCTATTTAGCGGTGAAACATCAAAATAGGAAAATGAATAGTTATTTAGATTTGCCAACTATGTTCGTTTTGATAAAAAATACTTGAAACTTGGCAGCATTTTAAGATCAGAAATAGAGCTAGAAATCGAGCTGGTTTTAATTTTTGTTTTGTGAATAAAATAGAGCCGGGCTCTAGATCATCGACCACGGGAATGCAGCTATTAACTGTTACTGTTTTTTTCCAATGTATATGTACGTAGAGTTGTAGGCTAAAATAAATTTAAAATTTTTGATATTTGCTATTGGTTTTTGTTTGACTGGACGTGAAGTCTCTTTTTAATGCCTCCACTTGAAATTTTGCTACCAGGCAAACAAAAAACATAGCAAGCAAAGTGCTGTTTATTTTCCGCTGCTAATTCGGTTCATCCCCTCTAAAGTTGCGCAACCGATGTGATACTGCTCTTCTCTGTTCATCGTTGTGGTAGATTTGCTTGGTAATTGTTGTTGTAAATGTAGTTTAGCTACAGATCTACATATACACTGACAGAAAAACAGTAAATATCCTTCATGATTTCTTTCTGAAGGAACGATTTGTCAGCAGGTAAACTTATTGATGGTTGCTTGCTGCCATAGTAGAATTAGACAAGGTAGTGTTAGGGCTGAATGTGTTCTCTTTATAAGTGACCATAACTGTCGAATTCATCCATTTCGATATATTTGCCAATTCTTGCTTTCATATTGCATTCTCATTGCTTGCAGATTTTGTATGAAATGTCAACTTCGTTTTGACATTTTCGGTCACCGGCTCTCCGCCCTAACACTACCTTGTTTAATTTTGCCATGCTTGCTACATTTGCTGAGCGCCTGGTAGCCAATATCCAAGAGCGTGTATTTGAGTTTTATGACCAACATAAAAACATTTGTAGTTTCATAAATGTCGCCAACATATTCTCTGACTGGGACCATGGTATAATAAGTAATTGGTAGGAGTGACATTTCGTGTTTCAACCATCGAATGTCAAGCAAAAGAAAACAAAATATAGAACGTGTGTCACACATTGGCCGCATTCAGAGGAGTCACCTTCTGTGAATGATTCATTTAATTGCAAAGGTTTCTCACTCAAATTTAAAAAAAAAACCGTTGCCAACTATTGACTCCGCTGAAAGCTGCCAATGTGTGTGACACACGCACTTTATATTGCTTTCTTTTGTTTGAAATTCGATGGTCACAGCTCGTGAGAAAATAAGTAGTTGTCAAGGCTACCTAATAATAATTTTATCATGAGTGGGACTGCATCGTCCAAAATTTTTTGTTTCTTATTTCAGCTAGTATCTTTTTTAAAAGTATATACAATGATTAATGACGCAAACAGTGAAAATAATGTCATTGAAATTTAATGAAATATATGTAAATACAAATTTTATGTATGTGTGTATTATTATGTATTTTAAGTGTATATTAATTATTTCAATATGTTAAGTTTATGTTTTTGTTTATGTTTTACTTTGTTTTTTATATTAAAACCCATAATCTAAAATATAATAAAGTGATAAAAGATGAAAATAATGTGCATTAATGGTGAATCGGATGTACAGATGAACCGAATCGGAGGCAGAAAATAAACTGCACTTTGCTTTCTATGTTTTCTGTTTTCCTTGTAGCTAGATCTCAAATGCAGGCATTAAAAGAGACTTCAAGACCCATTGAACAAAATATCATATATAAAAAAAAGTAAATTTATTTTATTTTAGCTACAGCTCTACATATACATTGAAAGAAAAAAATTAAATATCATTTTTGTATTTGTATTCAAATGAATTATTTTAGCTTATTGGAATGGTATTAAGCTTTTGGAATGATATTTAGCTGAGTGCCACAAATATATAGGTAAAACATGAGAAGTCAATATTCAAAAGCTTAATTATTAGTTAATTGCTACAATTACTGTAAAATTTTGACAAATATTGGTATATATGAGGTTTTGGGTACTCAAAATCAAATTCTGGCAGCCGTTTTTCAGTTAAGAGACCACCAGAGGTTGCTCCAATACAAAATTTACGAAAACTTTTGTTCTAGCCATGGGTAAATCCTAGCTACGGAAATGCTTGTTTTGCTCCCAAGATCACAATTTCTGAATTTAAAAAAACCGAAAGTCTGGTTCCCGTAAAAAAGGCGTCCGACATTAATTTCTTAAATAACTTCATTTTATAGTATATATCTTTTAAAATTTAATTAATATATTTCAGTGAGTGAAACAAACTTCAGTATTAAATGCAAAAAAGAAATCAGCAAAATTGAATCAAGCTACCAAAAACTTTATACTCGATTTTCTCGAAACACAGTTTATCTCTCTCGCTCTTTTTGCACCTAATGCATCAGTGTTTGCATCAGGCAATGTTTTTATATCAGAGCAACGTTGTTTTAAAGGTTTAAAAGGTTGAAAGATCACTTTGAATGAAGAAAAAAAAATCGATTCATATCCAACTTTTAGTTGTGCACTACAATATGATCACGTACCACTTTTCACGAACTCTTCTTAGTTTTCTTCTGTGTGTCAATTAACCCTTGAGTTTTTTCACTTCTCATCCCAATTAGAAAATTCGTTAATCCTCTCTCCTCTCATTCCACCTTCTGAATACTACTGCCTGCCGACTATGACTTTTTTATTTTTCTTGGCCAGCTACGTTTTTTCTAGTCTTTTTGTGTAAGTGTTTGCTAGTTCAGCCATCCAGTCTACTCATCCTGTTGCCATTGTTATCAACATGCTGTTTCCTCTTTTTTTTCATTGAAATGTTCCTTCTATTTCTCTATCTATCACACTAGCACTCACACTCTATGTGGGGGTCTATCGTCGTTGATGCTTTTTGCTGTGTTTTTGCTTGTAAGTGGCTTTTTATAATTTTACCGCTGACACAATTTATATCCTGTCTTCATATTTCTTATGCTTATCAAGATAGAGAAACGTCGTCATTTGTGTTGTGTTCACGTTTTCTTTTTTGTTCTGTTATTGTTGTGCTATGTTTTTTCGTGGAAAGTTCTTCTTCCGTTCGGTTTGGTCTTCTTTGGGTATTTGTAGTAAAACGATGTTTTGTGGTTTTGTGATAAATTCTAGTAATTAAACTACGACTTTATACATAATGAGAGGGTAATAATTTTAGGATGAGCTGGTTTTTGTTGCTGTTCTAAAAAAGTCGTGGGTGTCAGACAGCTTATTTTGTGGGTGTCTCAATTTGAGTGTCTATTAATCAAGCTTGATCAAGTATAAAAATTAAAGATATCTGAAAATGGGTAGCAATATATTCTTGTAGCAGTAGTCGTCCGAGAATAGCTTCTAACTTTTAACTATGTGTCTATGATAAGGACAATTTACCGCTTTTGGTGCTCTTTAATAATAAAAAATTGTATATCAAATATAAATATTTAATTTGTATTTAAAAAAAACTTGTACGTCTTATAATTTATTTTTATCGTTACTTAATATTATATTTTTGATTTGGATTAAATTGCAATTCATTATGAATTTAAAAAAAATATTATTATCACAGTTAACAGTAACTTTATTCACATGAACTGTTTTTTTGTTATGTATAAAGTTATGTATTTTATCTTGCTTATACTTTTATAACAAATGTAAGCTTGTTTTTTACTCGACTGCGGCGAAACAAAAGGAGCGCTATATGTGTTTTTGTATAATTATAGATACTTCTTCGGCAGCTGGTAACAGAGAAGATAGATGTTACTGAATATAAAAATGTGGACACCAATACGTCCAGGCAGAAGCGAGAGGCTTGAAAGGAAATCCTTGAATCGTAAAGATATTTTGTATAAAATACCATTTAATGTAAAAGTTAAAATTAATTTTTATTTAGATTAAACCAACCAAGCACAGCAAAGAGAACGGTAGTTCAAATAGAGTGCCAGTAGCGAGGCACAAAAATGCAGGCAAAAACTCAGAGCACAAAAAAAGCCGAAATTATCAAACAGGGAAGATGCCGAGTTGTTTCATTGATTTGCACTGATTTCAGAATAGTTTATCAGTGAAAATGTATGTGCAAATTGAGTTCGAATTCTGAATTCCGAGGCTGTGTGGCCTATAGCTCTAAAGCTTTTCGATATCGAAATTCGAACCTCCCAATCACACCTACAATTTTATTCATCACAAGCAAAGTTATTTACAAAGTCTCGGCAAACCATTTTGTTTCATTTTGTTTCAATAATACAACAACACAATTCAATGGTCGATTATTCTCTCGCAAATCCGGCAATGTCCTATCCAATGCTTCTAACGATTTTTTATGGGCCATTATGCACTCATACCACACAATAAGCTTGCATTGTTGCTAAACTTTTCCCATTCCAGATGATTTAAAAATGTTCAATGTAGGATTTTCAACAGATATTCATGGCAACTTAAGAGCGGAATTTGCCCTTCGGCCACCGTCCACCAAAGTTGCAGAAATGCCAGAATGAAGCGACCGCATTATTATTGTTCGATCCTATACTGGCCATAATAAATAAAATGAGGAATGTTTTCCCATTACCACAAGGTGCATCCAAGAAATACAATCCACCAGTTACAGCATTTACATCTTACATAATTGTGTCAACTGCACGCTTTTATTGATCCTTCAATAATGGAAATATGAGAAATTTTATATAAGAAATCGTATGGGCAAAAGGGGATCCACTATTTTTGAAATATCTTGAAAACCACTAATCCGATAGATAGCTTTACCTGGCGCGTTGCTACCATGCCTCTCTCGTCCAACGCCATACAATGTTATCAGTGAAACTGAATGTGTAAATTGTAGGGCTGTGCGATTAATCGTGTAATTAATTTTTTGATTAATCAGATTTTTGATTAATCGATTAATCAGTTTTCTGATTAGTCACAATTTTTAATTCAGAAAATGATTAATTTTAATCAAAGTTATTTGAAATGTTTGTTTGAATTTAAAATAAATAAAAATACGTCAAGTTCTTACTACACGGTTACAAATCTTGGTTACTATTTTAAAATTGTTACTAAATTTAAAATATTACTGCATGTTTTTAAACCTTGCGGTTTCAAATTGAAAATTTTCAAATACTAACTCATATTTAAAACTTTTCTGTTCTAGAATTGAAACCAAAAGAAATATTACAGCATCAATTTTAGCTTTTTGGTTTAAATTTTAGCTTTTTGGTTTCAATTTTAGTCTTTTTGGTTTCAATTTAAGTACAACTCTGTATTACTTTTTGTTTTTAATACAAATAATACTAAATTCTAGTACATGTGGATACTAAATTTGGATTAAGACCCGTAAAAAGTTGGCCTGGCAATGCTGCGACTCAATGGCCGCATTCAGCGCAGACAACTGTTGTGAACTGTAATGGTAGCGCTACCTTAGTTCACGATGTTTTTCTCTGAATGTGTTGCTGCTCTACACGTCAGAAGTTAGATTCAATTTAATTTTTATGTAAATTTAATTCAATTGCAAAGATTTCTCACTTAAATTTGCTGCGTTCTTTCTGCGTTTATTAATTTAACAGCGTCAGTAACAGCATCTGACAGTTAATCAAACAGTTGTGTTCATGTAGCATAGAATTTGTTCGCTCGATTAAAAGGCGTTCGCTACTTTATCAGTTTTAGTTAGCGCTACGAAATTTGTACCATTCAGCGAATTTTTACACAACAGTTGCCAACTGTTGTCTGCGCTGAATGCGGCCATTATTAGGCGACTCGGTTCATATGTTTGTTTATCGCGCTTATTATGTATAAGCCAATAGATCTGTGGTTAGAGTAGTGAGTTTACAAACTCAATGTCGTGCGTTCGAACCTCGTGGTGGTTGTTATATTTTTTATTTTTTATTTTGATATTCTAATCCAAGCCTGTACTAAATTTTAAACCAAAGCTGTATTAAAACCATTTTTTAGTATTTTGTAAATACTAGATTTGAAACCAAAGCTGGTGTAGACTTATATGTAGTACAGAAAAGTTTCAATTTTAGTACAAGATTTCTAACCGTGTACTCAAACGCTCACAAAATTCATTGCCATAATATCCCTTATACAGCTCAAAGAAAATGATTTAAACTAATTTTGAAAATTTTGTTATCTTATGATTTTTACATCAATTTTACCCCTTGGATCGGTGACAAGGTATGGCCAGACCAAATTTTACTTTGATGTTGTTTATCTATTTCCCACGCCAAAAGAGAGGTCTGAAACTTCGTGAATTCTTAAATCTATTAATTCTGAGTGGTTTGAAGCTATTTTCCGATTAATGTGGATAAGTTAGTAGTGCGCTAAGTTAAACTACATGGTCTACACGAACCATAACTATTTTGAACTATCGGTTAAGTTATGTAGTGCAAAAAAAAAATGTTCATGCTTAATTTTTGTTTTTTCGTGCTCATAACCACAGTGTCTACACTTACAGTATTTGATTGCATGCGAACTGTAAAATTGAATCTAATGATATCCAGATTTCATGCTATAATATTTAGGTGGGCACTTCATCTCATGAAATTTCATTTTGGAGTTGCTTGTAAAAGTTTATTCAAGTCATCATTTCTTCCATTCGTCATTTCATTTTATGTTTTTTCACTTTTTTAATGCTTTTGCAATATTTTTTGTTTGGAAGGTTCTTAAAAATGCACACACTTAAATATTTTACTTAAAAGTGACAGCCCATCTCATGAAATATATCTCAAGAAATATTTCAAGAGATCAATTTCATGCTATGAGCAATTTCATGATATGAGCAGTCTACACTTGCGATATTGCTCATGAAATTCAATTTGACAGTTTGCATGCAATAAAATATTGCAAGTGTAGACACTGTGTAAAAGAGCGAGTTATTTTTTTATAAATTTTGGCGATGTGGATTTGATGCTTGTGGTGTTGATCGTAGTATTTAAAGTTCATCGATTAAAGATCTATTTAGTGTGTTTTTCGTTACAAAAGGTATACATAATCTACAAAATTTCAACGCCTATGGTGTTCGTTCTCATCTTGCCAAAAGCGAAGATGAGAACGAAGGTAATCTATTTACCCAGTGTGCCCAACGGATCTGTTACGAATCCGTAACGAACTCACTTCTTCATACATTTTGTCCGAAACGGATTGCGTTTCGCATCCAGAACGGATCCTTTTTCGTATGAAATTCCTCTCTCCGTTACGGACTTCAGTTACGAATCCGTTTCGGACTTCAGATACGAATCCGTTTCGGACTTCAGTTACGAATCCGTTTCGGACTTCAGATACGAATCCGTTTCGGACTTCAGATACAAATCTGTTTCGGGCTTCAGATACGAATCCGTTTCGGACTTCAGATACGAATCCATTTCGGACTACATATACGAAACAGACGTTTCAGACTCTTTTTTTTTTTAAATAATGCGAACTCGCAATGGACTCGTTTGACGCATTTAGCTACAGATGTTAAAAATATAGGTTCTCTAAACAAGTTTGACGCATTCAAATTCGAAAACTTTTTGCAGGAAATTAAACGTAAATTTAAACAAAAACAATTATTTTGTAATCAAATTTATAAGAGAGTAGTGGAGGCTAGTTTAAATGGTAAAAAATATAATTCAAAATATCAAACAAACGAGTACAATGTTGGTAAGTTCCAGGATGGCTCATACTTGTTTCTTCAAACAGCTAAACATTATTTTTCATTGAAGCATCCCAATAACTTTTACTAGTATAATGACAAAGCGTACAAAATTCACGCAATTAAAAAAGTTTCCGAAAAATATCTTGTGTACGGCTATCACATAGTCACATTTAACTTGATCACTAATGATAATTATTTAAAAATTCTGACAAGTACTTTTTTTCGATTTGAAGGAGAACTTGAGAAGCACGAGCCTCATGAAATAAAAAAGTTGTTTAAAATAAAAATAAGAACACAATTGTATTTCGTATCCCTTATCCACTGAAAATAAAATAAGAAATTGTAAACAAATTTAAGACTGTCTTTTATGTTAACGTTGTGGTAATTTTTTTTAATAAGAGCGATTCCTCTCAAAAATACGAATTGCTTTTTCCATTTTTTCGGATCTGCCTCGAACTCAGAACGGACTTCAGAAACGAATCCGTAACGGACTTCAGATACGAATCCGTTTCGGACTTCATATACGAATCCGTTTCAGACTCTTTTGGCGGATTCGTAACGGGTTCGTAACGGGTCCGTCGAAACATAAGAAAGCGTAGTGCGTACTGACGGACTCGTAACGGGTTCGTAACGGATCCGCATCCGTTTTTGTGCACATTGGGTAATTACAGTTTCGACGAAAGCAATTACGCTCCATCATACGTGATAGTGATGCTGATGTATTAGATGCAGAAACTGACGTTGTTGCTGAGCGTGATGAAAAGTTTGACGATAAGAAAAAATTGTCAGAAAAAGATATGAACGAAGCTCGGCTGCTCACTAAGCCAAAGTTGCTGCAATTCCTGAATTACTGGCTAATAGGTACTAAGTATGCAAGAAAAATTGGTATATTGTGAAAGCAACAAAATCCACCAACACACAACACTCGTGTGCCTACTAGAACTGGCCCAGCTCGTCATATTCTTCAAACCCTGTCAGCATTTTCAATAGATTTTTTTAAACCTGAAATGGAAGATGTTATCGTCTATGAATCCAACCTCAAAGTGAAAGGGATATTTCTTGCTTATTGGAAGCCAACCAACGAAAAAGAGCATTCTTTGGCTTACGGTTGTTTTCCGGCATTTTCAAATGCGCAACACAGCCAGTTTAGGAATTGTGAGCACCATATCATCCTGATATTAATGTCGCTGAAACGCTTCCAATTATTACTGCGATTTATCAGATTTGATAACGTTGACAGCTGTCCTCAGCGACTACAATTGAGAAAATCAACTCTCATACGTGATCTTTGACAAATGCTTATGTCAAACCTACGAAAAGCAATCCTATCCCAGCTAGCACAGATTTCGATTTGTAACAGAAATATGCTTTATTTCGGTGGTATTCCAGTTTTTTTAAACAAATTTAGTTAAAAATGGGATGTATTAAAAATTCATACAAGTAATTTGTAACACATCATTCGTGTTGTTGCAAATAAGTTAAACTACGATGTTAATTATTATATGAATAAATGCACTTGTTGTAAAAATGTTTCATAAACTTTTGAAAAAAAATAAGTAATTTGTACGTTAAACTAACATTATTACAAAATTTCTTTTTGTAGCACCTATAAAAAATGTTTGTATATTGTAATTGTAACAAATACAGCAACGAGTTAGCAACCTAGATGCAACTAAGTTGCTTTATGTTTATATTAAGTTATATCAATGTCACAACAACTAAATGTTCAAAACTTCGGTTTGAAGATGTTTTTATTAAGTTATTGGGAAGTCACTACAACTTTATGTTTCCAATTTTGCTGTGACGCACTAAAATGCCATAAGCAAAATATGACATTTTATTATTCACAAAAAATTCTGTGTTGCTTGTCAATTTTTTTGTGTAGGCTTCTACTACCATGTAATCTATTTTTGTTTTATTTCATCGTTCAACGATAATATCAAATTGAACAAATTTTTCGGTGAATGGCAATGAATCATTGTGAAATGATGAGAATTTGTTTTGTTGCAAGAAGGTTGAAATGAGGTTTGTATTCAGTTACTAGAACATTGGAAATAGTCATTGCAACCTTATGTTGTGTTGAGATTATTATTCAGTTGCTACATCTTTAGAAAATATTATAATTAAAAAAATTTAGTTAGGAAAAATAACGTTGAATTGAGGTTTTTATTAAGTTGCAAGAACATTGAAAAAAAATCATTGCAAACTTGTGCTGTATCAAGTTTATTATTCAGTTGATGCAAATTTAAAACACATAATTGTAACTTAGAAAATTTTGCTTGATTTAAGAACGATATATTGAGGTGAGTATTCTGTTGCAAGTACTTAAGAAAAAACCATTGCTACTTATATAATGTAATTAGTTACAGGAACGTTGTATTGGAGTTACAATCCAGTTGCAAGAAGTTTTTAGTAAAATTGTTGTAAGTTAATGCTGCATTAAGGTTATTATTCAGTTGCAACAACTTTAAAAAAATATTTGTAACTTTTGATATTTAGTTAGTTGCAAGAACTATGTATTGAGGTTATTATTCAGTTGCAAGAACTTTGGTAAAAAGTGTCAAAAACTTCATACTCGCCATATTTGATTTTTTTTTCTACACTATAAATTTTGATTGGAAAGAAATTTAAAGACAATTTTCTTTAGTATTTATTATTTTCTTTTTGAATTTTCACATCTTTTTATTTCATTCCAATTTTTCTTTGACTTGCAAAATACACTCTAAAAAATGTTAAGGAATTGTGTATGCAAAACATTTTAAAACTTAAGAACTTATTTTTTTTCAATCAGGAATATTTATGTTATCAGTACTTCATCCTTGTTAAAAATCTATTATTAAAAAAAAAGTAGCTTCAATAAAACAAAATATTTGGTACATTCATGTTATTTTACCTGAATTGTAAAGTAAGAATAACAAATAAAAACTTTTTTTGGATGTTTCAAGTATGTTTCATCTTGTGGCGTGCAACTTAAGTTTGTACCAACAACACATTTATAACATTATTATTACATATTTTTCGCCTAATTGCTACCTAATTTGTTACAAAATAAGCGTAAAATATCTGCGTTTTTAGTTGTAATTACGTTATAATTAAGATTTATATTTCTATTTGTATTGCGACACTTTTACAACCTTTTTGTGCTAGCTGGGATGTGCCTTCAACAGTATTAGAGAAAGTCATACCTTTGCGATGATTGTCCACCACAACATGAGTAGTAACAAAAATTATTCGTGTAAAATCAACAATAAAATGAAAGAAACAAATATGAAAAAAAAAATCAAAATAATTTTTACATTTTTTAATTTTTATTTTTAATTTGTACTTATTTTGTAAGTACAACGACATTCATACACACAATCTGTAGCTACATGCAAGAAAAATAAAATAGTTTAAAGCAATACGGGTCAGCCGCCTAGCCAATAAGATGCATTTAAGAAAAAAACTCGCTCTGTGGTCTGGCCAGACCATGTAGGTTAACTTACTGCACTGCAAGAACTTGCTTATCCTAGGGTTTAAGAGATTTTATTATTTTTCTAAATTTGCTATTTTTCTGTCAGAAGACATTTTGAAAATTAAAGGATTTTAAATAAAACTATTTTTGGTGAGTGTTAAAAGTGCGTGCATGTTTTCTACTACAGGTGCTGCTGACATAAAATTCTACAACATGTTTGAAGTGTTTAAATAAATTTAAGTCATTGAAACGATTAATGGATGGTTTGGTGAAAGAGCTGTTGGCGTTATTTTTTTTTTTGTGCAATTTTTGACAATTTTTATTCGCTGCAAAATGTTATAAGCCCGCTTAACTTTTAATTCAATTCAGATACAGCATTGCATGAAATTAAATATGCATCCCACAGTTTAATAGAATAAATTAAAATTATCCTGGACCAATTATGACACACATACACATATTTTATTTAAAAATAAAAACCAGAAATACTTAACAATAAAATAAATCTATTTAATTTGTATAAACTACATTCGGACAACGAGCCTTATGAGCTTATAAAAATTAAGCAATTCCTTATAAACTTCAGGTATGTCGTATAAGCAATGGTTTGATCATAAAAAGTGCTCATTCTTTTCTTACGAAAAAAATGTGATATTGCTGCTTTTCCTTAGACGCTTAAGCAAAGGGTACCCCTAATTTAAAGTACATGTATAAATACACAACGCACAAACGTAAAAAATTTGTTACTTACGTTTTTTGTTATTTCTGTAAAATAAATGTGTGTTCTTAATAGGCAATCGGTGCTTTTTAGTGACAAATTTGACAATATATTGATTAATATTTTTTGCTATTAAAACTATAAAGCCTCCGAAATCTTCATCCCAGTATTTTTCCCCACATCATAAGACTTTTTCTTTCTAATGTTCACTTCTAAATGCAGCAAGTGTCAAATGAAAACAAAAATCAATAAATTCAATCATGGGATAGAGCAGCTTGAAAAATCGTTAGAAATTTCTAAACTTGCTCAAGTAATTCCTTGGTTTGTTTATTCACTTTTAAGCAATGCGTTGCAAAATAATGAAAATATCATAAAGTGTCCCCTTACATGGGAAATAAGGCATTACTTAAAGAAAAATAAATTTTGATAAGCCAATGTAATTTTGGATCAAAATTATTTTTACTTTTTTCTCACTTTATATTTTTTAAACTATTTATAGATCTATTTGGAAACCATTTTCTTTTATCATAAAACTTATTGATGACATCATTTTTATTAAATTAAGCATAGAATCGCTTGACTAAAAATAGAATTATTTTTTTTTTGTTTTTATGTTTAAATACTTTAGAGTTTATTATTATGCCCTTTAAAGCCTCCTAGTCTACAATAATTGCTCCAACAAATATTCTTTGAACTGCTTTCAAAGACTTTTCTCAGCATTTAATACCATTTCCTCGAAGAGGAAAGAAAAATAAAATGCTACCAATTAACGGCATTAAAAAAAAAAGAAAATTTTCAAAAACTTAGCTAATTGCTAGAAAAACACTAAAATTCTTTTAACCTAGATTTTCCTCTTCATTGTGTCCGAAGAACGTACGTAATGCGTTCGTTGCTTTATTCTTCAATGATTCTTTTTGCTTTATTTTTTTTTTAATTGTATTTGCACTTCCTTTAACTTCATTGTGAAAAGTTTTTACTTTTTCTACGCTAGCTAATGCCATGAAAAAAATATTAAAGTGGAAAAGCATAGAAAAGTCTTTGCAAATGTAGCGTAAATAATTGGCAGAAAAAACAGGGTGAGCTGCTTCTTTCTTTCCCTAGTCTTAAGATTAAGAGAAAATAAAAAAAAAAACAAAGAAAACAATTAACATATCAAATTGATCTATGCTCGTATTTTTACAACTGCTACTTTAACCTGATGGAATTTTATTTTTTAGAAAAAAAAAAGGAAAGAAAACAATTAACCTATCAAATTGATCTATGCTCGTTTTGTTACAGCCACAAGCTTTTCCTTTTCTAAATATTGAAATTTTCCTGTTTTTTTCTTTCTCTTCTTTACATGTATTTCGCTTAGTTTTCCGTTTATTTAATTAAGCTAATTACAGTACTGCTTGCCGTTGGCCTTTAGTATAACTCATTCTTATTGTCTTTTTTAAGTGCCGTCTTTCGTTGGCTGGACTCGCAGCCATGATTAACTGGGGTTAAAGTAATTCATTGCCTCGAGCTGTGAGCACCCACAACAAAGATACTGGAGCTTAATACGATGATGTGAAAAAAATTAATATACATAAATAAGTGATGTCCTTTCCCCGCACAGTTTTAATTTGTGTGCAGAAATTTTAAGACAATTAATGATGTTGGGTAATGCAACAACAGTTAAAGATCGGTAAAATCTTTACATATAAATAATACCGTTTTTGCTGTGGAGATGTAACTGTTATGATGGCCTCAAGAAAAGTAACAAGATAAGGTTGTTACAGGCTGACTTTTTAGTAGTTTAAAAAATTGTTGATGAAAACTTGCTGTAAATGTTACTTTAATAACCGGTTCTTTTGCGCAAACATGTTTAGTGATCCGCGGCAGGGTCGTATCCAGGATTTGTTTTCGGAGGCAACCAATAAAAATAAAAGATTTATTTGTATATTATTTTTTATTTAAAATTTTTTGTTTGTCATCCTTTGACGAATAAATATATATTTTTTAATTTTTATTAAAAATTTAGCGCACAGCTTAACATTTGATAGCGGATATTGTTCCTCAATTATTTGACTCACAAATCATTTATATTTCAAATGTGCTTACCAAATCGTTTTCTTGGGATGGAGCGAACAAAGGAAATGGGAAAAGTGTCAAATCTTCCTACTTGTAAGGAGAATTTGACAGGGCCTTAGGAGTATTTATTAGCATGAAGTAGGAACTCGCTTTCCACACGATTTCCAGAAAAAATCTTCAGCCGATAAATTAATGATGTTTTGTTTATGTTATATTTTCGGGCAGTACTTGTTAGCATATCAATTTTATTTTAAATATAGGGTAGTGCTTTTTTTAGAAATTTTTGCATCAAGAACCCTTTCAGAGAGTGCCTTATATTGTATATCTTTGGCATATTATACTAAAATGATAATAATAAAAAACATAATAACAATAAAAATATCAATAACAGCTCTAAGAAACAGTATAAAGATTTTAAATGTCAAATTATCCTTTAACCAATCTAAATCTTATATTTTTAAATCAACCTATCATTTATTTAGATTTAAATCTACGACACCATCAAATATTTCTACACAACTGATGATATAATAAATAATCTTTATTGGATAAGTAATATTTAAAATTGATAAGAGTTAAAGAAGTAACGTGTAACCATTACATTTCACGCAAAAATATACGTAGGCAAAATTAAGAAGAAAGCACCACAAAAAAATAAAAAATGTATAACAAAAAGCACGTCAGAGATGCGACTGACATTTTCATATGTAATGGCTCAACGGATGACAGACAGTAATTGACAATTGTGTGCAGTCTGTACGAGGCATGGTTGCAGCTATATTTGCAAATGACAAAATTTTCTTTCATCAAATCATCCTCTTTCTACTCTAAATACGGTTTATTTTAATGCGAAATGCTCTAAAACAATCCATATATAAATAAAACGTTAAAAGTCGAGATGGAAATAAAATCGTCGAAATAAATTGAAAATGAAAAAAATATATTTTAAAAACAAGAATTTAATTTTGGGCTTTAGATCAAGTAAGTTTTTAAGAAAGCAACAACAACAACAAAAACAACTCTGTATAGAATCAATCATTCAGCTAACTAGACAGTCTGTTTCTGAAATCGTTACATTTCCTATTCAGTAGTCTTCAAGTGATTATGTTGTGATCAACTCACTGTTTAAATTCGTATATGATTTTACACATTTTGGAACTCATTCATTTGAACTATATTGAACAAATTGAACGTTTAACTTGGCTACTTAATCATATGGCATTTTAAAGCAGTAGGCTATTTATAGATCACCGCCATCAACTCTACCAAAGTTGACATTTGTTCTAGTTGCTTCTTATTTATTTCAATATTCATTGGTTTTCGACAGTTTGTCAAAATGCACCATAGAAATAAAATGAGTTTTTTTGCTTCGCTAGAAGCTAGTTTTTTCACTGAAAGGTGGCTATTTTCACAACCAAATGTTCAATTACTCATGACTTATGACTTTGAATATAAAAACAATAAATTGACAAAAAAAAAAAAAAAGATATTGTATTAGATCATAAAAACATAAAAAAAGAAATAGCAGCAATATCAAAAACAAAATTCTATGGGAACAAAAGCAAGAATAACATGCAAAAGGAAAGCTTATAATAAAAAATGCAACTGCTTGGCCTTTTTTTGCTGCAAAATCGTAGATAACTTCTTCGTTATAAATATCAAATCTTCGATGCACACTCATCAATGCCAAGCCATTTAGTCTCTCTTGTTTTCTAGAGTTCCGCAAGTAAGTTTTTAGCCTTTTTAATGTTGAACAAGATCACTCTGCAGTACAAGTAGTGAAATATAAACTAAAAAGAGACAAAATTGAATGAAAAAACACTAACACTACAAAGTAAATATTGCGTACACTTGCGTTAATAAATGCAGTTAATATTTTAAATATTTCAAATTGTTTTTAGTGCTGCTTTGCGTTGCCGTTTCAAGGTATAAAAGTTCAGTTTTTCAAAGGGGGTCAGGACCCCTAAAACACTCCCCCTAAATACGACCCTGCCCCGCGGGATATCAAAGTGTAAACTTGTGAACAGCTTCATACATAGTTTTTGTTAATAAGTAAAAAACATTTTTTTTTGTTAAATATTTCATTTAAAAGAAAATTGGTAGAGTTGAAAAAGTAAGTTATTAAGGATTCTCATCTAAGCATGTAAACATGTAAACATGTATAGCATTTAAACTTTTGATGAGCGATAAAGTGTAAATAGCGTAAATGTCGACAAAATGGCGGCTGCGGCTGCGGCTGCGACAGCATTATGACTTTTTTAAATTTTTAACCTTTTAAAAACCTTCAATAACATAGAAAAATAAATAAAACGTGTTCATTAGGCTGGGTCAATTGTTTTTGTCAAAAAGCGTATAGCAAAAACGTAATCTACGAAGAATTCTAAGAAAACTTCCCCAAGAAACTATGGGTCTAAAATCAAAACCTAGCTCCCGCCAAGAGACATCAAAATTCGCATTTGTAAAAATTTTAAAACAATCGTAGTTTTATTGAAAAATTTTTTTATATGAAAGAAATGTCATATATTTAATTTATATTGGCCTTATTTCTGCTTCATCTTTTTAAGCCAAATTTTAGAACATTTTTTTTTGTTAAATTTACGCAAAACTTAAGTTTGTAATGTTATTGAACAATCAGTGAGAATACAGCTTTTTTTAAATTCACGTTTTATTTTATAAATTCAGGCAACAGAACGTCATAAATAAAAAAAAACGGGATTTATTTTTTAAAACGTTGAAAAAGGTCTTAAGTCTTTTTTACAGTCCATTCGAGGTGTTCGGGTACGACTTTCTACAGTTACTGCCATAACATCATCTCGGTTCTTTGCAATTACGCGTCGGGAGACATGCGTTAGCAACTGCACACATCGCTCGGTTCCCTGAATGTGCGATGGAATTCTTGGATCTTGGATTCTTGGAAATGAACACGCGTTTACTTTTTAGACGTAAAATATTAAGTGCACAAATCAATCAAAGCAAATGCTTAACAGCAAGTTTATATTATATTGAACTTGAATTACAGTCCACCCTAAACAAGTGCGCGTGCGTGGATTAACTGTCAAAATCGGCTCATGCACATACATTTTGTATGAAGCCTACCGAAACACGCACCGGACTACCGCAACATGAATCGAATTCCCAATTTTGACAGTGCGTTCGGATGTGAAGTTGGCTGCATAAAACCAAAGTATTAGAACAAAGAGCAATCAGCTGCTATTAATTAATTAATCTCAATTGCAAATGGAAGTATTTGCAATATTAATAGATTTTTACACAATACTAAAAGTTTTTTAAGATTTTTAAACCATCACACTGAGCTGGTTCGAGAGCAGCAGTTCTTTCCGCAGCGCACTTGTTTAGGTTAAGCGTAAAATAAAGTTGCGTGGCGCTTGGGTACGCAGCGCAACGCGCACTTGTTTAGGGTGCACTGTAACTGTTACTTGATAACTCTTATAGCCAATGAGCGGGTATGAGCACGGAGCTAGATTCGGAGCCAGCTGAGAGCAATTGAGAGTAATTGAGAGTAAACGCATATGTAGCAACACAACACGCAACAACAAAGCAAAGGAAGAAAATCAGTTCAGTGTCAAAAAAGACTGGAAGCAAGCAACACCTATGTCCGACGAAGCCAAAAGAGAAAAGCAAACAACTCAAAAAGCTACACGAAAGAAGCTTTAAATGTAGTGGTGCCCATACCCGCCAATGAGTAATAGTTAATTTTGCTTTTTAAAAAGATACCTTACTTAATGCATTCTCTTGAAATTTAACATAATTTCTATACAACACTAAAATGTTAGCATTATGGAAACAGATTCTTAAAGCTAATGAAATTTTGTTCAAAACAAGCCTCAACTAATAACAAATTATGTTTGCTCTTAATGTTAATATATTGTTTCTTAACAAAACTACGCTGTTTTAAAAAATTTTTCAAATGCGAATTTTGATGTCTCTCGGCGGGAGCTAGGTTTTCATTTTAGACCCCTACTTTCTTTGGGAAGTTTTCTTAGAATAGTACGTAGATTTCGTTTTTGCTATACGCTTTTAGCATTTTTTCTCACCCGAACAATTTGACCCACCCTAGTGTTTATATTTACTTTAACTACTTAAAATACGTAATGATTAGCGCCAAAGACAACCCTTATTCACACACGTAGACTTACATGCTAGTTTATACTACAAAATAGGCTCGGAAATGATGTAAACTCACGCCCATACAAATTTTGACAGATAGTTTACGCGCATGTAAGTTCACAAGGTTTACAATGTTTACGGGTCAGTTACATGCTTAGATTAGAACCCTTATTATATTAATTACGTTTATACACTAATATTTTAATTTATTATCTTATTTTTATTATTTTTATTATCAACTATAGTTTTTATTTAATCTTCTTACATTTATAACGCAAACGCAAATTTTATACGGCGTAAGGATTTTTAAGTACAACAAGTCCAATCCTAAAGAATTTAGTATGGTTTGGTTTAGACCTGTAGATATACAAACTTTACTTTTTATTTCTAAAAAATTTGTATTTTTAAGTAATAGCGAGTTAAATTTTGCATATAATTGTTGTTATATTGCTTTTTCTCTTCTTAATTTCAGCATATGCTTAAAAATATGTGAGATATTTATCGCCATCTATCGCCTAATAGCTATGAAACTGTTATACTGACAAATAATCTTTTATAATTTCACAGCTTACACTATGAATTTATATATTCAATATAAAAGTGATACTGGAATGATTTCTTACAGTTGAAAAAAGATTTCGAAACTGTTGGTTGGAAAATTTTTAAATTTTTAAAAATTAAAAAATATTCTTACTCCTGTATATTTAAAATAAATTTGGGTATGATTATTAAATATGCTGACATTATATCGTCGTTGCGCATGCAATACCGCGTATATTGCAAAAAGGCCAAAATTAATTTAATTTCAATTATGATTAGTTGAAAATCTGTTCAAAAGCTTAAAATAAAATCCAGGTGTTTATTGTGGCGTTTTAACGTGACACGGGCTCACTAGTAATTAAAAATTTTCGAAATCATCCCATGGGGTAAGTTGTAACAAAAATATGAGGTTTATTTATTGTTGGTTTTTATGGTTTCGTTCGTATTGATAGTAGTTTGCATAAAAAGAATATTTTGTTGTTACATTAATGGATTTTTTCCCCCCAATCTCTCTTCACACTAAGTGAGAGAGTAATAAATTTTAAATTGTAATAGCTTAGCTATCAAAAAATAAGTCTTATGATTACATTATATGATTGCATTAGAAAAAATAAATAAAAGCTTTAAATATTTCGTTTAAGTGCATATATTTAGATTTACTACAATCCTCAAGTCATCTGTTTGCCAAGTTTTTGGGGCATGTTGTAACACCTGACTTTTTTCGGAAAAATAATATATTTTTAATCAACAGACTTTCTCATAACTTATTTCTTTAATATCGTGAATAATTATTTCGTATTAAATATCGGGGAAATAATTTTAAGTTGCAATCTTAAAACTTAAAAATATTTGAAAATAAATCTATTTTCCAAACTTACCCCTAGCTCCCTTACTGCAACATGTTAGTTATCATATTGCCTTTCCAACGAGATAAAGATGAGAAAAAACGGCAAATGTTTGACAAAATTATAGCACTTTGTTTATTTTAAAGGAAAATTTCAGAGAGAGAGAGAGGGTTTGTTTTAATTCATATGTAAATGGAATTGCGAGACAGTTAAAAAACCTCTAGTGAGGTGATTGCGTACGTTTTACAAAATTAGGCCATTAATCTATTCGTAATTTTGGTGAACGCGATACCTTAATACCTTAAGTTTGGTGAGCGCAAATTTAAGTAAAAACCTTCGTAATTTCTATACGTTGTTCATAGGTACTTTTTCAGTGGTAGTTTTCCAAAGGCATATAGTTATGTAAAGACACATGTGCAGTCTGACAGCTCGTTTTCCTTGCTCGAAAATTGGTTGCCATTAAAGACATTATTAAACTCGATTAGCTTGTTATTGATACCACTTTTACCCAATTCAAATAAATAGAATAACATATGTGTTGCCTCAAGTTGGATTATTTTGCACCATATTGCTTAAAGTGTCAAAATCAACGCTCACAAAGTTCTCAAATTTTAAGCTTCTTCAACAAAGTGGTTAGACTTTATTTTATTATCTTTTCTTAATTCCAATTGAATTTGTGCATTTTTCATTACTCTGTTTCACAACGTCACTGACATTTTCTTGAGTCCAAACAACTGCCTTGCTTTAAAATTTTAATCTGGCTCTTTCAAAGTCAAGACCACACCACTTTGGTTTTAGCAGTTTGTTAGTAAATGAATGCAATTAAACCACAAAAAATACTGCAACTGCAGCTGAGCTACTGCAAAGAGCTAAGACACAGAACCAGAAATAGCAGAAATTGCAAACATTGCAAAAATTGCAAAAATAGAAAAAGGTTATTTTCAAAACTTGTCCTTGCGCAGTACAACAAGAAACAAAAAAGGTGAAAAACATTTTGCAAAAACAGCAACAAACATACATAAGAAGTGGCTAAAACTCACAAAAAACCACAGAAACATCGATTTTGTACAATTGGGCGAAGCCGGGACGGGTGGGTGGAGTGTAAGCACATAAAACTTGGGCACACGCTTTGTCAAAGAGAAGGCCACAGCTTAAAAGAATATGTTCACGCCGTAATTCTAGGTTGTCGTCCAGCTGCTGCTGCTACTCGGAGATGCAATAAAATTCAGTTAAGGCGATACTGCTCTTTGCTACATTTTTGCTTACTTCATCACCAACCAACACACTGATGCTCCTCTGTGTTGTGCTGTTGCAGTTCAAGCACGTATTTTTCAGGTAAGCTGCGTGCAAGTTTTATTGCGTATGCTTAATTAGGTGATCGTTAAAGAACTGTTCAACACGTTGCATTTGTGGTCTATATTTTTTATTACATTTTTGTGTATGAATGTGTTTGTGTGGAAGAACAACTTGAGTATTTTTGTGTGTGTGTGTGTGTGGAATGTTAGATTTTTTTAAGAATCCCGCTTGGCTTCTATTTAGTGCTCGATACCTTGACACTAATTGTTCGATTTCATTTTGAAAATCCCTTCTGTAATCTTCTTCATCTTCTATTTCTTCAAAAGCTCACTCGGTTTGTGTGGCAAAACTTTAATTAGTTTTCTAATAGAACGAATTTTTTCATGGCACTATCTTTTCTACGCCACTGAGTTGTTATCCTTGCACCATCCATGTTTCGAACGTTTTGACTTTTACAATCCTCTCGTCTGTGAGTGCCACATGCAGCCACAAACGAAATGAACTTCCAAGAAACGTGCAACTTTACCAAATATTTTCATTTCCTCACTGCCAGTGTTGCTGTAGTAATAAAACGCTTGACTTTTTTGAAGGTAGCACTTTTTGTATATTTTTTTTTTTGTGTGGTTTTCTATAGAGAGCGCATTTTTTTGCGATTTTTATAGTCTATGCGTCTGTATGCACTGAACAAAAAGAAACTATATTAGCTCAACGCAAATTGTAAAATACTTAAAAATGTAGCTTTTAAATGATTTGGATATATAATTGAGTTGTGACGAGTCATCCGAAATTTTTTCACATCAGCGTCCCTTAGATTTTTTAAATAAGAACTTCATCCGCAAAATCACATCTACACATTTTTTAGTTAACGGAAAAAGTATTTTCCTATGATAAGCATATTTATATTCCTAATGTAAAATAAATGAACCAAGATCGCCATTAATCCAATTTTTTTTTAGAAATCGATTTTTAAATATTTTTTACTTTAACAAATGTTTTTATTCAACTGTATGATTTCATAGCTAGAAATAGTTTAAGAAAATTATTTGTCAATATATAAGCATACCAGCAACCCTCCGCGGCTTTGCTCGCGATACGGAAACAATTTATTTTTTTTTTATTTTTGTTGTAACAGTTAGTTACGCAAATAACAGCTTTAAATGTTTTTGAAAAAATCATATGGCATTAAAATAATTTTTTAACAAAAAACTTAAAACCTTAGCGCATTGATTGTCTAGTAAAGGTTCGGATTGGATACTTTTCCGGTATCCATCTTTGTCCTAGGATTCTGACTATATATTCTTAAAATAGCCCAAAATTAATAACATTGCGGGAATTTGTGAAGAAGATCTTAAAAAAATTGAATTGGTTAAGGAAAGACCACAGCACTGACATATTATTAATAAATAATACAACGAATATAAAAATCGAAATGTAAATCCAACTCACACCTAAGTAACTAGTGGCGCATAAATCCTTGGAATTGCAACGACTGAAATAAAAGTTTAACGTCTAGAAAATGTTCACGTTGACTCGGATTAAAAAACTTTCCACATTTTTCAAGTACATATAAAAATAAAATGATCCTTTTTTTTGCACATGTCGTTTTGCATTTCAATAGTTTTTTTATTATTTCAAAAATGAAGCTTGGTTAAATTTTTCTTTTCTATGAATAAATGATTTTTGAATAATTGCAGGATATACCAATTCTGTATTGGCTTGGACTTGCTAATAAAAAAAAAAATTAAAATAATGTAAAATTAATAATTTATAAGTTGTATTGTGGGAATTTGTGATGATTTTAATAAACTTGAATTGTCTTAGTCAAGACCATAACTCGGGCCTATTATTAATGTAGAATACAACGAATATCACAACATGAATGTAGATCCAACTTAAATCTAAGTAAATCGTAGCGTTTATGGCCTTCGGTTCACAACAATTGGAAAAAAAGTTTGATGATATGAAAATGATCGCGTTGACTCGATTTCAAAAACTTTTTAATTTTTCCAGCATTTGAAAAAAAACTAAAAGCATATAATACGAAAGTACTTGGCTAATTTCTTTTTTTTTTGACAATATGTCTTTCATCGTATCTGCATTTCAGTAGTTTTTTTACTATCGACAATAATGTTTAACAGTCTATTTATTACATCACAAATTACGCTTAAACAATAATTATAATGGAATTATTATAGGAATATAAAGTTAAGGATTTATACAATACTCAATACAGTTTGCTTAAATGCCTCTCTATTTTGAGTGAAATCTATACACTGTTATAGACAGTGCTCATGTTAAAAATCGGATCACTCCGTAGTTAGTTTTATGGTGCGGAATGTAAAAAAAATCTCTTTGCCTAAAGTGTCTTTCCGGAGCATAAATATTGAGACGGACGAGGATTGGCGCACAGTTAATATTATTCATTAAAAGATTTCGAACAAAAGTCATTAGAAAATATTTTCTTCTAGAACTCAATGATTTAAGCCCAATAAGTGCATCGGGAGCTATACTCTGGCATAAAATTCCAATTTAGTTTTTTCACAACAAAACGAGTAAAACGTTTTTGGACTTTTTCCAATCTTGTACTATGCGACTCATAAAATGGGTCCCATATTACACACCCATATTCAAGTATTGATCTTATTATGGAAATGAAAAGAATCTTTAAGGTATACGGGTCAGCAAACTCTCTAGTGTTGCGTCTAACGAATCCCATCATAGCATTAGCCCTGCTGATTATGTTGTCGAAAATGACATCATTTTATAACAGAGTACACCTAGTTGTCGAAAATGACATCTTTTTATCACAGAGTACACCTATATCAGATTTAGAATCTACTCTAATCAAGGCGTTGCATAAAATTGAGTAATCAAAAAACGTTGGAGATCTTACCATATAAAATGACATTATGTTGCATTTTGACAAATTTAAATTCAGTTTATTAAGCATACACCATGAGTGCAGACTATTTAAGTCACTTTGTAAACTCCATTGATCACTGAGAGAGCTTACAGATTTAAGAATCTTAACATCGTCAGCATACATAAGGCATTCTGAGTACTGTATAAAATTAGGAAGATCATTGATGAAAATAATAAATAACAACGGCCCAAGGTGGTTACCCTGTGGCACACCTGAATGATTAATACATTTTGGCTACGACCTTAAAGGTACTCACTAAGCCAAGACAAGAGTGAAGAATAAAAACCCATTAGTCTGAGCTTATTAATTAGAATAGAGTGCTGAACTCTATCAAATGCTTTAGCGAAATCTGTGAAAATAACGTCTTATTGTTAACCATTCTCCAATTAATTTCTTATTAAGTGAGTGAATAGAACCAGGTTTTTAGAGGTTGATTTTCCAGAGACAAAACCATGCTGGCTTTCAGATCAAGGCTTCAAACAATTTGGGAATTGATAGTAACTTAGATATTGGTTTATAGTTTCCAATGTCTTGACTTGATCCAGATTAATCAATAGGGACTATAATTGAAGCCTTCCAAATATCCAAAAATATACCTTTCTCAAGGGACAAATTAAAAATTAGTGAAAGAGGCTGAGCAAGTGCAGCAGCACATTTTTGAAGGACGATTGGTGGGATATTATCGGGGCCAGCACCCTTTTTAATATCGAGTGACAACAACTCGTTAAAAACATCTTCTACCGAAAGAACTAAACTGCCCAAATCAGTGATTCGCTCTCCATTATATAGTGATCGATTTTGATGTATAGGAAGATTATCTAAAACAAAATTTGATTGGAAGTAGCTAGCAAACATATTACATGCATCCTCAATATTGTTCGATGTTTTATCTTTAAAATACATATCTTTAGGAAGACCCTTAGTATTTCTCTTTTTATTAAAAAATTTCCAGAAAGCTCTAGGATTGCATTTACTTCTATAAAGGGAGATCTTTTGATTTTCATACTGTTTACGAGCCACAAGATAGTTTTCACGAAAGGACATGTTCAATTTACTCTTTTTGTGTAGTTTGTTCATGCGGTTTTTTAATTTTAAGAGATCTCTACTAAACCATTCCGGCTTGGTGTTCTTCTTAATTTTCCTTATAGGTACAAAAGTCGCAAATGCTTCGTTAATAATATTAATGAAAAATTCATAATTAACTAAAAGATTTTCCCAAAAAACTGTAAGCCAATCGACACTAGATAAGAAGTTAGA
Organism: Dichetophora obliterata; assembly: GCA_963920525.1. Classification (NCBI taxonomy): domain Eukaryota; kingdom Metazoa; phylum Arthropoda; class Insecta; order Diptera; family Sciomyzidae; genus Dichetophora; species Dichetophora obliterata. The sequence goes on from OY986435.1 coordinate 194,845,646, forward strand.
CATGCCAACATAGTCTGCCTTATTAAAAGCAAATACAAAAGTACCCTCTTCTAGAGCAGGTATAATTAAGGTTGCCGTATCCAACTGAATTAAAAGCGCCTTATGATGGAAAGAGTTATTTGACAAAAGGAAATCAGCTTCGTTACAATTAGCATTAAGATCACGATCAGAAAAAACTAAGTCCAGAATTTTATTTAAACTTTTTTTAACCGAATTTAATTGACACAATCCCAACGAGAAGATGGAGTCTAAAAATTCTATTTCAACAATATAACTCCTAGTGCTTGGAATCATACTCATATTTTCACTAGAGTATGACCAAAAAGTATTGCCCAAGTTGAAATCACCGAGAAAAAATGCATAATCATTGTCCTTAAGTCGTTCAACTACATGAAGTATATTAATAAAATGCTTAATATAAATTTCACTATTTGAGCATGGTGGGATATATGATACAAAAAAATAGATACTTAAAAAGGATGGTGCAGCAACCACGTCGCCGGCAACCGGACAATCAACACGTACGCATATTTGCTCCACATCACCTGTCACATGTTGTAATGATATTTCTTGACATCTAAAATGTGCACGGATGGCAATTAATACACCACCTCCACGAGTTAAGCCAGTTGTTGAGCTGCGGTCGCGTCTAAATACTTCGAATTGGTCATCAAAAAGTTCAGATGTTATAATATTCTGATGCAACCAGGTCTCCGTTAGGGCAATGACATCATAAGAACAGTCAATCACATTTAGAGAAAATTCTGTTGATTTCGTGCGAAGTCCACCAACATTATGATAGTATACCTCTGTTTTATAATGTGGGCGCAGTGGTGCATAATTGTGTGGGATCGTCGGTATAGAAGCATTTAAAATTGCTGGTTCTGTACCGACGTACGCTTGACGTTTTTTGGAATGTTGTTAAATGGTTTTACTCGAACTCCAGCAGGCCGAAAATTCGAGTTAAAGACTGTGTGTGCGTGAATGGCAAGAATGCCTAATTTAAAACAAACACGATTGGCATTTAGAACCGCTCTTTTAGCTAGGCTATAGCATACGACTTCCAATGCCGCAATACTAGACATAGATACGACATAGTTCTTAATAGCTTCGTACGTTATCGTAGGTCGAAAATTAGATAGATGAAACCATTTGCGCCGTCTTATGACATCAATATTTTCAGCTTGGCAGTCACTAGTGCCAATAATAGCATAAAATTTTCTATTAAAACGTTGATTAGAATCCGAAAAATTATTTGCATAATAATTTAGAATATTATCAGTTGGTAAAGCTGTATCTATAGCTTCAACATATGTCCCACTATTATGAGAGCGAACTGTATCACCAGTAGTTACAGAGCCGTCACCTTCAAAACGTTCATTGACATGAGTGTCTGTATGCAACTTATGTGCACCGGGTAGATTACTTACTTCTAATAACGAAAGAGCAGCTCTTACATCATTAGCAGCAATAACAGCAGTGGGTGCACCAGCAGAGGTGGGGACAGTAACCACAAATTTGCCGTCAACTGGTTTTTCAGAAGCAGCAACAACCGAGGCATATGAAGAGATTGTTGACACGTTTGAGCTATTATGCGGAGTTGATGCCTTTTTAGCTCGTGCGTCAGTTTGACCATTGTTAGCACAAGTCCCAGTTTGTTTCGCTGTCTTAATAGCGCGATTAATTGTTGGAGTTTTCCGAACATTTTTATTATTAGCACCATCTACAGCGGGAGAGCTGAGGGAAACACGACGCATAGATGTTTTAGGTAGACGACCCGTTTCGGCATTTTTTGATTTTGAGCGTGTGAGAATGCGATTTTCACCCGTCGCTTTAGGCACTTTGGCAGTATTCTCAACTACGTGTGCGACATTTGATTTCACTAAAGATTGAAATAATTGTTTAAGTTCTTGAACAGACTTAAATGCATTTCCAAGTTTAATCAATATATCAGAATATGACTGATTATTACATTTTTCGCAATTAATATGCAGACCTTTAGCACAAAAACAACAATAGACAAGTTCAGAGTTCGTCGCGGATACGGACATTGTGTGTAAAGTATAAGCTCACGAGAGGAAGGTGTTATGTTTATTAAAAATGTTTGCACGCAGTAATAGACGATGTTGTGTTGCCAACGATTAGACGAAGACTGAATTACTATGAAAATGTGTCACTTATTTTTTTTTTGCTCAATAATTGCTTTATTTCGTGGTTTGTTAATGCAATAAAATTACACACGTTGTTATCTTTTCATCCCAACGTAACTAAGCTGTGACCAACTCCCTGTTTAAGAGTCGTATAGGATTTCTCACATTTGGAATTCATTCACTTAAATTATATAGAACAAATTGAACGTTCAAATTAGCTACTTAATCATATGACATTTTAAAGCAGTAGGTTATTTACAGATCACCGCCGTCTTATTTATTTCAATATTCATTAGTGTTAGACACATTTACTCTATACAGGTTGTTGTTGTTGTTGTTTTTGTTGTTGTTGTTGTTGTTGTTGCCTTCTTAAAACTTACTTGATCTAAAGCTCGCAATTAAATTCTTGAAAAAATTTAATAGATCACAGATTTTTATGATTTTTAAAATATATGCCCTTTTTAATGACATTCTGGAATAAGATGATGATGTTATATAGGAAAAAATTATATAATGAATATTTGGGTTAGGACCTATAACTTAATCTAAAAATCTTTCCAATTTCATTTTTTTATAGTTAAAATAATTTTTGAGGATATCTTAGAGCAGGAAGTTGTTATCAGAACAGAAGAAAATTTATTGTACCTCTATTTCATGTTTGTACTAACCGAACCACTTCTCAAGATATTTCATACAATTAGTTTTGCATTTTGTAAAAAAAGTGTCCTGATATTCAGGACAAACTGGAGCAGGAAGATTCAATCAGGTCGAAATTAAATTCGGTAGTTTACTTCTTGTAACAAAACCTGTCGAATGTGCCCTGAGCCAAATCGATGCTATGCACTTTTGAAATTTGTTCCGGCCTAATGTGTGTATAAATATAGCCACTTGGCTGCGTATCATGCAAATTAAAGTGTTATATCACATGCTATAAATCTGATTATGCGTTCAGCTTTTATATAATCTACGCTTTAAAGGTAGTAAATTTTTTGGTATTGTTAAATTTATAACGCAAAGTACGAATCACTGTGATTCTATTTAAAAAATATACCTACTTTTATTGCGTCAGTCGCATCAGCGGATGGCAAAACACACTTGCCGTTGGCTGGTTGCACTTTACGACCTCGGTGTTGCAACCAGAGATAAAGAGATGGGGAAACTCCGTTGGAGAAGGATAGCATTATGTTAAATTTTACGTTAAATTGGCTCCAATACTTAAACAAACAATTTACATGTGCATCCCTGAAAAAAAACATCACTGAAACAGCATGGTTAAATTATCTTATTTTAATTACACCATAGGAATCAGTCCTATGTAGTGTTGCCGTTTAGAAAAATCTATGTATACTTTTTTAAGCCTCAGTGTAAATTTAAATACGTATTTTAAAAAATCTTTTTAATATGCACATATGTTTTTATTAGCAAAATTATAAAAAAAGTAGACATTTCCTTAAATACGACAAAAACGTTAGAGAAATTAAAACATTGAGACATTTTTCGACAGCACTTTCTTATCAGAAATTTATAACAACCTCTTACAAAGAACTTTCAAATTTTGTTTTAAATATTTTAAGTCTGCTTCATAGCTCAGCTGCTGCTGAACGCATTTTTTCTGATTTAAAAGTTGCTATAAACGATAATTGTGGCGGCCGTAGACTATTGGTTAGAGTGCGTGGCCCCTAAGCTAAAGAACTGCGGTAGCCCAGGTTCAATTCCAGCTCAGACAGAACATTTTTTCAATTGAATTAATTTTTCTGTTCGATCGTCACCTCTCTGCAGATGGCAAACCTCAGAGAGTAAAAATTGCCATGCAAAGCTTCTTGAGAACATAAGCAGTTCATTTTTGATGAAACGCACAACACATATGATCAATAGAAGCTAGGTCAAAGTCTTTCCAAGGGCTGAAATGATAATACTAGTAGATTTTCCTTGCAATTAAGTAAAAGTATATTGTTTTGGAAAATGCTTAAAAATGAATAATTATGAACTTTTAAATTTAATATAAATAAAGGGCAATAGAAACTTAAATTCTGTTTTTATGTATTATTTTGTATCATAGCTGTTAAGTAATGATTACTGATCGTAATCGATTCATTAGTAATTTGATTACTTTTTAAAAATGTGAAATAACTGAATATAATAATAATGACTACAATTAATAAAAAAATTATTACGATCAGATCAGATAACGAAAATAATAAAAAAAAATTAAAAGTAATCAAGAAAAATATTCCGACTACTTTTAGCAATTATTTTTGATTACTTTTGATTATGTTAAAAATTTATGTCTAAAATACTAAAAAATTTGCCAAGTTTTATTGATAAACAAGCATAGATATGTTGAATTATTAACCCTTCTGCACTCCTTGGGTCAATTTGACCCAATTTTGATTTTCAAACGCAAAACTTTTCCCTTTAGTTATAAGATATGAACGTGAAACTTTAATTTATCCATTAGAGTGGCGAAAATTATGCTTTTAAAAGAAAATAATAAAATTTAAATTTTTCCTCCCCCCTCCACATGTCAAAACACGATTTACACACATTTAATATCCTTTGGGTCAATATGACCCAACTAGCGATATTGTAAGTTTAATCCCACTTTGCCATTTCTTTCCTATTGAATATCATTGAATTGAGTTCATATTCATTCAAAATCATCGATCAATCATTTTTTGAGTCAAAGAATCAATAAAATCGCTTTCATTGAATATTTTTTCATTCAAAATTTTATTATTCTCCAACTGTAGGTGGGATTTGGAGAATCCCGCAAAGGTATCTTTTGAAATTTGTTTTATGATGATATGGTAACGCATTGACACAAACACATTGTACACAAAAGTGTTCATCCAAATTGCAGTTCGGTGATTCCCCGTTTTGTATATGAAAAAAAAATATTTCGCTATGATGATGCTAGAACTTTTGTCTCATTAGAATATTTTCTTTCAATGAGTTCAGTTTAATTTTTGGTGGTCAGCGTGCATACATATATTTTTTTTTTCTAATTCATCATAATTGAGTATTTTTACATAATGGCACAAAGAAGAAAAGTAAGTATTGTAAAATAATATTTCTAATATATGATTGTTCCATGATGAAATTGCTTCAGATTCTTAGTGATCTTCAGTTGCAACAAATAATGAATGACGAAGATGATGAAATTTTTGATGATAGTGATGAAGACGACACTTTTCACCCAACAGCGATGGAGAGGACGAATCATATTCATCGTCAAAAAATAGCGTTGAAAGCGTGGAGTTGGAAGACGCAGTAGAAATAGATCACAGCACTTCCGTTACATATTTATCTAAGGACAAAAGTGTAGTTTGGAAAGAACAGCCACCACTTCAAACAGGCAGGTTACCAAAAAATCAAATTTTATTGAATAAGCCTGGACCTACCAAAACAGCAACATCTATGGTTACAGATATAAAGTCTTCGTTCGATTTGTTTATATCACCAAATATAAAAAATATTGTGATTCAAATGACAAATCAAAAAGGTGTAGAATTATATGGAAATAATTGGCAAAACATTGATATGATAGAGCTTGATGCATATGTTGGATTACAAATAATGGCAGGAGTTTATAAATCTCATGGAGAAAATCTCACTAGCTTGTGGAATGAAAAAAACGGAAGACCTATTTTTCGAGCAACAATGAGTCTCAAGCGATTTGCGAGCATATCAAAGTGCCTACGGTTTGACAGCTCTGAAGATAGAGAAGAAAGAAGAATTCGTGACAAACTTGCACCGATACGAAACGTTTGGGACAAGTGGAGTAATCAGCTCAAAATTTTTTACAATCCACATGAAAACGTTACTGTAGATGAACAATTGGTTTCATTTCGAGGTCGGTGCAGTTTCCGGCAATATATTCCATCAAAGCCCGCCAGATATGGCATAAAAATTTGGGGACTTTGCGATTCTACAACTAAATATGCCTGGAATATGGAAGTGTACACAGGCAGAGCAAGAAATACACATCCAGAAAAAAAATCAAGGTGAGACTTTTGTACTTCGTATTACATTTATTATATTTCCATATTTTTAATTTAGGTGAGAGAGTGGTGCTAACATTATCAGACCCTCTCCCAAAGGGATGCACAATCACATGTGATAATTTTTTTACTACATACAATCTTGCCATTCAACTACTTTGTCGGAATATTACATTAGTTGGCACTGTCCGTAAAAATAAAACTTTTTTGCCACCAAAAATTCTGGATATGAAAAAAAAGCCCGTATTGCACTCTGATTTTTTGTTTTCAAATGATATAACTATAGCATCCTATGTTCCAAAAAAAAATAAATACGTTCTCCTCTTAAGTTCTCTTCATCATTCAGCCGATGTAAGAGACGATGAACAAACAAAAAAAAAATGAAATAATACATCATTACAACCAAACGAAAGCTGGAGTTGATGCGCTTGACCAACTAGTTGCTAATTACACATGTAAGCGCATGACTAAGCGATGGCCTGTTGCATTATTTTCAAATATGATAGATGTATCAGCATATAACTCCTACGTCATATGGACTGAAATGAATCCTGCCTGGAATTTCAATAAAAACTTCAGACGCAGGCTTTATCTAGTAGAACTTGCAGATCAGCTTATAAATGAGCATATTTTGCGAAGAAAGGTTTTGCCACATGGACCATCAGCAAGAAATCTTGTTAATAATATTCAGCAACAAAATGATCTCACAGGTGCCTCGCAATGTTCTAAACAAAATACTACAAATACACCATTGTCCAGTAATTTACCAAATAAACGACAGCGGTGTTTTTTTTGTCAACATGGAAGGAATTCAAATAAGTATTCCACTAAATGTGATACTTGTAAAAAATTTATTTGCAAAGAGCACATGGTAACATTGTGTATAAATTGTCACAAAAATTCTTAAATTTGTATACATTAGTATTAAAAATATAATTATTATTTTATTATTTTTCAAAAAAAAAAGGCTGAATTTAAAATGTAATTTTATTATATATATATTTTTTTTTAATAATTGCTCAGGAAGGGCTTATTTATTTTAGTTTTCATTATTTATTATTATACTAAATAAAAAAACACATTTAATATTGGGTCATATTGACCCAAAGGATCATAGGAAGGGCACATATCCAAGGGATGCAGAAGGGTTAAACAAAGATTGTCAAAAAACAAGAACTAGAAAAGTGCTTTACAAAATTTGCCCTGTTTATTTTGTCAAACACTTTGTTCCTTCTTTCTTTTTTTTAACCTTTTTAAATTATTATTTATATATCAATGTTTATTTATAATAAAATTTTACAAAATAACCGTACTTTAGACTAAAATTCTTAAAATAATCAAAAAGAATCACAAATAATTTCTAAAAGTAGTCGAATTATTTTTTCTGGATTACTTTTGATTGCTTTTGATTATTTTCGTAATTTGTAGCAATCGTAATTATTTTTAATAGTAATCAATTACTAATCAAAAATATCTAACTCAAGGATTGCGATAATAATTTTTTTAAATATAATCTATTTGATTATAATCGCAATCGCAATTGTACAGCTCTGTTTTGTATATTGTTTTTTGTATAAATTTTATTCTTATAAAATTAATGTCATTAACATAATTTATATAAAATAACACAAAATATAACAGACTGAAGTACTGAAATGTGCATATGCTAATTTTTAAGGCTGTCTAGAATTTTCATGAAATCTTTTTTTTTATGTTTCAAAAGTATATTTTTTCAAGAATATAACATACTGTTTAAGTTTTTGTAAGGATACTGACGTTATCTCCGCTTCTACAGCCATTTTAGCAGGTATCCAGTGCACAGCACAAATATCCATACTCACTCTCTTTACACTTATTTACCTAAAAACTACTTTTTTCGGGAATGTGTTGTAGCAAAAACAAAAACTATTTAGCCGAATCATCTGAAATTTCAATATGTTATTCACATCAGTGGCTATCGCTATAAAAATTTCCAAAAATCGTATATTTTACACTGAATAACCGGTAAAAAAAAAATTATTTTTAAAACCTACATTTCAAAAGCGCGTCATTCTACCAATTTTCAGTATTTTTAGTCCCGCTGAACAATAATAACTGAACTTAAAGTAATTAATAATATTCCTTATTTTAATTTTTAAGATAAATAGAATATCAACAACAACAATAAATCAGCAACAGAGCTCAGGCTCTTTCTTTTGTAAAAATTTTTTTTTTATGAATGTTACAATAGCTGCGTTTTTTTGCCTTAATATTATCGCGATAACAAATTTTCTCAAAGTAACGGAGAGAAAAACGACTTTTTTTTCTACACTACTTTTACAGTCAAAATTAATTTCAAACAAACAATCATGTTACAATAACTATTAGATTTCATGAGAACGTGTGTGGTTCACAACTGTTGTGAACTATTATGGCGGCGATACCTAAGTGAACGATTTTTTCTCTGAATGTTTACTCTAAACGTCAGAAAAATTGTAAATTATTTAATTTAATTATTATTATTAAGCAATTATATAAATAATTTAAGTGCAATTGTTGGCTCCGCTGAATGCGGCCAATGTGTGTGACACACGCTGTTTCTTTTGTTTTCTTTTTTTTTTAACATTCGTTGGTCGCAACTCGTGAGAAAACAGGTAGCTGTCAAGGCTACCTACCAATTAATTCAAAAAGTGAAATGACCAATTAATTCAAATTTCTTAAGAACTATATCACAATTTTATATTTATAGCAAAAATAGTCCTATTTGTTATAGAATTGTTATTTTTGTTTTTGCTTTGCATGTAAAAATATAATCTGGATTTTTTTGAAGCGAATGGATCGCAGATAATATACCTTAAAAGTTTATATATCGTTGTTCATTTTTTCAACTTTTAAAATAATAAATCTTAAATATACCTAAAATTTTTAAGCACTAGGCCTTAATACTATTTATTATACTATTTATTATTTAAATACTATTTATATTTATTATTTTATATATGTACGTGTTTAGTTTCTTATTATAACATTTTTATAAAGCTATTTGTACACTCAGAAAAAAGTTTATCGGAATATGAAGTGAAAAATGGTATTGACTGTGCTCCAGAGAATGCTTTTCTCTAAATGTGATCCCAAAAATTCCCTAAAAATGGCAAAAAGCTTCCATGAAAATGAGAAATATTTTCTCATTAATAAAAGAGACCTTCTCTTTAATAGAAAAATATATCTTTATAATACGTTCAACCGTTTTCTTTATTGTGTAAATTTTTCCCGAAAACAGAGAAATATTTATTTCATTTTAATAAATGTTTTCTTTAAGTTGCGTTTATTGTTTCTCACAAAAAAGAACACTTTCTTTAAAAGATAGATATATTTTCTTAACATTGATACAACATATTTCTTTATTGCGTACATTTTCCTTTAAAACACAGAAGTATATCCGCAATTACGTTTAAAAAATTATTTTTGTCAAACATTTGTTTTAACTCAGCTCTACGCAAAGTAGAAGTATTAATATCAAATTGTGATTCGGTTTTAAATATATTAGTTAAAAATGTTTTAAGAGGTAAAATTATTATTGTGGCATTATTTTTCGGTACTATTTATAAATATTCCAAAAATTTATTCTGAAAAACGATTTTGTAAATGCATCCAAGAAACAGTAGTAATAAACAACATCACTTTGTGTAGCTAAGTTAAGTAAAAAAAACCTTTTGAAGGAACAATCGTCATAATATGCAGAATATGCAACACTTGCTTTTCACAACATTAATCAGTTGCTCTCACGCTTTGTCTTTTTGTCGTACCTCATTCAATATAAGAAAAATATATCGATTTTTGAGAAGAAGCCTTTTTAATTTTTGAGAAAGGATTTGATGTTATTGAAGAAATTATTTCGCATAGTGAATTATTTATCAACAATAGAGAACATTTTTCATTTTCTATAAATTTTTCTCTATAAATGAGATTTTTTCAGTGAGAAAATAATACTTATCATTATAAGAGACATGAAATATTTTCATTTCCCACAATGAAGAAAATGTTTCTTCGAATATGTGAAAATTTATTATAATTGAAGTAAATTTTATTTGAAATAAAGAAAATTTCTACTATCGAAAATAGAGAAATTTTTTATCACAAAGAGATAGGTGTTTCTTTCTGAGTGTCAATCTTCAAATTTAATAAATAAAATTGTTAGTAAAGCTTAACAAATTGGGTTTAATTATTTTTAAAATTTAAAAGTTTATTTCGTGTTAACGAAATTTAATATATTATTGATTTTTGGAAGTTAATACGTGGATACTTTTTTCTGAAGAGTGTACATATGGATGCATTTGTGGCCTTTTCATGGATACTTTTCTTAGAATCGTCGCGGCAACACTGATCTGAGGTGAACTCACGTACACAATAAATGAGTTCCACCAAAGTACATAAAAATAGAAAAAACAAATATTTTTACATCACAAAATTTAAGTTTGCTATCTCTTTATCTTTGGTTGAAACGACGATCATTTTCTGAATTGTTACTAATTTTCACTTCCGATGATTCCTCCTTCCATACAATTTTTACGGTGTAGTTTTATTTCTAAATCATGTTGTGTGTTTGCAATCAACAACATTTTCGTATTGACGTCTACTAAATGTTTCCGCACATCGCACAGTGGATTGTTTTTCCCATTTAAATAGAATTAAAGCCGTAACTCGTGTTTGAGGGCACGGAATAACATAGATAATTTTGAATCAAGACTATTGAGTGGCAAATTTTCCCTTCATGTAAAGTTAACACAGATAGTAAGTGTAAAACCGGAGAGTCGACCGCTACCAAAAACTTTGAACTTATTACAAAATTATTATTTTATGATTTTATCTAAATTTATAACATTTTCATTTTATTAATTTAAGCAATTTATACATAATCAAATCGTCTGCACTGTTTCACTTATGAATTTTTTTTTTTCGTAAATGTTTAGTAAACTTTTTTTAGCAAATATGGAAGGTTTTAGCTACAGATAATGAAAAATAGTTGAGGCAAGGAAAGCAAAATATACTAAATTTGTTTTTTATAACTAAATTACATAATAACTTTACTACCAAATTACCCAATTGATCAACAATGGAAATTTAAGTAACGTTACGTCAGTAACGTAACGCCAGATTAAAAAGCCTAATAAAAAAGAATGTTTCGATAGTATCGTAAGAATAGACGTAGAATTTTTTTTAAACATGTAATGCTCAATGAATAAAGTCTTTGTATCAATAAATAATTTAGAAAAATAATGGAAGTTTATATCAATTTTCTTAAGCACTAGCAGCAAGACCCAGAAATTGTCTTCATGCGTCTAAATACCTTGGAACAGAATTAAATAACAGACAGTTGAGTTTAAGATTCAGTAAGACTTTTATTGTGGAGATCCAGTTCAAGAGTAATTGATTTACAATTTTTTAGTTTAGGCTGAACCAACGACTGCCTAATTTTAATGAGTAGAAAACCAGTTATGAGTTCTTTTTACATGTTTAAAATTAGTAAGACAATTGAGTGAAACTATGGCAGTCGCGGCAAGAAATGTAGAACAGTTAAATAAAAAATTTTATAATTCAATATGTTATAAATCAATGATTAATCAATAATAATTTCCATACAGCAAATTCAGTAATAAATTTATATTAAACTTAGCAAAATAACATCATGTTACAAACAGTTATAGAGAAAAATTCTGGTTTTTTCATGTATATCTTTCGAAACTATTTTACAACATTTCATCTTTTAAATAAAAATTATTCAAAAACAAATTTCTTTTTAAACAGAGGGAATATATACAGGTTTTAAAGAGGCATATACTATATGTATATTTTAAAAGTAATTTTAAATTTAAATTTTAGCTAAAAGCTAGATTTTTAATATGGAAAAAATATAATGCATACAAACAAAACAATAACAAACTACTCGACTGGGAACCAGACAAACAACCACAACAACAACAATAACCAATATACAACCAAACTAACAACCATAGTAACAGATACTGAGCTAATAAGCGCTACTGAAGCAGCTTGTGTTTAAATTTTTTCATACGAATATACGAAATTCTTCTTCTTAAATTTTGCTATTTTGTGACTTCGTTAAAGAAGTGACAAAACCCCAAATTAAATATTCGTTTCATTCATACTGTAACTGATATTGTGGAATATATTTTTTCTTTGTAAGATGAATATTAAAGGCTGCAGGTATACCCTAAATTGTCAACTAAAATCCTTAAAAGTGGTTGAAAAAATTTGTAAAAATTATCCCCCATACAAACCGCGCTATAAGAAGTAATTCTATGTCAAAAAATTCCAGATAAGATTTTAAATTTGATAACTTGGAAAATAAACTTATATTATCTGAAATCCTTCCAAAAAAAAGTTGTATACAAAAAGTCTTGCCAAATTCGGAAAGTTTTGCAAATTTTCTAATCCAAGTCAAAAATAACTTCTGTTTTTCATAACGTAACGCCAGCACATATTTTTGATCATATCTTTAAGTCCTTGTTGTCATTGTTTTCACTATATTGATACTTGATTACTAAGCAGTATAAAAAAGTTTTCAAAAATTAGACCTTTTCATTCTTTCTTTTTAATATTTCTTCGTACAAATCGTACGAAACGCCAATTTGATCTCCAGGGGATCAAAATAGACAACCACTTGCAGTATATTTTTTTACTTCAACATAACAAAATATATTTCCGTCTTATTTGTATGGAACGGTCCACTGTGCGTCGCCTCTTACAGTAGTTTTAAAAACGTATGTGTATACGTTTATTTGTGATGGTTGTGAACCAACCTAAGCTAGTGCAGGTAAACGCCAGTTTTTGGCAGGGTTTTTAATTGCTTGCCCAATTTTTTGTTTATCTAGATTTTTTACTTTTCTTCTCTTTTCTGTAGAATTTGGTTTAAACTCTTAATTGCATCAACCAGTGTACATCACATATATTTAATGAGACTTGAATTGACTTTATTGGTTTCTGTGGAGCTGGCATCTATTTTTATTTCTTCCTATACTCTGTTCTATTTGCATTCTTGTTCTTTCTATAAATCACTTTGAAAATTTTTTAATTTACATGTTTATTTCTATTGATACAAATACCAGACTTTTTTCCAGACGTTTTGTTTTTCTTCAAGCTGCGGCTACTGTGTAGCGTAGAAGTTTGATTGGAAAACTTGTTAGTAGTATCGATTATGCAAGCGGTTTTTTGAACCACAAACGAAATGAAGTTTAAATCAACTTATTTCTTGTCTGTTTGTTCGGGTTTTCATGGACTGGCGTCAGCCCTGAAACCAACTACTGCACACTTCTTTGACTATGCAATTGGAAAATTATAAAATTTAGTCAAGTAAAACATAAGCAAAAACAGAAAGTGACTTTTCTGCACAGATTTTGAGTAGAAAATAGTTGCTGGAATGCCAAAAGGATGGATGTTTAAAAACTAATTAGAAAAGATTGAAGAAAACTTGCATTAATTTACGGACTCTTTTATAAAGCAGTTAAGTTTTGAACTTATTTTTAAGATAGTCAACCCTAAAATCATCGCTTCACTACAATCCTGTTGAATTAACTTCAAAAATAACTAGAAAAAACACCACACGTTCTTCTTAATTACTTGCCTCGAAGCTAGCTGACAAACAAATAACAAAAAATAAAATCAGCGCTTCTTGGTCTTATCTACCAACTTTCGGATTGATCCCACCTTCGTTTGTTGACTAAGCTTAGCTTTGTCACGTTCAATATGGCAACCTGTCGGTTTTTAATAATCCTATGAACATCAACGAAACTGCCAGCCTGTCCACCTCATCTTTGTAGAACGTGTACCGCCACTTCGGACATGGGTTTCGACAGCGGCCCATCCACACAGTCGGTCCCACAATGCAAAACCCAGAGAAAAAACAACAACATCTAACTGCACAACAACAACAATAGTAATAAAAACGTTCACCACCCGTAGCCGTTGCCTGCCTAGAACACGTACAACAATCAAGGTTAATTGAATTTTAGGGCATCTGTTTTAGGTTAGCTGGAGAATTTTTTTTTGCGCTTTTTTCACTTTTTGTGCCACTACGTTATGCTAGTTGCTTTATTTAGCTCTAGTTTTTTTACTGCTTTTTCTTTTGTTTTCCTTGGATTTAAACATTAAATTGTGCGTTTATTTTTTTCTTCCCACTAATGGTTTTTCCATTGTCGGTAACATTTTATATTCTTTATTTTTCTTTCTGCATGTTTTTCTATTAAAAACACGTTATTTTCTCTGCGTGAAAAATTGCTTGCAAAATCTGCACCACATTGTTTGTTTTTTGTTCATAATTTTTATATATTTTTTTTGTTTTCGTTGGGAAAAGAATCAATTTTTTGCAAGCAAACAATGAAAAATGAATTTAGTCTTTGAGTTTCAAGTTAGAAAAATCAATTAATTGAGCTTATATAAATGAATAAAAAAATGCTAGATATAATATTTGTTACACTTTTAACTTGCTTTTTAAGATCTCACTCTTCTTGAAGCGTTACTTTAGGAATGAGAGTTGAGGAAATTTTTAAATCAGCTAATTTTTTAAATTTTTCTTCAATTGTTTTGCAATAATGTTTAAAAAAGTGAAAAGACATAAATAGATGTTGATTTTCATTATGTTGATTTACCAGTTGGAGAGTGGCACAGTGCGTTGATACCATACTAAGGCCGCGTTCATAGTGAACGCTTTTTGCAGAGCCGAGCTGAACTGAAAACCGAATTTCTCTATTGCTCTAATGCGTTTTTCAGCTCAGCTCAGCAAAAAGCGTTCTCTATGAACGCTGCCTAAGACAAGAAACAAATGGAAAAATTTGTCTGATTTGAATGAAATTTCACTCACACACATGTAAATGAGGTACACAAGATCGGTATACTTCTGTGTCTACCTCCCATACAAAATTATGTAAAAATTTAATTTAGGTCCAAGGTAACCTTCAGGACTGACTGATTTTAACTATTTTTTTTGCTTAAACTTAATAAGCATTCAAAAATTTGTTATCACAGGAGCACTCCTTCTATTTATTTCCAAATTTGTATGAGCGCAAGGCAATGTGTGTCATCTGCCCAGACGAAAACAATTTCTGAGTTACGCATTCACATAACTTTGCACTCCGTAGTCAGGATTAATATCAAGGTCATTTTACAAACTTATATTCCGATGCCTAGCAAAAAAATACCTACATTATCTACACTCTTCAAAAGATATGTAAATTTACTAAAATTATTACAGTAATTTTTTGTTGAAATTCCAACTGATGTTTGATTTTACTATAAATCTTGCATTAATTTTTGAGTGTTTACCAATTTACACAATTCTTGCTAAAATTAAACAATAAATGTTAAATTTTGTTGCAATAACAGCTACAAAGTAATAGATTACTACATAAATTTAATTAAAATTAAACAGTTGAATGTTCAACATCGACAATATATTCAACAGATACTCAGTTGAGTTAGCTTGTCAAAGTGTTAGGATCATTAACTTAAAGTTCTCTGATTTTTGATTAAAAAAGTGTAATGAGAATTCGGTTTTAGTAAAAGTTAATTGAATGCTGTGTTATTAGTGATATTTTGTCAGCAATATCTGAATATTTTAGTTCTTTGAAATAATCAAAAAATTTCTTGTGTTTCATTTCTTCAATTCCTAAGTGTTTATTTTTCATTTCGTTTTTTGTAGTGCCAATTGGAAGAAGAATAAACATGAAACAGAAATCAAACCATATCTCTGCACGTACCGTCAAAAGTGACAAATTGTTTTTTTATATCTTTACTAGAATAACAATAGAAGTCTAGATTGACTACATCAATTATAGTAAAACTAAATATAAATTGTTGAATTTTTCTGAAATCGAAGTAGTAGATTTTTATTGGCACTACACAGATGAAAGTAACATTAAACAATTGATGTTGAATTTCGCTACAATATCAATTTCATTGCTTCCTATTTTAAGCAAAATTCAACACTGTTTGTTGAATTTCACTACACAACAATGGAAACAAGATGTTGAATGAAATTAGAGTGTGTAAATTTACTACAGTTTTAGTAGCTAACCTGTTGCCTACAACTGTTGTAGTAAATTTCAACAAAAACTTTTTAGAGTGTACATCTAGTGTTGTGGTGAGTGATAGGGGTCGTTCATAGACTACGTTACCAATTTGGGGAAGGGAGAGGTTTTGAAATGCACTACGATAAGCAACGGTAGGGGGGAAGAGGTTTAAGATATTGTTACGTGACCAAAAATTAAAAAAAAACTCAAAAAAATGTAATATAACATTATTTAAGACTAGCTGATATTAGCCCGTTGTCACTCTGGCATGTTGATATTTTTTAAAATTTTTTGGTTTTGCGGTTTTTATTTAAATTTTCTTTAAAAATAGGGAGAATTTGCAAGAGTGTGTTTTAAGATGAGGAAATATGTGTTTTAAGAAAAATATATTTTATGATTTGAGTAGTTAAAATTTATAATAGTTGTAATTTGATGCTCGCAGATCGAGTTCTGCATACGAAAACAGCCAGAAATTATTCTTGAAGGCTAAGCATTTTTTAATACTTAAAAAAACAACACGTTAAAAAATGTCAATTGTTGCCAAAATCAATGAGGGTACCATTCCATTTTTCTTAATAAAGCATCAAATTTTGTTTCAAAAAAAACAGTTTTTTTTAATTAAACGTCATATTAAAGAGTATACAAAAAAATGCAATTTTCAGTTATTATTATTTTTACGACAAAAAAAAAACTTTCGCACCATTTTTGGAAGAAACAAAAATTTGTTGGGCCTTCTTTGAAATAAGATTAAAATTTTTTCAAAACTTTATTGTGCAAGAACTTTCTATAGTTTTTCGGAAACGAAAAAACGGAAAATTCTTCAACTTTGTTTTAATTTTTAATAAGTTCTAGTAAATTATTAAAGGCCTAGTAGACTTAGAGCCAGGTCCAACAAAATTGTTTGAATTTATTATAGCGGATTTTGTGAGAGTTGGTTATAGTTGTTGTGGACACACTTATACTGAGGTTAGTCAAGCAAACAGTAGAACAGGCGTCTCATATATGCAATCAAACATGTCATTTCTCGGTGGTAATGAAATAAATTTATTAAGGCTGAAAATTTTTATACAGGTTGTATTGATTTATTAAACTTAAAAAATTTTTTAAGGGGTACTTAATTGTATTATAAACCATATAATTGTATATAAAAATAGTCAGTTAACCATACTGTAAAACAACTCCCGTCAGTCAGCCAAAAAAAGAAAATTGTTTATATCATTCTTATTTCTTTAGTATATTATTACTATACTAGTAAAGGGTGATTAAATTTTAAGGGCCGATGTTGATTTTGAATAAAACACAAAATATTTAAGAAATTATTGTCATTTCTTTTTATTATGATAATATTGGTATGGTTCAATTATGTACGGAACAAAATATCAGCCAAATGACAGCCGCGACCTCGGCGGCACACCTTTATCCGATGGTCCAAATTTTCGATGACACTGAGGCATAATTGAGGTTCTATGCCGTTAATGTGCCGAATTATCTCATCCTATAGGTCTTGAATTGTTGCTGGCTTATCGACGTACACCTTTTCTTTCAAATCACCCCAAATAAAGAAGTCCAACGGTGTCAAATCACATGATCTTGGCGGCCAATTGACATCGCCACCACGTGAGTTAACACGGCCATTGAATTTGTCGCGCAAAAGAGCCATTGTTTCGTTAGCTGTGTGGCTAGTGGTACCGTCCTGTTGAAACCACATATCGTCCACATTCATATCTTCCAATTCGGGCCATAAAAAGTTCGTTATCATCTCACGATGACGAACACCATCCACAGTAACTGCCTGACCGGCCTTATTTTGGAAAAAATACGGCCCAATGATGCCGCCAGCCCATAAACCACACCAAACAGTCACTCTTTGTATGTGCATTGGTTTTTCGACAATCACTCTTGGATTATCATTCGCCCAAATACGGCAATTCTGCTTATTGACGAATCCACTGAGGTGAAAATGTGCCTCATCACTGAAGATGATTTTCTTCGAAAATGATCATCCGCTGTTGCCATTTCTTGCCACCATTCTGACCATTGACGACGCTTGAAATGGTCAAGAAGCTTTAGTTCTTGAGTCAACTGCACCTTGTCAACGTGTAAATGCAATTCTTTATGCATAATGTTCATTAACGACGAGCGTGAGAGGTGCAATTGTTGGGCACGACGACGAGTTGAGCTGGACGGCTCTTTAGCCACACTATCGAGAACAGCAGAAATATTTTCTGCAATACGAGCTGTACGAACATGCACTGGTGTTTTCACATCTCTTACAGACCCGGTTTGCTCAAATTTTTGCACGATTTTTCCGATTGTACGCACATTTGGACGATTAAATTGACCAAAAAAATCATGAAGTGCACGATATGCATTTTGGTTTGAACGTCCATTTTCATAATAAGCCTGAATAACTTTTACGCATTGCTCGATTGCGTACCTTTCCATGGTTCAAATTGAATTAGTCTGAAATTGAGAAATGTCAAATGAAATGCAAAAAATAACTTGACGTTTAGGTGTGGTTTACATTCAACATCGGCCCTTAAAATTTAACCACCCTTTTAAAAGCTTGTCCTACGACAGGTCCTCCGCACACTTTCTTTTTGGATCCTTTTGCCGAAAGCATTTTTTTCTCTTTTTAAAGCTTGATTTTTTATACACTTGATTTTTGCAAAATGCAAATGTACCACTTTAAATAACACTTTACGTATTGAAGCAGTGTTGGAAAAGTAGTCGAAGTGTAAAAGAGCAAAAAGTTGAGTTTGGTAACAATCATATTCATACACAACTTTACAAACTGGCCTTGCAACCTTTATATACATTGCAACTCAGGTGTCGTTTTGCGGCTGATACAATTATATATTATGGTACAATCGACTCAAATAGGCTCAAAAAAATTTCATTAAATTCGTCATAACTTTTTTATAAAAGGTATGTAAAAAAAAGGTAGTTAGCAGAGAACTGCATAAGTGGCTTCACTAATACATATATGCACTCGTTGAAAATGAGAGTACCTTTCGTGTATTGCATTCTCTTTCAACGAATATACAAAATGTGGACTCGCTCAATAAGTAAATTTCGCTAAGCTTGCTATTCGCATGACTCTCAATGCTTGAGCGAAACTACGCTGATGTTTATCGTGCACAGGAAATAAAAAAGGAATGATGATTGCAAGATGAATGTCGCAGGATTCAATTACGAAGATCATGAACACCAGCTAGAATAGATTTGCCTGCATATAATAGGTTTTTTCAAATTTTTTCCCAATAAGACATGCGGCGACAATGAAATACAGAGCACCATGCAAATTTTATTTGTTACAAGACAAATTGCACAACTCAAAGCATTTGGCGAGTACCATTAACAACGTAGCTTTATCTCGAAGCAGGCAGAATTTTCACTATAATCGCAATGTGTGTTCGAAGACTCTCGCAACTCTCAGCTGAATCGCGAAGCAGGCAAAATGATCACTATACTCACTATCATGGCAGAATAAGAGAAGGTATATGCATTTTGGAGAGGGAGACTGCCGCAACTGTCAAAACGAAGTTGACAGCTCATACAAAATCTGAAAACGATGAGAATGCGATAAGAAAGCGAAAATAGGCAAGAATAGCAAAATGCTTGAGTTTGACAATTCTGGCTATGAGAAAGAGAGCACAGTCTGAAATGCATATACTTCATGATACAAAGAGCTACAAGTAAAGTATTCCCGGCGCAACAAACAAAATTTACTGCGCACCTCGTCATCGGTGCTCGTCAAATGTGACACTTGATGAATACATTCAAAAGAAAACGTAGAAAAGTGACGAAGATAGCAAAATGAAAACGAAAAAACAGTCAAAATTCTGTCAAGCACATCAAGCAACGTAGCCGCTTTTTGTGTAAATCGGTAAAAAGAGGAAAAAGCACCCCTACAAAATATGCAAATTTTTCTTCACAAATACTACTTAAAAATATATTTACTGTATTTTGGACATGTGCTTTATATAACAATATTTATTTCATATCAGTAAACAAGTTTTCATAAGAAAATGTAGGCATTTTAAAATCTTTATACCCTATGAATAAATTGTGACTACGTTCTAACCAAGGAGCACCTTGCACGTCACAGCAAAGATGGCGGACATGCGCAATACTTTATCTGTAGTTCTTTGTATCATGCATATACCTTCTCTAATTCTGCCATGCTCACTTTGTTTGTTCGTTTATTCGCTCAACTCTCAACGTGAGAATCGAAGCAAGCACATACCGAGCCATATCCGCACAAAAAGCTTAAGCGCCATTTAGAAAATTTTACAGGAGTAGGTTTTTTAATCACCCCTGTTGTATTAAATGGTATTAATGTGGAATTTAGTATATAAGCAACTGTTACATACCTTATTTTTACATAAATACCATTTAATACAACAGAGATAATTAAAAAAAACCTTTTTCTGTAAAATTTTCGAAATGGCGCTTAAGCTTTTTGTGCGGATATGGCTCGATATTGTAGAGTAGAGAGTAAGAGCATAATTCGCACTCAACATTAAAAAATAGAGTGAGTTAATGCGAAGCAAACAAAATTGTTTGAGGAATGCGAATGCCTGAGAAAACAGAGAATGTAGTGAAGAAGGAGAGTGAGTTATGAAGCGAAGAGCTTGTTGCAGATCTCTGGTAGTTAGATCAAAAACGTACTGTTGGAAAAACCCAATATTGTCACTGATAACTATCAAATATATTTTCTGTGCATACTTTCAAGCTGAACATATTTGAGAACAGTGTGTCTTTTAAAATTCCTTTACTGTCAAAAAATAATTACAATTTGAGAAATACTGTGTGGGGAGCAGCATGCTTGCCTCTTATATATTAAGGTGTGCATACTTTCAGGCTGAACAGTTTGAAAAAATTGGACACGGAGCAGCATGCATGCCTTTAATATATTAAGATTACATCATTAATTATAATAAAACTCTTCCTCAGAATCATTGTACTCGTTGATTTCACGTTCAGAATCGGTAACATTTACTGCATTATTCTGTATTACGAAGAAGCACACCAACGATGAGAAAGACACGAGAAGCAACACAACTTTGTATGGAAGAAAGTATTGCTTATCGTGTCTTTCTCATCGTTGGTGTGCTTCTTCGTGATACAGAAAAATGCAGTTACTTCGTCGGTTTCCGATTGAGTTTCAGATTGGGCATCTAAGAAAATAAATATATTTTAATTCGTTTAAGGTCTGATATTATATTTTTTTCTGATGCAGTCTTAATTTACAAATAATTCTCTGCAGTATTTCATTATGTGGCCTCAACGTACAGCAACAAATAGGAGCAAATTATTTTATGAAAACATACACTCAAAAAGCACTTACTGTTATAACACTGCAACAGCAAAGTTTTGCTTCATAAATTATTTCTTAGACATAAAACCATAGTAAAGAAATTAATATCTCTTTCTTTTTTCCGTATTTAATTTTTTTAACTTTTCTTACAAATCAAATTAGATTGACATGTAAATGGTATGTGGTCATTGCATATATGAGACGTCTGTTCTACTGTTTGCTTGAGTGACCGCAGTATAAGTGTACAACAACTATAACCAACTCTCAGAAAATCAGCTATAATAACATCAACAATTTTTTTGGCCCTGGGTCTCCATCTATAGGACCTGCACATAAGTAGCGTTGTTTTGTGACCTATCGACTGCATCTTGACACAACTAAGTCATTTCAACGAGTATATATCTATAAGAGTTTTCACTCGTCGCTCGTTATTTTTTACTCGCCGATATTAGCCATCCATCGACAGGATAGGGTATTTTGATGGGACATTTATTTTATACCCCTTCAAAAGTGCGAGTTTGTTTACATTTTGTTTTCTATATTTTGATCATTTTGGCTGCGTGCACAAGGGAGCAAAAAGATTGGTATTTTTTAATGTGCTTGCCTGTTTCTTCTTATTTGAATATCTGAAGAAATATTGCAAATTTTATGAATGAAAATAAAATTTTACAGCTTCTTATTTGCATGTGCATGGTTGCCGAGTTTATTTTGTTTCCAGCTGGACATTTTTGTTGTGATTTTGTTGTAGCTATATTTTGTTTGCTGCTGCAGACAAGGATTTTTAGATATTTCATTAGTTGAATAGAAAGACAGAATTCTGATTCGGCTAATGAAATAATTATTGGATAATAAAAAAATGTGGCAATAAAATAGAATTGGTCTAGCAGTATTAAATAAATTTAAAATAAAACAAAGAAATATTGTAGATTTAATTAATGAGAATAAAAGTTATATTTGATACAAATTTTACAGGTTATTATAAATATGTATGTGTGCTTTTTTTCCATCTTCTTTAGTTTGTTTCTAGCTGGACATTTTCCTTGTAGCAATATTTTGCTTGCTACTTTGGATACACAATCATAATTTTTAAATACTTCATTACACAAATAAAAAGATGAAATTCTGATGATTCGGCTAATGAAATAATTATCAGTTAGGACTTGAAAATTTTTTTTTTAACAAATATGCTTTTAATTAATAAAAAGACAGTTTCGATAGTATCGTAAGTATAGACGTAGAATTCCTTTTTATACAGTAATAGAGAAAAATTCTGGTTTTTCATGTAAAAAAATACATGTATTTGTACAAAAAAGAAAAAATTTCGAACTTCTAAGCAAACAAAATAATAAAAAAGTATTAAAAATTATCATTTCTACTATCTGCTAGAGCCATTGGCTGTAGAATAACGTATTGAAATTTCTGCCCAATTTTGTTTTCACCATTTTGAGTATAGTTGCGGAGCGTATCTATATAAACTAAATTAAAAAATTTTAGTCTAATACATGTCGAGCAGCAAATACTAACAGTAAAATCAAAAAAATTTGCCATATTTGTTTAGGGAAATCCAAAGGATTCGGTATAGTATTCCAAAGTACCGTTGTGAGGCTTTGGTCAAAAGTTTACCAAGGATATGAGATGCAGTAATTAAGAATAAGGGATTTCCTACGAAATATTGAGTTTTATGCAATCAATTTTGATTATATTTTTCATCCTAGACATTTTTTCGCTCGTGTGCTAAATTCATGACCAAGTCGAAATGCTTATTTTTAAATTTTATTTGATTTTAAGTCCTATAAGAAAAAGTTTTGAAATAAAAAAATGTATATAAGAAATAAAGAAGACATAATATATTCACTAAAAAAAAGTTAATTAAAAATTTACAACAAATAAATGGAAAATATAAGTATTCACTTTACTGTTTTAAGTCTGCTAAATTCGTGACCACCACTGTATATTTTCGAAAAAACAAGAAATTTATTCTTCAGTATTTTTCATATCACTATGAAACTAATGAAACAATTTTTATCAATTTATACTTATTTAAAAGCTTAAAAAATTTTCCATCTTATGCTATAAGAAACATTGCATTTTGATCTGTACATTTTTTTAAAACTATGCAAAGTGAAATTTTGATTACATTTTTTTCGAAAATTTGATAACTTCAACTCACATTACCCCGCTTTACAAGAGCATAAGGAAGAAGTTTTTAATTATGTAAATTTTGTATTTTGAAAAGTTTTACAACAAAAATTTTGATGTATAATTTGAAGATATATGATACGGTATTTTTTCGAAAAAGCAACACAACTGCACAGTGAGTTTTTTCTAAAAAAATTCAATTTTATTTTTATTAAACGTAGCTACATAAGAATTTATGTAAATAACCTTAATAAACAAAATTATACGACATTAGTTTAAGTTGCGAAGTATTGTACGTTTTCTGTTGTCAGGATGATTTTTATTGTAATGTTCATTCATAAAGCGCATTAAGATCCGTGCTTTTGTTAGATTGTTGTTGTTTCGAAGAATGATCAATATCAGATTAATAGCATAAAATCCGTAGTCACAAGGAAGAAAGACTAAACTCAAGCTATCGTAAAAAAGCGATACGCCATTTTCTTTATTGCCATTTCTTGGAAGGATGAAGGAAAAAGCTTTTTAACCATAATAGAGTATCACTTATGTCTGCACATATTTCGTTTGTAACGGTTCATATATTTTAAATCAAATATTCATTAAATTCATAATATTAATTTTATTCACTATGAGTTTAGTCATTATTCCTTGTGACCACAGAAATAGTCATTTAAATAATTGCATATTACAAAAATTAAGTTGAATGTCTTGCAATTAAAGCTAATACCATATACATATAAACTTTTACATACCTACTTATGTAGCTACGTTTAATAAAAATAAAATTGAATTTTTTTTAGAAAAAATTTACTGTGCAGTTATGTTGCTTTTTTGAAAAAATTCCATATCATATATCTTTGAATAATACATCAAAATTTTCGCAGTAAAATTCCTCAAAATACGAAATTTACATAATCAAAAACTTCTTCTTCATGCTCTTGTAACGTGGGGCAATGTGAATTCAAATGCAAAATTTAAAAACCGACTTTATGGATAGCTATTTCATAATCTTAAGCTATTTCGGAAAAAAAAAACAACCAAAGCCAAAATTCGAATAATTTTTTTACGCGAAATAATGTAGTTTATGAACTACTTTGAATTATACTAAGGCGGTATCCACTTCAATGTTGAATAGTTTTTATTGCATTATATATGAAGTAATTGAAAAACTATTTCAAAACAAGTGGCTAAAAACTAGTTTAAATTATATTAAGGCGGCGACTACTCTGATTTTGAAATAACGAAATAAAATCTTACTAAATTTCGGGACGATCTCGGGATCCCGGGATTCCGGGAAAACTACTTTGGATTATATTAAGGCGGCGACTACTCTGATTTTGAAATAACGAAATAAAAACTTACTTAATTTCGGGACGATCTCAGGATCCCGGGATTGTATGTTCAGGTGCTGAAAATCCCGGGATCTACAAATTTGCAAAAATTGACATCCCTACACCGCCCTAAGTTTTATTAAAAAAAATAACCTATTTTAAATATATACTATTGTTCAATTATGTCAATTATATTTATTTTAAATTTTTTTCATATGTAATATTTTACAAAAAAATTAAAATCGTCGTCTATAAAAAAGTGATTTTCTCGAAACAAAGTTTTTCTGATCGGCCAGGGTATTTAAAAAATCTATCAAGCCGATTGGGCTGAAATTTCAATACGTTATTCTACAGCCAATGGCTCTAGCAGATAGTAGAAATGATAATTTTTAATACTTTTTTATTATTTTGTTTGCTTAGAAGTTCGAAATTTTTTCTTTTTTGTACAAATACATGTATTTTTTTACATGAAAAACCAGAATTTTTCTCTATTACTGTATAAAAAGGAATTCTACGTCTATACTTACGATACTATCGAAACTGTCTTTTTATTAATTAAAAGCATATTTGTTAAAAAAAAAATTTTCAAGTCCTAACTGATAATTATTTCATTAGCCGAATCATCAGAATTTCATCTTTTTATTTGTGTAATGAAGTATTTAAAAATTATGATTGTGTATCCAAAGTAGCAAGCAAAATATTGCTACAAGGAAAATGTCCAGCTAGAAACAAACTAAAGAAGATGGAAAAAAAGCACACATACATATTTATAATAACCTGTAAAATTTGTATCAAATATAACTTTTATTCTCATTAATTAAATCTACAATATTTCTTTGTTTTATTTTAAATTTATTTAATACTGCTAGACCAATTCTATTTTATTGCCACATTTTTTTATTATCCAATAATTATTTCATTAGCCGAATCAGAATTCTGTCTTTCTATTCAACTAATGAAATATCTAAAAATCCTTGTCTGCAGCAGCAAACAAAATATAGCTACAACAAAATCACAACAAAAATGTCCAGCTGGAAACAAAATAAACTCGGCAACCATGCACATGCAAATAAGAAGCTGTAAAATTTTATTTTCATTCATAAAATTTGCAATATTTCTTCAGATATTCAAATAAGAAGAAACAGGCAAGCACATTAAAAAATACCAATCTTTTTGCTCCCTTGTGCACGCAGCCAAAATGATCAAAATATAGAAAACAAAATGTAAACAAACTCGCACTTTTGAAGGGGTATAAAATAAATGTCCCATCAAAATACCCTATCCTGTCGATGGATGGCTAATATCGGCGAGTAAAAAATAACGAGCGACGAGTGAAAACTCTTATAGATATATACTCGTTGGTCATTTCTGTTTCTAGTACCGAGTGCGTGAGTATGTTGACTTATACGTGTAATATAATAGTTTATACTTCTTCTGTTCTTAAAAACTTGCAGTATCAGATAGATTATAGATAGATTCTATCTAGGGATTAGACATTTTTAAACTCCTCCACTTAAAGCTGATGGCTAGAATTAAGTGGTGGTAGCCCGAAAACAGCTTTATTTGTTTATTTGCTTGTTTATTCTGCGACACTGTTATTCTCATATCGTAAGGCTATCATGACGAAATGCGCAGATCGTAGAAATTTATTTTTACGATCTGCGCAATCTATTATTTTATCATTCTTGATTCAATAAGAAAAATGTGTTGTATTGTTAACATAGTCCTTTAATATATGAATTAAATACAAAAAACAAAACGAAATACATATCGCAATTTTAGTTCTTGTATAGAAAATCAAGCCCAAATCGCCAAATTAACGTAAGCGCAAAAAACTGAGTTTGTATTTTGTATTATTAAATTTTAATTATTTCCTGCACTGTTTACAAATAACTTTGCTATTGTTTTTAGCTTTATCAAAATATTGCCAAACACTGCGGTGGTCATACAAATTCAAATTTTTTGCAAAATAGTTTCGATTTCTAAAGACCGCGCTCAAAGTATAGCCGATTAAAAAGTTGTCAAAGTAGCTTAATTTATTTTTAAACAGCGATTTCGTCATTAGTTAAGAGAAGAACAGTTCTTTAAAAGAAAACTTCTTTAGGCGCGTTGAACGATTTTGGTAGAGGGTAAATCTTTGGTTTGCGTGATCGTATTTTTCCAAGGAAATCGTCATTCGGCCGCAAGCTCACAAAGAAATAACTTGGCAACTCCTGAAATTAATGCATATAATCTGTTTGTTAGTATATAAATACTTAAGTTAGGTTGCAATAAGGTGTTTGCAACCAAAACTTTTTATTAATTCGCTTTATATTGGTCTATAAATGCTTTTAAAGTTTGGCAATTTCTTCAGTTGTTGTATTTGTCAACATTTTTGAAAAATTTGCTATCATTGTTTTGTTAATAAATTTTTTCATAACACGGGGGTTACACGAGACAGTACTGTTAAGACAGTGAAAAATACGTATTAGTTGTCAAACATTGTGTCTGTGAAAAAGAGTCCAGACAGTTGGTAAGACAGTTAGCAAGACAGTAGACAAAATAGTAAAAAATTTATTTTTATCAAGACATATTTTGTTAAAACTACGATCACGCCAAAGTATTGGAAATTTTCAATTAATTCTATTAAATTTTTTGTCTTCTGTCATTTGATATGCTAAATATCATTTTACTGTCCTAGCTACTGTCCCGCCAACTGTCTACAAAAAACTTAAGACTGTAGAGCAGACAGTAGCAAAAGTGAGTTTGTGTGGGTAAAAGTTTGTTAATGTGTTGCGACTGTCTTAACAGTACTGTCTCGTGTAACCCCTGTGGCAAGTTCAGTTACATTAGGTTATGATTGATAATGACAATTCAATTTTACAATTTTTTAAAAATACTAAAACGATCTAAATGACTTAACCTACATCAATACATTAAACTGAAAGTGAATTAAAAGTAAAATAGGATAATAATAATTAAAACACAATGAAGATGTAAAGAGTGTGAATGAGAAACAAAATGATTAAAATTTAATCATCATGCATTTATTTTGGATTCTTTTTAATTTTTTCATCTCTGAAGTTTTTTGATAGGCCCAGCACTTTCAGGCATAGGTTCATATATGTCAAGTGTGAATGGACTATAGACATATATATGAAAAACTTGGTGTCAACAGTGAGCTTATTTTTAATTTATAAAGTTTTATATGTAAATTCCATACAAGGCTGCCCAGGAGAACTTAACTCTATCCTCTTTTACGACTTTTATTGTTTTTATTTTCCATTTGTTTTTAAGCTGAAAGAGCTGTTATTTTTAAAAGAATTCTGTGATAAAAAGTAACCTATATCCCGACCAGAGACGTAAAGAAACCAAATTTCAAGTTTACGGAAAATATATCCAGAAATTTTCACGTGATGCGCGTACAGACAGACATACAGATACAAATGGTAAAAATTACATTTTTTAAATTCACATCCTTAAAAATGTTCAGCGCAGAAAAAATTTCCAAATATTATTAAATGTACAGTTTTTTACAGTTTTAATATATGTACAGATTAAAGCATTTAACAGCACAGGTCCACTGGTTATAAGCATAAAAGAAAACAAACAACGTTTAAATCGATTTCATAACTCTGTAAAAGACCACGTGCATTTTTTTACATAAGAAATCAGGAAACACCTGAATGGGTCGACATAGAATCTAGTGAAGAATCCTCAACAAAGCTTCTAGCCTCTCAATTCCAGTAATTGAGAGCATCGACTCTTAGATCGAAGATGAAATAGCTTTAAATGATGATATAAATAATTGCATACTATTTTTTTATATTGTGCCTTTAATTTTAATAGTCATATATATTTTAATAGTCAGTAATACTAGTGAAAATTCTGAGGGCTGTTGTGTTAAATAATATAATATGTTAAAATCAATTCATTTTGTATTTCATATGTCACGTTACTTTATGAAGGGGGAGGGAAGGGTTTCGAAATACACTACGAGAAGTAACGGAGGGGAGGGGGGTAAAAATGTGCTAAAAATTGGTAACGTAGTTTATGGACGACCCCATAAGTAATATTGAGTTTTAGACCTTTGAGTTTTTGAAACAATTTAAATTTATAAATATTAAAAGCATTAATTTTTGATAAAATCTTTCTAGTCAAGTATTCACTCAACTACAGTATTTGAGACCAAATTCTTTCTGCCGGAAATCGTTTAGTAAAATCACGACACAAACTCTCAATTTCAGTCTTTTATAGTCACGATATAGTAACTTAATGCATTTTACAGAAAAGCACTGCAAAGTTAATTGTTGTGGGTCTCTAAATCTTTAATTATGCCAGTTTTCGTTGAGTTGGGCTGCTCTAGCAAATTAAAAACATGCAAGTAAAAATGTTCTACTAATTATAACAAAGTTAAAACGTTCCCGACACTCTCGCTAGTAATTAATAAAGGTGGTAATGACATTTTTAAGAAATTCAACGTTATGGCGCACACTGATTTGTCAAAAGTAATCACCTGAACAATTTTACAACAACTTACAAACGGCATTTTTCACTTGACAAAGTAAAAGTTGGTTAAAGTCTGGCCAAAGCAAATCCTCAAAGGAAAGAAAAAAGTCAAAACTTATTGTGGGGCATGAACTAAGCTTGCCACAAGTTTATCGCATGACAACTCGTTGAGTATCGCATTTCAACCGCTGCTACCAAGTTTATATGTCATTTATTTCATTTATTTTTACAGCACAGCAACAACGTGTTGTTCGTCAGTTGAAAAGTGAAGTAAATTGAAAATAGCATGATTTTGGGTAGTTTTTGTTGGAAAAAAAAACAGAAACAAAAAATAAAAAAATTTAGCACCAACGCGATAGGGGTTGGATTCGCTCCGATGATTACTCAGGGGTCATACCACCAGTTTGATGAACAAAAGTTCGGAGAGCTACGCCACACCATTCAAGAGCCATTTCAACTTGCTTTTGTTGTTGCTATCAAAGGAAACTAAAAAAGCAATAATAAAATTATGAAACTTTTTTTATTGAAATAAACAGTAATCAAAAATATTTACTTACTAACAACAGTTAACATTTTTCTTTTCAAATTTGCTTACCCAGGATTACAGGAAGAAAATAACGACGAAACTCAACATTCTTTATGTTCTTCTGCTTTTTCCTATTTATTTCTCCAAAATTTTTACATCTATTGCTTATTTATTGGAGATATATTGAGCGGCAGATGAAATTTGAACCCACTTAAGCAAGGATCGCTCGTCTAGAGCGGATCACACACCCGAATTGTAATTTTTTTTATTCATATGATGAAACGGTTAAAAAAAGTTTGAAATAAAATATAAGAAAGTAGATATAAATAAAATTTCCAATTTTCTCTTTGAACCAAGAAAAGTAAAAAGTGGGTGGGATGGAAGATGGTTGTGAGACGAAGGGTTGCATTGGCACATTTCAACCTTTTTTAAACTCTTAGCTTGTCATAAATATATCTATGCGTACGAGTTCCGAATAAATTATGTACTCGTTTGTAAGTATGACTCTGTATGGGTATAAGCGTGAATGTGTGCGAATATTTGCGAATTTATGTCCAGCAAGCAACTGTCAACCCTTTTTACTACCTTTTGTTGTAGCATATTTCCCACATTCAACACACTGTAAAAATATTTCAAAATGTCCATTGTCTTTAGTTGCTGCTGTTGTTTATGCGTTGTGTGTGTGTGTGTGCATGTTTTTTTTTAACCAACCCCACACTCAGTCACATAATTGGAGTCAACGCTTTGGCAGCACTTAAATTGTCCGTTATTTCTATTCACTTTGACACATTGTATTGTCATAAAAATGTTGCAAGGATAGCAAGTTTTGGCAGCAAGTCGTAGTATTGGTGGATAAGTGGAAAATGAAGGGAGAGGATAAATGAATGAGTCTGCCTGTATTCAAGCAAAGGATAGACAGCTGGCACAAATAGAAGGCAATAAATATATGATAGTGCAAATCTATTGATACCTTCATCAAATTCTTTGTGCTTTCTTTTTTATTGCGATACATTTCTCTGACGCAACCAATGTATGAACCAGAAAGGTTGAACTGAGTTAGTAGTAATTTTTTACAAAAGTTCGCGAAAGTAGTTTTTTCAAACGAGTATTTCGTAGCAAGGCACAAATGGCCACCATTTTGAAAGTAAAACAAAAACGAGTACTTTTGAAAGCTGTTCTGATATGCCAATTTATTAATCAAATTTTAATAAATTTATCAGGTCATGCAACTAACTTTTGTTTTGTCAATTTGTTCATCTTCGTTTTCTTAAATATACTATATATCTAGTACTCCAACTCATTTATAAGATGCAAAGATTTGTTAAGTATCATAAAATTATGGCTCTCCATCTGCAAACATCATTGCGTCATCTTCCATCAGGCAGTTGATCAAAATTGATTCCTGAAATTTTAATTTTTACATGTTTATTTTACATGTTTAATTGCCATGTAAATATAAATATATATATATATATATATATATATATATATATAATATATAGGACAATTTAAGAAACAATATAACAATATAAGAGAATAGGACAATTTTCAAATCATTACAATACTTAAAGTATTTATAGTCACAACATGTTCGGTATATATATATATCTATATATATATAACACAAGTTTTTTAAGAATCTATAAGTGATAACAGAAAATATGTATAAAAAAATATTAAATATATATTTATATATATACTAGTTTTAAGTTAATTTTTGTGAATTTATGAACTAAGATTATATTAGTTTATTTTAAACCAAAACATCACTAATGCTATATTAAGATTATTATATCTTTTGTATTAGGAAACGAAAATAAATAAAAATTATGAACTTATGTCGCAGTTTTCTGAATTTTCCATGTTAATCTTATGATTGTAATTCATGGTGCATAAATTCAAAAGTTTTATACTCAAGTTGCTTTGCATTCAATAAAAATATGCAAATTTTCCACAGCGCAACAAAAGAAACCAGCAAATGATATTATATTAAGGTAGTCATAAATTCTTGTACATCCTCTTTTTTTTTTCCTTCGAAATAGCTGTGAAATAATTTATTTCTTTTTGATTTGTTGAAGGGACAGAAATACGAAAACCATAAATAAATAAAGTGAGACATTAAATTTCTTTCATTTGGCCAGTGCGTGGGAAACCAACTGAGCCAAGCAATACAAGCTATTCAGGCAATTCAAAAAGCATTAAGACAGTCCAATGAAACAGCCGTAAAGGAATCGGAAATGATGACGCTGCCAACGCAGCAATCAATTTTTTTTTGTCTTAGCCTTGGAAGCATAGCTAAAAAGAAGAAAAAAAAAGACTGAACAATCATTTCTTTATTGCTTTCGTTTTTGAAATATTGCGCAATTATAGATTAAGAGGTGGAAAAGGGAAGAGTGTGTTATTGTTTCTTGAATGCCACCAATACCACAGGTACTCAAAGACAAACCTAAAGACCATTAAGAGTTTTGATATATGAGTTCTTTAATGTGTATATGTATAAACAAGTAAGAGTATACATGCACAAAAGGTAGTGTTTAAGGAAGAGCAAGAAGAAAATGATGTAAATGGCTCGTAGTGCAACGTAGTTAAATGGGCAGGTTAAAAGCATGCAGCTGAAGAAGAAGTATGGTATAGGAAAAGAAAAGCCATAGCATTAACTCATTTCTCTTCTTTTTTTTTAACACTTAAAAGTTTGGGTAAGAGATACAGCAATATTTTTGATAAGGATGATTAGGTAAAAGA
Organism: Dichetophora obliterata; assembly: GCA_963920525.1. Classification (NCBI taxonomy): domain Eukaryota; kingdom Metazoa; phylum Arthropoda; class Insecta; order Diptera; family Sciomyzidae; genus Dichetophora; species Dichetophora obliterata. Next base: position 194,878,407 of record OY986435.1, read on the forward strand.
TGAAGCTTTCTTCAGCTACTGAAGGTCAACTTAAAATTTTGTTACTTTACTAGAGGTACCAGACTACAAAAATCACGAATTTTCCGGTGGTGGAAAGCTTTTCTTGGTCCCACGACTCATTGTTATAGTAGTTCCTAAAGCACTTTGAATGTAAAATCACATTGCACTTTGGGCACTGAACACAACGAGAGAGTTTACTTATTTCATAGTAAAATAGTCAAAATGGTCCATCCTTACATCAAATTCAGGATCAGTTACTTGTGATTTTCCATGGTCACCACGAGCCTTAGCTATAGGAATCACTATGTCATTGACGGCTGCAAGACAAAATTCATATTGGTAGATATGTAGTTACGTACGTATTTTACGCACAATTTGTGTAACTTCTACGAATTTAATATAGCGGCATCCAAAAAATTTGTGAAAAGTAGCCAATACCACTTTTTTAGTATTATCGAATAAGTCGACGCCACTCATATTTTGATTGTATTTTTTAATCACATTCGATTGCAGTAACCAATCATGTTTATTCTTCTCATGATCAAATAATTTTGCCATAGCAACGGGCTCATGAGAAAAATGGTTTAACATCATGATGATAACCTCAACTATTGATAAATATTTACAATTCAACTACATATAAAACTTACCGTCCTATCTTTCTAATGCACAACATAAAAGATTTTGTTGCGCACGTAACAATGTTCATTAGTTCCACGAGTTCACAGCTTTTTCAACTGTTTTATGGGAGTCAGAGAAGCACCAGAAATGCGATTTTCAGTTTTCTTGAACTATTTCCGTGGCAAAGTAGCCCAATAAGCTTGAAGCTGGTGAAATAATTGCCGAATGCACCATTATGGTTTCGAGGCGAAATAACAAGAGATATCAATTTCAAAACGACCTTTCGCCAAGGGCCATATTTTCTTGCTTATTGATTGAAGCTCACCATATGGAATATACTGAAAGCAATATCCTTCCGAATAGGTGAATGCTTATCCAAATTTGATTGGTTTATTTAAAAAAAAAAATTGACCGAAAGTCGTCCGTAATCTGGTCGTTTATTGATAAATTGTGAGCAAAAAGTCCAAATTGCATGAAACGCTCATTCATTTTCTTGTTTAACGGCGGAACTTTTGCAATTGCCCTTCATGTCCAGACTTTCAATATAGCATATAAATAAATTTTCTTAAATCAATCACGGCTCATGCTCTTTGATGCAGATATTTGTGGCAGACTGTGTGGCACCCAGGAATTATTAATTCGAACTCTATCTTCTGTAAGCTGTATAAAATACACATTGGCAGTTAGCTATGTTAAAAAAAAACCGGAAAAAAGTTACCGCGATGGCGTAATGGGTAGAAAAATGTCCAATGAATTTATCAGAAATGCATTGAGGTATGAGGTTCAATTTTGTTTCTGATCATTTTGGGTCAATTCTAGGTCGTGTATGAAATTTTATCAAAATCGTATGGGGTGATTTGGTACCAGGCAGAAATGGGTTATAGCAGTTATTGCTTTCAAATGGTTACAGATTGTGCATAATACAGTTTCGAGTGATTTTTTTGTTGGTTGAAGTTTTCATGAAAAAATAATTTATACAAAAAATTGCAATAATATCTTTGCTATAAAAGAAGACATACCTGAATAATTTCATTAAATCACGAACTTTGCACTCACTGTCTAACCTTTTTAACTTTGTTCTACAAGTTAACTGTACCAGGCTCTTTATAAATGTATTTTTCTAGTAATTATTATGTTACTCGAAAACCTTTTATATTGATTTTTCTTAGAAATTTTTTAAAACAGCAATATTTTGGTTTGAATTCCAACAATCATAAAAAATCTTGAAATTGTTGTAAGAGAGTAGAAAGAGTAAGGCGCTGACGACCACTGCATAAGAGTGTATCGAATCTGACCTCCAATTCCTGTATATAAAATAAAACAGAACATAAAAATTTTTCGATTGGTATACTTTTTTTTTGTCTGAACCAATTTTGGCGTCCACCGAATTGCTTTTTTGTGCATTTTTGATCAACTTATGTAGTGGATACTCATTTATGATTGATTCAAAAAGAAAATCAAGCTTTTCAATCAATTTATTGGATATAAAAACATAGAACAGCAAAATTTTGATTTAATTTGACAGATGCTCAAACGAGATTCGACGGCTTTTTCAATAAGAATATATTTGCTATTTAATGTGCTTAAATTATAATTTTTTGTTTTTTTTTTATGAAGGTTTTTAATACTTTTGAGTTTATTTTAGTTTAATTCAAAATTTAAGAAGATTGCGGAATGGTATGTGTTAACAAAATAAAATTAATTATGTATCTTAGATTTTGTAAAGGACTAAAAATGGCTGTTTATTTCAAATTTTAGCCTTTTTAAGCGGCCCTTAAAAATAGAAAACATTATTCCTTTTCTTCGTTCTGCAGAATCACAGCAGCCACTGATGTCTCTGTGACGAGCTAAACATGCATTGCACCAAAAGTAGAAGGTACTTGCCGAATTGCGATCCATCATGTCACTGGAAATGTCCTCTACAGGATCTAAAAAATATAAAATTGTTCTAACACTAACAGTTTTAAAATGTACTTTACTTTCCCATTAAACAAAAAAAGTAAACTCAGCAGAGTTAAAACACTTTCATATAAATACAAACAAAATTATAATTAAAATTAAATAACAAGTATACATATAAGTTTCTGCATATGTCCCATTCATAGTTCTTGGCGAGGATGATGTCATTTGACAAAAATTTACTGCTCTGTTTTTGTTTCTATAAATATTTTTGTCAATAATTTTATTTTGTTTAATACACATGAAGAAAAAAATCATCCAAATATTTTACTTGCGCACTTGATTGCCGGTTTATTTCCTTAATCTATAGCATATGAAGGCAGTAAGAGAAGTCATTTGACTTTTTGAATTTCCCGCGAAGTAACTTTAAATGAAACACTGGTCCTATCCACTAATATCTATTTATATACTTTTGTCAAATTTTGAGGAAGCTGCGTCATTTAGTTTATCATTTCGTTATTTAGTTTGACAGCTATTAAAAGCAGACAGACTATCTCGTGAATTTCGAAGAAAATGGGTAAAAGTGAATTTCATGAACTCATCAAGAATCATTTTTTTCATAAAAACCATCACCGAAACCAAAAAAGGCTTGACAAATACTATGAGTACTCTGCACCTACAATTTCAATGATTAAGAAGTGGTTAACTGAATTCCGTTACCAGTAACGCTGATTGCTCAGGTCGCCCAAAAGAGGTCGTATCAACAGAAATTGAAGAATAAATTCATGGATTAATAATGGACGATCAGAGAATGAAAGTGCGTGATATGACTGAGGCTGTAGGCATATCAACTAAGTGGTTGCATTATATATTAAATGAATATTTGGACATGAGAAAGCTCTCCATAAATGAAATGGGACAGTATGCTATGAATGCAAAATTTCAACAAAGTTGTAAATATATGCGCGAACCTCAATTATTGCTAAATCTTATTGAATAAAAGGCTATTGCACCGCTTATTGTTGTTGATGTAACACATCAAAATGAAGCAGTTAAAACTGGACCTATTGATGTACGAATTGAATTTTACACAGAAGCAAGCAAACCGATTGGCCGATCGATATCATTGGCCATAATACGCGCGAAGTCAGTGCAGCATTTTCCAGATTAGAAAGAGAGTCAAGTCGAATGGGTCTGGCAGTGAATGCAGATAAGACGAAATACTTAGTGTCAACAAACAAACAGTCCCAGCGTCCTAGAACCCACGTTACCGTTGACAATACCTCATTCGAGGTTGTGAAGAACTTCGTTTATCTGGGATCCAGCATTAACTCAACCAACGACATCAGCATTGAAATCAAGCGAAGAATGACTCTTGCAATTGAGGCTATTGAGGCAATTGAGAAGCAGATCCCTCTCTCGGCGAACGAAAATCACCTTAGGAGCATTCGAGAGAAAGATTCTTCGTAAGATCTATGGGCCAATCTGCGTCAATGGTGAGTACCGAATACGGTGGAATGATGAACTGTGTGAGCTGTACGCTGACATCGACATAGTCAAGCGCATTAAAATCGAGCGGCTTCGCTGGCTTGGTCATGTTCAGCGCATGAAAGACGATGCTCCAGTGAAGACAACATTCGATTCGGTACCCAGCGGCGGTCAACGCAGAAGAGGACTACCGCATCTTCGTTGGAAAGACCAAGTAGAGGACAACCTGACGAATCTTGGAATTTCCAACTGGCGCCAGCAAGCGAAAGACAGAAATGGCTGGCGCAAATTCTTAGATGAGGCCAAGACCGACATACGGTTGTAGCGCCAACTAAGTAAGGAAGTAAGCAAACCGATTCCAGATACAATGGCAGCCTAATGCTTGGTAATCCATGATCTTTTAATTGAATACATGCCTCTTGTAAATGAAATAATAAGAAATTATGCAATCATCAAAATTTATATCTATTAATAAAGAAAAGATTCATGTATAAATCAGCTCGTTTTGTTTTTCCTCATATCAACTCTGTTGATTATGGTTAGAATCAAAGTTTGTATTCTCAAGTTCAAGGTAAATTCGACGGAGTGAACAAAATCAGAATTCAAATTCCTATGTCTAAAAGCATGCTATTAAATTCTTTAAAAGCATGCAATTAAATTCTTTAAATAAGCTGTGTCCAACGCTATTTCAAATAATGATATTCAAGATTCAAACAAACAGTTTTAGACTGTCAACTTTTTTATTTCAATTCCCACTAACAACAACATGGATATAGGCTGATCCCGTAAGTTTTATTCCCTCAAAAAAAAAAAAATCCCGTAACAGATATTATGATTTGTTTAATGACCTAACTTATATATATTACGCAGACCCAAATTTTGTATGGCGTAAGGCTTTTTAAGTACAAGTCCAATCCTAATAAATTTAGTATGCTTTGGTAGGTTTAGACCTGTAGATGTGCAAATTGGACTTCTCATTACTCAAAAAAATTTATATGTTTTAAGTTAAAGCGAGTTAAAGTTTGCAAATAATTGTTTTTATGTTGCATTTACTCTTCTTAATTTTAGCATATGCCTAAAATATGAAGTATTTAGCGCCACCTATCGGCTAATAGCTATGAAACGGTTATACTGACAAACAATCTTTTATAATTTCACAGCTTAAAATATGAATTGATATATTCAATATCAGAGTAATACTGGAATGATTTCTTACAGTTGAAAAAAGATTTCTAAATTGTTAGTCGAAAACTTTTTTAATTTTTAAAAACTTACACAAAAATTTAATATGAAATTGGATACTGGTAATGAAACATTTTTATTCAAACATTTTTCAACTCAAGAAATATTCTTACTCCTGTATATTTTTTTACAATAAATTTGGGTATGAAATTAAATATGCTAACATTATATTGTCGTTGCGCGTGCAATAGCGCGCATATTGAAAAAGGGCCAAAATTAATTTCATTTCAATTTTGTCATTCCTGATTGATTCATTCATTTTAATTTTTCATTAAACGCTTATTTGAGAATAAAGCAAATATCCTATTTCAATAAATGTTTAGTTCAGTTGAAAATCTATACAACAGCTTAAGGGGACAGTACACACCTGGATTTTTCAAAAATGCTTTTTTTAAAATGCAAATTTCTTAAAGAAAGAAAAAAAAGATATATTATTGAAACTTTGCATATTTATTTTTATGTAAAAATAGTACCAAAAAATATTTTTTTTTGGTTTTTCTCAGCGTGTTTTTTGTCTGCTATAGGTTTTTGAAAATAACATCAAAAAACCATGGCGGGCGTGATTTTGGCTCACTGGAACGTCTGCGTTTTTTCGAAATAGCCGATTTTTTGGACCAACAAATCCCTTGAAAACCAAAAATACTTTACCGATATTTCTATCCGTATTTCGATCTTTAGACTTATAAGTGTGCAATAACATATTAAAATTTCAGAACAATCAGTGTAGTAGTTTTTTTATTACGCCCGCCAACTCAAAAAATGTGATTTCTCGAAAAAGAGCTTTAAAGTTTTTAACACCGACTATACGGCCTTGACGCTCTGCGTTTAAAACCTTCACCATGTAACATAGAAATAAATTTCTAATTTTATATCATTAAAAATAGATTCTTTGAGGTGTTTTGAACAAAAATCAATCATATAAAAAATTTGAGTTTTTTAAAAATTCAGGTGTGTACTGTCCTTTTAAAATAAAATCCGTTTTATGCACTCCTGAAAAATTTTTACTATCACCATCTGTGTGTATGTGCAAGTGGCGGATACGCGGTGTACATTTCCAGAACGTAATGACGTTGAACAACTCAATAAAAAATGTATTTATTGTCGAGCTCTTCATTTCGATAGTCAGTTATTATCCAGGTAAACAATCCACATATGCACAAATCTATATGCATGATACGGAAGCAGCCACTCGAATCTTGGCCGCGTTGCAGGAAAATAGAGAATGTGACATTTCGATCAGAACACCTTACAGCTTTAAATCCTTTTGCACAAATTTTTCGCAGTGTTACAACTTTGTCAGAGATCAATTTGAGATGTTGCAACACAAAAATGTTAGGATGGTAGTTTTCGCTGATAGGTCATGTAAATTTCGCTGATTAACGACATTTTAATTTGCCGTTTAATTTGTAGCTGATGTTTAATTTTTAGGAAATGATGTTGCAGTAGATTTTAGAGCAGGCGACGGATGTCCAGTTGGGGAGTGCGACCTAATTATATATCCTGTTGATGGAGGTCTTCGAAGCTTAGGTTGCCAGCATTCAAGTGTTGATCTCATGGCATATCCTTTTATCTCTCCGCTTAGTGATGATGGTTGGTATCGTTATGTGGTTCATGATGGAGACCACGCAACAGCAGTGAGAAACAATTTAACTGAACTACAATATACATCATATCGTTTAGCACTACGGGAAGAATTAAGTACTCTTCATAGATCCCAAAAGCTTTTCTTAGCCTGGGTTGTTGATATGCATAACAGCAGCTTCTTTGAGCTGCGCAGTATTTAAACCTTATGTTAAAACTGATGTTAAAACTAAAGCTCAAAACTGAAGAAATCGTGTGGGTAAACAGTTCATCTTTCCAAAAAAATTCCAAGGTAGCTATAGATATTTATATTTCTACTATTTAAATGCGATGAGTATTGTTCGTACAATAAGAAAGCCTAATTTATTCTTCACTTTTACTTGCAATCCCAGTTGGGTGCATATCGAAGCAAATTTGAACCGAGGTGAACAGGCAAGCTTAAGCCCTGCTGTAATTTCTGGAGTTTTTCACATAAAGTTACTGTCTCTTGGATAATGTAAATAAAGAACCCGTTTTAAAAAAATTAAACTCGTTTTTTTAAAAAAGTAGTAGGCAGCGCATCCTAACTAACAATGTCGGTTTTACAACTTCTTATATAGTTTACACAGAAGTATGTTAAGAAAAAGTAATACTGTCTTAATAAATAAAACAAATATAACTAGGTATGTTTGATTTTGGCGTTTTAACGCCAAACGGCTTTACTAGTAAGTTTTTTTTCCCCAAAATTATGATACAGGCTGACCTATAAGTTTTTATCCCTCAAAACAAAAAGCCCTTTACAGATATTATGATTATTTTCACACAACCCTAATAGTTCACCGCATTACCGCTAGAGGCGTTGTAAACCCTATTTAGCTAAGACATAAACATATTTAGCTAATACAAAACCCACCGCTAGAGGGCGCTGATAATGGATCCGTGGCTTCCTATTCAAGAAGTGGTAAATCCCATCTACTCATCGTTTCCACTCAACGAATTTTGGCGCATTCGTAGCGTAGTAAATAGTGACACATCCCAACTAATTATATTTCAACATTTTTTTGATAAAGATGTGATTGTTTTATGACGAAAATTTAGCTGAAGGCAACAATCTTGTCATTTTTAAAATTTTGTGCAAATATAAGCATTCATTACTTCCCGAAAAATTCCCTAAAAGAACATAAGTGATCAAAAGAGATGCAAGTATTCCCTCAAAAATGGAAGCAGAAAATAAACAAGCTTTCAATGCAAAAATTATTTTGATAAGCCGGTTTTATGAGCCGATGGCTATTGTGAAAGTTATCATATGACGGATTTTTTTCACATTTCGTTCACATTTCTTACAATATTATATTATGCATTACAATATTAACATAGACAAATTTTCACCAGCGGGTTATTCCTTCATTGACTTTCGTGTATCTCTTCTTACCTGTACAATGGCTTTCCTGCACTTTCACGAAACCACAGCACCATATAAACTCTATCATCCTTGGCCTCCGGTTCGATGTCACACGGCAAGGATGCGGTGCGTCCGAGTACCGCTTCCACGGCCACAGTAGATACTACAATGAAATGAAGTTAAAAGGAAGGAACAATTAGTATGAAACATACGTTTATCTTGATAAATTTCAGTCAGTGGATCTGATAAAGTTTCATTGAGCTTGTAGATGCGTTAAACGTTTTTAGTTTTAGACATTGAACAAAAACTCAAGCTCATTAGCACTAAGTTTAACAGTCTTGGATTATTAAACGTCGTTAGTCGATGGCCACATGCAAGAAGAGACCTATTTTCTATCCCCACACACACACACATACACACAACTCACACATACATAAGCTCAGACTGCAAATTTTCATAGTAAACCAACTACGTGAGCGGGAATATTAATGGAAAATTGACGATTCCTGATGCCATCGTCTTTGCATTTAAATTGGCAATCGTGACGTCGTAAAAGGACTAGCGAGAAACCCGCATTTCTAGTGTTTGTGTGTGCAGAAAAGAGCAAGCTGGAAAGGAATACCATGAATTGAAGTGAAAAATAAACAAACGGAAACACAACCAGACAAACAGGCAAACAAAACAAATGAACAAACGGAAATCAAGTGGCAGACAAGCACCTCGTTGATTGCGTTAGAATGCAGTTGTATGTATGTAAGAGTGCTGGTGTATGTTTATGCGCTTATTTCTGTGTGTGTGTGTGTGTGAGCGTAGTTAAGTATATGTGATCGTAAGTGCGCAAAAGATGCTTTGGAAATTGCAATAAGCAGCAAATTGCATAATGCGGCAAACGCTCGAGTGAGATTTTGCTGTTGCTGTTGTTGTTTTTGTGCTGCTCAGACAAACTTATGTTTGACATGCAGCACAGCAATAAAATCCGCTCAAGGACGTATTTATTGCCTGCAAGGCTCTGTCGAAAACATCATACAAACACCTCGTGGAAAACCGTGGGAAAATAGTATTCACCGACATCTAGCAATAAACTGAATGTGAGGTAGTAATTTAATTGTCTTAATATTGTTTTACTACAACATTAGACTTTGACTTTAGTGTTGTTATGTTATTATTTGTACGATAGCATTTAATTGCTGGGTTAAACAAGTAAATATATCTTTTAGGGATAAAGTCAATATTGGAGTATATCAAGTACTCTCTAGTTACTCTTTGTGTCAAATATAATAAACAATAAAAAGCTTGCGATGTTTTTCCCTTTCAAAACTAGAATGTATTTGTTTGAGACGACAGGTGCTAAGTATCACTATGGTTCATCAGAAAAATAAAAAACGCACTATATGCCATAGCCTAAATCAGAGATATACTGGTAGTGTTCAGTTTGGAACGACTGTTACTTTTCATATTTTACAATTGAGTCAAAAACAGCATTCAGTATATGCGTGCCTTTTTAGTATTCAGGAATCAATTAAACTGTGTCATTTACAAATAAACAATTTTTTAAGGATATTTAAGTAGACTTGAGGGTATGAAATACCTTTAAAATTTATGTACAATTAAAATAGAAAAACCACACAAACTGTTGTGGATTTATGATGTTTTAGCAATAAATAGTGTTTAAAATTATTTATTATTATATTATTATTATTAATTCATTTCTTATAATTTATTAGACCAGGTAAATCTTTATTACAATTAAGTAATACAATCCAATTTTATTAATTTATTACAATAATACCACATTCAGTAGTTTTTAAGAAACTAGAGACAAATGTGTGTTATGCTATGTTCGCACTGATCCACATTTACGAACGGCACTTTACTCGTTGTAGAGTAACAGGGACAAATACATACATTAAATGCTCTAAATGCGCATTTAGCTTTCAGTGTGAGCATAGCATTAGAATGCAATATGCCAGATTATATACAGTACCTGGGTGACCGAGCTAAGATCGGCTTCTTCCCAAAACCCATGTATTAATTTTTTTCTTTTTGAGTTTGTATCGATAAAAAATAAATTTCTTTAACGCTACTATGATCAGAAATTTTCTGAAAAGCATTTTCACCTCACAGTTCAAAAATACGCATAGCGCCATTAAATGTACGTATATCCGCAAAAAATTTTAGTCTGTAATAAAATAGAAACTTTTTACCGAATACAATAATTTTGGCCAATGTGTGCTGCTAAATGCTTTCTGCACTACCACATTAATATACACGAAAAAATAAAACCTTTGTACGCAGGGGCGTACCGAGGCCATTTTGATTGATGGTGTATCAATGTATTTTGGACGAATGGATACCCTTAAGTGCCGAATTTTTTTTAAATACAACATAGTTGAATTATATAAAGTTACTCGTCCGTTCGATCAATATAAATAAATCTTTAGGGGTATTTTTCATTTGAACGGCTAAGAAAAACACTTTGTAATTAGTTTTACTAAAAACTTTTTAATGATGAAAAAATAAACTTGTGTACATCAAAATACATATAATTAAGAATGTTTTAAATTTTTTTTTTGGTTTGGCCTTTTCTCTGCTCCATTTTCAAAACAAAAATTGAAAAATTACCCTATTTTTTACATTTTTAGCGCTCTAAAAATGGGAGTTTTAGGTTTTAATAGATGATTGTAGGTAACAATCTTAGAGATCTTACAATAATATATATAATGGAAAAAAGTTTCTGCTCAAACGGTTTTTCGTTAATTTTTGGTATCATCTTAAGAAATCCTGAAATATTTAACCCACATATAGTAACACTTTTTAATCTTTCGATCTTTTTCAAGTAAAGAAGATTCCTTAAAACCAGTTTTCATATCGTTCCCTCTATCAAAGAAAATAAAAAAAGTATTTCAACATTATTGAATCAGCATTCAAAAGTTTTTTGTGTATGTTTTAATAATTCATAGTTTATATGTGCGAAAAAATAAACAGAGCTTTAAAATTTTTTTAACTCTTTTTCTTTTAATTTGTTAAATTAATTATAAAAAAATAATGTTTTAAATAAAAAATAAACACTTAATTTTTAAGCATAACATTTAATTATTTTAGCAATTAAACACGAACAATTAAAAAACACGTCTTCTCTACTTGCTGATTACTTTATTCTGCCCTTCTCTTTTATTTTAGGGTGACCATCTTAGTCTTAAGTAACATTGTAGTATAAGGTGACCATATGTGGTCAAATAAATATGCTTAAAACTAACATTTACATATTGATACACTTATACACTACTATTTACATACTATTTACATATTGCTACAATTCGGCCGTCCTGACCATGAGATCTCCTGATCTTTCATAAATTAAACTGAGTTATCTGACACCTTACGTCCTTTAAACCACGGCTTTAAATTATCTGCTTCCCATACACCTTTGTAAGGTGTTCGCGACTGTTGGAAGCCTTCCACATCTTCAATTAAATATCGATCGTTGCGCAAAATTTTACTAACTTTATACGGTCCTTTAAATTTAGGAATTAATTTTTTTGTCACACCAGTATGCGAATCAAAATTGGTTATCACAATATAATCTCCTTCGACATATTTTATTGGTTCCCGACGTTTTTTATCTACGTACTTTTTATTGTATTCCTGAAGTTTCGACTGTTTTAAACCTGCTTCTTCCCTCACCACTTCCAAATTTCTTTTCACTGACCCTTGTTGAACTTCAATCAAACTTTCCTTTAATGAATCTATTACTGTGCCTCTTTGTTGTATTCCAAAAAGCATAACACTCGGGTATTCACCTATCGTTCTATGGACTGTATTATTTAGGCAAAATTCTACTTTTTCTATAACTGTGTCCCAATAAATGCCCTCTTTCGGTTTGACTAACTTTGCTATCATTGGTCCTAAACTTCTATTTACTCTTTCTGCTTGGCCATTAGCTTGTGGAGAAGCTGTTGCTATCTTTATATGTTGTACATTAAACCTTTCTAGAAATTCCTTAAACTCATTTGACGTAAAACAGCTTCCTCTATCCGACACTATACACTTTGGACGACTATATGCTCTAAAATAATCTTCAAGAGCTTGAACTACCTCTCTTGTGTTTGTCGTTTTAGTGGGGTACAATCTTACAAATTTAGTGCATGCGTCAATAATTAGGAAAATATGTTTTTTCGATCGAGAGTTATCTACTGGCCCAAAATGATCTATATGTAAAACTTCAAACGGGACCTTTTGTTTTGGAATATTGTGAAGAAGCCCCTCAGCTTTGCCATTTTTGGAAGAAAATATTATACATTTTAAACAATTTTTGATGTGATTTCCTAATTTCTCTCTCATTTTAGGGAACCAATAGCTTTTTAATATCAAATCCATTGTTTTATCTATACCCATATGACCCATTTCATCATGGTATTTATACATTATATGATCTTCCATGTCTTCAGGCACACAAAACCGAACCAGCCCTTTTTCACTCTTTCTATACAGAATACCATTACGCATTTCATAAAGACTATCTTCAGTTATTTCCAATTTTTTTTTTATTTCGTCCAAATTTTTATCTTTATTTTGGCAAATAATTAAATTTTCCTCAAAAGTATTAGCTTCCAAAACTAAAATATTGGTACTCCGACTCAATGCATCGACATGTTGCATCCTTTTGCCTGCTCGATGTTCTAATTCATAGTCATAATTCTGCAACTCTAATGCCCACCTCGCTATCCTTGGATTTAATTCCTTTTTACTTAGAGTCAACGTTAATGAATTACAATCCGTAACTATTTTGAATTTTTTTCCTTGAAGGTAAACTCGAAAACGTTGCAACGCATACACAATAGCCAGTGTCTCTAGCTCGAAGCTATGGTATTTTGACTCAGCCTCCGAAGTACATTTAGAATAATAAAAACATGGATGCCACTTTTTATCTTTCTTTTTCTGTAATAATATTGCTCCAAAACCTATCGAACTTGCATCACAATGCAACTCTGTAATATCATTTGGATCATACAATGCTAGTATGGGAGCTTCTATCAATTTGTGTTTTAAAGTTTCAAAAGTTTCCAGTTCAACTGGACCAAAACAAAATTTGCTTTCTTTTTTAACTAAATTATATAAAGGTTTAGCTATCACAGAAAAATTTTCTACAAATCTACGGAAATACGAACACAAGCCTAAAAAACTTTGAACTGCGTGAGGTCTGTCTGGAATCGGAAAATTTTTTATCGCTTGTAGACCAGTTTCGTCCGCCTGTATACCCTCTCCTGTTATAGTATACCCAAGATACTTCACTTTTGACTGTAAAAACTCACATTTGTCTAACCTAAGCTCAAGTTTATTTTTTACCAGTCGTTCGAAAACTTCACTAAGAATTTCCAAATGTTCTTCTATATTCGTTGAGGCTATCATAATATCATCTAAATAAATTATTACCTTATCTTGTTTTACCATGTCAATAAATACTTTGTTTATAAACCTTTGAAATACCGACGGCGCATTTTTTAAACCAAACGGCATTTTTAAAAACTCAAATTGTCCTAAGGGAGTCGTAAATGATGTATATTTTACTGATTCTGGGTGCATAAAAACATGGAAGAACCCATTTTTTAAATTTAGCTTTGTAAAAATCTTTTTGTTCGCAAGCCTGTCTAGCAAATCATCAATAAGAGGAATCGGATAATGCTCTTTTGCAGTAATTTTATTCAAAGTTCTAAAATCTATACACATTCTAAGATCACCTGTTTTTTTTCTAACTAGCACAATTGGCGAAACAAACTCTGATTCGCTTACTCGTATAATACCTTTGTCTAAATATTCATCCAACAATTTTTGCAATTCAGTTTTTTCCACATACGATAATCGCCTTGGATTGCAACTAAAAGGTTTTCCATTTTCTATTACCAATTTCATTTGACTTTTAATAGATGGTTCTTCAGGGCGTTCAGGTTTCAGATAACACGTTTCAAAAATTTTACATAACTTACTTTTAGTTGCAAAGCCCACTTTTTAACAAATATTTAAATCTGGTTCATTGGGTTCATCATGATTAATCAGTAAAAGCATTTTCTCAAAATTTTCATCCCTATCTTTATTTTCAAAATTTTTAGCTAAACATTCTTTTTCTGAACTATTTTTTTCTTCATTTTCATTTTTTTCGTTTCCACCTACCGCACCTTCTAGGCATTCATCATCACTTATGGCTTCACTTTGCACTGCATTTTTTCCTTTGTCAACGTCGTCTACCCCTTCGCTGCTTGGGCATCCACCCCGCTGCTCTACTGGCAAGTCATTTAAGCGTAGCAACAACGCACTCTTCGTTCCTGCTGTAGGTAAACCCAAACAACGAAGCCACTCACGCAGCTGCGCTGCTGTAAATAAATTGCCGTCGACTTCCATCGTACAGTTATTTAGCGGTTACTTTTTGTTTCACTGTTTTTTCTTTCTGTAGTTTAAGTAGCTTCTTTTTTTCGCTAGTTTTTTTTTTTCACTTTTCGCTATCGTTTTAACTGTTTTAACTTTTTGTTTCACTGTTCTTTCTTTTTGTAGTGTAAGTAACTTTTTCACAAGTTTTTTTTTTTAATATAGTAGTGTCAATTGACATTGTTTTATTTATTTAGGCGGAAAAAAAATTTATTTGGGCACATCCCACTTCTGATATTTTAGCAATTAAACACGAACAATTAAAAAACACGTCTTCTCTACTTGCTGATTACTTTATTCTGCCCTTCTCTTTTATTTTAGGGTGACCATCTTAGTCTTAAGTAACATTGTAGTATAAGGTGACCATATGTGGTCAAATAAATATGCTTAAAACTAACATTTACATATTGATACACTTATACACTACTATTTACATACTATTTACATATTGCTACATTATTAATTCTTTTTTTTTAAGGTAGATGCATGCATTATAATAATACTGCTGCGCAATATTATCTAAGTTGATTAGATCCACTGTGTCCTTTTCCGATTAAAGTATTAATAAGTCATTAAGACGTGAGTCACTTTGCGTGGTTCTTAAATAATTTTTTACTAATTTTAATTTGCTGAACATTCTCTCATTTCCTGAAACATTAACAGGCCTGTGAACAGCAAACGCGACATTTTGTTAACTGCAGGAAGAGATTTTTTTTTCTTGCATTCTGAAACATTAGCTTCGCATACATAGATCATAGAATACTTCAAATGCCGCTTTCAGTTGAAGTAAATCCAACAAACAATTTTTTGGTTACAATTTTATTGATTCTTGAATTCGCTTTTGGGTCAAGTAAGTAGAAGATAGAATTGGATTAAAGAGTTCATACAGAAGCCTTATTGTTTCTAAGCGAATGCTTAAAGTATCTCGCATCAATAAGGTTATATTATCCAATACAAGTTTAAATTCTCTTCTATTAAAACAGTTCATAGAAAAAAAAGCCGCGTTGGCATTGTTATCATTCAAACGCTTCGGCGCAAGGCGACGGCGATGGCGAATTGAGAATTCCTTTTCAGCATCACATTAAAAGATTTTAACAATGCAACAGCACTACTAATTAGGTTATCTGTACCTTTAGAGCCCGAATTTATTTTTTCTAATGATTTATTGTTACAAGAAATAAATTTCATACCATCTAAAATATTTAGTTCAACGGCTCCAAGAGATTCAGTCAGGAGTTTCATATTTACTGACAGATTTTTCATAAGAACATGTGTTATAATAAAATCCACAGAAATGAGTTGGTTTGATAGCGAATATGCAGCATTTTGAGTCCACTTGTCAATTTTTTTAGAGCTTTGGGAAATTTCGTTTAGAAAATCAACAATGGCATAAATTGATGTTTTTATAATAAATGAATTTTGAATGCAGATTTAAAAATTATGTTATTTTTGCCATCATCTCGAGTTTAAAAGTTTAAACGGCCCTTTTTCAATAGTTTGACTATGTAAATCCTTTAAATTTATAATTTATTTATTTATAATAATTGTATTTAAAATTAAATGTTAAGTCTATGAAATTGAAGATTTTACATCAGAGTTCTTGAGATAAGAAAATTTCTTTAAATATTATAGTGACCGATTTCGATCATTAAATTTTTTAGAACAAATGTTGGATATTTCTTGATAAAAATTTCAATCTCAGAAAGTTCTACAAAAATGTATTAATAGGATTTAAAAAGGGAAATATGTGTGGCGACTGAGCAAACCTTTGTTCGTTTGGGCTTTTTTTATTCCACTGATTTTTCAACTTTTTGACAAAGTATTTGTATCAGGGACTGTTATCGTTATGCTTTATGCAAAAACTTAAGCATTAATCATTATTTTATGATTTTCAAGTTTTTGCTCAGATATAAAAAAGTAATCTGATTTTATCTTTTGAATCTTTAATAAAAATCATTAATATTTTTGGTCAAACAAAAATATCATTTTCGGTTTTTATTTTTGGTCAAGGACACGGTTGCACAGTTGGACTAAAAATTGTCCATTTTTTCCAGTTGGTCCGCTACTCTCTTTTGCATTACTATGCATTACTATTTCCGTACTTTTATACTACTTTTCTGAACTTTTTCTGCATTTTGTCACAAAGGAACACTGGATTCGTTTACAACAATTCAACGCTGATAAAGTTGGTTTTTGTTATGAAAATGGCAATAAAAGGTACGACTGGCTTTGATGCGTTCATAATTATTGTTTATAAAAATCAATATTGTAAAAAATTTAGTAAAAAATTACAATTAGGCCAACTCTAAAAAAGTTGGGAGGGTAGTCTACCCCCTTATCCCCCGCTAGTTACGCCCCTGTTTGTACGCAGCTAAAACACAAACAATAACATGCATTGCGACTGAGCTCATATTACAAACAACTACATGGAAAAAGTTACGGCTCACGCCTCGATACATGAGAAAATTAATACAAAATATTTTCTTGAAAACACGGAGAAATGAGACCTGGTTGCATCGATTTTTCGCACCCGTAACCACCTATATTGAAATTTTCATCGAAATCGCTTGGGATATACGTTTTCCAAATGTCTAAATCAGGGATTCCATCAGTTATTCCAATCACGGGGTTATGGGAATCGAACTTTGGGTATGAACACTTTTCGAAATGCATATAGGGGTATTTCATGGATTTGGGTTGCCAAAAATCAATTTAATAAAACACAGATTTGATAGAAAAAAATAAATTTTGCAATGTTGAATACGTCTCAAAGGTCGAACAGGATTAAAATCAAATAATAGACTTTAATAAAAACTACGAAACGAATGAAATAATTTTGGCCGCCTAAATCGGTCAAACATCCCAATGTGCGCTGTTAAACTAATTTTCGCAGAAATGAGACCTACTTAGATCGATTTTTCGATCCTGTAAGCCTCTACATTGAAAATTTCATCAAAATCTCTTTGGCCCTTTTCGAGAACTCATTTACAATCAAACAAACAAATATTTCCCATTTAATATTATAAGATTTACCATATTAAATCGGTTTTGGCTGCGTAAATCGGTCAAATACCCCAATGTGCGCTGCTAAACGAATTTTTTTTGCAATGTTGAATAGTGTTTAACATGTCTCAATGGTGTTCAAATCAAATAACAGACTTGAAAAGAAACTATTTTCCGAATAAAATAATTTTGGCTGCGTAAATCGGTCAAATACCCCAATGTTCGCTGTCACACGAATCTTTTCTTGCAGTGTTTAACCCTGGATAACCTATCATATTTCTAATACGTTATAACCAATGTTAGTCGATTCGACTTACACGCTCCAGAACTTGTTCTAGAGGAGCTGTTGGTACATAAAATACATTAAAAGCTGTTGAAAATGGAAAATATTTTACTAGAAATCAAAAATTATTGATATAGGTCTTTGGTTTTTTTTTACATATTTTCATAAGCTACTTATTTCATCAGTTCGAAATAGAAAATTGAAAAAAATACACAGTTTCGATAGTATCGTCAGTATAGACGTAGAATTCCTTTTTATACTGTAATAGAGAAAAATTCTGGTTATTTCATGTATATTCTTCAAAACTTTTTTAAAGTATTTCATCTTCTAAATAAAAATTATTCAAAAACAAATTTGTTGTTGTTGTCCTTCTTTAAACTTACCTGATCTAAAAAGTTCACAATTAAATTCATGTAAAAATTTGTTTTGTTTTATAAAAAGTTTTCGTTTAATATATATGGAGTTTTTAAAGCACAACGCATGCTTGGTAACGCATGCGCAAATTTGCGTAGTAGTATACATGCATGCTAAAAATAAACATTCGTTTTATTCGTACTCCAATTCGTGGCAGAATAACCAGGTAGAGCCGACTCGGTGAGGAATGAAGTAGAAAGCAGAGAAAAGCGAGCTAGCTGTCAAACACAGATGTTTATGTCGAGTAAAAATTAAGAACATCTAAAAAAATTTCAGCTAACTAGTCCAACAACAATTACCAAGCAAATCTAAAACAACGATGCACAGAAAAGAGCATGATCACATCGGTTGAGCAGCGTTAGAGGGGATGAACCGAATCGCCCACAGAAAATAAACAGAACTTTGCTTACTATGTCCCGCTTTTCACTCGTTATACACGAAAATTCTCGAGCTTGCGGCGAAAGCAATTATTGCTCTGGTAGTAAGATCTCTTTATCCCGTTTTTCACTTGGATTAATTGCCTTTTCCGCAAGCAGTTTGTGGATTATTCGCTCGCATGAGGGGGTTTACGAAAGTCCCCTTTAAACCCGAGTAGTCCACAAATTACTTTCGGCAAAAGCAATTATTGCTCATAGAATTGCCGAGTAAAAACGGCCCTTTGCAGCGCATGCAGAACCAAAACAACAATATCAGCAGCTAGAAGCAACGTTGCCATTTATGTTGGAAAAATCCCATTCGTGGTAATTTTTAATTGCCCTTAGGAATTTTTGTTTTTGCGAAATCCTATTAAATATTTTAATTCAGCGTGGTATTTTTTAATTGGCGTGGGAGTTCAGTGGCGTATTTTTTGAATTTCCGTAGGAGTTTGGTAATATTCTTCTTAAATTTTTTTTTTTCGTTTTAGTAAGCAAAATTTCGTTGTAATATTTCTAAATATTTTTTAAATTGTTTGTGCATATGGGACTTACAGCCCTATTCTGGCAAATTAACAAATTGTTAACCAGTATTTTCAATATTTCTATGTGTTTATTGTAATTTTTTGAATTCAAAACAAAATTTGAAGCTCAAAAATAAACAATTTTGATAAAAATTGTCAACTGCTTTTCAGTTATTGACAATTTCATTAACAAATTTTGATTTTTGAGCTTTAAATTTTGTTTTGAAAACAACAAACACATAGAAATATTCAAAATACTGGTTAACAATTTGTTAATTTGCCAGAATAGGGCTGTTATTGTGGTTTTTTTAATGTGAATGAGATTTTTGTGGCAATTTTAAATGCATATGGAGTTTGTGGTGGTATTTTTAAAACGCGTGGTATTTTTGTGGTAATTTTAAATGATCGTGGGATTTTTTTGATATTTTTTTTATTGTGGTAGAAACTTTTTTGTTTATGTTTACCATGGTAGTTTTTGTTGTATTTAATTTATTTTACTGTGAAAAAATAAACATTTTGTCGGAATTGTTTTTAAATTTTAACTGGCAACCTTAACTAGTAGTAGTACATTTTTTTGTAGCTACATACTGGCTCTCTAGCTACATGCATCTGTATTCTCTATTGTATTACAACCCAACAAGCCATGAATGTCACTGTGCCAGCTAAACGGTACTTAAAACGGCAGCGTCTGACTTGCTGGTATGAAAACGACAGGTTTCTGTACCTTTAAACCGTTGTCTATATAATTGTAAAGGCCTTTTTTATATTTATCAAGAATCGAATTGAATTTTATGTCATATTCGCTTGATGTGTCGTTTGTTCTCGTCCTTTTTCCCTCTCTCTTTCACCCGTTTTCCAATAAACGCTGAAATATGCATTGAATTTGGTATTGAAATCAAGGTAGTGCAGTTGAGTTGCCGTTTATTGTTTAGTTTATTGTTGCAACTTAATAAAAACCATTTCAAGAAAAGGTTACAATTGTTTAACAACAAATAAAATTAATATACAACTTCAAGTTTTCTATATGACCTTGTTATTTTTTGTGTTGATTTTCTATGATTTAAATACAAATTCTAATTGTTTGATAGTTTAAATCATTCTTGATTTTAAATACAAATTCTAGTTGTTTGATAGTTTAAAATCGTTTATTGAGTTTAGTTCAGGTTAGAACAATTAATTGCTCTAACTAGTTCAGCTAATCAGCTAACTAATTAATAAGTAGTGATGTTTTTTTTCTTTTCATATTGAAAATGTTGTTGCTGTTGTTTCTTTGAAAAAAATTCGTTAGAGCAATTAACTGTTCTAACCTGACCTAAAGCTCAATAAACGATTTTAAGCTATCAAACAACAAATCAAGAATGATTTAAACTATCAAACAATTAGAATTTATACTTAAATCATAGAAAATCAAAATTAATATACAACTTAATAAATGGTACGCTTATATGAAACACACTATGCATAGTTTTCTGACAACGAAACGGTCCGCTTCAGTGCTTTTAAAAGTGCACACCTTTTTCAACTGAGCCGATTGGCTGTCTGGGAAACGAAAAAAATGAAAGCAACTGATGTACAGTCATGTGAAAATAAATAGAGACCCCTATATTTTTATATATGAAGCTGCATGAATTATATACAAGGTGCCCCAGATATAGCATTAATTCCCTCGGCTGATGATTCTTTTTGATAAGACGAGTATAACACTTTATGGAGTTTCCTCCTACATTGTAAAACTTTCAAGGTAGAGGGTGTTTTACGGTTTTGGTACGTGTTTAGTATTATTGATATAGAATCTATACTACTCACCATAAAATGAAAAATAATATTTTCTATTTTAGAAAAATATCATCTTTTTCATCAGTGTATCAACCACTTTCGTGTCATGTGCTGTAGCGAAGCTAAAATTTTGAGATTATCCAACGAAATATCAACAAATTTTGTATCTTTTCTTTTAGCGGAGCTGATATCATCCAAAGTTAGAATTAGAAGAGACTGTTGACTAAGTGTATTTTAACATGAAAAACAGAGATTATAAATTTTGACGATAACAGCTCCGCTAAAACAAAAGATACAAAATTTGTTGATATTTCGTTTGATAATTGCAAAATTTGAGCTCCGCTGCAGCGCATAACATAAAAGTGGTTGATATATTGATGGGAAAGTTGATATTTTTTCTAAAATACAAAATATTATTTTTTGTTTTATGGTGCGTAGTTTAGATTCTAGATCAATAATACTAAACACGTACCAAAACCGTAAAACACCCTGTATCTTGAAAGTTTTACAATGTGAGAGGAAACTCTATAAAGTTTTATACTCGCTTTATCTGGAGGAACCACCACCCGAGGCAATTAAAGCTCTATATGTTGCACATTGTATGTAATTTATGCAGCTTTAAGTATAAAAATACTGGTGTCCGTATTTATTTTCACATGACTGTATATTAAATATTGGGGGTTGGAATTAATTTTAAAGGTTTTTTTTCGGTTTTTGAGCATTTATTTAGAAACAACGGTACAATGTATATTATTCAAAGTATTGTCCATCGTTAGCTACAACATTTTCCCATCTTTCTGGCAGCATATGGATTCCGCGCCGGAAGAACGATTCGTCTTTTGAGGCAATCCACGAATCGACCCATTTTTTGGTATCCTCGTAAGAAGTGAAGCGCTGCTCAGCCAAGCCATGCGTCATCGATCTGAATAGGTGGTAGTCGGAAGGGGCTATGTCTGGGCTATAAGGCGGGTGGGGTAGCACATCCCAATTCAGCGCCTCCAACGTTTCCTTGACGGTTCTTGCAACATGTGGCCGTGCGTTGTCATGTTAAAAAACCACTTTGTCGTGTCTTTTGGCATATTCCGGCCGTTTAACCTTTAATGCTCGGCTCAATTGCATCAATTGTTGTTGGTAGCGTTCCCCAGTGATGGTTTCGTTAGGTTTTAGCAGCTCATAGTACACGACACCCTTCTGATCCCACCAAATACACAGCATAAGCTTGGCGCCATGAATATTCGGCTTGGCCCTCGATGTTGATGCATGGCCGGGTGGTCCCCACGATTTTTTTCGCTTAGGATTATCGTAATGGATCCACTTTTCATTGCCAGTGACAATACGATGCAAAAAACTCTTCCTTTTATGCCGTTGAAGCAGTTGTTCGCACATGCAAAATCGCCGTTCAACGTCTCTCGGCTTCAACTGGTACCCAATTTCCTTGCTTTTGAATCATTCCCATGGCCTTCAAGCGTTTGCCGACCGTTGATAAGTCGACTCCCAATGATTCTGACAATTCTTGAAGGGTTTGACACGGGTCTTCATCGAGCAAAGCCTCCAATTCCTCATCTTCAAACTTTTTCGGCTGGCCCGGCCTTCTTTGTCTTCCGTATCAAAATCACCACTTTTAAACTCACAGTACTCACAAGTAGAAATCGATGGAGCATAGTCCCCGTAAGCCTCAGTAAGCGTGCGTTGTACTTCAACCGCTTTTTTCTTCAAATGGAAGCACAAAAGTAAACCTTCCCGCAAATTGCGTTTTGTTGGAACGAAAGTCGACATGTTCACAGAGAAAAAAATATATGTTGTTTACACTTCAGTGGAATGACACATACTGAAAAATGAAGCTTAGACAATGTGCTTTGAAATGAATATAGTCACAGGTGTGCCCGATGCGATCTATTGATAGTTACGCCATCTCTTAGAAAACCTTTAAAACTAATTCCAACCCCCAATATATGTATGATTTACATACATATTAATAAAAAACAACAACAAAAGCAGCACAACAACGTACGACGTGATTACGAACCAAACAAGAAAACACAACAACAACAACAACCTTAAAAACAGCATAAGCAGCTACTCCAGCTAAACAGCTAAGCAGCTTGTGCATTTCTCATACGAATAGATGAATTTTTCATCTTCTTAGATTTTGCTATTTTATTAGATATTCGTTTTATTCCCACTAAAACTGATATTTTGGCATTTATTTTTCTTTGTACGATGAATATTAAAGGCTGTAGGTATACCCCAAAGTATCAAATATCACTTTGAAAAAATTCGTGAAAATGACCCCCATACAAACCACGCTGTATGACGTAATTCTAAGACAAAATAAAAATAGTAAATACACAAAAAAACTTAAAAAGCTCTTCTATCATTAAACGAATAAAGCATTATTTAATTTTATTAAAATAAAAAAGTTTAAATCAATTGCTTAGCACAAGAGACGCAATTAGCTGCACCACTATAACAAACTTATAACCAAAACACTATATTCCTACAAAAAAGGAATTAGCTTCGACTGAACCGAAGTTAAAATACCCCCACATTCGTATTTTAGTATATACGAAGTTGTCAATGTTGTATAATTTCGATGACGTTTTTTTATAGGGCGTGGTTTTTATCCAAATATATGAAATTTGAAACTCAGAGTTCATCCTAATTATCAATGCTTATGTGTAAAATATCAAGTTTAAACCATATTTTTTTTGAATTTATGAAAGTTTTGCATTATAATGATGCCACTTTGTGTGTGAGATAGGCGTGGTTTTCATCTAATTTTGATGAAATTCAAATATGTGGTAAAAATTTCCCAAAGCTCATGTGCAAGATTTCAAGTTCATATAATAATTTTTTTGGCATTTTAAGAGATACCGTTTTGATAAAGTCACTTTGTATGGGAGGCAGACGCGGTTTTCATCCGATTCTGCTCATTCCCGAATTTTATCTTTGTTTTTTGCACATACGTTTATATTTTTTATTTCATTACGATAGCTTAAAAATTGTGACTGTCGTGTCGACAGACAGACAGATGGACGGACGGATAGACGGACAGGAGGTGATGCTTATCAAAAATATATATACTTTTCTGCAACTTGCAAATTATTATATTATTTTGATACATTTTGATAAAAATATATTTGGGCTACTTGAATTCGGCAGTTTTTTTTATTTTTAAATGCGTACTTTTGTATTTCCTTTTGTACGGCCTCAAGCCTCAAAGTTGATATTTTTAATATTAAAAAATATAGTGTTTTTTAAATTCCTATAACATTTTGTTATCCCGTTATTGGGATGAGGAATAAAGTTGAAAATTTTAAAAAATTATTTGAAAAATAAAAAATGGCCAGGCCTGGCCAGGATCAAAGTACCTTAAATTACAAATAATGATAGTAAGAAATGTTTGAAAAAAATTAGCGAGCGCCATCCAGCGCCTTCTGAGAATTTCAATATCAAAATTGTATTCCTCAGGTTTTTTATAACAATTCTCACAAAGTTTGCCTGTTACAGTGTAACTATAGAAACTGATTCAGTTTGATTAGCGATAAAAACTTGCAAATGGATATAAAAACAAGTTTGGGATATATATATATATATGTATATATATCTTTTTAACCCATTCCAGCCCGGCTCTGTGACCTTTTGTAATTGGAAAAATAGATCTTTTGCTTTGAGTGCGGCATAGCATCCATACTAGTAAAGTGACGTAAATTTATTGTACTAAATAAGTGTAAACAATTTTAATGCAAATATTTTGGTATACTGTTTATTTATCTGAGATGCCTGGTTCTTGAGATATATTTTAGACACGATGGAAATATCGTCAAGAATTCCAGTAAAAAAATTGCATAAACTGGTACAGTACAGATAAAAGGTATGAAATCCACTTGAAAGTGATCTGCCAATAAACACAGTTGTTATATCCTTAACCGTCAATAATTTATATGAAATATAGTTTAAAAGTTCAGTGCAAGCAAGATGTATTTATTAAGGTGGCAGAAGTAACGGACGTCTATCAAATTGACACCGTAGCAATGTCAAAATAAAAAAAGTCAATATTGCCATATTTTGAACGACAATCCAATGAAAAATCTCATGTTTTGTTGCTTAATATTTTTGATTTGAGGAAAAAAGACGTGTGTTATTTTTTATTTGTAATTTTTTTGTGAAGTGTGTAAATATTGTGATAAAAAATATATAAAATATGCCGAAAGCTGTGCTATTTGTATTTGTATTGTTTTAAAATAAAACATTTTTTTTTTTTAGTTTCAAATAAAACATATTTTAATTTTTTTTTTAAACAAAAAATAGTTTCTAAGAAGATTCATACAAAACAAAAAAAGGTACCTGGGTACCTCGAAAAGGTGTAAAAATATGACTGTCAACCCTCACCCACCACAATTGGTTGATTTTGCTGTTATTGTAAAAATGTGAGGTTAATAAAAAATTAGGAGCTCTCAGGAAGTTTCAGTACTTTTTCTTGGTTATAAATGAAAAAATTCTTTTTTTAAAAACGCAAAAAGCGTGCTCTATATATTACATATAATTTGTTTTAAATAGAGATGTATGCTGTCTTTAAACACCTTTTAAATGTAATAAGCTAATAAATTATTATTTGAAAACACATTTTGTAATAAAATACAGGCACGAAATATCGCTAAACACAAAAAATGGTTTTTTTACCATTAATTTTACCATTAATAATACGCACATAAAGGTTAAAGGATTTCATTAGAAATTTTTTTAAGAAGACATGTTTAAAATTTGGTCAAAATACGTCTAACGGCTCCAGAGTTACAATCGATTGAGCTCGCCCCACCGTGTAGCTTTACGAACGGAGAGACAAAGTTATAATACCCCTCAACCAGTAAGCGAGTAGGTATAAAAAGTTACGTTAAAGCCAATGTTAGTCGTTTCGACGTACACTACATTTATAAAAAGATTCACACTATCCTATTAGAAAGCCAAATACATCCGAACACAACGAGGCAGCTTAACAACTAATGTGGCTACTACGATATGGATACAGAACACGATCAGATGAGAGAAAAAAAGGTTGTAAGCAAAAAGTGACCAGTGTTAGTCGAAACAACTAACGGTAGATGTTGGCCGCCTATATCGATCAAGTATCCCAATCTGCGCTGCTAAAGGGATTTTCTCAGAAATGAGACCTAGTTAGATCGATTTTTCATCCCCGTAAACCCCTATACTGAAAATTTAATCGAAATTGGTTGGGCCATTTTCGAGAACTCATTTACAAACAAACAAATAAACAAACAAACTTATATTGCTCGTTTAATAGTATGAGATAAGATTTGAATATTTTAATCGTACAGTAGGACTTTAAGAGATATACATTAGAGTGACCAGAAAAAAATAAAAATGTAATTTTTAAGGAAATTATTTGAAAAGTAGCTTCAATAATGTCAAAAAAAGAAAAAGCTCGTTTATACAGCTTTTATTTAACTTGCTTCGTTCGTATGTGTGTTCCAATGTTTGAAACCATGTTTCGCAATTTTGCAAATTTGTTGGTATCCGATTAAGCTGAAATTTAACATACATATGTAAGTCTGGTGAATATTATGATAAAATTTTTTGCCACACCCCCTTTTACGGCCCACAAAGTCAATTATCGCACTAGCTGAAATGAAAAGAATGAGAAATATTACTGGACACGTAAACAAACAAAATGGGTAATACAATTAAAACATAAAACAAATAGGTAGATTTATAACTAACTAAAGAAAGTCATTTATATAAATTATGTCAATGGTGATAACAATGGTGTAAATATTTTTAATAATGTAAATAGTATAAATAATGTAAATGGTGTAAGTAATGTAAATCCTGATAAAAAATAACGTTTAATGTAACGAAAGTAGTGTAAATATTGTAAATAATATTAATACTGTAATAAGGTTAATGGTCTAAAAATTAAAATGCTGTAGTATTTGCTCAGTTTAAAAAATAAACTTTTATTTAAAAAAGACGGTATGTAAATTGGTAAGTTTTAAGGACTTATATAAATTTAGAAATTTGAAATACATTTATATTTAAAAGCTTGAGGCACCGCAATACACATTATCAGTGGCATTGAATCTTTTAGTAAGATTACCTGTATGTTAACTGCTTTACTACAGCATTTTAATTTTTTAGATGGAGATATAGCATAGATGGAGACATACATACGAACGAAGCAATTTTAATAAAAGCTTATAAAAATAGGATATCATTCAGAAATTCCATTTTTAAAAGTTCATATAAAAATAACGGTCAATAAATATTTTTTGAAGAAAATACTAAAAACAGTGATGTATTTATTATGTTCAAAAATGTATAAACTATGATCCTAACTCGAAAGAACTAGTTTTCGAAAAAGTTATAATATGCCAATGTAGAATTAATACAAATGACTACAAGTTTGTATCACTTTCTCGATGTTTTTGGCCACTTTTATTTCACTAAATAAAAAAATTGATCAAATAATTTTCATAGAAAAATAATACTTAGCCAAACTGCTTACAAATATTATCCTTGACAAGCACCGTTCTTTTTATATGATCTCCTAAAAATGGAATTTTCAAAAGATTTCCTTTTTTTTATATTAGTTCGATAATATCTTGAATACCAATTACCGTAGCCAAAAATCAATGTCAATTTTGAGTTAAAAGAAGATATTGAATCAAAAATAGATAATATTCCATTTTTAAAGTTTGCATAAAAAACAGTATGTGGAAATTTAAAAACGAGTTAGAGGAACCTCTAAATATTAATATTTTTAAAAAAATTTCAGGAACTTATTTTTAAACATTATCGAAGCTATTTCTCAAATACTTTCCTTAAAAATTAAGTGTTCATTTTTTCTGCTCACTCTAATGTACATAGCTGCTATATGTCTGATAGCTGCTACTTAGTATTTTTAAAAGCAATAGAACACTATACGTCAATTTTAAGTGTCCTGTCCTACAAAACTTAAAAATTATTAAAAAATTGTGCGAAAAGAGATTTTTAGCTAACTACTGGCTCAAGTCTAAAGTTCTATCTGTGATAATCCTAGAATTTTGAATTTTGTATGGATAATGTTTTTAAGCAATCTTACGTTTTTACGGGTTTGTACTGTGAAAGATGAATATTTTTCTTCATGCATGCTAGGTCCAGCTTTGGGCTTGATATGTATAAACTTTGTCTTGGTAACCTGTTCAAATTCAGCAGCATTTAATTGCAGCTAAAAAGCTTTGAGTGCCAGGAGCGTGTCATAAGCATGGTCACACTCACACAAACACTAAATACAAAAGCTCAGTTAGCACACTTGTATGAACTGTTAAAGTGCACGTAGGTATGCCGCAGTGTGTGTGTGTGTGTGTGTGCGAACAAAGGTTTTTCTCTACTGCCGGCATTTGTTTTCGTGTTGGCCATTAGTTCTCATTTTAGCCAAGAAATAGAAGAGAAACGCAAAACTAAATTGAAGGTAACCTCAAAACAACGGCGCTGTGCAACTTTGTGTGTGTGTGCGTGTGAGTGTGAATGTTTTTGTTGTTGCAGTCACGCTGCATACGTGACCTGCTTTAGTCAGGGTCGCGCTTCTTGTGTTTGTTTTCACCTTTGTTTTACTTATTTATTCATTCTCGAATATTTTCACAAAAAGTTTTGAGCTTGCATCAGTGATGCCAACTACACGGGAATTACGGATTTCTACGGATATTTAAGCATTGCACAGATAAACTGACAACAGCGGCAAAACAAGGTACATCTACGGATTTTTAAGAATATCACACAGAATTTTTGTAGATTTCGCTTTTTTTTAACAAATTTTAAGTCAAAATTTTTGAATAGTAAAACAGGTGTACTTGTCACTAAAAAATGTTATTTCATAATTTGTTAAAACTTTGCGCTGATCAATACTTGTAAATAATAAAAAAGTTTTAAGGAACCTAAATGTCGAAGTGAGTCAGAGGGCAGCCTCATTTGAGGCGAGAGTATACAGCTTAACCCATAAATGTTCACCACCAGAACTCGTTGAGTTTAGTTTTTTAAATCTACAACATAAATTTGTATTAATATTAGGCGGAAAACTCTGAAGTTAAAAAAAATTCAAATGATTTGGGTGTGGCAAAGTGTGTATTGGTTTAAGTTCATAATCTATGAGGGGCTTGTAAGTAAAGAAATTAAAAGAAAACTTCAAAAATTAAAAAATAGAAAATATTTATTTTGCAGCGCAGTCGTTCAACTCTAACCTATACACTTTTTAAATTATATTTCTTTTTCTTGATGTTTATAAAATAACTCATCTGAGTGGCATCTTTGAAATACTGCACTTAAAACTGGCGGGGAAAATAAAAAATTACCGATTACCGATTTAAAAATTTGATGTTCCTTTAAAATGAATAAAAGTTATGTTTTATGTTACGTTTTTAAGTTTTAGTTGTAGTAACATAATTAAAAATAATAGTTTTTAACTATTTTTTCTTTTAGTTTTATGATGTACGCTGTTTGTAACTTTTAAAAGTTTAATGGAAATTTTGAAAAAAAAACAAAAAATAAAAAAATTGAAAAAAACAATTAATGACTTCAATTAGGTAGTTTTATTAGATGATAATTTTAAATTAAAAAAAATTATATAAACTTGTTTACATGGATTTACACAGATTTTTTATGTCGCATTTGTGGATTTTTACTCTCGTCGGGTTGGCATCACTAGCTTGCATATGTGTACGCAAAACAAGCAGGGCAGGTACACATTTTTTTCCACAACTGTTTGTATTATTTGTTAAAGTAAGTTTGAAGCTTTAACAAAGGCGAAACCTACAACGCTACACCTTGACTCACTCACTCACACACTCGCAAACAAACACTTACTGCTTGTTTGTTTTTGTTGGAAGATCGCATAAGAGTGAGCTGAAAAACCACTGCAAGCTATTTGGTTGAGCGGTTAGCTTTTTTATCTTCCATTATTTTATCTTTTTTTAAACAAAAATAAACATAATAAAAAAAGAGGAAATTTCTGTTTGAACTTGGTATATATGTATATAGTTGGCATATTTTTGCAAGATTTGTTACGTATGCGTGTTTTTAATATACTTTTAAGAAATATTTTTTTGTTAATGTTTTCTAAGACCAATTTTTCATCGCTTGAATCTTTTGGTATGTTCCTGCCATTAATGCTTGCCACATAACACTCAAAGTGGTTTTGAAAATAAGATTAAAAATTGTAAAGTTATTGCTATGAAGTTCTTAAGTATAGTTCGTGTGCGTCTTGTAAGTATTTGTGAGCATCAATTTATGTTTGAATAAATTTGTGCCAAGTGCGTTCTTGTCTTTGCTGCTCTAGCATTTTTGCTCGTGCATACTTTAGGCATTCAAAATACTGCTATTTATTGCCTTGCCACTTTTTACAAACTTATCCACATTCATCTTAGTCACACATATGTAGCTAGAAACATACTAGATCCAACATTTACTCAACCATAACTGATAAAGGTCATCAATACCTATCACGAAAATGCACACTCTCACTCACACACACAAAAAAATCACATAAATCGTGATATATATATACTGCTTACATAGATCAGACATGTTTTACAAGCTTTCGTGTGTGTTTGTTTGTGTAGATCGTACATCGCTGTTCATAGCACCCATACAAAGATTATTCATGCTCTGATTTGGCTGCTTATTCTTCCATCTCGCTGCCCTTTCAGACAAGTCGTTCATTCAATCAATCGTTCATTCCAGCGCACATCAAATATTATGTTAATTTTTTTGCCAAAACATTTTCACGAACAACCCGTATTTTGTACAAGCCTCGCCTCGTTTGATAGTATTATTTATATATACCTACCCAATGTGCACAAAAACGGATGCGGATCCGTTTCGAACCCTATACGAGTCCGTCAGTACGCATTTCGGTTTCTTATGTTTCGACGGACCCTTTCGAGCCCGTTACGAATCCATAAATAACTAGTCAAAACGTTAACATAAAAGACAGTCCTAAATTTGCTATATCTTATATTTTAGTTTTTTTAGTGGATTGGGGATACGAAATAGAATTGTGTTCTTATTTTTGTTTTAAATTCCTTTTTATATCATTAATATAAAAAAAAAAAAATCATTAATATCATTAATATATAAATATCAAAAAAAAAAAATATTTTGAATACAGAAAAAACCTTATTGTTCCGTTTTGAATCCGAAAGATTTAAAAAAAAATAGTACGATACTAATTCGCATTATTTAAAAAAAGAGTCCGAAACGAATTCGTATATGAAGTCCGTTCCGAGTCCGTGACGAATCCGAAAAAGCTGAAAAAAACGATTCGTATTTTTGAGAAGAATTTCATACGAAAAAGAATCAGTTCCGGTTGCGAAGCGCAATCCGTTTCGGATAAAAAACACGAAGAAGTAAGTCCGTCTTGAATTCGTAACGGATCCGTTTGACACACTGGGTTCATACGTTACTTATAAGCATGTGTTTGTGTGGGTGTATATGTGCGATTAAATGCGTTTCACAGGACAAGCAAGAAACAAAGTAGCTAATCTGTTGGACCAACCAAGATAATTCAAACAAAATCCTTTGAGAAACAAGCTCAAGTGATTTGTTTCATCTTTTGTCGTGTAGGCAAACGCTGACGAACGTACATTAGGATGGGCCGATTGGATAAAATAAAGTCTTTACAGACATTTTTTTTTAAAGAGGACAAAAAAGCAATTCTAGGATATAATTTTTTTCTCAAAAATAAATCTCACCCCTCCTTCTCTCTGTTTAATTTTTTTTGTAATTCTTCAAAATTTTGTGCTAGTGCTGAGTGGGAGGACTTCATAAAAGTTTTGGCCATATATAGTAAAAAATAAACCCAAAGCTTTGAAATTTGGTGTGAATGCTTTATACAGTTATATAAATTTGTATAGTTATAAAAATTTGAAACAAAATTCACACATGAACACGCCTTCATCACATGCAAATTCAACTGACTTCTTTAAAACCTATGCTAATTTTTCAATTTTCTTAAATGCTGCTCTACTGGGACTTAATTTTTATCTAAGAAATCTATAATACTTTCAATTGATTACATTTAATTTTGAAAATAAACACATATTTTTAAAAAAGCTACAAGTTTTTATTGCTCGTAAAGCTAAAGCTGTGGCAATTCTTTAGCTTCTACAGATAGTTCCTTATGTATTTCGGTTAATAATTAACTTTTTGAATGAAATGGTTTTGGGCAAAAAAAAATGGACTTTTAGCCAAGCTAACATCAATTTTGGCCAGGTAAGCTAATCGGCATATATTACAAGGCCAATGTCAATCAATTCCTTATCTTATGCTAGAATAATATGGTTTTGCCCAAAAAATGGCTTTTGACCTAGCTAGTTAATAAAATTTTATAAAAATTAGTCCATTCGCTTAGGCGTGGAGCAATAGAACCATACTTCTAGCACTTGCAGATGTGCTTGAATATGGGGACCAAATAACTAATAAAAATATTGCACTGGAAAAAATTCTATACAACCGCGTAGAATTAAGCGCGCCTAAAAACGTACTTTTTATTTAGAATATATATTTTTTGTCGATATATGGAAAAAGTTGCTGATATGTTTTTTTAAGTATTTTTTTATTTACCTGCTAAATTTTTCAAAGATTTCTCTTTTAGCATTAAAAATACAAAAATTTTAAAAACACCAAAATTTATTAGTTATATTTAACAACCAAAACAAGACATTTTTGGCAAGTAAAAAACTAATATTTTCACTGTTTTTTTTACTTCTACTACATTCTTATAAAAACCAAAGAAAATGAGCTCTTACAAGACAGGTAGAAAAAAAATTCTTATATTCTGAAATAATTTTCGTCAAATAATTGTGAACTTTGATTTTGGTGTTGTGTCTAAGCTAGAAAAAAATTCTGAATTTTTCTTTGCTGGTTTCTCTTATCTGGAGTATTAGCGATCGACAAGTTAACATTTTTTTTTTTTTGGAATATTGACAATTTATATTTTTTATATATATGGTCATGAGCATCCAACTGTGCACTGCCCTTATCAATAGATTTGTTTTAACTGATGCCAAAAATGCATTTCTTGCTGCAAAAATATTAGTATGTTAATTTTTAATGAAATCAATCGATTGAAAACAAAAGGAGGGCAGAGTGGGGGGTTTTAAGACATGGGGTGTTGTGAAACAAGCCAATGTCTTCCATATTGGTCATGTAATGAAGGTTCCCAACAACTGTCAATTTTTTTTATCGACGAGATCTTACTTGCTTTGATTATGGCTTTTTTTAAATATTGCATTTTAAAAGAAAAAAATTTACTATAGGTAATTAAGCTTTTTACTAACATAAAAAGTAAGACAACTTCTCAATATATGTTGTTGAAATAGTTGCTGTTTTTGTATAGGTAAAATGCTGAATTGCCAATTGTAAAAATTACATTTATTACTTTTGATCTGCTGTAAGTTTGATTTGGACTGATTGATTTTGTTAAAAACTTCATGGTGAGATTTTTTGAACAAAAAAATTAATTTTTGGCACTAAATAATTTAAAAAAGGAAACGATATGAGGGTCCCCAGGACAAAGTTTTAGGAATAACTACAAAAAAAGGACAATTTTATTTAACATAGACATAAAACATATGCCTAGAAATATTTTTTTTCTTTCATAAAAAAAACCATGCTAAAAACATTATTTCATCAAATCGGCCCACCCTAACAGACACATTTTATTAATATTTGTAAGTATAGTTTGTAGTTTTGGTAATATTTTGGAAAATGTTTTATGTGGCTGTGAGTGTGAGTGGCCAAATGAAGAAACCACAATATTAATAAAACTGACAAAAATTTGATGATTACAAAAACAAACAAAATTTAATTTTGAAGCACTCTTTATATAAGTTAAAATTTTTAAAAACAACATCAACAAAGTTTAAATCAGTCTGATATCAGTATGATGAGTGCCATTTTAACACGTTTTTATTAGTTTTACTTCATGTCTGTCCCGAACAAATCTTGGAATACATTTTAAACTAACTTCCCGATGAGCTAGAGTTTTGAAACTTAAAATGTAGCTCAGAACTAAATGACAACACAATAATCACCTATTTTCATGTCTGTCCGTTTATTTGTTTGACTTAAATGGGAAATTATTTGATGCATACATACATGCATACATTTTAAAAATCAATCAAAATCATAGATTTCAAAAATTCACAACTGAAGGGAATTTATTACTTCATTTAGAAAAATTTTGGTGTGAGTTCTGTAGCTCACAGCGTAAAGCCATTTATAACTACAAAGGTAGTGAGTTTGAGCCTCACCAATATGGATGGATTTTTTTTGTTTTTTTTGAAATTTTGAAAAATTCACCAATGAGGGAGAAAAAAAAATTGATAAAATTAGTTTAAATAAAATTTTTTTATTTATTTTATAAGAAAGTAGTTTGATTTATTGCTTTTTAGAAAATATTTCTTTGTAAATACTTTAGCTCAGAGCACAGGGCGCTTGCTTAATAATCGTCAAGTTGTGAGTAGGAGCCTCAAAAATGTCAATGTTTTTTTTTCCGGTTTTTTTTATTTCGTTTTTAATATTTATAGAACTATTTCGGTTTCTTGAACAAACTTTTGGTCACCTTCAATCGTAAATTTTTGAAAATTCGAATTTTTAAAGTTTTTGACAAAGACTAAAAATCCGAAAATAATTATTTAAGTAAAAAAATTTTTTTAATATAACACGTTTTTAAAAAGAACTAAAAAGTACAAAATAATTTCTCCTAGAGTGGGGCTTTTGGTTCTCCTAAAAACGTGGGGCGCATGCTATAGAGAATATTATCCCTGCATCACTAACCTTAGCAAAATTGAATCTAACCTGACAGTGAAGGGATCTGGGTTAAAAAATCATTTGTTCACTAACGTTCTACAATTGTTAATAACACTTCTTTCTTTACTCTATAGCATGCGTCCCATGTTTTTAGGATAGCTAAAAGCTCACTCTTGGAGAAATTATTTTATACTTTTTAGCTCGTTTTAAAAACGTTTTACATTAAACATTTTTTTTTAACTTACATAATTTTTATTTTTAATAAGCAACATTTAAACATTATAATTATGAAAAAATAAAATTTTTTAAACTGTAAATTAGTTTGATCTGTAGTTTTAGTCTATTTAAAATATAGCATCTTAAAAAAACCCATCAACTATACATGAAATTCTTTTAAACTTTCGAATTTTTTTGGTAGGATTTCTATTGATATTACAATTTTTATTATTTTTTTTTTTTGGATTTTTGTGCCACAAAAAATATGTATTAAAATCCTCATTTTCTATTTGTTTGTAATCATTATAATTTGCAAGACCCGGCTAAAAATTCATCACGCTATTGAGCTTGAAGCAATAAAACTCGTATAAATAATTTATGAAATTTAAAGATTTTTGTCGAAAATAAATGTTTTTAAACTACACGAAAAATGAGATGCATAAGTTTTTGTTTTGTTTTTAACAGTTAAAAAAAATAATTGAAAAAAAATTTTCTTGTCATAAATTATTTACAAGTGTTTAATTCCTCAAACTCTATAGCGGATTGAATTTAAAGTCGATTTTTACAAGTGATAACGAATCTGTTTTTAAATAAATTTTGAATAACTAATCCTGTTAAAGACGAATATGTTTTCTAAAAAATTTGTATGGAAATTGAATGTAAAGAACCGAAACTTGTATCCATATTAAAAAATTGTTCACTCTTTGAACTGTAGCTTTCACTTTTACAAAAAAAAAAAAAATATTTATTTTTCAAGGTACTTGAAATTTGTTTTTGGAGTGTGACAAGGAATTTTAAGGTTAACTACTAAATTTTCAAAGTCAAAAGTGATTAACATTAATAACCAGAAAAATTTGTGTTATTTTGGAGATAGTTATATTTCCTGAAAGTCAATAAAAAACGTTCGATTTCAATAGTGATGAAACCTTTTATACGACTAATTTCTGTTTTAAAATTTTCTATTATTTGAGCCCTCACTCATAATCCTCTAATTGTAAAAATATTTTGTCTATTCTTGTTTTTTGTCTATATCCAGTATTGATTGATTCAATCTTTAGACATACTTGGCGGGTTTGGTTTTTGCTTATATTTGTTTATTTCAACAAAATAGTACCCGTGAGTTATAAGAGCAAATAAATATAATAAAGACATGTAAGAAATGAATACAAAATTTAGAGCCTGAACACATTGGACACTATACGACTTTAACCCATTTAAATTCAAAACCTAAAAAAAAAAAGTATTGATAAATATTGAATAGGTAATGATAGTGTAAGAAAATATTCATATCATTTTCTAAATTAATTTTCAATACTTTTTCCTTCTTTGGCTATTTTCCATTTGAAATGTTTTGCAATTATAGTATCCACTGTTGTGCTGCACTAAGCTATTTTGCTCAACTAAACAAAAAAAAATTAAAAACCCACTGGACGGAGCGAACCTGCGACTTTTTTTGTCATGATCTTTTAATCTTTTTTAATAAATCTTTTAATATTTGTTAATACATATTCTCTCAACTTTGCAGCAGGGCATTCCCTTATGGAATGTCGGGTATGACGATCCCGCTGATCCTGAGTCATTACTCTTAATCTTACTCTTGTTTTTAATTCTATAAAAAAAAATAAAAAAAATGTAATCGTTATTTTTAAGTAATAATCATAATTAAAAATAATAATAAATCCATTAATAAAATTAATTTGCCATGTCATAGTCGTTTAATCTAAGCATATTATTTATTTTCTTAGGCTTAAGTAGATATATTGTAACATTACCAACTTTGATGTATTATAAAAGAACTTGTTTCTTATTATACAAATAACGTTTTAAAACGAATAAATTGAAATTGAAATTGAAATTGAAATTGATTAAAAATACTATCACCTGTATGTAGCCGAATTTTGAAGGAATGTGAGTAAATTCCATAAAAATACAGTGTGTAGCTCTATTCAAGCGCGTCGGAAGCGAATTTCATCTGGGGGGGGCAGTACAAATGGGGGGGAAGTACAAATGGTGATGCAAAAAAGTTCACCAAAATTTCTTCACATGAAACATGAAGAAGAGAGAAAGAAGAGGAAAATATATACTACAAAAATATTATCGTTGTAAAAAAACTGATATTTTCAATAATTTTTTCTTTTAAATTGTTTATCTAGCTAAAAAAGTGGGGGGCAACTGCCCCCTTGCCCCCGCTTCCGACGCCAATGGCTCTATTACATAGAATAAGGAATAAAATGACGTAGAAAACTATATAATTTGTTTTTAAGTTTCAATATGAAGTTACAGGAAGCTATGCCACAGTTACAGGGAGCAAAAAAATATATCTAATGATTTTTTAAGGAACTTGGAGTTTTATTACTCAAACGCTGAAATTTGTTAAATCGCTTGGTTTTTTCCGAGTTTTTCGTTGTGCGGTTTTTTAAAAAAAATATTAATACATGGACTAAATAACAATATTTTCTTAAAATTCAAATTCCGAGCGTAAGAAGTTTTGTTAAAATAAACAAAAACATTTTAAAGAAAATTACTGAGAGAGAAAAATCCCCTCTTAATGCTCACTTGGGTTTCTTAGACGTTTTAGAACATTATACAGCTCGTTAACACAAGCTTTGCAAACTTTGTTGAGTTCAGTTACATAAACGTACTCGAAAGGGTGTATCGGTAAGTTCTAAATATTTGTTTAGAACTTACCGGTGTAACAGCGCTTATATCAGCTAGTATCCCATTGAAAAATGAAAATGTTTCCTCCCTACATTCTAAGCAGACATAAAAATAAAAAGCCTTAAAAATAAATTATATGAAGTTTATGCTAAGATCAGAAAACTGCTTAGATTTCTAAATTATAGAGCATGCTATTGAGACTTTATTATTTATTGGATTAAAAAAAAAAAATATTTATGAAAGGACTCAAATTGTATAAATAAAGCACGAATACTGGACAGGGACAAGAAAGAGCACACAAGATACACACTGGAACTCTTAAGAAAACAGCAAACGCTAGCAAAGACGATAAGCACAAAGGAAGACAAAGATAACATAAGCTGTATTTACAAAATTGCAATTTAAAAATTCGAGACTGTGATTTTTTATAAATTTAAGTTTTTCTTTCAGTGTTTAGTTATTTTTTTTAATATTTTACAATGTTCGTGTCGTCAACTTAATTAATTTACATTAATTATTTATTTAAATGTTTATGAAGCCAGTCCGCTGCAATACTGAAAAAATTATGTAAGGATAAGGAATAATTGTAAGACAAACCAAATAGAAAAAATAATTTAATATTAATTTATTGTACATTTTTCGAAAATTCAAAATATTCGCTCCCCTGAGGAAGGTAGACAGACACTACCGAAACATTGGGAAAAAAATGATATAAAGTTTCTTATTTATTTTCATTTTCAACAAAAAGACCAATATAGCTGTAATACATAAAATCAAAAAGAATTCAGCATTGGTCACAATAACAATCTCAAAAAAAAATCTTTACGCCTCAGCTATAAAGCTACATATTCTAAGAAAATCCTCTGAAAGTTCAGCTGATTTTAAGTAATTTTGTATTCAAGTAAGACAAAAAAAAACAACAAAATATCTTATAATGAGTGCAAATCAATAAAAAGAAATTTTGTACAACTAGAAAATACAAACCAAATTCATGCTATCCGATGCGATTAGGTATTTTGACATTTCTTCATTTTTTATGTCAATTTTGAGACATTTATCTTTTTTCTTTGTGTGCATTTGTTTTTGCCATTCTGCTAAATTATTCTGTGAACTTTGGTGTTGTCGCTCTGTGTGGTTTGTTTATTGTTTATTGGGTGTTTTGAAATCGATATTTTTTTTTTGCAATACCTTGGTGTTGTGTTTGTTTATTTTGTAGATCCATATTAATGGCTTGTTAGGGACTTATTTAGTGCTGTTTAAACAGAACTGGATTAAAATTAGTCGAAATAAATTTCAACAGATAAATTTTCGTTTAAGGGTGGTAGGAAAGAAGTACAAAAGTTTAAAAAAGATAGATTTTGATAGAAACCAAAATACAGCTGTTTGCTGAGCAATAAAAAGCAAACACCGCAATAAGAATTTTTTTTTGTTTTTTTTTTTAACTGTGAAGAAAATCTTTTAAAGACAGATTGTACCATTTTGCCTGTTATAATGGAGTAAATTTTTTCAAAACTAATTTTAGAATTTCATGCAAAGCGTTTGATTTTCTTAGTAGCATTTCACTAAACTTTTAAGTTTGAATTTTAATATGCAAATTAGCAAAAGGAAACTTTTATAGATTTATACACTCAATATCTGTAAACTTCTTTCTTGCATGTTGAGTGTTTGCTTTGGAAATACTTTTCCTTGCGTCAACTACTGGCAATTTACTCAGAGTAACAAAATATTTTGCAAGCTTAAGAGCTCGTAGGTAGAGAACCTTCATGAATGCAAATGAATTGGCAAAGCTTTCAAAAATTCTAGCTGGCGCAAGAACACACGCACATATGTATTATGAAATAAATACACAAACCTTTTACAATGCTTGCATAGCTTAAGGTGCAAACTTATAAGATGAAATGGCTGCGATAAGAAGTTGGGGGAAATGACAGGTAATCTAGTCTACAGAACTTAAAGAGCAACATTAACAGTAATTGAAGTGTTCGTAATAGCAAATTGTTGAAAGTCTCAACAGATAAAAAATAAACAAACAGAATCGAAGAATGTTAAGTGTCGGCTTAGCTGGAAAAAACATTCAACAGAGGATGGAGAACTTTTTTGTGCATTGGATGAATTGAGTTTAAATAAAGTTAGTGGATAGCCTGCAACAAGACAATGTATTGAATTTCAAAAACAATAATTGTTATGTTAATGGTAATGGTGACGCCAACAAACTTTAAAAACATGCATAACTTAGAATATACTAGGAGAAAATTTTAACTTTGACCCAATATAAGATAATTCTTTATTAAATTTTTTAATTTTAATGCTTTCTTAGAATTTCTCTTCGTTACTCCTCTTACATCTTTATATTAAGAATTGTAATGTTAAATCTACAAAATTTGTTATATTCACTGCCATGGCAACGCATTCAATCTTATGCACAAAATTTAAATATTATGTCCCTTTACTAGTGTCTAGTGCTATGCAATTCTATGCATGCCTATAAGGAGGTATTTACTCGTTATTTATGCGTTTGATATATGGTACAGATCAATCGATCATTCGAAATGTTACCTTGCATATTCCATTAAATTTTGTCGTTTATGTTAGTGATTGTATTCGTCTGTGTTTGATTGTGCGTGAGTGTATGATTGTGATTTTTGCTTGATTGGGCATTCGACACTGACAAATGCCAATGACAACTGCTGTTCTCATCAAAGCATTCAAATAACTATAGTCCCACACGCACACAAACGCAAACACATACAAGCAAATTTAAGCTGCAGTTGTTTAATGCATGCATAAGGAAAGAGCTTCGACTTCAAGCAGAGAAATGAGCAGATGATGTGTGACAAAATGTTTGCAAATTTGAAACAACATTTTGTTGCTGTATTCCTTGAAATTTTGGCTTGTTTTAGATATATTTTTAGAAAATTTTTTGATGCATTAGTTTTTTTTCTAATTTGCTGAAATGTTCTGAAAAGGTTATTTGCTCATATTTTTATGGATTTAAATGTCGTTGTCAAACAAGAATTATTGGCTTACTTCAAATATCATAATTCATATTACTATTTCTTGTCTGTACTATTTACAGAAAATACTTCTCAATTTTTTGATTCGTTGCTTGTGAATATTTCGAATAATGACTTTAGTTTTTAAGTACCTACCCTAATCGTAAGATTAAATATGATGAATACTTGCGCGCGGAAAAAATCTTAAAAAATATATCTGTCGTCAACGATGCCGCCGAGAGAGCGATTCATCTCATGTCAAGATTTAACGAAAAAGTCACGTCATTAAAACCGAAAAACAGGCTTCACTTCAAGTAGTAGAAGACCATTGCAAACCTTATCCATGCAAAACAACAAAAACTCAGATTATTGAACGTACCCAGTAACAGAAATGCATCCACAAAGATTAAAACTAATTTACAACATTTTCTACTGTGTTACTTTCAAAAATTACTATACAAAAAAGTATTACTTGATCCAAAAATGGTCAAATATATATATCATCGAAATATATATATATATATGGAATCAACATAAAGGGTAAGCATTAAAAAAATAGTATAACAAAAAACGAAAATCTCAGTTTTCAGCTAATTTGATGACACCGCACTAAATGTCACTCATACGCCACGTTGACTGTTTACTAGTGTTGACTTATATTTAACAGTTACCTTAATTCTTAAATCACAATCCAAACTTTTAATTGCACAGGCATAAATAAAAAAAAAAAACATTAACAAAACATTTCCCAG
The DNA here is from genome assembly GCA_963920525.1 of Dichetophora obliterata. NCBI lineage: Eukaryota > Metazoa > Arthropoda > Insecta > Diptera > Sciomyzidae > Dichetophora > Dichetophora obliterata. The sequence continues at coordinate 194,919,874 of OY986435.1, forward strand.
TTAAATGTAAAATATATTTAGTATATATCTGCAGTTATGTTTTTGTATTACGACCCAATTTTTGACAACTCAAACAATGCATAAAAATAGAAAATTAAATAAACGAAAGCAAAACACAAACGTTTCACAAGCATAAATTCACCAAAGCAAACTGTTAAAATTTTCGCTTAAAATTTTATGCTCGGGTGAAAATAAACAAGGTAAAACAAATTGTTGATGTAGCGAAATGTGCACCACTTACAAAAATAAAACAACATTTAATATATATTTTTGTTCGAAACTGTGAAATACTTTTGCTGACTGCCTGCCTTTAGGCACCACTTTTTAAATACAGCGTTCTTCTTAAAATATAAAAAAATGGTAATTATTTTACTTTTTATTTACTTACTTATTGAAAATTCGTAAAATAAATGGCGCACTCACTCACAACTTATTCGAACATGTAACGGAAAAGCACAAACAGAGGCATACTATGCAAATGCCTGTGCTCACGCAAACATACACACATATAGGATAAACTGTTAATTTCGCTCATCACTGAATGGAATAATTATTGGTGAATTGCAGGCTCTTACACAAACACATTCTCAGGTGTTTATCTGTGTGTGACCGAGTGCAAGTTAGTTTTTCTTTTGTTTACCAGTGGATTTAATTAATATCTTTACGTAGCGATACATGTGTTAAAAATTTAACTCTATAAAAAATTTTAATTATTTGTGTTGACCTCTTTTTACATACTTGAAAATTGTTTCCGGATACATCAAGTTCAGGCTATGTAATATGTTCAATTAAGTAAAATGTTTATTAAATATATGCAAAATTAAAAAATATGTAAATATATCTGCATATATTATTGATAATGTTGAGTATAACAATCTATTTTTTAACAAGTTTTTATCTTTTCAACGAAAAGAAAATATGGAAGACGAGTTTTTATAAAATGTTTTGATCACACATGAAATTGACCCCAAATAAACTTTTAAGACATTCATGGTTTTTTATTGTAAAATTATTTTTATGTTTGAAAGAAAGACAGATTGTCAGAAAGACAGCCTTTACTTTTAAGCACATGAATGTTATATTTTTTACGAAGTGCAATATAAAAGAATTACTAATAAAGAATATTATTTTTGTTTACTACCTAACAAGGTTTTCCAAAACGAATGGCGATAATATTTCTTTAGTAATATTTTCCGTACAGTCCGAATGTCGTAGTGATTTTATTTCGATTGGCCCCAATTTTCCACATTAAAATCAAAACAAAATTCACTTTCTCACATTGCTCACAGTTCTGAGCACGTAAATCACATAAATGCTAGTAAGAAATTTAATTCAAAAACTTTATTTTGTAGAAGAGAGTCAGTTATTAGAGAGTCAGACATATGCAATAAAGGAAATACACCTACTTTCACCTTTCCAAGTACTGACAACTTCACAGGTTGGAGTGAAGTCTTGGATATTACCCTTCTATCCGAAAACGAGTCTCTAAAAGCAGTCAATTGGAGAGTTTCGAGCAAAAGTTCCTTCTCGGATCACGGCTTGATCCTCTTTGATTTAAACCTTGAAAAAGAGGCCCCTCTTCTATTTCGTAACCCCAAACGTACTGACTGGGCTAAATTAAATACACCTACTTTCACCTTTCCAAGTACTGACAACTTCACAGGTTGGAGTGAAGTCTTGGATATTACCCTTCTATCCGAAAACGAGTCTCTAAAAGCAGTCAATTGGAGAGTTTCGAGCAAAAGTTCCTTCTCGGATCACGGCTTGATCCTCTTTGATTTAAACCTTGAAAAAGAGGCCCCTCTTCCATTTCGTAACCCCAAACGTACTGACTGGGCTAAATTTGCCAAAGTGGCTCGCCCAAAAATCCGTTCTTTAGCCCACGAGCAAATCTCAACTGCGGAGGAGATAGACTCCGTGGAGGCCCTAGAGCAAACCATGCAGGTTGCCTTTAGAGTCTCATGTCCCACTAGCAGGGGCAGGAAGAAATCTCTTCCTCCATGGTGGAGCAAAGATCTATCCGACCTTAGGAAAAGGGTTAGGAAAATTTTCAACTCGTGTCATAGGCAGTGTCTTTGGCAACCATACAGAGACATCCTCAAAAACTACAAGAAAGCAATTCAAGACGCGAAAAAGCATTCTTGGCAGGAATACACCCAATCAATTGACAATGTAAAAGAATCGGCAAGACTAAGCAAAATTCTGTCCAAAGAATGCACCAGTTCATCTTTCATTCGGAAAGCAGATGGTACGTGGACAGAATCTACCAATGAATCACTAGAACACTTACTCAACACACACTTCCCCGGCTGCAGGAGCAGCTGCAATGAGACCTTAGGCTTAGAATCACCCGAGGCAACTGCGGCGATTCCGACTACCTCCTTTGTCTCAATGGGAAGGGTTATCTGGGCCTTAAGCAGCTTCTCTCCATACAAATCTCCAGGTCCCGACGGCATTCTTCCAATAATGTTGCAGAAACTACAAGATGTAGTTGCACCTATCCTACTCTCTATCTTCACTTATTGCCACTGCCTTAACTACACTCCAAGGAGCTGAAGAAGAGTTAAGGTAATATTTATAACCACAGCTGGTAGGAGAGGTCATGAATCAGCCAAGGATTTTAGACCAATAAGCCTCACATCATTTTTACTGAAAACCCTAGAGCGTGTACTGGATATTCATCTCAGGGACGATCTAAAGGGTGCTAACATATCCAGCGCCCAACACGCATACCTCAAGGGCAGATCCACAGAAACCGCCCTTCACGAGGTTATTACCACTATTGAAAGATCCATCTTCTTTAAACAATACACTCTTGCGGCCTTCTTAGACATAGAAGGGGCTTTTAACAATATTCATACTAGGGCCTTTCTTGATTCTCTTACCAACTTTGGTGTACAAGCACCGGTGAGAAACTGAATAGTCTCAATGCTCAGTAACAGAATAATCCAGGCAGACCTGGGTGGCTGCCAGCTCACGAGATTTGTCAGTAGGGGTACTCTGCAAGGAGGAGTGATCTCCCCCCTACTCTGGCTCATCGCCATGAATGAATTTCTTAATACACTAAATTGCAATTAGGTCAAAGTGGTGGCTCATGCGGATGATGTGGTTGTAATGGTGTCAGGACTGTTCCCCTCTACGCTCAGTGAGCTAATAGAGGTTGCTTTGAGAAAACTCAGTGTCTGGGCTGCCAGGTGCGGCCTAGGAGCTAACCCCAGCAAGACGGAACTTATGTTATTCACCACAAAAACTAAAGCGCCACAATATGTCCTTCTAAAGCTAAACAACCAACCTCTTACACTATCCAGTAGCGCAAAATATCTAGGTGTCATTCTGGATCCTAAGCTAAGTTGGAAAACTAACATCGAACAAACGTTCAAGAAGGCCTGTATAGCCTTCTACGCCTGCAAAAAGACCTTTGGTTGAAAATGGTGTCTTCAGCCAAAAATGCTCTTATGGCTATACACAGCGGTAGTGCGAGCTATCTTGGCGTATGGTGCACTAGTATAGTGGCCTGCTCTGAATAAAGCATACAACACAACAAAACTAGCTTGGATCCAGCGATGCGCATGCATAGGTATCACAGGGGGTATCCGCTCATGCCCCACTGATGCACTTAATGTCCTGACACATTTACTCCCCATAGATTTACACATTAAGCTTACCGCAACAAACAGTGCAGTCAGACTCAGAGAGTCGCACAACTGGCGGAATAGGCGATATGGATACAGCAACATTCTTAATCCACTACCTCGGGAACTGATTCCTGGAAAACGGACTACAACACTCCCAAACTCGACTTCACCAAATCCTTTACAACCAAGTTTCTCACCAGGGTGGAATGGCGCAATGGGGGAATTGATCTAGTCTTCGATGTGTCCTTTTAGACGGATGGTTCCAAGATGGAGTGTGGAGTGGGAGCGGGCATATACTCTGAGAAACTAGGGGTGGCTGAGGCTTTTTGTCTGCCAAACTCAGCCAGCGTCTTCCAGGCCGAGCTTTTTGCGATAAGAGAAGCTTGTTGCAACTTAAGGAGAGCTAACACCAATCACCTTAATGCAGCTATTCTGACAGATAGCTAATTCAATTCAATTCAATTTTATTGAGACTTTTTTTATTATAAAAACATTTCGTTCATTCCTTAAGAATTATATTAACAAGAGAACTTAGAACTATTATTGTGTTGTTCTAATGGAGTGGAATAAGTACAAGCTACTTGCTCTTTAAGAAAAATATATTTAATACATCTAGCTGTTTCATTTTGTCAGCAAATTAATATAATGCTTGCTCCCGGCATTAGACAGTTTCGTAGAGACGTGTTGTCTCAGTCATCTATTTGACAGATAGCTAAGCTGCCGTTAAATCTTCAGCAGCGATCAGTACCAACTCCAAACTGATAAGGCAGTGTAAAGATGAACTGGCCCGGCTAAATCACCAACAACTTAGCATTACTATAATCTGGGTTCCCGGCCATAGGAACATTTATGGTAATGAAAAGGCGGTTGAATTGGCTAGGCGGGATTCTTCGTTTGACGTTTCAAGAGCGGAACCAGTCAAAGTTCCACTGAACACAGTTAAGGGAAAAATTCATTCTTACTACTTAACCTTAGCCGGTCGTAGATGGAGAAAACTACCCACCTGCAACACATCAAGTAAAATATGGCCCCTTTACAACATTGGTAGAACTCAACAGATGCTATCAAAACCCCGGAACGACATAGCCAGAATAACGGCTATTATAACTGGTGCATCGGAGTTCACGCCGAGAGAATTGGACTACCCTTCAACACCCACTGCCGCAGCTGCGATGACCCAAATGAAAAAGAAACACTGACACACTTTCTGTACACTTACCCGGCCCTGGACAGGTCCAGATTAACAACGCTTGGCAAGCCCTTCCTCAGCAATCTAGAGGAACGTTCAACAATAAAAATCAACAATCTCCTAATGTTCATCAACCGCACCGGATGGTTATAACCTAACAGTGTGTTACCCACTCAACCAACAGAAACACGAGGTTATGGTATCAAAACGGCTCACTAGAGCTACTTGAATCCTACTTGTATGTAGAATCACCATCTAGACCAACCAACCAGAAGAGATTCAGACGAAAATTGTAAAGTGTACAACGTGCCAAAAGTGATATGGCTTTTATGATAGAAAATATGTTAACTTTATTTGGTTTTTTTTTTTGACAAATTTCAATTTTCAAGGTGATAAAAAGTTGGGTATGGGTGACTCCTATCTGATAGAGAATTTTATTATCAAAATTTTAAACACATTTGGGTGCTTTTCATTTAAAAGAAATAAAAAACTGGATTTTCTAGTAGTATTGATAATGAAGATACTAAATCAGTTAATATTTTAGACAGTTGCAACTTCCCGCCAGTATTGAGAGTATCATTTGACCCATTCACACTGGCTATTTCAGTAGTTCTATATGCACTTGCTACTTTTTTAGCCCAAGGTACTGCATAAAAGGGATAGTTCAATAAATTTAAAGCTCGTTTCTTTTTGTTTATATTTTTAACGTGTTGACTAGCTCATAAAATTCATTACTCATAATTCGAAGTAATGTATTTGAGAAACGAAATCTTAAAATATCTTACAATAAGCTTTCTATACAGTCCCACCCCAAAGGAAATTTCGGGCTTAGAATCCATAATCGGGAATAAGTATCACAAAATTTGCACATTAACTCTACATTAAAACTTAAAAAAGAATTGCGCACTAAAGTCCTCTTTGATAACAATAAAACTATACTCAGTCTCCACCCCACCTCACGACTAAAATCCTGCAGGAGGTATTAAATACCTCTTGCAATACTTTATACAAATCCTGCATTTCAAAATGTACCTAATAAGGTACCTAATGTAAGGCATAATTGACTTCCTCATAAAAAATGGTACAAAGACTGCTTCTGAAAACTTTTTTTGCTATCGTGACTATAGGTCGACTGATTTTTTATCATTGTTTAATGGTTTATCTCAAATAAACTGGTCAGAATGTTAGTTTTTTTAATCCGTCGATGAAAAGCTAAATTATTTAATAAACAATATAAATAACTTGTTCGATATGCATGTTCCTTTGTGCACACGTTACGTTACCAATAAAAACTGTCCGTGGTTTACTCAGTCTGTCAAATTGGCACTTGAAAAATGGAATAGAGATTACAACAAGTGCAAACGGTACCCAAATTTACTTAACTGCGAGGAATATAAAAAAAGCCAGGAATGAAGTCACCACTTCTATTATGATTTCTAAAAAGTTTTTCTTTATGTCAAAATTAAATCCGGCTTTGTCATTCAAACAGTTGTGGAACAACCTGAAGAGCTTCGGTGCATATAATTAAGAAACTGAATCGTGTGAAACTAACCCAAACTTCCTTAATGATTATTTCGTTGCTTATTCTACATCTACAGCTTCCTTTGTACCTGCGTTTGTTGATGAACGTTTCAGTATGTGTCTTCATGAGTTTCAATTTAGCACTGTGAGTGAATTGAAATGAACGCGGTCCATTAAAAAAAAAATAATCAAACGCCACTGGTGTTAATGGCATCTCCATTAAATTTATTATATATATTTTGCCATGTTTACTGAGTCTACCTGCGAATATTATAAACCACTGTTTTACCCTTTCCAGATATCCTAAGCTGTGGAAAGTAGCAACTGTTATTCCCGTCACAAAAAAAAACAATGCTTGAGAACTATCCGATTTCCGTGTAATTAGCTTATCGTCCTCGTTGTCCAAAATATGCGAGTACCTCATGGCTGAACAAGTTGTCCATCACAAAAGAATTTTAACCTAATACATAATTTGCAGTCAGGCTTCAGACCTGGATGTAGCTGTTCATCTGCTGTGGTAAAAATCTTGGATGACATTAGAGTGCCATATGATATCGGCCATTTGAGCTTACTCTGCCTGTTAGACTCTTCTAAAGCGTTTGACACCATGAATTCTTCTTTACTGTGTAGAATGCATAACTTTGGTTTTTCCAAGACGTCAGTTTGTTTTATGTTTAGCTATTTAAATGGCAGGTCTCAAAGAATCAGGGTAAAAAAGAATTTCTCGTCTTATAAAGTTACCACAAGTAGAGTTCCGCAAGGCTCAGTTCTTGGTTCAATTCTGTTTACTATGTTCATAAATGATATATTTAGTAAATGCAATCATGTAACCATGCATGGCTATGCTGATGACCTGCAGTTGTATATGTCCAGACCCATTTGTCTCTGAAGATTTATGTGCAAGAGTTAACGAAGACTTGGATTCGGTGGCTAATTGAGACAAAGCTAATATGCTGAAATTGAACTCTCTGAAATCATTTGTGTTACCGATTTCACAAACATTTTATTTGAATTTTGATGTCCCCCCCCCCATTTTCCTAAATGGCGTTAAGCTAAAATTAGTAAGAAAGGCTACTAATTTTGGCTACCAAACAAACTCGTCGTTGACCTGTGAAGATCATATAAACTCCTGCGTTAGTAAAACTTATTAGGCTCTCAGAAATCTTCGGACGACTACTGAGTTTGTACCTGTTGAAACTAGAAAGAAGCTTGTCCTAGAGCTGTTATTGCCAATATTTTCTTATGCGTAAGTCGTTTACATCAAACTTGACTCGAGATCTATAGATAAAATTCAAGTTGCATTTAATAACTCTACAAGCTACGTATATGGTCTTTGGAGGTATGAGGATATAACAGTTATTTGGCCGTAACTTGCTCAGCTATCTTGAAGCCAGAAATTGCATTTCCTTACTTAAGGGCATACACTCTTGTTGTTCAAGATATCTATTTGATAAGATAACGTTTTTTAGGTCAAAAAGAAGCATGAACCTTGTTATTCCGAGGCATAACTACCTAAACTCCAGCCAGTTCTTTTTCATTAGTGCCATAAGACTATGGAATTCATTTCCAAGCAACATTTAAACTATTTCCAACACTAAGCACTTTAAGCATTTAATCTTCATCTATTTCTCTGAACTCTTTTTCTCCAGTTTCTGATTTTTTTTATCCTTATTCAAAACTTTAATTAATTTTCAATTTCTTTCTTCAAATATTTTATTTTCAATATGAATTTTTTTTTGCATTGATATTTTAATAATTTTTATTAATATTTGATTCTGTTTTCTTTCGTATTTTGGTCCTCAATTTTATTCAGTTTTATACGATAACTTAGTAAAAGAATCTTAATACTTTTGAATTGATAATTACTTTAACATTAATAATTTATTTTAGTTTATTTAATTAATTGTTATATTAATTGTATATGCGGCATGTAAAAGATTTAAGTCTTAAATGTCAACAATTTTTTGCTGTCAAGACAAAGGTTAAAATAACGTGAAACAACATCTGAACTCGATATTTCTTTAACAAAACACATCTAAATTCAGAACTAACATTTACGTTTGGAACGATTTTATTTTATTTAATCGAGGTATTAACAAAATACTTGAGCAGTACAAACACCATGTTTTGCACGAAAAAAAAAAATAATACTTCCAGCTAATCAGCTGTTAGCCTCATGGTAATGCAAGATTCTAAAAAGCTCTTAAAACCAAATTCAAGGTAGTAATAACCGGGCTAATTGTAATTAGAGCAACGATTGCTAAAAAGCGCATGGGGTCATATAGTACCCCTCTGTTGCAAGGGCCTAAGTCACTTTTTCATAGTAATTTTTTCTAGTAGATATACACTATCTGCGTTCGATTCGCTAGCCTATTCTCAATAAATGTAGCTTATTTCCTAATTTGTATGTGAAAAAAACAACAAAGTCATGAGATAGTTGAGCCACAGACAACTTATCATATAGATGTACATCCTAGAACAAAAAAAGCGGGCGAAAAGTTTTTCAAATTTTGCCTCCAATGCTAAAGCTCTTTCCTTTGAAGCTAAAAATCCCCAGTAGTTCCAAGTTGAAACTTGGACCTACTACTTGGTATGAGAATTCATATACCCCCAGTGGTAGGGGCATGCCCCTCGCCTCTTATCTTGTACGTCCTATTAACACATCGATGTCATTGACAGGGGCGAACGGACCCAACGTGCATTACCATGGGCTTTACAATTCTCCAGTCCCATTGGGCCGTACCTGTAAAGATGTGAGAAATGGCATGTCCAAGGGATATGCTGCCACCAGCCGAACTACAGGGTCTTGCCTCCAATGTCACTAACACAAGCACACGAGAAACATTCATGTACACACATATTGCCTGCAGTTGAGAAGCAGTTTTGCAACTGTTGTTGTTATGTATATTATTTTATCAGAATCACAGCAGCGTGAATGGCTCTGTTGACTAGGGCTTCAGTTTTTATTCTTGTTTTTTGGAATCTTAAATAGTGAGTTCAAATCCTAGCAGAGATATAATTTTTTTTAGTGGCTTTTTTTGTTTTGGTTTTTTTTAAGTTTGCTCTATTCTTTTAGTGACTTCATTCTGTTTTTTTGCATTAATTGCTTTTAATATCAAGCTTGTCATTTTGCAAATCGCTTGCATTACGAATTTTGTCAATTGACCACCGAACAAAATACAACAAGCAAGGCAAAAGCAATTATAATTTATTTTTTTCTTTTTGTGTTCAATAACTCTTCATCGACATTTAACCATACGTGGCCTTCTCCGAGAAAAGAGACCTAGTGTTTCAAAAAACGGGTTTGGCCTTAAGAGTGGATTCTGGTACCTAAAAGGGTAGAATAAGATGAAATGAGTTAGATTTCTGATAAAAATTTATTTACCCAATAAAAACGTACAAAACGAACTTGGGAAAATCGATAAAAATGCGTTATGAAACTTTAAATGCGTTTTTCTCAAAACTACATTTTCACGCACAAGGTCCCTTTTCTCGGAGAAGGTCGAATATGTTTAAATCATTTTCGTCTTTTGAAATAATTTTTTTTTATATACAGGGTCTGCCATATAACGTTTTTTTTTCAACTTGTGCTTATTTCGTGAATGGTAACACTTAGCTCATGTCTGATTTGACAAATAATTAGTTTTATCCTTCCAATGAACGAATATGGTTGTGTATACGCTTGAACAACGCTAGGAAGTGGGCCTGCGATCGACTTACAGAAGATGCCGATTTTGCCAAAAAAATCATCTTTTCAGATGAAGCTCATTTTGATCTTGGCGGGTATGTAAACAAGTCGCATTTAGGGCACAGAAAATCCGCAGGCATACATTGAAAAGCCGCTGCACCCAAAACGAGTCACTGTTTGGTGCGGATTTTGGTCCAGAGGCATAATTGGGCCATTTTTCTTCGTAAATGAGCAAGGAGTGGCCGTTACAGTCAATGGCGATCGTTATCGGGTCATGTTTAATGAATTTTTGTTCACAAAAATTGAAGAGGAGGATATTGGCAACATTTGGTTTCAACAGGATGGCGCTACGTGCCACACAGCCGAAGCTACACTCGATATTTTGCGCCCTGTTTTTGAAGATCGCATTATCAGCCGCAGAGCTGATGACGTTTGGCCACCTCGGAGCTGCGATTTGACACCGTTGGACTATTATTTGTGGGGTGCCCTCAAAGATAAGTGTTACGCCGACAAGGCAGAGAAAATTGACGCTTTAAAGGACAATATTCGTGAAGCCATTGGTGAAATACAGCTGCACACAATTGATAATGTGCTTAAAAATTTGACCGATCGTGTAGGCTACTGCATGGCCAATCGATGCAGCCATTTGAATGGAATTATTTTCCATTATTAACCGGAAAGATTTTAATTTCAAATAGAAAAAGAAATTTGAGAAAATATTTAGTAGTTTTTTTTTATACTATTTAAAAAAAAAAAAAAGTTATTTGGCAAACCCTGTTTACAAATGGCTCACTCATGAATATATCATTATATATTTTTATTAGTTTTTTTTTATAATAAAGGGTGTTTTTTATAGAGTGATACAAGTTTAAGTCATAATAAAGCATAGTACTATATTTTTAATATCAATAAAACGGTCTTTATTGGATTAATGTTTAAATATAATTTCGGCCATGTGGTCGCTACAGCTGGCGCGTACAAGGCGCAATCTAGAACATCAATTTTCACAAACTTTTTGCAGCATTTGCAGCCGTATCTCGCCGATAACTCTTCGAATGTTGATTTCCAGGTATTCAATTGTTATGGTTTATCGACGTAGATAAGTGACTTTACATAACCTCAAAGAAAATAATCCAATGGGGTTAAATCACACGATCTTGGGGGCCATTTAATTGGGCCATTTCGTGAAATTATTTTTTCGTCAAAAGTTTCCTTGAGTAAATCAATTGTAGCGCCCGCTATGTGGCATGTGGCTCCGTCCTCTTGAAACCACTTATCAGCAAGATTAATGCCAGCTAATTGAGGTACGAAAAAACTTCGAATCATGTTACTATACGGTTCACCATTGACAGTAACATTCTGAACATCACCTTTTTTGAAGATATATGGGCCAATGACTCCGCCAGCCCATAAAGTGCACCAAACAGTAATTTTCTGTGAATGTAATGGTATTTCGACAAAAGCTTGTGGATTTTCCTCACTTCAACTACGACTGTTTATTTACGTACCCATTCAACCAAAAATGGGCTTAATCGGAAAATAAGATTTTCCATGGAAATTCAAAATCAATATCAATTTGTGCTTTAATTCCTGCACAAGTTGAATCTTGAAAGGTTTTAAGCCAAGATATTTTCGTAAAATCTTCCATAAAGTGGAAGGTCACAACCCTAGTTGCTGAGAACGGCGACGAATTGATTGATTAGGATCATCTTCAATGCTTTCCTGTACAGCAGCTACAGATTCTTCAGTGCGCACTGTTCGGCGTCTCATGGAATGCACATTATCAGTAGCAGTAAATGTGGTCCGAAAACGATCTATTGTTCTTCGAATTAGCAGCTCTGCATGACGATTATATACGCCATAAAATGGACGAAGTGTACGATAAGTTTGACGAACAGAACCATTATTTTGATTAAAAATTTCCACAATTTGCACGCGTTGCTCTGGTGTATAAAATCCATAATAAAATGTCAAAATAACCTTAACAAAAAGCCACTATCAGCTGTTAAATATGTGGTCAAATAAAGCAGTGATGCCAACTCAAATCACTCTATAAAAAACACCCTTTATTATAAAAAGAATTGGTTGGCCGATGAAGAGAACCAAAATCTGAAAATTCAGAAAAATTTTTAAAATGCAAGAGCCATTCTGAGCTTGAACATTCTTCTGCTCCGACATGCTCGATGGCTTCAGTGCACTTTTTACAGTTTTTCAGACTTTTTTTTCGAACTTTGTTGACTACATATCCTGCAAAGTATGTTGCTGCATTATTGTATAGTGGTACGTCTTGCATATTTGAAGAATTATGTATCTCAACCTCATCATCCTTATTTTCATAACCTTCTATTGGTATGTTTTGTAGAGATTCGATTTCATGAAGGTTTTGCTGGGATTTTTGGTGTGGTTGATCATCTTCATTGCTGCCAACAAACGCTTTCCAGTCAATTGCAACTTAATAGTTGGAATCCTCTTTACAGTTGGCATAATCAGAGAAATACATAATTAGCACAGATATAATTCTATGATTTGGGTTAACTCATACAAGGAAGGGTTTTGTTTTTTGAGTCGAATTTCACCGAATAAGTTCTCAATAGGATCTTGATTTATTTAATAGTTCATATATAAAACCAGTCATCGTATTTTAAAAAACAAATCTGGCGACATTGCAAGATTTGCATTTATTGTTTGAATAAGTGCATTTAAGCAATATATGGTTTTTGTCTTGGTAACGATAACATTGTAGGGTCATCAAAAAGACACACGAAAATGCCGAGACACATAAACTTAGTCACTTTTAGACCAATTTGGATACTAAAAAGTTTGACCACCTTCGACTTTGCTTTATCTTGCAAAATTTAATCTACTTATGAAATAAAAACACTAACTTGAGTAAAAATTTAAAGATTTTTTTAAAGATTTTTTTAAACTTTTTACGTTCAAAATTAAAATTTGGTCAAAATGGAAGAAAAAGAAAAATTGCTTAACTTTTGAAAAATCATAGATTCAACAAGGCTAATTCGATTTTCACGTTGGAGGTATTTTTGAAAAGACAATAAAAATTAGTTGTTAAAAACTATAAATTTTTTTTAAATGAAAGTCAAATATCAAAAATCTGAATATCTTGGTATTTGGATCTGATTTGGAAAAACAGTGTATGCCACTAAATTATATTTCCAAAAATTAAGTTTACGTATCTCGGCGTTTTTTTGTTGTCTTTTCAAAATTTAAAAATTTACCTACAGTGTTATCTGGAATGCTCCTATTATAATTTTTTTTTTTTTTAAGTTTTTTCTAAATGACCTTGTTATTTATTATGTTGATTTTATATGATTTAAATACAAATTCTAAATGTTTTATAGTTTTTAAATACACATAAAAATACACATTCAAGTTGTTTGATAGTTTAAAATCGTTTATTGAGCTTAAGGTCAAAGTTAGAACAATTAATTTTTCTAACGAATCTTCCAAAATAAACAAAAACAACAACGTATTTTCAATATGAAAAGGAAAAAATCACTAGCTGATTTTATTGCAATTTTGGCCATGCTAAAAGGCTTCATCAGAAATCTTTGTGATACCCGAGCAAGCGCGCACTAGCGCACTGCACCACAGAGGCGATGAGATTTTAAGTGTAAATTTCTCAACAAATGTGGAAATATGAAATGGGAGAAAAACTGAGAAATTTACACTTAAAAGAAAAAATATTTTTATAACTTTTATAAGATGTTTACATTGAAACATATAAAGTTTTTAAAAATGATAATGTGGTAGCTTTGTACACACAGATGAGCTCAATAATTATTTTCGAAAAGTAGACTCTCACGCTCACAATAGGCGCGTTCTTTTGTAAACGAGTTACAAAAGAACGCTGCAACTCGGATAAAATTTGCTTTTAGTTGCTTACCAACACTGGTAAGAACTGTCATAAGCATATGTTTAGTTTGATAAAAAAATACAAAAAATCAAAACAAAATGAGTGATTTCGAGGATTCTTTGGTAAATATTTTTATTTATTCTAAAATATGGAATATAATCTATGAATTATATTTTTCATTGACAGGTTGCATCTTTATACATGGGTGTGCAGCACAATGGAGCAATGGAAGTTAACGAAGTGGTGGAAGCGATATTCGCAAGTTCCAGCTCCTCTGAAGATACTGACAGTGAAGTGGAGCAACATGAAAAGTGCTCCAATTTCGAAGGCACACTAGATGCAATGAGCGACATGGACTTCAAAATGCACATGAGGCTGCAACGTCAGACGGTGCAGCATTTAATAAGTAATGATAAAATGCCATTAAACGAATGCATGTTATAACTTTTGGATTTCTTATTTTCAGTGAAGTATTCGCAATCTCTTTACGTTCCTGACCAATCTGGTGGTGGTAGAACACGTATTTCACCAAAAAAAGGAGTTTATATGTACATTTGGTATGTCAGCAACACGGAGACTTTTAGACAGCTGGCAAATTTGTTTGGAGTAGTTGCGTCTGCAGCGTGGTCCACTGTGCTGCGAGTTACCCGCTTCTTAATATCAATAAGCCACGAACATATTAAATGGCCAGAAGGAAGCTATTTTAATGAAAATGTAGATAAGTTTCATAAAAAAAAACGTATTCCGGGCGTAATTGGTGCTATCGATTGTACGCACGTCGCCATTAAAGCACCGAAAGATCAAAAGGAAATGTACTTTGATAGAAAGAAAAAATATAGTATTGTGCTTCAAGCTGTGGTGGATGCCAACAAAAAGTTTATCGACATAACTTGTGGGGAACCAGGATCGCTTCATGATTATAGAGTGTTAAGAAGATCAAAATTATTTCAAGATGCAGAAAGTCATTATGAGGAAATGTTTCCAAATGCATGCTTTATAATCGGTGATTCGGCTTATCCATCAATGAAATGGCTGGTTTCACCTTTCAAGGATTATGGAAACTTAAATGAGAGCCAGCGTAAATTTAATGAAATACATTCCTCAACACGAATGGTAGTGGAAAATAGTTTTGGATTGCTAAAAGGACGCTTTCGAAGACTACTCCACTTTACGGAACAGACAGATTTGAAAATAATAACAAAGATCGTGGTCAGCGTGTGTGTACTTCATAACATTTGTATATCGTTTGATGACTTGTGCGATAGCAACGAAGAAAACGACTCAAACACTTATGCAATTGAAGATGAATTTGAAGATTCAAACATGGATGCAACTCTTGATAGGAGGCAAAACCTTTTTAATTATTTAATAGAACAAAATATTATTTGATTTATTTATTTTATGCATATATTTATTGATATTTATATATATGCATATTATATACATATGTATAAATAAACTAAAGAACTTAATCAAATTAATTCATGCTTTTTAAATCTAAAAATTAAATGGTAAACAATGAAATACTAAAAATAGTTGACAAAAATACATAAGGTATAAAACATAAGCCGAGGAGAAAAAAAAGCGAGGAACAAAGCCATCGATGATAGTTTACTTCAGTTCAGTTCAGTAAAAGACGGACATTTAAAAAATTTTAAATAAAATTATTACGAAGAAAAATTTTATGGATGCTTATTCGCGGTTTGCAATTTTTTCAAGCAATGCTACTTTTTTCATTTCAAGCTCGTTGTCTTTCTGCCACTTCTCCTTCAACATATCTTTCAAGTCTTCGATGGCTTTGTTTCTTGCTTTTTGTTTCTCCTCGGCTTCCAACTTTCTGAGCTTCAATTTATTTTCATAATAAATGTCTCGAGCGGATCGTTTTCTCTGCATTAATGGTGATGAAGGAGATGAAGATAATCCTGATGTGCTCGCAATTTGAGCGGAG
The DNA here is from genome assembly GCA_963920525.1 of Dichetophora obliterata. Lineage (NCBI taxonomy): Eukaryota > Metazoa > Arthropoda > Insecta > Diptera > Sciomyzidae > Dichetophora > Dichetophora obliterata. The sequence continues at coordinate 194,935,729 of OY986435.1, forward strand.
TCCATACTTGATGATGATGGTGACGGTGATGGTAGCGGTGTTGATACCAGCGAAGGTGATGCCTGTGGCGAGGTCGCTTTCGGAGAAGATGATGGTGACATTGAGTCCACACGAACCGTCAGAGTTTCAAATGACCTGTAGCCAACGTGAAGAGTGTGGTCGTTTGAGATGATTGGACTTGTGCCAAAAATCTCGTCCATTAGCTCCATATACGGAGCAAAGCACGGGCTGGCACCAGTGCTGCGGTTATTGTCTCGTGCTGCTTTATATGCTTGGAGAAGGCTTCGCATCTTGGACTCCAAGCATATCGGTGTCCTCTCTGAATCCTGAAAATGCAGTTAATTAGTTTAATTCCTTAAAAAAACATATATTTTGTACCGAAATCGCTAACGACACCATGTCTTCCAGCACGTTCGCGTAGGCCAATCTCTTTTTTTTGGGGTGTTGGAACTCTACTTTCCGGGCGAGATAGCACCTCAAAAAACCAATTGTCTCCTCACGGGACCACCTTTTTCGCTGTTTTTCTTGCATTCTGAAATAAAAATCATATTTTATTTTATAAATATATCAAAAACTTATGTAAATCAATTTCACTCACACTTCCTCCATATTATTTCGTTTTGTTTATGTGTTCATAAAAAAAAACTATTTTGACGTTTGCATGAAATTTCCCTAGGATTTTTTCATGACTCAGTCACAATAGAGCAGTTTTTTAACTTTCCAGCACTGCAAATCTGGTCGGATAGCAGTTTACCGAGTTGTCTGAACTCGCATAAATATCCGACTTGGTGTTGTTGTTTTGCATGTAATCAGTTATCCTACCTAGTGTTCTTTTGTAAGTCGGTAGGAAAAGAATAGGCCTAATATTAATTACGCTTTTTGTTGCGCTCTTTATCATTCTCTTTGTGCATGCCCCTCGTTCCTTTGATTCCAGAATTTATCCAGCGTATGCTGTCGCCCGTGACGCTTCTTGCGGGCAGGCAGAACGCCCGTGCGGGCGAATTTGGGCACCCCCTACAGTATATGATTGAAATTTGAATATATTGACAAGCTGTCTGCTTGAGTGAGGTGGTGTGGCCTGTTGATAGATTTTTCTTAATTTTAACTTTTAGGAACTTGCCAAATAATAACTTAATCTGTAAAGCAAATTGATTGTTTGCTTGTCGTTGTGTCGTTGGCATTGAAGCAATATATTTATGTTATTGGCTGATAATGACATATTCATATTTTTTTTTCTCAATCAGCAGTATGACATCGACAGCGTTGTTTTTGTTTTTCATGTAGTCGTTTCTAAAAGCTAATTCACGCATTTAGATGTGTGTACGAATATGTGAGTATGCTTTTGCTGGTGTGTTTTTGACATTTTCATAATGTTCTCCCATCAAATTGGTTTCATGGAGTGGCATTGTCAAGGAACCTTTTAATTAGAACGATATTTAGTGGTTTTTCATGGAAATATTAATTTATTTATTTTTTTGCGTAGGAAGTAAAGAAAAGTTCTATTAATTATAACACGAAGAAAGAAAAGAGAAATGAAAATTAAATAGAAACAATTTTGGTCGTGGTTGTTGCGCTAAGCAACCAAACCACAAAAATGCTCGAAAACTCCACGACAACAAAATATTTGATTTGAGTCCTGCTCACTGAAATCATAAACGTGAGTCATGATAGGCTACCAACACACAACCACGCTTGTTAAAGAAGACAAGAAGAAATAAGTGTACATAGCGTTTTAAGATCACATACAAATTTTATCTTCCAAGCAAAAACGAGATATAAGACTTATTTTCAAAAATGTATTTTGTTTGTAATCTTTGCTTATAATTAAGTGTACTTTTTATATCAAACAGCAGAACAAAAATCGTTAAAACTACAAGCCGAAGTAAATAAAAACCAAGCTGTGGCATGTTTTCCGAACTGCTAAAAGCAACCACATTTACAATTTGTTTCCTTTAATCGTTTTTATATTTTTATTGGGTTCTGGCTTTTGTTTGTTTATATTTTACTTCTTTGCGTTTGTTACATTTTTTCACTTTGTAGTTTATTGCTTCACCTTCATGTTTCCCTACTTTTGGTTACGGATTTCAATTTATAGCCTGAAGCGTTGTTCAAAAGCTTGTTGCGTTCATTTACTTTTTTTTGTGTGTTATTTTTTTCTATCTTAAAGTGCCGCCATAGACTATACGAGAATGACATGCCATGATGGAATGTGCGCTCTATAAACACAGTACGTTAAAAATAATATGAGGAAAGGTAATAAAAGACAAAAAAAAAAAACGAAATAACTAAATAAGAAAAATTTAACAAAACGAAATCAATGTAAAACCACCGATTTTTGGTTGACGGTGTTTCTTTCACAGTTATTTTACGATTTGCTTAAATCTTGCTACAATTGCCATTTCAATGCCAAACACTCAAACAGGCGTTACGTTCTCTCATATCTGGGTTTTAATCATTTCGTATGCATGACGCAGTTGTTTGGGCTTTTGGCATTTTTTTTATTATTTTTTATGAGACAGTGCCTCTGGTCACAAGTATTTCATCTTGTGCTTTATGATATTCCTCGATGCGCTTTATAATATGTTCTTTTACATACATGAATTTTTCTTTGAATATTATTTATATTATTTTCTTATATTTTTATTGGTTATTATTTTACATTTTAGTGTAAAGTTTCCAAGTAGGGAAAGTAATCATTACTGAACTATTTGCATAATGATTACATGGTAATGAGAGGAAGTTCAGTGCTAGATTATATCACACAGAAATAAGGCATTATATGTATTTGTATTTGCATTTGTATTTGTATTTTAACATGGGCTTGTCATTTGCGGTAATGAGTGGTGCTTACATCCAGTATTACTTATTATTCAGAGGTGAACTAATTACTTGCAGTATTACCAATAAGTGAAAGTGTTACTAGTTACCAACCACATTACCCATAAGTCAGAAATCAACTATTTTCCTTTGGTATTACATATAATTCAGAGTGTAACTCATTGACTCCAGTATTTCAAATAAGTCAAAAAATAACTACTTACCTTTATTATTAACAAGAAGTGTTCTCGCTGTTTTAGTTAAACGTTGTATTTGTAGGCGTATTTTACGCGTATTTTTTCCGCCAAATAAATTTTTTTTTTTTAAATTCTATAAAAAAAAACTACTGGATATTTTCTCAAATTTCTTTTTTTATTTGAAAGTACAATCCTTTCGGTTAATAATGAAAAATAATTTCATTCAAATGGCTGCCTCGGCTGGCCATGCAGTAGCCTACACGATCGGTCCAATTTTTAAGCACATTATCGATTGTGTGCAGCTGTATTTCACCAATGGCTTCAAGAATATTGTCCTTTAAAGCGTCAATTGTCTCTGGCTTGTCGGCGTAAAACTTATCTTTGAGGGAACCCCACAAATAATAGTCCAACGGTGTCAAATCGCAGCTCCGAGGTGGCCAAACGACATCAGGTCTGCGGCTGATAATGCGATCTTCAAAAACAGGGTGCAAAACAGAGACCTGCAGCGATGAACTGCAACTGCTTTTTTACTCAGTACATACTTGGTTTTTGTATGACTTCAATATCATTAATACCATGCAACATATTCTACGCCATCGAGCTCACTTACAACATCAAGCATGTTGCATTAGCCAATTGTACCAAAGTCAAACACTGTGTGATGTGTGCTTCGACTTCAGTGGAAAGTAAAGATGTTTGCATAAAATAATTATGTGTATAAACCACAGCGCACGAACGGCAATCGTTATAATTATGCATTATTTTGAGCTACTGCCTCGAGTACCATTGCAGGTTGATTTCAACTTCGGCTAAGCAGTGATACAAAAGTAAGCTTACGAACGATGAAATCAGCGCTACACTGCATTTTTACTCAAGTGTTTGTAGATTACTTCAGTATGAATAGAGTAAATAGTTTTAGGAAGTTTAAGGGGTAACTTATTTCGAAGATGATGTCAAACTTTAAAATTTAAGATGGCGGATAGAGTTGCCACCTAGATTTTTTTCATTTTTGCGAATTCTTGTAATTTTGAAATTCTGACAACGGATTTGATTTCGAATATAATGTCACAGTTTTAAAATTTAAGATGGAGGTTAGGGCTGCTACCTAAATTTTTACCACAGTATTGCCACCTAATAATATGTATTTTTAAGAGTTTTAAACAGCATTTATCAGTGTTAAGGGGTCGCTGATTTCGAATCTTAAGTCAGAATTTTAAAATTCAAGATGGTGGATAGGGTTGCCACCTTAATTTTTTGTAGTTTTATGAATTCGGGGCTGGCAAGAAAAAAAAGGTACACCAAAAATGGGTCGCTGAATCCGAATCCATTGCCAGAATTTCAAAATTATAAAATTTTGAAATAATAGGGTTGCCACCTAATAATATGACTTTTCAAGAGTTTTAAACGTCATTTATCAGTGTTAAGGGGTCGCTGATTTTGAATCTAAAGTCAGAATTTTAAAATTCAAGATGGTGGATAGGGTTGCCACCTTAATTTTTTGTAGTTTTATGAATTCGGGGCTGGCAAGAAAAAAAAGGTATACCAAAAATGGGTCGCTGAATCCAAATCCGTTGTCAGAATTTCAAAATTATAAAATTTTGAAATAAAAGGGTTGCCACCTAATAATATGTCTTTTCAAGAGTTTTAAACGTCATTTATCAGTTTTAAACTCTTGAAAAGACATATTATTAGGTGGCGACCCTATTATTTCAAAATTTTGAACAATTGAACAAAAGTTGTAGCTTTATTAAAGATCTGCACGCATACAAAATCTTATCAAAATCAGTGATTAAAGGTGTTTTTTAGTAAAATGGCGTCTGATATAATTTCTTAAAAAACTAAATTTAATAAAGATCTTTAAAAATTTACTAAACAAATTTTATTGCTCACTCAATTAAACTTTAGAATTTATTTTAAAAAAGAAATCAGCTCAATTGAACCATTAGCTTATGAGCTACAAGCTCTCAAAAGTCACGCAAAGTAACTGCAATGTTACTGCAAATACTTTGTGTTCGGATAACAAAATAAGCGCTGGTTTTTTTATGCAGGAGTTACGCTTTATGTCTTTGTTTTGTTGCTTGTAAATGACCATACTTACCATTGCATACCAGAAGTTGAAAAGACCCTGCGCTGGTTATCAAACCAACAACTCGAACATGCATTATTGTGGTCTTACGACACGCTCATACACAGTTGGCTTCAATGTTGCAAGTATGTTCGACACAACAATCGCAGCGCTTGCGTAGTGCGGTCAGACTGTCACTGTATTTGTTGAGGGTAGATTGCAAGTAGCAAAAATGCCATCGCTTGCAGATCACTGGTGCAAAACATCGAGTGTGGCTTCGGCTGTGTGGCACGTAGCGCCGTCCTGTTGAAACCAAATACTGCCAATATCCTCCTCTTCAATTTTTGTGAACAACATGGCCCGATAACGATCGCCATTGACTGTAACGGCCACTCCTTGCTCATTTTCGAAGAAAAATGGCCCAATTATGCCTCTGGACCAAAATCCGCACCAAACAGTGACTCGTTTTGGGTGCAGCGGCTTTTCAATGTATGCGTGCGGGTTTTCTGTGCCCCAAATGCGACAACTTTGCTTGTTTACATACCCGCCAAGATCAAAATGAGCTTCATCTGAAAAGATGATTTTTTTTGGCAAAATCGGCATCTTCTGTAAATCGATCGCAGGCCCACTTCCCAGCATTGTTCAAGCGTATACACAACCATATTCGTTTAGCGGAAGGATAAAACTAATTATCTGTCAAATCAGACATGAGCTAAGTATTACCATTCACGAAATAAGCACTAGTTGAAAAAAAAAACGTTAGATGGCGGACCCTTTACTTAAAAGAATATGAAAAGACTTGAATTTTTTCATAAAAAAATTGTGAAATTTTTTTTATTTTAATTGACAGCTAACAACGAAAAAATGTTTTTTATTTAAATATATTTAATCTAAAATACAAAAGTCTCTGGCGGCCGTAGCCTAGTGGGTAGAGTGCGTGGCTCCTAAGCTAAAGAACCGCGGTTCAATTCCAGCTCAGACAGAAATTTTTTTTCAATTAAATTAATTTTTCTGTTCGGTTTCCACCTCTCTATAGTCAATGGCAAACCTCAGAGAGTAAAAATTGCCATGTAAAGCTTCTTGAGAACATAAGCCGTTCGGAGTCGGCATAAAACACGTAGGTCTAGCTCTCGGTCATTTGTGATCAAACAATTAATAACACGCACAACACAATTGATCAGTAGAAGCTAGAAAGGCTGAAATGTCCAGTTTATTTTTTTTATATAAAATCTCGTGTCACGGTGTTTGTTACAAAACTCCTCCAAAACGGCTCAACCAATTTTCATGAAATTTTGTATGTATATTTGGTAGGTATGAGAATAGGTCGTAAGGTATATTTCACCTTCCTCACCAGTGGGCGTGACACCTCCCATGCAACCCAAATTTGCGATATCGAATATCTTTGCAGTTATAAGCCGCTTAGCCTCGGAATTTGGAACATTTTATAGCAGTTGTACAAGGGAGCGTGGCACCTCCCAAATTTGCGATATCGAATAGCTTTGGAGTTATAGGCCGCAGAGCCTCGGAATTTGGTATTCGACTACAATTTACACGTTCCTTTTCACTGATAACATTTTATGGGTGTTAAAAAATGGGGAGTGGCACCTCCCATACGACCCAAATTTATGTTATCGAATAGTTTTAGAGTTATATCCCGCACAGCCTCGGAATTCCAAATTCGAAAACAATTAATTTACACATGCAGTTTTACTGATAATATTTTATTCGCGTTTGGCAATGGATCAGCGGCAGCAACGCGCCGGGTTTAAGCTAGTAATTTCATATAAAAAAGTCTGACTTGTAAATGATTTCGAAACGAATAAGAGATTTGGCATTCATACAAAATTATATGAAAACAATTTTGAAAATTCGTTCTTACTTGTATTAACGTATTTTTTTGCAGAACAAACAAAAAGAAAAAACAAAACAACAAAAAAAAACAACATTTATATTCAAATAAAATATTTTCAAAATTATACGAAAAGACTTTGAATTTTCAAAATTATACGAAGAGACTTAGAATTTTTTCACATAAATTTCTTCAAAGAAAATTGTATGAAAAGGCTTGGAATTTTTTTATATTAATTGACGCATTTTTAGAAGCTAATAATGAGAAAATAGTTTTTATGAAAATTAAATTTTTTCCATATAAAAAACTCTGCTTTGTTTGTACGAAAAAAACACAAGATCTCGGATACGCCATCTCGGACTCGTTTACGATTCGCGATTCGTTAATAAATCCGAGAATAAGATTCGGTAACGAGTCTGAGAATACGATTCAAGAACGAATCGTTAATTTAAAATACGTCGATTAAAATAAAAAAAAAAAATCGTCATTTTTATTTTAAAAATTCTAAGTCTTTTCATATAATTTTCTATGGGTCCGAGATCTCGTGTGCGTTTCTACCTCGTTTACGAGCTAGACTTTTTTATATGAAAATATTTGTTTTAATAAGAACTACTTTTTTATTGTTAGATGCTTAAAATACGTCAATTAAAACACAAAAATTTGTCATAATTTTTATATAAGAAAAGTGGTTTTTTTTTTTAATTTTGTATGAAAAATCTAGAAAAATTTTTCATATATCATTTCATTTTGTGTTTATTTTAGTGCAAATCATTTTCACTGAAAAATTTTTCAAGTTTTTCATAGGAAAAGTCACTTAGAAAAATTTATGGATCCGAGATCTCGTGTTCGTTTCGAGGTCATTTACGAGTCCGAGATTGCAAGTCCGAGATCTCGGTCTCGTAAACAAGCTCGCTAACGAATCGTTCTTCGCTTGGTTTTTATTGGGTAGCCAAATTAGCAAGCTTGCGAGCACAGCATGCATAAATACATGTATGTATACCATAAGCTTGAAACGTCATACATACCGCAAGCTGTTTAAATTGTTTGCTTCTAACCATCACTGCTATATACACATAAAGTTCGCTGTGAACAAAAATTTATAAAAAATCGCTCCATTCTTTTGAAAATTTTGTATATTGTAAAAATGTCTTTTTCCTGGGTTAAAAGCACGAAAAAACCGTTTGAAAAATTCATTAAATTTTAAAAAATATACATATTTATTATAAATCGTAAAACAAAATTACTGTAGAATTAAAGAACAACAAATTATGTATCTATCTTACGGGCTCAAAACGAACTAAATTAGAATATCACTACTGTATATATTGGAATTTAAAAAACACAGGCATTGACAAAATGTCGACATTTTCCACAATTTTTGGCTAACGGTATTCCGTAAAAACAAATTTCTGAGAAAAATCCCGATACTCGTCAACCATATTTTACTTAATGAAAATTAAAAAAAAATCAGACGATTTAACAATGTCAAATTTAATTATCTGAAAATATATTGAAATATTGTTTCAACACACTAGAGCAAGACCAGTGTTTTTTTTCTAATAAAATTAGTTAATTTTTTAATTGCTATTTATTAGGTTTTTATTTGTTCATATTTCTTATTTTATTGGAGCTAATGCTTAAGGTTTATGCAAAACAAATAATTTTATTATTCAATAAAAGCCTTCGCTGATCTTCTGCAAATGTGTTGACCACATTTTCTTCTAACCGGGGACCCAAAAGAATTGTTATTTTTAAATTTTTAAATTAAATTATCACATGAAAAAAGTTCTTGTAATATACATTTCAATAAAGTCACGTGATGCCTCAAAGCTGGAGAATTAATTTTTAACTTGATTTTATGTGCCATGAGTTTTATAATTAATATAAATCAATTTATATCAACAATTTTTAAATTCAAATTTTTTCGATTGGATACTAAAATTAGTCGTTGATCGTTATTATTTCATCAAGAATAAAAATCAATCGTTCATCGATATTTTTTCGATCAAAAATAAAAATCAAATCGTCAATTGATATTTTTTTTTTTATAAAAAATATAAATAAAATCAATTTTATGTAGCTACTTTAAACAATAAGAAGAGAAATTTTTTTTTAAATTCAAACTTCCTGAGCCTTTAAATTGTGGCAAATGCTTGAAAACAAATACTCACCAAAGTTTGCCCAAAATATTGTCATCTTGAGGTTTCATATGTTATGTGAACATTTGTATTGACTATTATATCAGATTTAACTTTTATAACTTTAGGATTTATAACTTTTTATGATTTTATTTTACAAAAACAACATAATTCAAACAGTGTTTAAACTTCCTGAGTCTTTGAATTGTGACATATGTTTGAAAACAAATAATCACCAAATTTTGGCCCAAAATGTTGTTATTTTGAGGTTCCACATATCAAGTGAATATTTTTATTGACAATTTTTTCACTTCAGCAGAAAAAAAGAATAAATGTAAAATTTATTGAGATGAACTTACGAAAAACTTATTGAAACTCTTTCAATACAAACGCGTCAAAAGAAAACGATCATGCAATGCGTGGCATCGGGGAAGATTTTTTAAAAAATGTATTATTATTAAAGTTTTTTTCTAAATGACCTTGTTACTTATTATGTTGATTTTATATGATTTAAATACAAATTCTAAATGTAAAATGGTAGAGCACGACCAAACAGAAACGAGCTGAAAATATATCAGCAAAAATCTAAAAACAACTTCAGTAACCATGCTTTGCTAGTTGAAGACTTCCAGCAGACTGTTGGACTCCATAATAATAACATAAGCATAAAGACTAAAGTAAAGCAAAAATACAACAACAAATGTGATAATATAAAATGGAAGAAAAACTGAGAAACACTACAAATCTCATCGCCTCTGTGGTGCAGTGCGCTAGTGCGCGCTTGCATGGGTGTAACAAAGATTTCTGATGAATCCTTTAGCACGGCCGAAATTGCAATAAAATCAGCTAGCGATTTTTTCTTTTTTATATTGAAAAAATTTTGTTGTTGTTGTCTTTGGAAAGATTCGTTTGAACAATTAATTGTTCTAACTTTGACCTAAAGCTCAATAAACGATTTTAAGCTATCAAATGACTAGAATTTGTGTTTAAAATAAAGTATGACTTAAACTATCAAACATTTCTAATTTGTACTTAAATCATATAAAATCAACATAGATTTATATTATAATTATAATTTATTATTATTTATTAAATATAATTGTTATTCAAATTTTGAAAAAAATACCTCTATACTGTGCTGTAGCACAAATATATAACGTTTTAAAACTTTTCATAAAAATTGGCCCATTGTTATTATCAATTTCATGCACTTTTATTTTGTAGCTTTAAAATTCTGTATACATAAATTCAACATTTTGCTTAAAAAAACTCCCTTCATGAACAATGAGACTTTAAAGCAGCAGCAACAAATAACTCGCTTGGAGAAAATGCTTTAAACTTTAATTCTCGGACATTCTGCTCTTCGAGAACAAAGAGATTTCTCTGTTTCCATGCATGAAAGTTTATGTACCCTGCTGGTTCGTAGGGTGCAACTCACGGTGGACGTCATCTTCACGGAATAATCAAGAAAAGTTCATTTTTGAATGAAGAATTTAAGACAATCGTTCTCCAAGTTATTCAGAGGAATTGTTATTTTGCTCACTCTGAAAACATTATATTGGCAATGCTTGAAGATGAGCAGGCACACATACGAGAAATGGCATTATGAAGAATTCTTAAATCAAGACAAACTGTTCCTGTTCAGAAAGAGGAAATACGCTAATTTGAGCGATACGAGTTTAATTTTTGAAGCAAAGGAGTACTTTGAGTTGATTAGCTAGAAAAATCTATTGGAACCACCTGCTACCCAAAAGCTTACTGAGGAAGACATCGCACAATTGCTTTAAACATTTTCAAAATTTAAGTATCCCTATCCCTTGCCATTCTCAGTCAGTTGAGAGACATGTGAAACTGGCCAGCTAGCACAAAAAGGTCGCAAAATTGTTGCAAAAGAGTCGCCAATAAAGATATAAATCGTAATTGTAACGCAATTACAACTGAAAAAGCAGATATTTTACTCTTATTTTGTAACAACTTAGGTTGCAATTAGGCGAAAAATGTGTTATAGTAATGTTATAAATTTGTTGTTGGTACAAACTTAAGTTGCACGCCATAAGATGAAACATAATTGAAACATCCAAAAAAGTCTTTATTGTGTTATTCTTACGTTACAATTCAGGTAAATACCGTGAAAGGTAACAAATATTTTGTTTTATTGAACTTATTTCTTAATATAATGACAGATTTTTAAACAAGGAAAGAATACTGATGACATTAATATACCTGATTAAAAAAAAATAAGATCTTTAAAAGTTTTAAAATGTTTCGCATACACAATTTCTTAATATAATTTTGGTTAAACCAGTGATAATTTTTTGGAGTATATTTTAAAAGTCAAACACAAATTGGAATTTAATAAAACGATGTGAAATAAAATTGAAAATATGAAGAGTTAGTAATACACTAAAGTCTTACAACAAAGGCCATTTTGTCGATGAATATATGTGTTTCACCTCTAAAAAACTCAAGCGCTACCCAAAAAATTACAATTTTTAATATAATTTGGATATAAGAAATATTTCGAGTTTTTAATTTTCGCGTAATAATGTTTAATTTATGGCTTTATATATTTTTCCTAGTGTCATATTGCACTAAAAATTCTAAAAGAAAATATTAAATACTACAGAAAATCGTATTTTCATTTATTCCAATCAAAATTCATGGTGCAGAAAGAAAATCAAATATGGCGAGTATGAAGTTTTAAGACACTTTTTTCCAAAGTTCTTGCAACTGAATAATAACCTCAATTCATAGTTCTTACAACTAACTAAATATCAAAAGTTATAGACATTTTTTTAAAAGTTGTTGCAACTGAATAATAACCTTAATGCAGCACTTACTTAACACACTTTTATTCAGAACTTCTTGCAACCGAATTATAACTCCAATACAACGTTCTTGTAACTAATTACATTATATTAGTTGCAATGGTTTTTTCTAAAATTCTTGCAACAGAATAATAAACTTAATACATCGTTTTTATATCAAGCAAAATTTTATAAGTTACAATTATGTTTTTTAAACTTGCATCAACTGAATAAAAACCTTGATATAGCACAAGTTTGCAAAGATTATATTCAATGTTCTTGCAACTTAATAAAAACCTCAATTCAACGTTGTTTTTCCTAACTACATTTTTTGAGTTATAATAATGTTTCCTAAGTTGTAGCAACTGAATAATATCCTCAATACAGCATTAGGTTGCAATGACTATTTCCAATGTTCTTGTATTTGAATAAAAACCTCGTTTCAACCTTTTTGCAACAAAACAAATTCTCACAATTTCACAACGATTCATAGCCATTTAACGAAAAATTTGTTCAATTTGGTAGTCTCGTTGAACGATGAAATAAAACAGAAATGAATTACATGGTAGTAGAAGCCTACACAAATAAATTGACAAGCAAAGCAGAATTTTTTGTGAACAATAAAATTTATGTTTTGCTGATGGCATTTTAGTGCGTCACAGCAAAATTGGAAACATTTAGTTGTAGTGACTTCCCAATATCTTAATAAAAATATCTTCAATCAGAAGCTTTGAACATTTAGTTGTTGTGACATTGATATAACTTAATATAAACATAAAGCAACTTAGTCGCATCTAAGTTGCTAACTTGTTACTGTATTTGTTGCAGTTACAATACACAAACATTTTTTATTGGTGCTACAAAAAAAAATGTTGTAATAATGTTAATTTAAAGTAAAAATTTCTTATTTTTTTCAGAACTTTATGAAACATTTTTACAACAAATGCATTTATTCGTAACATAATTATTACCGTAGTTTAACTTATTTGCAATAAAACAAATGATAAGTTACAAATTACTTATTTTAAACTTTAATAAAACTCATTTGCGACAAAATTTGTTAAAAAAAATGGAATACCACCGAATTATAACATATTCTTGTTACAAATCGAAGTCTGTGCTAGCTGGGTGGTAGCGGAGGCGCCATTGGCGACCTGTGGTGCAGAAGCCAGAGATAGATTTATTCGTAGCCGCATTAAGTCTAGAAAAAAAACTCCCCAAGTTTGTTACAAAATGCCATTACTTTGGCTTTCCAATAGGGGAACCTGAAAAATCTGCAGATCATGAATGAAGTAAGCAGAACTTTTTGTATTTAATTTTTTAAGCAAACAATACAGTTTATTGCCAAAAACATTGGTTTTAATAAATTTTTCCACTTGATATGCCTTTTTTATAATTATTGTGGAACCTGAACATGTTTTGGAAATGGGCTGGAACTTTTTTACACTGTATTTTTCATTTAGTAGAACCATTTGGTAGTTCAGGAAACAAACAAAAAATTTTTGCTGTTTTCGCTCCTCCATCAGGGTGATGATATAAATTCATCCCTTTTGATATAAATTTCTGCTTGAAAAAATATTGATCAACGATTGATTTTTATTTTTGATCGAGAAAAAACGATCAATTCTCGATATTCATTTTTTATCGAAAAAAAAAACGAAGTACACGCTTAATTACTGGAAAAAAATTTACCGGCTTCTTTGAATACATCGACTAGTTCCAAAGTGGCCAATTCGTCTTTGTTTGAATCTGCTTTAAACCAAAAGTCAGATTCTCCCTTGAAATCTTCAAAAGCATTAAAGCTAACAAAAGATTTAGTTACGGATTTATACCGGTCCAGACACGGCTTGAAATCTTGGTCAAAATTTTAAACTTTTTTGGATTACGTATATGACAACACCAAAAAAGATTACTTTTTGATCCAAGGAAAAGTTTAAAATTTTTCAATTCAAAAAAGATTTGTTTTTAATCCACAAGAAGTTTTAAAAAAGCAATATAAATATCAACTTAAAATAAAAAACTTTTCTGACCAGCTCATCATTTGAACACACGTCCTCTGTTGTGCTGGTCCAACGTCTTTTCCACTCGTCCATCTCAGTTGTTAAGAAAGTTACGCTTGTTTCGCATGATAACGAATGCAAGTAAGCTTTCAGTATGTAAGCAAGCGAACAGAAACATGTGTTCGAGACCCAGCTAAATTAAAGTAAAATAAAAAAAATATTTTGACCAGTTCGTGATGTAAACACACGTCTTCTATTGTGCTACTACAGTAATGGAATTCCCAAACTCAGTAACGATGATTTTCGATATCGTTAGTTAGCGAAAACTGTAGTGTTTTCTATGAACGTGGAATGCACAATGACTGATATCGACACCGATTATTATCGTTAAAATTTTGGGAATTCCACTACAGTTCGTGACTTGAACACACGTCCTCTAATGTGGTGGTCCAATACCTTATCCACTCCTCCAACTCAGTTATTAATATAGTTTCGCCTATTTTGCTTCATTACCAATGCAAGTAAGTTCTTTTCAGGAACATAGGTTTGAGATCCAGCTAAATTAAACTAATCTTTGGATTCAAAAATAGTACTTTTTGGATTAAAAATTCATTTTAACCAAAGTTTGGATTAAAAAGTAGTCCAAAATTTTTAACCGTGGAGTCATTGAGAGCATATTCGATGGGTGCAGACAGTGAAGAGAAAGCGATAGTGTTTTTTCTTCGTGAAATCTTTGTTAATGAGATGATAGATAGTAAAGAGTCTATGTACGGAATGTTTGCAGGCGTTGAAAATGTTGGATAAGAACGCTCATTTTGGAGTGAAACTATTTTAACCTCATAGGTAATTTATAAGAATAGGTTAACAATAATACAATTCAAACGCATAGAAATACTTCAACAAAATTGTGATATGATACTGTTCCTTGTTCACTAAAAAGTAAATCACATAAACACATAACGGAGATAGCACAATAAAAAATTCCCTGGCTACGCCTATGTTTATAGTAAAAAACCAAAAGTGTTTCAAAACATAAAAAAAAAAGCTGAAAGCTTAATTAATCAACCTAAATTTATTTGTATAATGCCCTTGTTAGCCATTATTTTAGAAATATCAATGTGGGTAAATAAAAAATTTATAAAAAGATGTAATACAGCAATTCCATTTTACACGCACCAAAAAAATAAAAATAAAAACTTAATTTTGAGGAAGAAAGTTTGGCGAGTTTTTTGGCGGAGTTGCAGGTGCACAAAATTGACAAATATCGGAAAAAACGTCGGAAATTAAATTTTACTACAGTTCATATCACAAACACTTCTTGATCGAATGTTAAGTTTGAACTACCGTTGGAAAGGTACTTAGTTGCACTTCAATTCAAAAATAGTTTTGGGAAATTTTGGTGGTTGGTGGTTCCGTCACTTGCGGTAAGGTAATTAATTTCGATGAAACACCATTTATTCAAATAATTTTTTTCTTAAAGCTGGTAAAGTTACACTGCAATACAAAAAGAGGGGTGGGGACTCAATAATAATCATTACGAAGATAGAAAGGAACATATGAAAAAAGATTGTATTTATCCAGTCTCTGTCCATATTATTCCGGAAAAACTTTAATCGTGCATTCTTATAACGCTTAAGGAGGCGTGGCATAGCTTTAAATTTTGCCCGAAAATTTGTTTGCAGCACTTGAGCACATCCCAAATCGTTGTTTGGCACACTTTTGTTGGAACACATTCTGCAAGTTGGGTGAAGCTTTTATTACTTGTTCTTGCTTTTTTTTAATATTGTTTGCTGCTCTCGCCTGATAATTTTCAATATTTGATAAAAAAATTTAATTAAATTTCTGCTACGGTATTTTCTATCAGCAGTTTCGGCAATTGATAATTCTTTTTTACTTAAATCAATAATTCCACATTTTTCAAATGCATTCAAAACCTTTCTTAGGGGCATTTTGCATGCTAATGACTTTAAACTCATATTATAGAGTTATTAGATATAAGAATTTTTTTTGTTTGTTAAAAAAAATTGACTGTGATTCATTTGAGCTATACTAAATGAAAGATTCTTAGCCAGAAGCAAATTCAATATTAGAGATATTGATAACGGTTTATGGAGAGAGTTAAGTGACTTAAACATTTGACAATGGTTTAAACAGAACATATTTAAAAACAAAATTTCTCAGTATAAGAGTCAGAGGTTCAATATCAAACATGCCCAGCACGTTTTCTAAATAAAAATAATTTGTGCTATATTTTATGAAGGCACTACACATAATACATCATATGGTATAAGCAATTTTCACTGCCTAAAGGAGGGAAGTGCCCTCTCCTGCCTCCTCTGTGGAAGCCCATGTGTGGTATTTGTTTTTTGATTATACTCGCCTTATATACTTTGCAAACTCTATCCACTCTCGTAAAGGTATCGTTGCAACTTATAAAAGTAGCACTCGGCCAGCCTTTGTCAGCCACCACATTCCAATAGTGAATTACAAAGGGTTTTTTTTTTGTTGTTTTGCAAGAACCGCGGAGCAAAGAAACTGCCTTTTATCTAGTCTCATTGTTGTTTTAACGTTAAAACTGCCTGGGACATTTTTAAAGAGAATTACCTGATCTATAATTTTGTTCTCATAACATTTTCTGTCCAGCAAAATGGACCGGAGACATTGGCGAATGACCGATTTCGGTTAACTTTCAACCAGAATATCTTTAAGCGCCTTCATGGTAACATAGGAAGCTCTTAAATAGTTGTTAGTTATGCCTCGTTAAGAGTTTTGCATCAAAAAAATTGGGATCAAATTGTGTCGATTTTAGATTTAGAAAATAAAACATTACCATGAAAAGTATAAGCCTTCGGTCAGAGTCAAAAACTATGTTGCAAAAAAAAAAATAAAGAATGGAGAAAAAAAATTCCGACAAGGAGATTTCCAAAATATTTGAAGCCTGTGCAGATTTTGTCTCTACAGCGCTGTACGAAGCTATTTAAAAATTTTACTGCTATTACACAAGAAATTTCCAATTTAAAAAAAAACACGCTGGTCTGACTCTTTTGGTTAGAACGGAGCAATCAAGCGCACTTGTCCATGCAATTTTTTATTAAAAGCAATACTGACCTACTTTAAAACATCAGCATTGTCTCTTTTTTTTAACCAATGTATTCCTAGTATAGCCATATTTATTCTCCTTCAAAACCCTAATTCAATTTAGTCCGATTTTAGAATTTGTACACACTTTACAAGATGACAGTGAAAAATCGTGTTGGAATAGCCATTAAAAACCAGCAGTTAGAATATGAATTCGACAACAGACTGATATACTACTGCAAAATACAACAACAACAACAACAACAACAACAACAAAATAAAAAGAAGAAATCCAAAAATATATCCAAGCAGCAGAGCAGCTTTCGGGCTGATATCGTTACATTCGTGCGCCTATATAAATTCTTGTGTCCTTGCTATCACACACACAATTAAATCCTCTCTCTCCACTCAATGTTCTTGAGCTGGTTTAGTGCTATTGTTTAATATTTTGTGCCTAAACATACATTATTTGCTAATTTTTATATTGCTTTTTCTCTGTCTTTTATTATTATTTTCGTGGTAGTTAATGCTGAAATTGTTTTCTAATTTTTTGAAGCATTGTTTCTTTTGCTTGACAATGCCGTGGAAAAGAGAAAAATTGAAATGGTCTGCAAACAAATTCTTGTCAAACTCTGGTAGGTGCTTTTGAATGATTTTGAAGTTTTAACGAGTTCGTTACTGTAACGGACGTATATTGTCGCAGCACAATGCAAACAGCCCAAAAGTAAAAAAAAAAAACAAAAAAAAGCCAACTAGAGAAAACACAAAATTAAAAAATATACCTTGAACTGGATCGAAGTGAAAGAAAACATGATGTATTGAAATCTGTTTTAAAGTCAATGGATACAAAATATTGTGTTTCGACAAAAAACACCAGCAGCACAACGCATAACGTCGGATACAAAGTTTGCCGGTAATTTACGTTAGGTTTTTGGTAAATGACGTTCAATTAATTTTCCTCTGTTCTGCCTTTGCTGTTTAATATTGTTGTTATTGTTGTTTGTGTCCTTGTTGTCCAAGCTGTTAGCTAGCAATTTATTAAAAACAAAACGAAAGACCATCACACAAAAACTTTTCGTCATTGAAGAAGACATTTTAAACGACAAAAACAAGCACCGGAAAAACCTTTTCAAAAAATATACGCTGTTGGATTCCTTTCATCAGTAATTTAAAGTTTTTGATTGATTTTTAAATTTGTTTTCAAACTGTTCAAACGAGAAAGAAAAAGTAGTTACTTGATTTTGCATTTTAATAAGGCACAAAAAATTGAGCGTTAAGCGTTGTTTTTCTGAAAAATATTGATTTTTCATGCGATGTTGAAGCAATATTTTTTTATTTTTTTATTTGTTCTTGTATTGACGAAAAGTTTTCAACTTGAATATTTAACGGTGTGCTGTAAAAATAATGCATTAGAAAAACTTTTTATGTTTCCATGCAAACATAATCAATAGAAACAATGAAGCACAATTTTGTTCATAAAGCAAACCCATAAAATATGGAGATATCGAGTAGTAGTTTGAAAAGATGTCTTAAATTTTTGAAATTAGCTTTTAATACTTTAATGAATAATTTGAGAATAGCAGTGGTGAATGCCATATTTTTATTTATTCAAGAATTAAGTAGCAATTACAATAAAATTTTTAAGCGATGTACGACATTTGTAAAACAAAACACAGCTCAACCTAGCTCAAAAGATTCAACAGTTAAGTTAACCTCAAATTAAGCTCAAGTTTCACTAAAATACGTTGTTCTTTAATTGAATTCCAGAATGGTTGCATCAATAAAAATTTGCTGAAATATATTAGGGTATGGTTAGGAAACTTTTTGAAGCATTACATATGTTAAAATTCTTAGTAAACCAAGTGATAACGTTTTTTATTATTTTTGATTTGCGAAATAATATTGTTTAATATACCCGAAAAAAAAATTTGCGTCCGTACTAGAGCCCTGCGAAGGTGCACTTAAAACCGGCTTCAAAACATTTGTTCATTTCACACTACACTGCACTGTCTTGCTGCAAAGAAATCATGTGTGTGATTGCAGCGAAGACGAATAAAACATGATAGAGCAATAAAAAACAGATCATAGATATTGTTGATCTAAGATATCGTTGTCAGAGAGCTCACTGCAGTCAATGCAACGAAAGCTTGTTCACTGGCAATATATGATTTGTATCAGAGAACGAATACGGTGCTGGCGCGAACACTAGATAAAAATGGGTCACGCATCATTATTTAATAGTGCTAGGAGGTTGCTGATTTAGAATCTGAAGTCAGAATTTAAATATTAAAAATGGTGGATAGGGTTGCCACCTTAATTTTTTATTTTTACGAATTCGGGGCTGGCGCGAACTGAAAGGTAAAAATGGGTCGCTGAATCCGAATCCGTTGTCAGAATTTAAAAATTATAAAATTTTGAAATAAAAGGGTTGATTTTACTTTTGAAAATAAAAATGAATTCGTAAAAATAAAAAATTAATGTGGCAACCCTATCCACCATTCTTAATTTTTAAATTTCGTCTTCAGATTTGAAATCAGTGACTCCCTAGCACTGTTAAATGATGTTTAAAACTCTTAAAAATACATATTATTAGGTGACAACCCTATTATGTCAAAGTTTTATAATTTTGAAACTCTGACCACGAATTCGGATTCAGTGATCCATTTTTGCTATACCATTTTTTTTGCCAGTCCCTAATTCATATAAATACAAAAAATTAAGGTGGCAACCCTATCCACCATCTTGATTTTTGAAATTCTGACTTTAGATTCAAAATCAGCGACCCCTTAACACTGTTAAATGATGTTTAAAACTTTTAAAAATACATATTATTAGGTGGCAGCCCTA
The DNA here is from genome assembly GCA_963920525.1 of Dichetophora obliterata. NCBI lineage: Eukaryota > Metazoa > Arthropoda > Insecta > Diptera > Sciomyzidae > Dichetophora > Dichetophora obliterata. The sequence goes on from OY986435.1 coordinate 194,955,527, forward strand.
TTATAAAAAAATTAAATCATTTTTTTATTAAGACAACGGGTTCGGATTCAGCGACCCATTTTTACCTAGTCAATCTTGAAAATTTTGAAGTTGGTGTAAAAAAATGTCTAGTTAGGCGCTGACGATCGCTGATTAAAACTATCAATATGATCCAAATGATCCAAATGATCAATTGCCATATATTGCTTTTTATTCTCATCCTACCCTTAATGATTCAATTTCATTGCTTGTGGTGTTGACGAACAAAAACACGTCGTGCATGGATTGCCGAGAGAGAAAGTGTGTATTGCTTATCGTTTTAGGCTTTCGTTTGGTGTTGAGCAAATCAAACACTCAAGTGTTATTAGATGACAGTCAACTGTGAGCAATGCAATAAATCACAGCGTGTGTACGTTCAAATAGAAGCACCGACGCAGGGCTTTAGTCCGTACCAAACTACTCTGGCACAAAAGTCCAGAGTATCGGACTCAATTTTATTTTTAAAAGCTACGAGTAGTAACGAAAAACTGCGAAGTTTTTGCAAACAGGACCCGAGAACAAAATTCATGAATCGTGTCAAAGTACCTGAAATGTATCGAAACTAAACTAAAGCCCGAGTCTAAACTATAATGTACCCGTAACATACCCAACAAGTACCTCAAAAATCACCTGAAATAGTACCGCAGTAAGTCTGTATAATGTCAATAAATTGCTCAAAAATGAGCGACTATATTCGGACACAATAACCCGAGAAACAATTTGTGTCCGTACAAAACGACTCAGGCACAAAAGTCCCGAGTACCAGACTCAATTTTATTTTTAAAAGATTCGAGTAGTAACGAAAAACTGAGAAGTTTATGAAAAAAAAGTAATCGCAGATGGATATTAAGCTGAATGCAAACGAGCTTCAGCGAACAGGACCCGAGAAAAAAATTTATATAACTATTAGGTCTGTTTCCGTACTCACACTGTGTGACTTGTGAGTCGCTATTTCTGTTTCCGTACTTTTTGTGTAAGAAATAGGGAAGAAGAACATGCATAAAATCGCTCTCTCGAGCACAGAATATGCACAGAGCGTGATAGAACTCAAGACTTTGAGTAAATTAAAAACAAGCAAATGTCAAATGTTTGATTATGTTTTTCACAAATATTCACAAATTGTGCTGCTAAAAATAAATTTACAAATTGCAGTTTTTTTTTTCATCTTCTATTTTTAACTATAAATAAATTATTAAAAGCAATTTTATAACTTAAAACATAGCTTAAAAGATTTTATAGCTTAAAAATATTTACTTCACAAACAAAATTACGATAATTTCAATTGGCGCTATTTACGTTTGACTCGTCTCTTGCTGTCAGAATCAGCTGTTTTGTGCTTGAAACTTTCTAGAAGCTGTTTTCTTACTTTTGCTAATATTCTCAAATTTCATTTTTACTCTCTCATTTCGAGCTTACCAGAAGTTACACAAATCTTACACAGTGTAGAGTACGGAAACACACTTATTGTGTCAATAAAGTAGCTGATATGTATATACCCGAAACATACCCAACAGCAACTTCGAAAGTTATCTTAAATAGTACCGTAATAAGTCTGTATTTTGTCAAAAAAGTGTTCAAAAACAAGCGAATATATTCGGACACAATAAGCTGACGAGTGCCCGATTCGGTCTTCGTTCGTACATTGTGCCTGCCCAAGGTGTTCCAGAACTAGCACTTCTTTCGGCGCAGAGGTCAAACATTTACCGGACATATATCATCTACTTTATTGACACAAAATATGAAATTGTTTCTCAGGTAAACTGACGAGTGCCCGAATCGGTCCTCGTTCGTACATTGTGCCTGCCCAAGGTGTTCCAGAACTACCACTTTTTTCGGTGCAGAGGTCGGATATTTACCGACACAGGCACCGGACATATATAAGACAGGGATTGATATTTAAGAAAATTTTGTAATGAACTATTGGAATAAACCGACTAGAAATTTAATTTCTATTGCTTTTTGCGAAAAAATTTTCAATTGATAATTCTTTCGACATCACCGAGCTACGAAGCCTTTTAGGACCCATCAATGAAGCTAGCAAAACAGTGGTATATGTGGGGAGGTTCGTTGGCTAAGTAGTTCCGACGAATGTTCATAGTCCAAAATTTTTATTTCAGAGTCCTATTACCCTTTAAAACATTATCGCGAAGCAATAAAAAAATAACAAAATCTCAAAAGAAAAAGTTGTAAGCAAAAGAACTGGGACAAATCGGATCAATTAAAAAAATTATAGTTAATCGAACTCTGGGATGTTGCAGGTCTGTAGTAACCAAAAACTCCTAAAATATCTCGAGATGAAGTTGAGATATTGGTCATTACCCACCCTCCTTGATCGTTATTTAAATTGTTGCTAACGATCCCTTTTCATCTTAACTGTTAGTTTGCCTTACCACAAGGAAAATTCGAATTTTAATTATTCATTTTTTTATATAATTTTATTATCTCACGTAAAATACAGCAACAAGACAAGCAACATGATGCTTGAGTTATTTTTATCAAAAATTTACAAATATAAAAAAATTATATAAATGTTAAAGAGAAAAAAAAAAGTAATTATGAAAGAATATTCAATTAACTTTTACAACGCTTATCACTAAAACATCAGTACGATTTAATTTAATATTGATATCAAGGATGTTTTAAGTATGCATTCTTAAGTAGTCTTTATATATTAAACCATAAGTAATTAAAATATTATGTTAAGTAAAAAGAGGAGAACAAATTTATTTAATTACGAAAACTTTATATCGAGGCTTTACTGTGATATTTTTTCATTTATATAATCAAGTGTATTTTGTTTTGTTTTGTATTCCTTTATGTTTTTTTGTTTTTTTTTTTTTTTTTAATTTTTCCACTTGCAACTAAAAACAAACCAAAAGAATAATTTATAAAAAAAACTCTTCTACTCAGCTGTTTCAATAAACTTACAAAAAAAACAAAAGAATTACAAAACCAAACAATTTCTAATGAAGAATTTAAGAGAGCCCGCGATCTGTCACCGCTTAAGCAGCTCGGCTCTCATAAACCCGCAAACACAAATCAATGATTTTTAAACATTTCCCATAACAAACAAAAACAACTAAAAGTCTCCAAATTTTTAGTTCCGTAAGACTTTGTTGGTAATTTTTTTTTTTATATTATATTTTATTTTCTTTGTTGACGTTTGTGTAATTGTTGTAATGGGTTTATAGGTTGTTTTCTTTTGTTACGTTGGTGTAATTGTTGTAAATTAGTTTTTTAAGGCATGGAACTTAAAACAAACTTTTTATGAATGTAATTTAGTAGCAATTCAAATAGATAATATAAATATATGTAAAAATTTTTTTAAACTCACGGTATTAGCTGGAGCGATGAAAGGCCTTCCAATGCCGCTGCTTTGATCGTGTACCTGTTAGGTTTAAAAAGTTAAAAATTGGAGGTTTAGTTAATTAAGATGTATTAAGTTATCCCCACTTTTAAGAAGCAAATAAAAATAAAAAAATTACAACACAAGCTCCTTAGAGATTTAACTTTCTCTTTCTTCTTTTTTTCACTTGTCACTGTTAGATTCGAGAAAATTTTGTTTTTGTAATTAATTTAACATTTTTTTTTTTGTATACGTTGTTCTTCTTTTTTTTTTTTTTGTTCTTTTCTTTTTCTCTAGTTTCTAATTATGTTTTTCTTTCTTATGAATATTTTTTCTTTTGTTCTTATTTTTTTTTTAATATGATAACTTTACTTTTATAAGAAATCTATATATATATATTTTTTTTTTAATTATGATAACTTTAGTTTAACTTTAATGAATCAATAGAACTTTTCTTTTAGGTCTTTAACATTAAGTTTTACCGAATAGAAGACTAGAATTTATTTACGATCAAAACGCAATTAGTTTTTTTTTCTTTTTTTGTCTTCATCGCGTTATGTTATGCATTTGGCATTCACGAGGCACAACTTTTAACTAAACTGGTTGTTAGAGCTTTGTGTTTTTTTCCGCTGATATTTTGGTTTTTTCTTGACTATTTTCTTGTATCCCTCTTGTCTATCTACTCCTCTCGCTCTATATTATGCTGAGCGAATAATTACGGGTGATCTTCGATGGAAATTCTGATGCAGCCAGGAATCACACTGGTAGGATGGGCATTTCTTTTTTAAAGATTTTTGTAGGACCCTATGTCAAAATTCTCCTTTTAGCCAAACTTATATATTTCTGAACGGTATATTTGTTTTTTTTCTAACCTGTACTTACTTTGAATAGATATAAAGTTTGGAAGCTTCAGTAAAATCAAGGTTCTTAGAAAAACGTTGGGTATGTTTAGTTCGGTATCTCCGCCTTATTAATGGATTCTGTCCCACGCAAGTTGAGAGAGCTAAAGTAACATGAGCACATGTCAATTTGTGAATGGACACAATCTCTTATTGGTTTTTTTTTCTTTGCTTTTCATAAATTTACTTATACAATTAAACGCATATTTTTAATTTTTATTTTCATTTATTAATTGAATAATGATTTTAATTTTATTTGTGGAAATTTAAAGAATCTAAAAAAAATTCGTAATTTTGCAAACCAAATTTATGAAAGACAAGATTTTTTTTTTATTTATATTTATTTACCTGTTTCTATCAATTTTCTTAGTAAGAATGTGCTTTTAATCTTTTACTTTATATAAACTTTTAAGATTATTTAGCAATTTAAAGATTTATCTCTTAAACTATAGGTAATAGGTGTTGGCTGCAAGAGAGTTGAACAGAATAGGAAAGTAAAATTTTTTCCGGAAATCAGTAAGCGTTTAGGTAAATGTCAAACAAAATATGGGTTGGTTCGAAAAGTTTGACAACCGAGTTGTTCTTTCCATTAAACCACTGTAACTATTAAGTATAATACCGATGTTGTACTACGTACATTTATAAGTTGCTTAAACCAACATTTTTCTTTAGTTCATAATATGCATATGATTAGTATAATCATAATTAAAACTAATAATGCATATGCCTATGCAATCAATTGTAGAAATAAAGCTACAAAAATTTGTATTTTGTACAAAATTTTCAATTTGGTTTTACAAAATTCTTTAACTTTAAATTTTTTAAATTAACTTTAAATATTTTTTTCTTTATTAGAAAAAAAATCGAATTTTTTTTTTTTTTTTTTGTGAATCGTTGGCGTGTGTAAACATAACTATAAACAGAGGTAAAATTTTGCTTAGCATATTTCTGATAAAATTTAACATGCACATGTCGAACGTTACAATTTCGATATCATAACTACAAGTATATCGTGGTTTAGCGTAACGAGCTCGCAACAATCTCGAGTATGTTTTAAAACCTGATTCTGTTATGATTTTGTCCACATTTGTGTTTATGATATCCCTGATCTGTTTATCGGAACTCGCAAACTAATTGTGGTATCGAAAGCTGTAAATCTTGGTTTTGTCACTAATTCCTCTTTGGCTTGTGTTGACCACGTGAATAGTGTAGTACAAAAAGTTTGCCATATCCTATGTAATTTAAGAATGTCTGCTCGTGTTACTCCTATTGATTTAAAACCTAGGTTTGCGATACAATTGATTTTAATTTTAATTATACATTCAAAAACAGTACCATAGTAAGCTCAACGCATAAAAACTAAAACTAAAATTTATTTTAATGATGCAACAAGCTACGTATATGGCTTACGTACATTTAACCACCTTTCATCATTCAGAAATACAAAACTTGGATGATACTTAACTGCATATCTTAGTGCTCGTAACTGTTTTTATGTGCCAGTTTTCATCAGTTATCAAAAGCTTATTTCACTCTTTGTCCCTTTGTTCGTTCAGTTATTTGTGGTTTTTTACTTTACTAAATTAAATAAAATGTTTGCATGTACAATTTGAGAAGACTTTTAATTGACGCTTTTTTAGTTAACCCTCTAATGCCCAAGCCCGCTTATACGTGGTGATAACACCTATCGCTTTAAAAGCGTAGTCTGTGGAAAATATTTTAAATAGTTTCTTTGGGGTCCAGACGAATCTTTAAGCTATATTTCAGTTTTTCTCGCTTGGAGCTAGCATGCTCTGTTTGACAATTACGTCAATTTGAATTTAAATTTCATCATTATTTTACAAATTCAATTATTGTAGTTTTTTGCTCGAAATTTTTAGCTCGATTTTCGGTAAATAGAAAAAAACATTAATTGAAGTGAGATCGAAGTGAAAAAGAGTTGTTTTTTCTTTTAATTGAGATAAAAAAAATATGTAAAACAACAATGCAATGTTCACATGTTGTGGACATTTTCACCTGTAAAAAATGAACGAAGGACTAAAATTGAAAACGAACTTCAGATTCGTTTTTCTCGTCCCCAAATAAGCATAATCTGATTAGTATAATCTGATTTGGAGCTCAAACAAGAAATGGGGCATTACGGGGTTAACACTAACTTTAATAGACCGAAAAATATTCTTGGTTTTTATGAACTGTTTGCAAAAGAAATCCGTCTTTAAAAAATTTACAGTTACTTTACAATTATTAAAGCTTTACAGTTATTCTAATTTTTATGATACTGTATGTATCTCCATAAACTCATACATGAAAAACACCAGTTTATTCTATCTACACTCAAAGAAATATTGTTGTATTATTAAAAAGAGTAGCATTGTTAAATTTCTTTCAAAAATTTTCGTTAATATTACCTGACTCTTGTTTATAAAAAAAATGTCTTTAATATAAAGATTTGCCACAGATTTGAGTTACAAAATGCTTGTTATTGTAAAGATATGCTTCTCGTTAAATTTCTTGTATACTTATTTAGTATTAATAAAGAATGCATCTTTCATATAAAAACAATGATGTCAATCATTGTATTACTACTTTTTTAATTGTGATTTTTCGCCCTATTGTCAAAAAAATATTTACGTTTTGTTTTACTATTTACAAAACTGTCTTTAATAATAACGGTTTTATCTTGTTTGACTATGCTTGCTTTTTCTCCCTTTTTGTATTTAACAACACCTATCTTGTTGCATTAAAAATCTATATTCTTGGAGTCAAAAATAAAAGGTTTTTTATAAATAGGCACACAAATTTTTTTAATGATTCAACATTTTTTTTGGGTGGAGAAGAAGTCAAGTTTTTATAGTTCCTAGGCATTATTCGTTACATGCGCCTCACCTGTTTTTCATCGTTACTAGTGTCCGACCGAAACCGGAATTTTGGCCAAACCCGAAACCGCATATTCGGCCATTTTATAATATTCGGCCGAAACTGAAACCGAAACTGGTTATTAATATGAAAATGTAAGTTTTTACAAATGATTTTTTTTGATAAAATGGAACAAAAAAACTACTAGTACAAAAAGTATTATTTGAATATTACGACTTATTAATTGAAGTTTGCTATAATGATAAATGAGATAAATTTTTATTTTCTTTTTTATTACACACTTCCGTATACACTTAAAATAGTACGCACCTACAATGTACATTTTTTTAGAACTACAAAACAAAGTACTTCTGTTTTTTCAAGGTTTAGTATTATAAAAATATGTATTTGGTTTTCTTTTCCTTTATTCCACACACACACAGAATTCGTTAGGAAGTTTAATTATCAATTTTTGGCTTCAGTACCTATAAAACTTTAATGGTAATTGCATTAGAGATGATAAAATCGAAAACGATAGTATCAAACTCATAAAATTAAACAAAATGTTATGCGTTAACACGATAAATCAAATTCATACTTTTGAATTCATACTTTTTGTTTTGTGCAATGCGTTGTAAACATTTTAATAAACCAAACTTATATATTTGAATTAAATTACTGATACAAGAAACTTTAGTATAAATCAAGAATAGCGACAACTTTCTTTCTTAATATTTTTTTTTGTTGGATTATATGAATTTTAACCTCCTAAATCCAAATCCAAATTTCAGGCCGCTGACAATTGGTTTAGAAGTTATAGGCCTCCAAAGTTGCAAAAATGGCCTACAAATCTTGCTGTTTGTTAGTGTTCCGCATTTTGGGTATTAAAAGAAAGGTTATGCAAATACCTATTCAACGAGGTATCAAACATGATCCATTCATAACTTTTTAAGATATACCTTTTATTATATTTACAATTTGTCTGGAAAAGTAGTGGTTTCACTATTACGAAAGCACTACACTAAAAATGTTTATAACTTTAAAAGTTATGCATGGCTTTTCATATTTGAATAGGTACCCTGTTGAATAGGTACTTAAATTGCCTTTCTTATGATACCCATATAGTGTACTTTTGCTGAAAAATAGCAAGATTTGTAGACCATTTTTTTTTACTTTGGGGGCCTATAACTAATAAACCAATTGCGAGTGGCCTGCAATTTTTTCAGATTTGGAGTTAAGAGGCAAAAATCCATATAATCTGCAAAAAAAAAAATAAAAATTAGAGTTGTCGCTATTCTTGAAATGTTCCGACATTTTAAGCCATATTGAGGCCGAATAGGCGAATTTAGCCGAAACTGACAAAAAGGGCCGAAACTGGCACTGAGGACACTAATCGTAACCTCATAAGTTAAGAGAAATTAGTAGGAGAAGTAGTTTTAGGCAATATCTTTTCTTAGTTTATTTAATATACCGTACTTTATTCTCTCTATTCTCTAGTCTATATTAATAATTCTTCAAATATCAATTCAAATAAGCTTATGTTAAAGAGAAATTGGAATTTAATATTAGATTAGAGATAAGCAACTAGAATTAGACTTGTCTAAGAAGTTAAACTCCCTCATATTATACATGTATTTTATAAAAAAAATAAATTAGTAGTTTATAAAAAAATTCAATTTCATCTCCTCTGAGCTGCTTTCCAGTGGGGAAATAAAAACTAATTATTGCCATAACTAGGTCAGTAACTAGTTACCCTTTAAGCACATGTCATTTCGCCTTCGCTTACAATTTCTATAAAAATAATTTAAAAGAAAATGTCTCGTAATAACAAACCAGTAGAGAAAGTAATCTCTAGTGATCAAATTTCATAATGATTACTTGGTAATGAGAGGTAGTTCCTTGCTGGACTACGTCACACAGAAATAAGGCATAATTTTAACATGGGCTTGTCATAGGCGGTAATGTGTGATGCTTACATCCAGTATTACTTATAATTCAGTGGGGAACTAATTGCATGCAGTATTACCAATAAGTCAGAGTGTTACTATTTACCATCTGCATAACCTGTAAGTCAGAGTCAACTACGTACCTCCAGTATTACTTATAAGTCAGAGTGTAACTAATTACCCGCCATATTACGTAGTATAAGTCGGAGTGTAACTCATTGCCACTAGTATTACTTATAAGTTAAAGAGTACCTACTTTACTTTATTATTAACTAACAAAAAGTGTACTCGCTGTTTTAGTTAAATGTTAAAAAATTATTTATTAAAACATTTTTTATATATATAGTATTAAATAAAACAGGTTTAAAAACATAAAAAAAACTGAAAGCTTTATTAATCGAGCTTAATTTATTTTACTACTGACTATACTAACTATTATATAAGAAATAAAAATTAAAATATTTCTTTTATAAAAAGATGTAATAAGTTAACTTTTATTTTACAAAACGAACTTACCTAACTGGTTTTTGCTTAAGGGCAGGTTTTAATGAAGCTCTATCACAAAAAATTTTTGCATACTAAAGGAACCCATATTTGCATTAACGCACTAGAAACAATCGTTAACTTAATCTTAAAACCAGTTTTCTAAAAAATTATGTTTAACAAACTGGTCTCCACGATATCTCAAGAATATCTCTATGCATTGGCTTGGCTTTTATTTTAAAGTTCCCAAACCTAAATACAGAAAATATCGGTTTTTTTAGAGAACTTTAAATAGCAAAAAATGTGAAAACAACACTACTTAAAATTGAAATTCATTCAACTCAAGGTTTTCATTTACTTCCTTTTTTGAAAACAAAAAATTAAGAAAATCACCGTGTTTTACATATAAAAACAAAACTTCAATAAAATCAACGAAACCAAACACATTTTCGATCAGTTGAACGAAACATGTGAATGCGTATTATCGACCACCTTTTTTTTTTTTTGTTACAAGTTCAGTGAAGTTTTTTAAGGAAAATAACTAGTTATCTTTTATTGTGTCCTTTTTGCATTTAAGGTAAGCGTTAGTGCTAAGGTTAAATGTTACTAAAAATGTAAGAATGCAAATTTTTAAACATATTCCTTCAAAAAAAGAGTCCATTAAACCAAAAACTTTATCTCTTGAAAAAGAAGTAGCTTTGTATATAGACCTCGATGAGACAAAAGGTCTGCGCGAAATATTGTGGTGTAAAAATGTTAATACTATGAAATTAGAAGAAGAACTTACAGCCGATGACATATCGTCATTAAAATATGTTCCTCTCGTCAAAGCAGAATTAGAAAGAAGTTTTTCTCTTTTCAAAAACATTTTGCCAGACAATGGACGTTCTTTCAATTTAATAACTTAAAAACGTACCTTGTTATATACTCTAACGCTATGTATAAAAATTATATAAAATACATTTTAAATTTAGTAATGTTTTATTTTTAAAGCTGAATTTTTTGTTTATTTTTTAGGTAATTGTTTGCATTATGAAGTAATTTTTGTCAATTTTTATACCATTTTCTGCAGACTTAAGGTAATTTTTGTAATTTTTTGCAGTTTTTTAGGTCATCAAAATCCGAGCCCTGGTTATAAATAAAGCTAGATGTAAGCATCACACATTACCAATTGTGACAAGTCTATGTTAAAGTGATATCTTTATTCTGTGTGTTGTCGTCCATCATGGAACTACCTCAGTTCAGTTATGATTACTTCCCTAACAGGTTCTTGAAGGCTGTGAGCCATAGCTCCTTTTTCATTATCTGCTGCATTGATGACTTGGATACCTGCACGCCCTTTGCCATAGAACGATCCTATTGAGCTTGATTGCGTCTTATACTTTCTTTAACGCGTCTTATGATAGCTTTTGTTCTCACAGTTCGCTTGCGTTTAGATTTTTCTTTTATTTTAATGTTGAAAATGTTGACTTCAAAGAATAGAATTTGTGGCTCATTATGCATTATGATGAGGCTTCAAATCATAAAATATATATACAGTATCGAAATAATATTGGCCTTTTTTAATTCGAAATTATATCTTTAAATTTAATTATATTCCTAAAAACAAATCATCAAAATCTTAAATAATTTACTAATTAAAAATTGGAGCTAAGAAAAATTTTAAAGCTCTGTTTTGCTAACTTATATAAAAAATTCACTCAATTTAAATTTGAACTCTGAGCGACAAGTACAGGTGTTTCGATTTTCTTTGGACAAAAAAAAGTATAAGCGTGTATGTTTCTGACAGCATTGCATCGTTGACAGCTGAACCTTTTAAACACAGCCAAGCACATGCACACACACACCAAACAACCTTTGCTCTAAGCCACATTTATTTGCAGATTCACTGCAAACTTGCAGTCGGAAGGGGAAGCCATGGATGTTTTAGTTAAAAGAAAAAAAAAATAAAACACACAAAAGCCCAAGCTGTGAGAAAAAACTAGAATCGAAAAAATATTATAACTGACCCCTGCAGCAACACCTGCTATACATACAAAGATCAAACGGGCTATGCAGTGGCATAGAACAATTGTTGCAGCTGTTGCTGCTGCTGCAGGTGAAAAATGCTCCTTTTTTCGTTTACTTGCAGCTCTACTCTGTGTAACATGAGCAGCTGAAATGGTTTGGTTCTGCTTTCGTAGCTCTCCATCTTGCTTCATCTTATTAAGGTTTCATATTCCTATGGCTGCTTTAATATAAAGTGTGGATGTTAACAATGTGTAGTATTTGTGTATGTGTGTTGAAAATACACTTTTGCACGCTTTTGACAATTACACTTGCAAAGACCATCTGCCGTTGTGTACTAGTTGTACCTGATTTAAAAAAAAACTGTAAAAAATAGTGTCCGAATCCTTTTTGACCCTCATTTGTCTGAGGGTATGTAAAAACACATATCTACAAAATGTATCTTGCGGAATTTATTGCTAGACATGGAGAAACAGACCTACTGCTGTTATGTGTACTAAAGTCTATGTATACTTGTGAGTGTGCTAGAAATATTGTGAAAAGCTTAACAGCATACCAGCAGATAAGCTCCAGTGTTTAATTTGCAATGACCTCAACTTTAACTTTGAGTAAAAAAGTATATATAAAAAAACACAAAAAGCTAAAACGCACTCGCACACATGCATACATTAACTGCTACAGCCTAAAATATATTGGTTTATAATGCCTTAAAAAATTTTGTTAAAGCATATGAAGTTAAAACACAGTATTTAGTTGCTTTTCAAAGCTTAAAATGTATCACTTTACATTTAAAAACATAAAATGTATTATTTACAGCAAGATATACCACCGAAACTGTTCTCAACCAACCCCTTCTTGTCATTTATTTTTTTAAGCCGATCATAAGAAATAGCTGGTTCGATAAAAAGTCCACTTATACTACGAACCCTAGAGAATTTTCATATGCCATTCCTAATGCAAATTCTTTTTTTCCAATATCGACAACTGCTTGATCGAGTGTTAATCGTTGCGATCTATGAATGCAGTGCAGTGGAATTTGCTTGTGAGTAAAATTGTTTGATATTTTTTTAAATGATACTGCACAGGAAGAATAGGTAATCCATTAGAGTTGTTGTATTTTGGTTCAGAATAATTGGGAAACTTGATCAAAATGCACAAAGGAAATTCATCTATAGATCGGCACTTTCGCAATGGTTATAAACAATTTTAACAACCTCACCAAAGTTGCCATTGCACTGACCGGCTGAAGTAAAAAGATTTTGCCTCAAAATAACTTGTGCACCCTTACATACATACTTATATCTTTGGGATTAAACCTCTTGCATCGTCGGATGAGGCTAACAACGCTTGTTGGTCATTGTGTAAAGCATTGATGATTGTTACAGCATTGCCAACATTTCTGAGCTTCTCAATGTTATATTCTTCAATTTCAGCGTTCTTCGAGATTAATCTTAACACATTTTAATTCGAAAAAAATTAACGCTGATTGAACATGGTCAATAATTATAATTATTGAATACGACAGTCTTCAAGCACAGGTGGGGTGCTCGCAGTTTCAACAATAACAAATGCTATTAATACGATTTGTTAAATGTACGCTTAAACTATGAATAGCCTTATTGATTTATGTGTTAAAATATTAACTTTCACTTTAACCAACATTTCAAGTTAAAGGCGTTTCCACTGCTGTTGTTATTTTTGTTAACATTTAATTAAAGCTTTTTGAACAGTTCGTGTGCATTTCCAACTAATTTCCTATGCGTGTCAGAAAATGTTGTTAATGAGCAAGAGTTTAAGGTAGGAAGGTTCTTTTTTTTAATTTATATGTATGTATTTTGTTTTTTTTTTTAACATAATAGTTAAAAGGCGTAGCCAAAACCAAGATATAATTAAAGCTATAAAAAGTAGGATGGTCTGAAAAGGTAATCATTCTGCGTGGCACACACATATTTCGCTACCTCCAAAGGAAGGGACAAGTACTGGGCTCTTTAATCAATAAAATTAATTTTATGAAGATGTCAACAGACATTAATAATATAAATGTATAATTGTCAATGTCTTCGTATTTTGCTATCTTTACAAACTCTAAATATAGCATGCAAACTTTAAACTACTATGTATGTACAAGAAAAGTAATTTTGTGAGCAAACATATGGGAATATATTTTTGTGTGTTCCTGAAGTAACAAAAAACTAGAAACAAGTTAATACCACGGCCATACGGTTAAGTAAATTTTTCTTATTTTAGAAATATTTTAAGATTACTCAACCATAAATAAGTGTAATTAATAAGGCATATAGATTAACAGCACTCTTCAGAAACTTTAGTCAAAATAAATATATATTTTTTCTTAGGCCGAATCCACAGTAGCAAGCAAAAGGCATTAAAAGTCACTACCAAAGTCAAAAATTTTTTTTCAAAAATATTAGCACAACAACAAAACTATAAACCCAAAACCTCGTGCCTGAAATATTCTGACGCAGTTTGCGAATTTGAAACAGCAAGCCTATATGCTAAAGTAAAGTTTATTAGCTCAGCAAAAACGAAATCATATGGCGTCATATACTATCAAACGGAATGTAATATTGTGTTAAAAAAAAAACGAAACTGGTCACCTTAACTGGAGGCGCTTAACGGATACGGCTAACACTCGTTTATTAAATATGTAGCACTGTCCTTGACATTTGTGCCAAACATCATGCCATTTTTTTTTAGTTTCTTACCCTTTAACGCCTGCAACATTATTTGCTGTAGAAATTTTATGCCGCAAGCAAAATAAAAAGCATTTTATTTGACCAACTGAGTCACACATTGCAAAAATCCGAAAAATTATCTTTGTTGTGCACTAAAACGATCGCTAAATAGTAAACCACTAAACATTAGGCTGCGTTGAAGAAAAGTGTGTGATAAACTCGGTCTAAAATATTTCAAGGTTCATTGTTGTACCCTCCACAAAATAATTTCGCGATGTGTTTACCCCCCTTTGGCTTGCAAGAATTTATTTAAAAAAGTGCATTTTTTGGGCAATAAACCACATCATGATTCAATTATTCTAAGGAGTATTACTTATTTGAAACAACCTTATTTTATGTAAAGAAAAACAACTTCCTCTCTGAAATTAAAGACAACGCACAATACTTTAGCGGCTATAGAGGCGAGGTCAAAACACTGTAACTTGGAAAGTACTGTAGATAAAGTTTTGAAGCTTAGTGGTGTTTTTCATAAATATAAGGTCCTTAACTAAACTAATTAAGGAGTAAATTCGTCAATTTGAGTAACCTCTTTTAGCCTAAGAAGCATAGAGTTTTTAAAGTCTTTTGCTTGACATTGCAGTTAATTTATTTTAACCATAAAATTTGATGAATGCCAGAAAAAAACTAATAATATTTAGAATTCAAATAGTTTGGTTTTTATTAAATTTAAACAATAAGTAACACAATATATACTTACTTACTTACTTAGTTGGCGCTACAACCGTATGTCGGTCTTGGCCTCATCTAAGAATTTGCGCCAGCCATTTCTGTCTTTCGCTTGCTGGCGCCAGTTGGAAATTCCAAGCTTCGTCAGGTTGTCCTCTACTTGGTCTTTCCAACGAAGATGCGGTCGTCCTCTTCTGCGTTGACCGCCGCTGGGTACCGAATCGAATGTTTTCTTCACTGGAGCATCGTCTTTCATGCGCTGAACATGACCAAGCCAGCGAAGCCGCTCGATTTTAATGCGCTTGACTATGTCGATGTCAGCGTACAGCTCATACAGTTCATCATTCCACTGTATTCGGTACTCGCCATTGACGCAGATTGGTCCGTAGATCTTACGAAGAATCTTTCTCTCGAATGCTCCTAAAGTCTTTTCATTTAAACTGCTCAGCGTCCAGGTTTGTGATGCGTAAAGTAGGACGGGCATGATGAGCGATTTATAGAGCGTGATTTTCGTTCGTCGAGAGAGGGCTCTGCTTCTCAATTGCCTACTGAGCCCAAAGTAACACCTGTTGGCAAGAGTTATTCTTCGTTTGATCTCAATGCTGATGTCGTTGGTAGAATTAATGCTGGATCCCAGATAAACGAAGTTCTTCACAACCTCGAAGGAGGTATTGTCAACGGTAACGTGGGTTCCAAGACGCTGGGACTGTTTGTTTGTTGACACTAAGTATTTTGTCTTGTTTGCATTCACTGCCAGACCCATTCGACTTGACTCTCTTTCTAATCTGGAAAATGCTGCACTGACTTCGCGCGTATTATGGCCAATGATATCGATGTCATCAGCATACGCAAGCAGCATAACACTCTTGTAGAATATTGTGCCACTACGTCTCAGATCAGCAGCTCGGATGATCTTTTCCATCATTAGTTTGAAAAAGTCGCACGATAAGGAATCACCTTGTCTGAAACCTCGTTTGGTAATAAATGGTGGGGAGAGGTCCTTCCCGATTTTAACTGCGCTGCTGGTGTTGCTCAGTGTCATCCTGCAAAGTCGTATTAGTTTTGCAGGAATACCAAATTCAGACATGGTGGAGTACAGGTGCTTCCTTATTGGGCTGTCGAAGGCGGCTTTGTAGTCGACAAAAAGATGGTGGATGTCGACTTGTTTTTCTTGAGTCTTCTCCAAGATTTGTCGTAGCGTGAAAATCTGGTCGATGGTGGACTTTCCAGGTCTGAAGCCACACTGATAAGGTCCGATCAGTTCGTTTACAATGGGCTTCAATCTTTCACATAAAACGCTCGACAGGACCTTATATGCGATATTAAGAAGGCTTATCCCACGGTAATTGGCACAGATAGTGGGATCGCCTTTCTTGTGGATTGGGCAGAGCACACTGAGATTCCAATCGTTCGGAATGCATTCTTCCGACCATATTCTGCATAGAAGCTCGTGAATGCATTTAAGTAGAGCTTCGCCTCCGTTCTTAAACAACTCAGCAGGTAAGCCATCAGCTCCCGCGGCTTTGTTATTTTTAAGCCGAGCTATAGCTGTCAGAACTTCATTATAGTCGGGCAGCGGAACCTCAACGCTGTCATCCAAAATTGGGGTTTCCGGAATATCATCTCTATTGGCGGGATTGTTGTCAGCGTCGCCATTTAGAAGCTTAGAGAAGTGTTCCCTCCATAACGTCAGTGTACTCTGGACATCTGTCACTAGATTCCCGTTTTCATCCTTGCAGGAAGAGGCCCTGGTTTTAAAACCATCGGCAAGGCATCTTATTTTTTCGAAAAATTTTCGGGCCTCATTCCTGTCACCATACATCTCAATCTTCTCCTGCTCGCGCTTTTCTGCCTCTCTTTTTTTCCGCCTGAAAATATGTCTCTCTTCCCTCCTTTTTTCTTTGTATCGCTCCTTAGCAGCGCGCGTTACAACCGACTGCAGGGTGGCTTTGTAGGCGGCGTCTTTCTCTGCAGTGGCGTCGCGACACTCCTGGTCGTACCACTGGTTTCGGCGAGGGCGTTGGTAGCCAATCACCTCTTCAGCAGCCGCACGCATGGAGTTGGAAATGTGAGTCCACTGCGCGCATATATCATCGATTGGAGGAGTGCTTTGAAGCAGGAGTGAGAGTCGAGTGGCGAAAGCATCGGCTGTCTGTTTTGATTGCAGCTTGTCGACGTCTAGCTTTCTCTGTGTAGGGTTGCGTGTATTCTTAGCTGCGCATAGACGTGTACGGATCTTGGCTGCAACAAGATAGTGATCCGAGTCAATGTTTGCACCACGGATCGTGCGTATATCCAATACACTGGAAGAGTGCCTTCCGTCGATCAAAACGTGATCAATTTGAATCTTGGTTTTTTGATCAGGGGACATCCAAGTGGCTTTATGAATATTGAGATGCTTGAATCTAGTGCTACTTACGACCATGTTTCGTGCTGCGGCGAAGTCAATCAGCCTCATTCCGTTATCGGAGGTGTTGTCGTGGAGGCTGAACTTTCCGACTGTTGGACCAAAAATATTTTCCTTGCCCACCTTAGCGTTGAAGTCACCAAGCACGATTTTTACGTCGTGACGGGGGCAGCGCTCGTAAGCATTTTCAAGGCGCTCGTAGAAAATTTCCTTGATCTCATCGTCCTTGTCTTCTGTCGGAGCGTGCGCACATATTAGGCTTATATTGAAAAATCTAACCTTGATGCGGATTATGGCAAGTCGTTCGTTCACAGGTGTGAATCGCAGGACGTGGGGCCGTAGTCTCTTGCCAACTACAAATCCGCATCCAAACTCGTGCTTCTCTGCATGGCCGCTGTAGTAGATATCACAGGGTGCATGCCGAATGCAACCCTGTCCCTTAAATCACATTTCTTGGATAGCAGTGATATCAGCTTTGTATCTTTCCAAGACATCAGTCAGTTGGATAGAGACACCTTCCCAATTAAGGGTTCGGACATTCCAGGTGCATATCCGTAAATCATTATCAGTTTTTCGTTTGCGGTAGTCGTCATCAGATTTGGGGATCATTTTTCTTCTATTCTTGTTTGTTTTCATTGAAATTGGTTTTTACGGGTGGGCTTCAAACCCGACGCACAACCTATTTTAAGCCTAGGGAGGCCCGCCGCTCAGATTAGCCGCCAAACTAACGGTTGTCAGTTTTGACGTTGCCCAGGAAACACCACGTGGAGGTTTGAGTCGACTTGAGACGATTTTACAAAGATTATGCTGGCCTCGCCAGGTTGAGACAGTCAGACATGTTACATTGTTCCATCGCCCCCAGTTTCCCCACACACAATATATACTTACATATATACTAGGCCGGAGAGAATTTTAAAAGTGAATAGCATCGATTTGACTCCGAACCTATTCGACAGGTATTGTAACAAGCATGTAAAATACAAAATTTATTTTCGATCTGATTACACCTTCCTGCTCCGGTGTGTCCTTAAAATCAGTAAATTTTTAAAAACCAATTGTATGAAAAATTTTAAGAAGTGGTTCGGTTAGTACAATCATAAAATGGAGCTACACAAAATTTCGTCATGTTCTAATCACGTCAAAAAAAAAAGTAACGTTCTAAAAAAAACATAGTAAAAACCAAGCATAAGTCATGTTTAAAATTCAATAAATTGTAGTAAAATCTTAAAACCAGGCATGAAAGATGGAGTAATTCTAATCTTACTATAATTGATACTTTACTATTCTATAATATCTTATGTTATTACTAAAAATTCCTCAGTAAATAAGTGCGAGTCTACTTTTTTTGAAAACACATACAAAATGCTGATCTTTACTAAAAAAAAAAAAATAAAAGTTGTCTCTTTGTTTGGTTGTAAGCTATTTTAATTTACACGTATTGTGAATTTTTACAGATAAAGCAAATTTTTCTTAATGAGTCAGTTGACAATTTTTTTTCATTTTTAGGGGCTGACTCAGAAAATAATTTTTCTTATCTTCCTAGTTTCTTATTATTCTGCACTTCCTTATCATCACATAGAATTACCACTTATTCAATGCGCTCTTTCCAATACGTGTGAACAGTTTTGCAAAGGTTTTCTATCTTTTTATATAAATTTCCAAAATTGCATTTAGAATTTTAGCTAACATTTTCAGTAATTTTAGCGAGCCAGGTATTGAGCCAGTTGCAGACAACCAATGTTCAAAAACAAAGTTTCTAGAAAAACTGCATATTAACGAAGAGCCTGTTATTTTAATGAGAGCAATATTTCAATACGCAATTACCATAATTTTATTTAACTTTGGTATCTAAATCAGGGCTGGGCATTCTAACACAGTCACATTTTATTTTGTCTTGTTTGTATTGGTGCGCTCTCGAATAGCGCACACTGAGCGAAATAGTTGTCACAATTATCTAATTTTACTAGTTTGTATATTTGCACCTCCACACATACTGTAATATGTAATATATATCATTATTGCTCCAGCATTTTCTTCTTAGTAAATAAATTATATTGGGTTGCTTGCAGTGGCAAATTACATATTCTGCTTCGAAAGAAAGGTTCTCTGCAGAACAGAAATCGCATTGCGATTCAGAGTCAACCATTGTTTTTTAGGTATTTGTTTTGTATTAATATTATTAAATCGTAATATACACGAATCATAAAAATTATAGTCAAAACCTCAAAAAACTAAGTATCAAATAATTAATGAATACAAATGATATGAAAAAAATAATGCAAAGAATCTTAATAGGCAATATGTATGAATTATATTAAACCGTAATAAAATAAAAAATATATGCATAAGAATTATGAATCGACAAACAAAAAAGTTGGTTTTTTAAGAGTGTACATAAAATTTGCGGCATAGATCTTTACAGCATCACCGTCAGCAAACGACTGAATTATATTCTCTTTTGTTGTGAGTTTTGTGTACATGTGAAAAGTTACGCTCAGAGAGCGCTCAGTGAGCTATGGGGTGCCCAGCGTTGACCTAAATACATGGTAGAATAAAAAGGAATATGCATTCTTAGGAGAAAATCTGAAAACGATGAGAAAGCTAAAATTGGCCGCATTCAGCTGAGTAAACAACTGTTGTGAATTGTTGTGGTAGCGTTACCTTAGTGAGCGATGTTTTTCTCTGAATGCGTAGTTCTCTAAATACTAAAAAAGATGAAAATTATTTCATCTAATATTTATAATTGTTGAATTATGTAACTAATTTAATTACAAATGTTTCTCAAGGAATTTTAACACAACAGTAAGTTACTAACTATTGACTCTGCTGAATGCGGAAATTGATTTCCTTTTGTTCTTTGCTTACTTTGACAACTTTGGATATGAGAATGAGAACGCAGTCCGAAATGCATCTACCTTAATACAACAAGAACAAGAATGAATAAAAACAAAACATGTTTTTTTTTAAACAAAAAATTCTATCAACGAAGTACGATTGATAAATTTATTTCACAACACGAAAAAAAGCTCTTTTTAGTGGAGACTATTCTACTTAACGATGTCATAGAAATCGAGGGGCAGTAAAGTTTTTCTGAAAACCTAAAATGCATACCCTTAAACGTATATATTTGCCAATATTAGTTTAAGCCGGCTGAATAACTGAAAAGCTTAAGTGAAAAACGAACAAAAAAAAACAAAAAATAATTTTTTATTCACACGGATTATTGCTACATTTTTTAAGACACAGAAATTATTTTCACTTTAAATTAAAGAAAATATCTTGGTTTTCAAGATCCGTTACACAGTTTTTTTTAAAATTTTTAAAATTAATTAAAATACTTGTTTATCAATTCACTGTGGTTGAGCGATTTTAAAACACGATTATCCCAGCTACTTCAACACTTTTACTTTAAACGCAAATAAAAAAGAAGTGACCAAAGTATTGGTTAAAACTGTTGTTTTTTATTCATCTGTGTTTATAAAAATAAGAAAAAGTGAGAAAAACGGGCAAAACCATATATAATTTTTTTTTATTTTTGACCTATGCGCTGCACCACTGTGCAAAGAAGTCTTCTCAAAAAAAAAAAAGGAAAGAATGAATATCAGTATTTTGCTGGCTTGTCCTTTTAAAATTAGTTTTTCTTTAGTTTTAGTTTAATTTAAGTATTAAGAAAAAAGTTTCTTCTTTGGTCAGCTATAATAGTTTTCTTGTTGTTACATCTTTATTTGACGATAACTATTCATTCTTAAAGCAGTGTCTACATTTAAAGTTTTTGAATTTGTATAATTTTGTATTTGAAAGTATGAATTATGACTGAAGTATCAAAGGTGCAATTTATGAATTTAAATATTTGCATTTATAAAAAAAAACTCCAAATAAATATTAACATTTTGTTTTTACAAAAGTACTCAGTTGTTGTTTCCATAATGTTATTACCGAAATTATTATAGATTTTACCATTATTTGTGTAACCATTAGCACGCAAAATAGCCAAATGAGCTATTGATAAAAGTAAAATCCCGTTAATAAAATAGAAACCAGTGCTCATAAAAGCATAGAACTAATAACCATATCACTGCCAACACCACTTCACACATACATACACGCACACAAACCTAACCAAAAAACTGTAATTAAGCGGTTGGTAAACAGCAAATTAAATATTAATCCCAATGGAATTTAACAAGCTTTAACATAATTAAGGCACGCGTATGGAACACACACGCACATAAGCCGCCATTGTAACATATATACACTTGCACACATGCTTAGTCAGAGGCATATTAACTGGAACAAAACTTTAAACTCTTAAAATGTTTTTACATTGATGTCCTACAACAGAGTTTCTCAATCTACCACTTAGAGTGCTTCTGGAAGTTAAAGGTACGGAGAAAAAAAAAATAGGAATTGCAGCCTAAGAGAATTTTATAAAATTGAAAATAAATACGTTTATAACATTGTTTTGCCTATTTTATGATTAAGTTCTCTTACTTTTAAGAAACACTGAGCAGGAAGAAAAATCGTTATAAAAAATAAACATTTAGTAGATGGTTTGGATAGAAAAAGTTAATTTAAAAATATAATGAATTTTTAAAACAAAAATTAGCAAAAGTTTATCAAATGTTTTCTTTTGGTTGGAACTATTAGAAAAGGTTTAAGAAAAAAAATCTAAACTTTCTTATACCCTTACAAAAAAGGCTTTTAAATTAAAATCATAAAATTGGTATTTTTTTTAGAAATCAGTTAAAATTTTAAACTATTGACAACTATAGCAAAATACTTTTTAAAGAAAAATGTGTATTTATTTTACACTGCACTTAAAAAAATTATATAATAATACAAAAAATATAAATAATAATACAAATTATTATAATACAAATTATTATTAAAAAAGTAATGTTTGCTTTATATGGCAACTGGCTTGCAAATTTATAAAAGTTGTATAATAATTTCACCATGTTTTAAATAAAACACAAATTTTACATAAATTCATTAACATATGTATGTGGAGTTCTGGTGCACTATCAATGGAGTATATTAATTTTTTAAACTTATTCAAAAAACTTTTAAGCTCGTATGGCACTACAACGGTAAATGGCAACAAGTTCCTAGTCTAAGTTTGATTATTTTAATTTTTCATATGATAAAAATCAAAGCCTCTTTTTGGCTTTTGGCTTTTTTTATATAAACATATTTTTGTAGAAACTGTATTTAAAAAATGTAAAAAAATAAACTGGCCATTTAAGCCCAGGACTTAGACATAGCTTCTATTGATCAATTGAGTTGTGCGTGTTATTAAATGTTTGATCTCAAATGACCGAGAACTGGACCTACGTGTTTTATGCTTATAAGACATCTCCATGAATGGATTCATTCAATGGTTTCAAGTTCCTTTAATTTTCCAAATCCCTGCAAGTCGAGGCAGGCAAATAGCAAGTTTGCGTGAGGCAGCAAAAATCAAGTCACCAAATGTAAACTGTAAGTTGAAATGAAGAAACTTGATATGTAGACAAGTTGAAGAATAGAAACTTGATATGTGAGAAAAGTAACTATTTTGCCTACTAATTGTTTGTATTCAAGTTGGTTTACGCTGTTCGTAGAATTAACTTCATGTCGTCATTGCAAACTTTGTTTCTCGAGCTTAGAAACCAGTTTTACTTGAAAGCATTGGATTGAAGTTTATGTTGGATGTGGTTTTATGTTGTTTTATTTTTTGTTAAGTTTTGTTTTTTTTATATTTTTAGACATATATTTTGGTTGTTGGTTCAAGAGTTTTCGGCTGAACGTACAGTATGTTAGCGTTGTGTTAAACGAATCGTTTTGAGATGTAGAGTGGAGTTGTTTTTATATTGCTGGTGCGCACAGTGAAGTTTTTTAAGCGTTAAGATTAAAGCTAAGCTTATATTTTATTTTAAGATGGTCCCATATGCAGGGAATATTTTTTTTTGGCTCGGATTGTATATAAATTTTATATAAAACTAAAATCTATAAAGTTTCTTGACGATTGATGAACTTTTAGCAATCGCTTAAGATAGTTGGAGAAGCGCTTTACAAGAGCTTTTCTTATATTTTAATCAAAGAAGTAATAAAATCAACTCTTGGGCTATATAAATTAAATAAACCTGGCATAAACATCGTTTTCTATTGTTGTAAAATGAGCTACCAAACATAAAAAATGGATAAATAGTAACAAAGTTGTGAAAATAAATTTCAAATAAATTTATTTTTTCCTTTTTTAGCACAAAAAAAAAATCGTAAGAATCCAAATGTGTAAAAATTGCAATGAAATGTTAAAATATTTTTGAATCAACATTTAATACAAACACAAAAGTATGGTTTTATTACGTTGAATAACTTGGTCGCTATGAAATTTATAATCATAAGTGTAACATTTGGTACATTTTTATGAAAAAAATCTGCAAAAATACAAAAATGCAATATTAAAAAAACGACATGTTGGGTTGCCATGGAAAACTCTTAAGCTTTTTTTTACAAAAAATTACAAAAACAAACAATCGGAAATAACGTTATAGCTTTTAAACTTTTTCAAAAATCTTTTAAGTGACTGTTTTTGGCATTGCTAAATCCCTTAAAATCCACTAATACAAAATTTAAAAAATTAACTTCACGGTTGTCTATGCCATAATCTTTAGCTACTTTGTGCAAAAACTTACAAAGCTATTATAGCCAATTAAACTATCAATAGAGTTATTAGTAAAGTTGCAGATTCTGAAAAAAGATTTGATGCAGCTTAAATGTAAATTCATTTATTTTTACAAAGTACCATAAATTCATCAAAAATTTTATTTTTAATTTAAAGCCGTTTTTAGAAATAAAGAGCCAAAAAAATATTACAAGTAAAAATTTCTTTTAAACTTCATACATAATTCAAGAATAATAAATTAAATTTAAAAAATTTATTTGGAGTATGAAACTCATAAAATCACATATTGGATTAAAAAAAAACATATAATAAGTGAAAATGAAGCAGTAAATAAAAGTTACAAGTAAGATAGAACTATAAAACTTTTTAATATGCGCTAAAAATAGGTAAAATATGCAATTAAAAATATTTTTCTAACATTTTTTTATCGGTCCAAAAATGAATATTGTGTTATTTAACAAAAGAGATTTACAAATAAATTAAATTTATCAAAAACAATAAATATATGAAGTGAGCATAAAAGAAATAATTATAAGTGACTCCGTATGATAGCACTTCTTACACAAGAAGTAAATCATATACACTTGAAACTAGGGACAAAGGATAGTAAAACTGCGTTCTCATTTTAAAGTGAACGTCAATATTTTTCAAAACTGCTTTAAAGTAAAAAAAAGGATTTGTTTAAGAAAATTTCTTTAAATACTTAAAGCTTTTAAAACAATTTGGGTAAATCAATATGGGTATCAAATAAAGGAAGACTATCTTTTTTATAAAAAAAAGTTAAAAAATTTAAAAAGCTTTTTTAGGTATGGTATTAAAAATAATGGACGTTTTTTTGCTTCCTACTAAATAAAAATTATTTCCATAAATTTTCAAATAAAACATATTCCCATTTGGTATGGATATTTTGACACTTTGTAATTCTGATAAAAGAAACTATTTCTTTTTATTTGATACCCATATAATCATGCTTTGAAGGTTCTAAGTATTTAAAAAAATTGGTTTAAAGATTTCCTTTATGTTACTAAAAAGTCCTTTTTAAACAAGTCCCGATTTTCTAGAGAAAAAGCGAGAACGCAGTTTTACAATACTATACCACTAGTTTCATGTGTATATTGCTTACATGGTGTGTGAAATTTGTTTACGATAATTGTGGTACAGTGTTATCTTTTCCCAAAATATGTCTTACTAAATTTAAATGGTTGTCAATCAGAAAAAGCAAAAATATGCAAAAACCACATGTATTTAGTGCAGGGACCGTACCGGTTATGATTTTTTTTTCAAAAAAGTCAACAAATAATCGTTATTATTACCGATTTTATTTCGATAAAAAAAAGTTAAAATTTGACTTTTATTTTTTTATCAAAAATAAAGATTTAAAATCTTACAATGCTATTTCGTATTAACTATCATAATAGTTTAGAATTTTTAAAACAATTAATAATGCAGGTTTTTTAATCATTTACACCTATATTAACATATAGTAACATTTTTGCAAAGAAAAAATGATTGCTATCAATCTTCGTATCGTTGAATTGAACAGCTTAGTTGCTTATCATTGCACATTCTGTTTTCATTTATTTCACAAACGACTGGAACAGCGACTACAAGCAGATGATAAGGAATTAAAATAAGACTTTGACTTTTGATCGAAAAAATAAAAGTAAAATTTTAACTTTTATATTTGATCAAAAAAATAAAAGTCAAATTTTAACTTATATTTTTGATCGAAATAGAATTAGTCAAAAAATAACGGTTATATATTGACTTATTGAAAAAATCAGAAAAAATTTAACTCATTCCTGGACATAAGCATTTTCTAGGTAACTGTAAAGCAGATGAACTCGCACGTACAGATACTACTAAACAACTATATTAAGACAACAAACCTTGGTATTCCTCTCACCACATGTAAACTCCTTACACATGAATTATCCTGCATCAAAACCAACAATAGATGGTCAGTAGGTAACACGTGTATTATAACTAGTGTCCGACCGAAACCGGAATTTTGGCCGAAACCGAAACCAAATATTCGGCCATTTTATAATATTCGGCCGTAACCGTAACCGAAACCGAAACCGAATATTCGGTCGGACACTAAATATAACACGGCAAATCTGGCCTAAACTCAATATTAAGCGTTCAAAAGAACTCATTTCTCTCCGTAGAGACCACATTAGCACCATGATAGGGATCCTGACAGGGCACTGCCTCATTGGCAGGCACGCTCAAAAATTAAACATACCCCACAATGACTTTTGCAGAAGGTGCAAAGATGAATGCCATTTTAAAGACAATTTCATAGTTTGTAGAGATAACTTAACCATTTCCATTTTAAGGAGCCCAGTACAAACATGCATTTGCATGATTTTCCTAGTCCTAGTGTAATATTAAAACATTTTTAAAAATGTTTGAATTAATTCTTTATCATATGCATATATGCGATCACTTTCACATTTTTCTACATACCATATCTAGTTGAACGTCATCTGAATGGTCATTATCCCTGCATCAATATGTGCTGAAATATACCGTTTCATTAATTTTTAAATACCCTATCTTCCCCACTGTACACTTTCCAATAGCGACCACTTAGTTTTATTACTCCATGATTAATTCTTACCCAGTTATTGTATTTTTTACAATCAAAACGATACCCCATATACAAACATACATATTCACAGAACGACAACACATCTGCATAAAACAACAAATTCAATGAAAGCACAAGAAACAAAAAGAAATCCCTAACGCAATAACAACAGAAAAAAAGTCACACAAACTCCGCATCATAAATGAAACGAACAAAAAAACAAACGATAGTCAGTAGCTTCCGACGGCAGCGCAGTCGCATAAGGCCAAAACACATAGAAAGCATGCATGCCTCAAGCATGCATCATGTCTGTGAAGCATGTTTTATTAAAAACCATAGCAAGCATACATCGAATATGTAAAAAGTGCCAAAAATGTTAAATTAAACAAAAATGTTTTACAAAAAGTCGAGGAAATACATTGAATTTAATTTAAAATAATTCAATAAATGCAATTGGATGTGCTAATATAGCTTTTTCAAGCAAAAATAACTGATGCTTATGTCTGTCAAAGCTTTGATGCCTGCAAAAAGTTAAAAGTTTATCAACTTCAGGCATGCCTCAAGCATCATGCATGCATGCATGCTTTTGATGTGGGCTACTACATAAGAATATGTATATGCAAACTCAAATGTCAGATGCTTAAAGCCTGCATGCCTTCAATGTGTTTTGGCCTATAGAGTCGAAAACAGAGTTGAAAAGTAGAAACATTTATTTTTTTTCTGCCAACTCTTGTAGGGTAGAAACAAAATTGAATCAAGTCAGACATATGATTCGTTTTTCAGAAGCAAGTCGCGAATCGTATGGAAAAAACAAATCAAGCTCCTGCAATTCAACTCAAAGCTTGATGTTTTTTCAAGTAACTTGACTTTCAATTTACTTGCTGCATATCTCTGGAAAAAACTTTCTGTCTGAGCTGAAATTGAACCCGGGCTACCGCAGTTCCTTAGCTTAGGGGCGACGCACACTACCCACTAGGCTACGGTTGCCACCAAACTGTATTTGAATTAGTAAAATATTCGTTTATGTGCCAATTGATACCACATACTCGTATAATGTAATGTGAGTGAAAAATTTGCATATATTATAATAAAATTTTATTAGTATCTTTGATTGTTATTTAAGGATTTTTTTTTGTAACTTATTTGCATAAATATTTTTAGCAGTTTTTTTTACATAAAAAGGGGGTACACGAACAAAAACACATTAGAGAACCTCTGCACTACAAGCTTGCTTTGTGAGAGTAGAAAACTTTTAAGCTTACTGTTAAATGTTTAACAGTGTAGTGAAGCAAGAGAAAATGTAATTATGAAACAATGAGCAGTTGGTACCTGCAACAAAGTTGTGTAATGCTTAAGGTCATGTTTCATGCATAGACTAGCGTTTTTAGGCTCAATTAACTTATTGTTGGCTAGTTTAAGAGTATGATTTAAAAACTATTTGATATAACTGCATAATAAATGGCCTCTATAGCCTAGTGGTAGCGCCCTTGACTATAGGTCAGGGGTCTAAGGTACGAATCCTGGCCGCTTTAATATTTCGCTATGAACATTCTTTCTTTATCTCTAATCAAAGGAACTTTAAACACATAAATTTACGACGAAAAGTTGTAGTTGGTGATGGTAGGAAAAGTTTGTGGAGATCAACGCTTAGTAACTTGATTTGACTGAGGTCAAGACATAACACTTGCTTCAGATTTAATATCACATGTTTCTACAGCTTCTGCAACAGTAAAAACATCCTACACAAAAGTATCACTTGATCACTCCCTTATTCTATTCTATGGTATCACAACGGGTCAATAATATGGTATTACTGAGCTAGTTTAAAGAACTGCCACCACCTTAAACTAACCTAATTTGACTGAAATATAAAAGTACGTAAGAAAAAAAAAACAAGTAAATGAAAAGAAAGATGGTGCACTAGTAACAAGGTCATTCGCTGGTATATAAAATGCATATTGTTTGAAGTGAAAGAACTTGTAAATACATTATCTTGTTTTAAGTTTCTGTAAATGTAAGTCAAACCCAGTGAACCAAAACCATTTTTTTTAATTATTTTATGAACCTTTACTTTATGAATTGAAATTAGTTAAAAAAGAATTATCAATTGTACTTTTCTTTTTGTTCTGAGACGAGTTCAAAAAAAAAAATATTGATAATTTGTTTTTCCGCACTCAGAAGTGAACCATTTTGAAGTCATTCGGCGGACTGAATTTCCTCTCAAAAACAAACCTTTCTTTGCTCGAAAACAAGTTAAAAAAAGAGCCATAGAAAAGCACTTTTTTGGCATTAAAAAAGAATCTTTTTCAATCATAAATTTTCTTGTTATTGCATATCGATAAAAAAAGAAAAAAATAATGTTGATCAATTCTTTTAATTTTATTTGAATAAAGTAGTAATCTATCCAGGGGTCGCCTGTGAAATATTGCTCGCAGAACTAACTCTTTCGAAATAAGAGAACAATAAAGTTAAAATTAAAACGTAAACTTTATGCGGGCATTGAACAAAACTTTTTTCAAAATTTATTTTTTAAATAGATACATAAAAAAAAAGATAGAAAAGAATAGATACATAAGAGTACAGAGAAGTATGGACTTTTATTATAAAAGACATACAGTATTATGGTTTGATATACAGAGTTATAGCTTTTCATATAATTAAACAGGAGTTTTGTATAAAATAAATTTGTAAATATGTACAATTTCACAGAATTGTAACGTAGTTTTATCTAAGGCTGCGGCAAAACTCAGTCGTTCTAGGATTCTCAGAAGGATCCACCTAAAACGCAATTTTCAAATCGCAATCTTTATTGAAGAATTCTTATTCCTTGTTACAGTTCTAATTATAATTTACAAATTTGTTGCAGTACAGCGTATGTTAGTCAGAAGCAGTTCTATGTAACGGGTACTCTGTTCTATACAAAGTTTGATCGGGTTTTATGCCAGGTAAATGATTCTTAGTAATCAATTAATCGATTCTGGTTCGGTTCTGAATTGCTTAGACCCTGGTTTTGATCTTCAATGACATTTGACGGCGGTGGTTTGAGTATTCAATATATAAGGCAACTTATGTACGGCAACAAAGGTTCTGCGGTGAGGTCGTCTGAAAGCTGTATCAGGCAGAGATCAGACGGCACGGCGAGCAGAAGTTTTGTAGTCAGACGCTTAAAAGTTTTGCAAAGGTAAATTAAAGATGCAAAGGTAAATTAATTAAACTTTAGACGCTTAAAAGTTTTGCAAAGGTAAATTGTATAAAACTTGAGTTCTGGTGCAAGGGCCATCGAGGCAGCGTAGTGTGCAATATCTGAAGAATTTACGAGGGAAGACGACCGCAAGGATAGACGTCGACGCTTGAATTCTGTTGGCTGATAGCACGGCAAGCTAGGTGCTAGATCGTAAGTGCATAGTTGAACTATTGTGTCTTTAAAGATTTGTATTATTTTTTATAATTTTTTTTTCAATAGTAATCGATAGTAAAATTGGAAATAAAAAGTTTTGAAAAAATTAATTCGTTATTTAAAAACTTTTAATGCGGCGAGTATATATGAAATGCTCGCTGGGAGCCAGAGATTGATCCCGGCAGTCGCAGATGAATATTTGGAAATGTTACGTTTTTTTGCTTTAAAATGTTTTAATTTTTTTTTTAGAATATTTTAAATAGCAATTTATTAGAAAATTTAAAATAATTAGTTTTGAAATAATTTAATTTTAACTTTTAATCCAGGGAATATTTGAAATACTCACTGAAAGCCAGGGTTAGAATGAAAATTACGGATTAAGGAGCAAAGAGTAAAAAAAGTAATCTTTATAAGTAATAAGTAAAAATAAGTTAAAAGTTTTTTTAATACTTTTAACATACTGTTACAACATTAAGATTCATTATTATTAAATTGGAACTGTGGAACATTTGCAGTTTAAGTTATATTAAACAAAACATTCTATTTGCGCACAGTTTCTATTGAATTTTAATCAAATTCACAACAATGTACAGCACTTTTTTTAAAGTATGATTCTGAGATTTTTGTTATTTAAACTCATGAACATTTATTCACACCTTTTCAAAAAAAAAAAAAATAAATCCATGTAAAGGAGAATAGAATCAGAACTCTTTACTGGCTTTCCTGTTTGTTGTTTTAGCAAAGGTGAAAAAATTAACTATTAAGCATCGAATGAGCGTGCTTCACAAAAATCTAGCAAATTCTCAAATCATGCAATCAAATTCCAATATTTATTTTCAATATTAATTTAATTTCATTAAATTTTCATTTGCAATAGCACGCACTTACATACTCGAACACATAAATATATAGAGTATGATTTGCTGCACCTATACAAACTAGATCTCTACATCTACATACCTAAAACATAGAACGCATTGCCTTAAATAAATCACTTTAGTATGCAAATTATTTCGGATTTCAGGCTAAAACCATATGCTTTACTGCCGCAGCACATGGCAATGATTTGTTAGCACTGTTATTGCGCACATACATAAAATATATTACATTATAATTTCATCGACATAATTGCTCATTTTATTTTAGTTTTAAAAATATGAAAAAATTATAGCTTAACTTATTGCTTTTTGCTGCATTTTTACAAATTCAAATTAACTTTTATACCTATATTTTTAATATTTTTTTTATTCATCAGTAATAAAATACATGTCTATAACTCTATTGAAAGTGTCACCGTGTTTGATTAGCAATATTTTAATTAAGTCAGTAATTATTTTTTTAAATAATATCATCGATGCTGCCAATATATAAATATGTGCGACACTTAAAATAATGTCATACAAGTATATTTTTTTATCACTTGCCTTTAAAACACAACGTACTTTATAAAAAAAATTGTTCGTTTTTATAGCAGATACAAAAGTTTACGGTTATTGTTTGTGCCACCATGTCTACTGACTTCCGTGCTAATTGACTGGAATATTATAATTTATACTATACACTATGTTTTGTTTGTTTACAGCATATACAATTTATTGTTCATCGGGGCGTATGATTGATGTTAATTGTAATTGTTATAATTATTGCATACATGTTTATTGCGAGAGTGTATTACATGGTTTAATATGTGCAGCCATAAAATATTTTGCTCTGAACTAATGCAAGCATTAATGAAGTACTTTGTTAGACGCAAGCAATAAATTTATAATTTTTTTTTTATATTAAGCTAACAATGAGATTTATAAATTAATTTAATGTGCTAAAGTTAGCACAGACTTTTTTGTTTACAAAAAAGAAGTATGCCCATACGATATGACCGATGCGTGCTATCATGGCCACATTTGGAAAAAAATGTATTTTGAAGGTATGATTTTTATGAGTGGCGGCCGTAGCCTAGTGGGTAGAGTGTGTGGCTCCTAAGCTAAAGAACTGGGGTAGCCCGGGTTCAATTCCAGCTCAGAAGGAAAGTTTTTTCAATTGAATTAATTTTTCTGTTCGGTCGTCACCTCTCTGCAGACAATGGCAAACCTCAGAGAGTAAAAATTGCCATGTAAAGCTTCTTGAGAACATAAGCCGTTCGGAGTCGGCATAAAACACGTGGGTCCAGTTCTCGATCATTTGTGATCAAACATTTTAATAACACGCACAACACAATTGATCAATAGAAGCTAGGTCAAAGTCCTTCCAAGGGCTGAAATGGCCAGTTTATTTTTTTTTTTTTTTTTTATTATTATGAGTGGTGCTTATTTTTAAACATATGTAAGAACAGACGTTATTTCTGTACGCGGCTAAGCAAAAAAAATCTGTATATGTGTTTTTGACTGGCATGTATGTGTATGTTCATCTGTTCTACTCTCACTTCCAAACTTCTTATCACAATTTGACCAATGAGGTATCGTTCGAAGTATTTTGATCATCTGCTGGTTATAGGCTATGTCACATTATATTAAATTGAATATGGCGCCCTCATATGACATAAAGTCATGAGTTACAAAAAAATTTTATAGTGACACAATAAACATATTTTTTAATTACTGTATAGTTTGTTTATCAAACAATTAATTAGTAGTTGTTACTTTCGATTATATATATCCGAAAAAAAATTAATATAGAAAGTAGTTAAAAAAACTAAAACTCAAAAATACAATTTTAAAAGTATGAAACAAGAACATATTCTCATCTGAAATTGTTTTGTACAAACTATTCAATATTTTTTGTCTATTATATAAACAACGTACACATAATATATTTTATTGTATTAAATACAAATTCTTACTGACGTACAGAAGATATCCAAGGTCGATGATTATTATATTTTCATATAAATAAATAACAAATAAGGGTTGTTGCCAAATATTTTTTTAATTATTTTTAACTTTTGTTGTTCATAAGACATAAGTATTGTTGTTGTTTCTGGGTATATATCCAATTAGGTGGAGCCAACTTCTGTATTTTTAAAAAACAAATATAGTGGACAATATCTCAAAAACGGTGTGACAAAAAAGGTTACAATATAAAAAAATATTGTATTTCGTTTTTTGTTACTGGTTCGGCGGCTCTTAAGTCTGTAAGAATGCAAGTATTGCATTTCTTTAAAGCGGTGAATGTTCAGCACATATATGGTATTGAGCATATTTAATAAAAGCCCATAGGTCTCTGTGGGCTTTTTGGAGCAAACCCAGCATAAAAATCTTCAACCCAGCATTTATAATGAAAATTTGTGCGTAATTATATCGTATCTCTTATTTCAATAGCCTCTATACATCCTATTTAAAGAAATCAGGAAGGCTGAGGCTTTTAGGTCGAATCATATTGAAATATTTCATCGCTGAAATCTTCATAGGTCCCAGGGGACCTTCTCAGCCATCGGTAAATTAAAATATTTTACTTAAAAATGCAAGTCTGAACAATTTTTGTGTAACCAAAATGTTTATGATTGGTCACAAAAAACATATTTGAATTACTGGAAAATGACAGTGTTCTAGATTTAAGAATATGTTGTAAATTTATTATATAAGAAAGTGTATTTTGAAAACAAAATTAAGTACTTAATTGCGTTAAGATTAAGTCGTAGTCTGCTCTTTTTTTAATTCACTAAAGCTGCCTTGATGCCTTCAATATCAGCGTGGCTCTCTTAAAAGTCATATAATAGGAAACTTAGTAAATATACCAAAAAAAAAGGCAATCTTGTCATTACAAGTAACCTGTTATGATGCAATTTATGCTTCAGTGTTCAGTAGCGGTTAGTTGTCAAAGCCTGAACACAATGACTGCAACATGCATACGAGACAATCCGGCAACTTATCGTCAGAGAGAAATGTTGCAGTGCTCTCGTCGACTTGATTATAATGAATGCAAAAGTGACAATCTCTATTTACATAAACAAACTCTGCAATGTTCGCTTTTGTCGTTTGTAATATTAGAAATAGATCTAAGATTGCGACAGAAATAATTGTCATCGAATCTTCTCTTTGTTATGCCTTCATATAAAATGCCTTCAATATTTTGACAATTGGCGTTTGCGCATGTTGCTGCCATTGTGTTCAGGCTATAAATACAAGTAAAAAAAAAAATGTTAAAACTCTTCGTTTAAAATCAAATTTTTAACTTTAGATTAATGAATTAGATTAATGGATTTACCGAATTGGAAAAAGATATGAACAAAAAATTAAAAATTAGTTCTGAATAAATAACTCAGTGCGACAGCCAAAAGAAACCGGAATACCACCAAAATTTAGAAAATCAGTTAGTAATCAAAATATCTGTGCTATCTCGAGTGTAGCTTTAAATTCGAATATCCTTCACACTGGAAACTGTGGGAAAAAATCAGGAGCTAAAGTCTCTATTTACTTTTGCTTTAAAACATATATAATTTTTCTCACAAAAATCTAAGTATTTTGAGATCGCTTTTTTACTGCTTTTCTCAAAAAAACACTTTGTCCTTGCGGGAGAGGAAGACAAGTTTTTTTTCCTAAAATTTTTCAAGGAGATCTTGACAACCCTATTCAACTTTTGAGACGTCTTAGAATGTGAAATTCGAAAAAACCATTATAATTCGATACACCCTATTGTTAATATCTCAACCTTTTACATTATATAAGAGAAAAAACGCAATTTTTTATTTTAGGGGTCTATTGTTTGGATATGGTGGATCTAGGGTAATTTTGTTGTCGCAAGTTTTGTCGCAAGTGGTGTTTTTTTATGGGGATGATTTTTTGCCAACACTTAATATAACATTTATTAATGTTTTGCAAAATATAGATATGCTAAAATAAAATTCTTTTAAAAAATGCAAAAATAGTATTGAAAGAGGGGGTAAGGGAATGGAAGTTTGAAAGACAATTTTTTATTATCTTATAACAAACTTCTTTGCCACAAACAAAAATTGTGTAACACTTTCAGTTTCGACGGTTTAAGTTGATTTCTCTTAGGAGAATTTTTGACCTTGAATCGCGGTTTTCTCAAAATCCTGACGTGATGGAGAAATTTGAGTGCCAGAATCGTGATAACGACTCTCTATATGTTTGAAAACATTTGTCGGCATCTTACTCACCAAAAAATGATCGTTTTGGTTTACAGTGTAATTAATACTAACAAAAAACTAAATAATGAGCAAAAACTTATTGTGAAAAAATAAATTGATTATGAAATAAACAAAAATACTCTAAAAATTGTATGCCATGTACATTGCATTAAAATTAAAAAAAGTAATGCTTTATTCTAAATAATGACAAATAAATGATTGAAATGAATAACTTTTCAATAACTTTGAATTGAATATGAACTGAAATTTTATTCAAATCGTCGCCCTAATTCTAATGGGACGTATGTTGGAATTGGTGAAAGTAACGTTTATTAGCAGTTTAGGTAGATTGGTCAAAGCTACATCTATGTCTTCTTTTAGTTTTTAAGGTTTGTATGAAAAAAAAGGAGGTAGAACGTTTAAAACAACACATTATCATATGAACTTCATACAAATAAAAAATAGTTTTCTTTGCCTCCCGCAAAATAAATAATTTTGACTTGCGTCGTATTAGAATTAGGCCGACGAAATGTCAATTAACCATTTTTTTCTTTTCTTTGGTTATTAACTGATTCTTTTTTTTGTTAAAAAAATCAATTACAATACATTTTCTTACAGCCTGACTCTTTATGATGACAACATAATATTTTTGCTACTGTAAAAGGACCTAACAGTCTATCTTTTTTTCATATAAAAAAATTAAACCATTAGTGATAATGAAAAAACAACATACTCAAGAAAAAATAAATTTTAAGAAAATCATGCTAAGTAATAATGCTTTATAGCACCCATCATAAGCAGACACCACGTAGTTTTACCACGTAAAACATTTTTAAACCAATTTACGTGTTACGCTGTCTTGGCGTCAGTTTCACTCCCATTCACATTATTTAAGACTTGCCACGCCTGCGTTAGTGACTAAAATAAACCTGCCTTCCACTGACTATATTTTCTTCGTATTCAAAATTTTTTTCACCCACATTTATTTGAAGTCAGAAACTACTCACATACAAAACTTGAGGGTTTTATTTACTATATGCATATCAACAAATTATAGCTGACCAAAAGCTACAAAGAATTATGCTGCGGCACTAAATTTGATCGCCTTAAATTATACTACATTATAACTGCACTCAAGCACGCAAGCTAAATCAGAACACACAAACATATTCACAACTTCAATCGCAGGCTCAGAGCTCAAACCCTTTCGTGTTGGTGCGTTCTTGATTAAATTTACATAAAGTTCATTAAAATTAATAAATAAGCTCAATAAAAGGCAGAAAATAATAAAAACACTCGCAGCAAACATGCAATAAAAATGAATCTAATAATATATGATTTTGTGTATTTTAGACTTTCATGTATTTTTTTTTTTTATTGCAATCCAAATAAGTGGTATTTTTTGTTTTCAGGTCTAATTTATAAAATATTTGTAAATATCAATTTAAGCTGTAAGAGCTTTATAAAGTAAGAGTTTTAGTTCCTTAT
This sequence comes from Dichetophora obliterata, assembly GCA_963920525.1. NCBI lineage: Eukaryota > Metazoa > Arthropoda > Insecta > Diptera > Sciomyzidae > Dichetophora > Dichetophora obliterata. The sequence continues at coordinate 194,992,136 of OY986435.1, forward strand.
CCTTATTATAAATATGTATCGTTCTTTAGTAATGTTGGTATTTTATACCATAAATAGTGCTTTATTTCTAATTCTTTTATCTTGCTAATAGCTAAATTAATTTTTAAAAGCTTTGTAACGCTCTTTTTAAAAACTTACAGCGCCAACAAAACCAGTTTGCGTTTTCCACTACATTATAAAAGTTTGAAATATTAACAGATTCAATTTTCACTAAAGTGACACTGACATGCGTAGTTTGCAATATCTTGTCAAGCTGGCAGCTTGCTGAGCATACAATAGATCTGTTACCGTACACGATTCAAGTAACTTGAAGTTGCTTGAAAGCATTATTTACAAATTTTTTAAGCTTGAGAGAGAAGAATAACATGCAAAATGTCACTTTCTATTATATTACACTTTCTTGAAGTTAGTATGGAAACAGACCTAATGCTACAGTTTGCAAAAGCTACAGCTGTTAATGTGCGTGCAAATGAATGAATGTCTGCTGCAAGGACCGGATGTGCAGTTAATCGCAATTACAAAACAAGCTGCTTTTGATTTTCTTGAAGTAACGGCAAAGCAGCACAAAGACTTTGTAACAAGAACTAAAGCAAGTATAACAAATAAAACGAGATGAAAAAGCAAGCAAAGCTGATAAAGTTGACGTGTTTGAGTAACAGTTCAGAAAAATTACTTTTGATTTAGCTGCTTAGTGGTTGTGGCCACGTTCAGCTGCAGCCAAAGTAAGACGCAGCGACAATTTTGTGCTTTCATTCGTATTATTGTATCAACACAAAAAGTTATGTGAAAAAAGCACGTTGCCAACAGCAGAATAAAAGGAGCCAATTCTTTTCTCTGTAAATAATTTGAGCAAGTATCTTGAAGGCAATCGCTTAAGATTCTTTTAAGATTTTTAATAACCCTTTAATCTTAAAGATTTTATCAAGATGAATAAGAGTTCGTACAGACCTCGGAACAGTGCTGCCAGGTATCGTTAAATATATTTTCAACTATTTATATTATCTAGTGTTTCCCGTATTTATATAAACTCGAAAAAGAGATTTAAAAAACTAATATAAATTTAGAATTACGTTGTATTTCAATTTCAAAAAATAAAAAAAACGAGAGCACATAAAAATTCTTAGTTGTTGGTTTATGTAGTAAGATTATGCCTTGCCGGTTTCTCAATCCAGTCACTCTTTCTCTAGGAAATGTTACTCAAAATGTACACCCAAAAAAACTTCGTACTACGTACGAAAAAGTTATTGTATTATAAAAAACTGTTTGTTATTTTAAGCCAACATTACGAGATTACATTGTACCAAGAAATATTTGTATATTTTACAAACTTGTTCGTTTCATCAACCAAACATATTATTAACCTTCCTATACTCTCGCACAACGGCATTACACATATACTAGCGCAAGGTGTCTCAGACCGACCCTGTAGGAAAATCAACTCATTTAAAAGTAGTTGAAAAAGTAGTTTTTTGTCAACCAAAACTAGTTAAAATTCTGACTTTTTTCCATAGAACGAACTAACATATATTGTATGGTGAAGATAAATAAGTCAATTTACTTTCGTTTGCATATGTTTTCAACTACTTGTTAAATTAGTTGAATTTAAATTATTTTTTTAACTACTTTAAAATAAATTAATTAAAAACTGCATATATTTTCAACTTCTTGTTAAATTACTTAAATTTAATTTTATCTTTGCAATTACTTTAAAATAAATCAATTGAAAACTAGTTAATATTCGACTTACTGAAGATGAATCTAAGAGCATAAAAATTTTGAATTTCTATACATCAAAGAGATAATTTATTTTATTGTTTTGAAAAAAAAATAATACTTAAATTCATATTAGTGAAAGCCTAAAGTTAATTATATTTGATGAAATAGCAAAGCTTCAAAATCAGAGTAGGCACTGCCTAAATATAATTCAAAGTAGTTTTTAAAACCACTTGTTTTTAAGTAGTTTTTCTATTACTTCACATATAATGCAATAAAAACTATTCAAAATTGAAGTGGATGCCACCTTAATATAATTAAAAGTAGTTCATAAACTAGTTTATTTTAAATAAGTTGTTTTAATAACAAAATAGTTTGTTCCTATAGGGGATATTTGATATCGTTGGCATTATTCTAAGGATATACTTTTTGAAAATAATGGTGTTTGCTGTAAAGAAAAGGGTGCAATAAATTAAAATAAATTTAAAAAATATTACAGCTCCAACCTTATTTTGTAAAAACAGAATTTTTTTAGTCTCTTACAAAAAAAAAACATAGTTCTTAGTACATTCACTTTAATAACAAAAATAAGCTTCTGTATGGCTTAATTATAACAAAAACTCTGCAACATAAAATTTAATTCCCACCAGTAAACTTTATTGCATTACATTATTATTTTTTTTTTACATGTTCCAATATTTTTAAACTATTTTTGTAAATGTTTTCAATTATTATTGTGGAAATTTATGAATGTTTTTTCTTTGGTTTTTTATATCTAAAACATCAAACTTTTATTATAGATGTTATGTCATCGATATATTCTGCAAATACTCCAGCAATAGTTGTCCTTAATCGCGTTGCACAAATATTTAGATCGCTTATCATTCGAAAATTATATTAATCAAAAAGGCATTCTTTAAGTGCCTGTAAACATTCAGGCCTGAATTCGCAAATCTACACCTAAAACAATTGGCATCTTGTGATCATTTTCACGCAGTTCAATTGAACCTTACTACTTCTGTGGTTTGGATAGCCAATACACATAAATTTTAATAGATTATTATGATCTGCTGCAACATATCTTCAGGCATTCACATGCATAATAGCTAATGCACAATCCTTTTAATAGATTCCTGTCATCTAATGCAACAAAGCTTCAGTTAATACTTAATATTGAAGGTATCGCATTTTGTGTCATCGGGTTTTGGATTAGGGGTTAGAGTCTAGAACTGACGATCGAAAGGGTACGAGTTCGATGCTCACTTCTCACAAAGAAATATTTTTTATTTTATGTCCTCTTGTTGTAATAGACGTAAGCAAAAAACAACAACAATGCTAAGAAAAAGATCTATGGAAAAAGTGTCGTTTTTGAGATTTCACTCAAGACAATCACAAAACGAAGCGTAAAATCTTCGTTTAAAAACTATATAGAACTAAATACTAATCATTTACTAAGTTGTTTGTATAGCAATCCTCGCATATCCTAACTGCGTTATTTTTTTTATATTCAAGCAACACGATCTTTGTGTGTAAAAATATGGAAATTGATAGAAAGAATGCTTGAAATATGTATGTTAAAATACGCCAAAAATGTGGTTTATATAATTAAATGTGTTACATTATACAAAAAAATAAACATTAAAAAAAATTTGATTTTTCTCATACCAATTTTACATTTATCAGTAAGGCAAATTTATAAAAAATTTATAAAATAAGTTTTTATATTAACAAACGACGTTCGTGCATTTGTCATATTTATATATTGTAGATTTTTACAAACGCAAGTTCGTAGAATGTACAAAGTTACGAATTCAAAAATTTTTGTCATTCGGCCAACACTACAAAGGTTTGTAATATGTACAGAAAATAAGTACATTCTACGAATAGCCTCTGTTTGTATTTCTAAAAAGATTTTATTCGTATTTTTATCCTAAATATTTTTTTTTGATGCAGTAGAATTGGTTCCAGGTAAAGACTTAATTTCTGACATGCTTTTAATAACGCATTTAAGTATGTTTACGGCCTTTGGAAATTTGACAGCATCAGTCACTTGAAAAATCAAATACTTGGCAATATTTTTAACTACCTCAATGCTAGTAACAGCATATTCTTAAACAATTTCAAACATACTGAAACACCCAGTTACCTGTTTGAGAAGCTTCAATTTTGTAGATCTAATAGAAATAGAATTTTGTAGAAAAATAGAAATAGATGAACCTGACTAATAGTGAGTCACTATTCCTGTTTATAATTATTTGAACTCCAACAGACTATTTTTTGTGAACGCTATCAGATTGTGGGATTCGTTGCCTGTTAGAATTAAAAGTATGTCTAAGGATCACATCTTTAAGCATGTAATTTTTCAATAATTTTCTTAATACTGTCTTTACGTTTTCTAATCAACATATATATAATTAATTTTGAAATGCTGATTTGTTACTTACTTTTATTTTGTTTTCATAATAAGTTGCTTATTCAACTCATTTCTTTTTATATAATTTAATTCTCAGCTGTAACTTGTATTTATTTTTTCTGAATTTTTTTTTATTTTTATTCCATTTATAACATTTAAAAGACTATGCCTTACATGTAAACGTTAGTTTAAATAAAAAAATTAGGAAAATTAAAAAATACTTTTGCGCAGCCGAAACGGCATTACAAGTTTGATTTAGTATTGTTTCTAGATATTAAAAACGGTTTTGATATCTAGTTGATATCTTAAAAAAGTTGTATCATTAATTTGACTAAAGTAACTCTTAAGGTAAAGTATTGTTGTACTTTTTGCATTTTGGTATGCTGTAATATTGATTTATTTTATTTTAATATAAATAAAGCAGTAACAAGATGTATTTTCAAAAATGCTTACTAGACCCTTTCCTGCTATATTGGAACGTAGAGTCATGCAGAAGAGACCAGCAACATTCTCAAGTATTGTTTTAACTCTTTTGCAGCATCTAGGGCAATATTTTTCAAACGATAAAGAAAAAATCAAAAAGTCACTCTAAAAAAATTGCAACTTTAAAACTTTAACTTAAGGTCACGCAAAAATGTTGATTAAAATTGTTTAAGTACCTAAAATATTAATGCAGAGTGTAAAAAGTTTAATTGCGATTTAAAATTCAAAAACTTAATAGTTGTACATAGAACAAGCATGCGGATACAGTAATGTGTACATTAAAGTAACCAGTTATAAGTTCTAGCAGTCAACAATAGCGTTTCTTTTTTATAGAGAAATGGAGAACAAATATTACAGTACAGAGTGACCATAAAAAACGGGGACAAATTTAAACCAGATCGTACTCGTGCATACGTAAGATAATTGTAAAATTTAAAGCTCGTAGAATTCTTTATCTATTTTAGTTACAAGTGATTTAGTGATTAGTGTTCAATTAGCCAAGTAACTAAAAAATTTTAAATGTCGAACAAGAGAAGTGCTATTTTAGAATTGTACCGTCAAGAAAAACGACAATGTGAAATGGTTCGGTTGCTCAGCGTTCCTCGCCAAACTGTTTCTAGGCAATTCACCAGTTTAATGAATTTGACCATGAAGGTGATCGTACGGAACGTGGAAAAAACCCACAGTTAACACATCAAGGAATTATTAGATAATCAAAAAGCGAGTTCAGCAAAATTCTAGGTTTTCAGCCTCTTTGGTCGTGAAACTATTAGTCAAATTCTGGAAAAGAAGCTATACATAAAGTCTTACAATATTTCAGCAGCGCAGTTTCTTATGGATGCAGTTTCATCCGGCAAAACACCTTTGTTTTTTGTGCACCAAAAATCAATAAGAAAGTGAACAATCACAACATTTGGGAGGCTATGGCACTTCCTTGTGCTCAAGAACATTTTGTTGACTAGGAATGGATATTACAACAGGACTTAGCTGCTGCTTTGGTGCAAATTTTCGGGACGTTATCACAGCTGACCAGATTAAATCTCATGGATACAGAATTTCGTCAATTTAAGAAGTCAGGGCCTGCGCTAAGTCACAAAAAATATTGGAGTTGCTAAAACAATCACTTCACCGTTAATGGGATCTTATTTCGCTAGAGGAGCTACGGCGTGAGGGCAAATTTTATACCAAACGTTTAAGACTATGTGTTGGTGCCTTTTACTTTGAAGCCGATTAAAACACAAATTAGTAATCCCTAAAACTGGTTTAAGTCTATGTTGTTTCTTAAAATTTCTCCTATACAAATAAAAAACATTATTTCTCACAGTTTTTTTAATTTTCTTAATAAAATATCCAAACATTTGGCCTTTTCTTAATTAGAAAAATTTCGTTACAATGTCGGCCTTTGTAGTCTGGTGGAGAGTGTGCTAGACTAACAACCCAGAGGTTCATGGTTCTTTTCTTTATTCTTTCCTACATTTAAGAATTGTGAAAACTAAAAATCCACGACTAAATTGTGGAAAGTGTGGAATTAAAGGTCAGGAACAACTACGGGCTGGAAATGCTTGCCGAAGTTAAGGAATTACACTAGCTTCGGTTAAAAGCAATTAAAATTGTCTTGCACAGTTGTTTCATCTAATCAATAATCCACGTATGTTTCCAATAAATTCCTCTAAATAAATCTATCCCTTTCCTTTCACGTCAAAGACCAAACCTTGTTTGTATAATGTGCATACCTTGGTTCTTTGATCTTTTTAAAAAAATATTAAATATGAATAAGTTTAGTTCAAAAGTATTTCAATCGAAAACTCACCTTGTATTTACTTAAGCTTTTCACTTTATGTTTAGTTTTTCACTTTAGTTAAATGTTTCCTAAGATGAGCGACGTTTAACCGCAACCTTAATAACGACTGTGGTTACTGAAATTTGATTCGGTACATTAAAACTGTGTGGAATAAGTTGTTTAAAAAAAGGGAAGTTTATAAAATAAGGTTTGAGGATAAAAATTTGTGACTGTACCATGTAAATACACCAAGGTTCTGTTTAACCAATAATTTAAAAACAAATGATGCCAATTCACCAACTTAAAAAATAACACGTATCTTTGTATAGAATTTACTAAAACTAAATTGTAAGAAATAACACTAAGAACTTTGCAATTCTTTATAAAGAGTATTTTAAAAAGGATTTTTTCAAAAAGACTTTTTTTCAAAAAACACGTTAATGTTTTTTTTTACTATTGGAGTACCGTTGTCTGCATAACTTCACACTTTCTTTTAATTTTCAAACTTAAAAAATATATACATTCGTCAGATAGTCAATAACTATATAGTCAGATAGTTAATAATTTTGAGTATTAAAACTAGATGCAAAATATTATGAGCCTCTCCATTAAATAGTAATCTTACCTTTTCTGTTATTGCTTAAGCTTTTATTGCTTATCGACACAGATATATATATTTGAAAATAGGTGTATCTGATGAAATTGTGACGGATAGTGCATACTTGGCAATATTTTTATATTAAGTTTCATGATGACAAACATATGTTTGTGCAAACATGCTGGCACGCGATATTTTTCTTGCCCACTCCTGGCAGTTTTTGGGCAATCTTTAACTCTAAAGCTTCTCGACCTGTTCGAGACCAATTTCTCTCACGGTACCTTTCTACCTCAGCTTATAATTTCTCTACCCAAAATTAGTATACCGAACTTGAAACATTGCTACCGAGCATTGTGAAGCAAGTTATAAAGTGTGATTTCTTAACTTATAACATTGGTACTGTCAAAGTTAATAAAGACAAAAATTGCCCGATTTTTCGATTACGTTTGAAGGAATTTGTGAGTCCAACCACATTGAAAATCCTTAAAGACATTTAGTTCAATGCAAGGTTTTTTCTCTATGAAATAGGATCGGTCATCCAACACATGGGTGAAGCACTGGTGACCTCGATCACAAGGCCCCACATACTCCAGCTTTAAGTTATGTGCACCATTCCCTTAAAACATCGTAATTAACCTCCACTGCGTCCAAGGAAAAACGTAAGGATTTTCAGAAAGGATCACAATCTGGATAAACATACATAAAATTCCATCAGGTGCAACTACATTTTTTTTTTATGTGAAGGTCAACTCAAGGCTGACCAGAAACCCACGGTTAACCAAAGACCCACGAAGCTTCATTACTTTTCATTTGAAAACCAAAAAAAAAAATTTACGCTTGAAATTTAGTACTAATTTTTTTTTAAACTTACTTAACTTAAAACTAAAACTAAATTGCTATATTAGCAAATTTTTTAGTTATACTAAATTAAAAAGAAGAAATAACTTATGAAATAATACGTAAAAGAATTGTAAGCTTAGTTTATTTTTAAAACACTTAAAATTGAGGAGAAAGAAAACAAAACTTTATATATTTAAATAATTATATTTCTCATTCATAACTTAAATTAAACATAAATTTGGCAGTAAATTTCAAATTTTTTCATAGTGCTATTAAAGATTTTTAAAGTTAATCAAAATTAGGGATTTGAATTACTTAAAACTAAAATTTAAATTTAATTTAATTTTCTAAATCTATAACTTATTTTTTTCCTTAAAATTAAAACTTAACCTTAAATAGTGGAGTAAAATATGAATGCTAACATGATCAGTATATCTTACTCATGCATTCATTCACTAAAGAATTCTACCACTAAAACATAAAAAAAACATGGCTGCAGTTGCCACGTAAATTTTATAAAAAAAAAAACTAAGAATATTAAAACAAAATATGCCGCTTTTATGTTAAAATAAAAATATACTCTTTTTTTTTTGTTATATAATATGCTCAGTAAAATTCAAATTTCAATACATTCCGCTTATGTTACTCGCAATGGTATTTTTCTTTAAAAGTTTTTTGTTGTAAGTTTTAATTGATCTCCGATACTTTCGCTCCCTCATTAATTTTAAAAGTAAAACTAGGTCAACTTAGGCAGGGTTGCCATACATTTTCAAACGTTAATTTAATAAATTTTTCTTCTTTAAAGTTACTAATGCTATAATGTAAGATTGAATAAACTTTATGCGTTTAAAATTATAAAATGTTTTGATTTGTTTTAACCTGAAACACCCTGTCGTTGTCGTATGGCAACGCAAACACAATACTTAAAATGTTCTTATTTTAGTTAAAACCATTTTATATTTGCGTTAAAAGGACATTCTGAAAATTGAAAAAAGAAATTACTCAGGGTGATTCGGGTTACTCAGGTGCCTGTTGACCAAGTCCAAAATAAAAGTTGGTTTAACTAAATACAATTTTTTTTCGGAAATATTTTGTTAACAAGGTTGGGTTACAGGGCATGGAGGATCATAACATCTGATCCCCTGTATCTCAGCTAGGCCGATGTCTCCGAAATGGGAAAAGCTATTTCTCTCACTTTCTTATTTTTTTGTTGTTTATTCACGGTCCGTCTGTTTTCGTTTAAATTTCTCTTCATTCTTTTGCTATAAGTTTTTTTTTAAGCTCGTAAATTTCTTCTTGTTTGGTTTGTCAAGTTTTGTCCAGCAAAAACCCTTCCCCATCCGACGAGTTCTAGCCGAACCGCCAGTACGTGCTGACCTCTGAAAGAAGTTTGGCGTATTGTTGATGAAGTGCAAGTGATCAAGTGTCAAATGTTGAAAAAAATGTTTACTGAAAGGAGAAAAGCATAAAAATTATGCGAATTTCCTACTTAGTTTTAGCAAAATCTAAAAATGTGCCGCAACTCGATTTGATGCTTTCATGTGTGGAATGACTCATGTATACTTGTTAATACTTCTCCAATTATTCCTACTGGGTAAAGGACTAAATTGATCACACATGTAGTACAGCAAAATATGGAACAACGAAGCTCATTCATACAACACCATTGAACACAATGAAATTTCAATAAAAAAAAAACTAAAAATTTAAATGTGTTAGTGTGTGTGTGAAAAATCCAATATTAAAAAAATGCTACCCGCCACTATTGCAAAACTAAAAGCATGAAACATGGCAGAAGATTGGCTGAGGCAAGCCATTAGCATTGATTGAATGCGCATGTAAAGCGGTCGGTGGTCGATGGTTTTGTCACTGTGTGGGTGGGTTTTTTGAATAAAAATTGAAAATCAGACACATCTAATACGCTTAAAAAATGCTTTCTATGTAACCTATTTTATTTATCTACCATCAATTTTATTCTACATCACACATTATTTTACCAATGAATGAGAAATCTTCTGTTTTTCTACTATTGCAAAATAAAAAGAGCATGCAGCAATCAAATTTTTAATAAATTGGTAGCTTTATAGCTTTTTTAGTCTGCTAGTTTTTTCTACACAGAGAAGAATATTTTCTAAAGGAAACTAGCCAAACAAAGACTTCCATTAGGCGCAGTGTCTTTTGCAATGAGATTAGGTGCAGTGCAAGTAATTGCTATATTTAAATAAAAATAAAGTTATGTTTAAATAAAAAATTACAACAAAATCAAAAGTTTATTTTATAAACAAAATAAAACAACATTCAGTTTCAAATTTTTTTTTAAAAATTCTATTGAAAAATATAGGCATACGTACCAAAAAAAGATTTAAGATTATTAAAAAAAAACTTAAAAACTAAGAGCGAGTATTAGCTAGATCAGCTGCAACCAGCGAAAGGTTAATAAAGCTCGCTGTATTTTTGAGTGTCACACAAAAAATATTGTCCAAATAATACACATTAAGCTAAATTGCCATATTTTATTCAGCAGGGAATATTTTTATTTTAAGTGTATGTGCATTTTTTTACGCCACTGTTACTCATGCATGATTGAACGAGTTTGCAATTTAATTCAAATGTTGCTGTCAACTAAGCATTAAGTCATCAGCGTCATTGAATTTGTGTTTTTTGTATTTTCGGTTCCGTCACGTTTTATTTTTTTTTTTTTTTTACTCACTGAAAAATGGCAGTTTTGGGCTGCAGGCAATTTATATTTAGTTTCTGAAAAGGTGTGGCCATTGAAAGCATTTGCAAAAACTGCACTTTATGAATACAAAATTAAGTTTTCTGCTCTGGTTTTTTTTTCTGGCATCCAGTGCATTTTTATTTAATTATTAATTGTTTTTTCTATAGATTTTTATTATTTTGACAGCTTATACGAGAATGACATTTTGTTTACTCATTTACATGAGGTTGCAGTTAAAAGTGTTATTTCTGTTTTTATTTTCCGTTGACATGGTTTTAAGCGCATAGGTTTTTCCATGGGTTATTTTATATTTTGCATGGATTATTTAACTGTCAGTTCGGTTCGGAGACTACATGGAGTCAGTAGTCACTATGAAAACGTGTTCATGTTAGAACACAGAATTTTTCATACAATTTTATTCTTCCACTTTCATGTGCAGGTTTTTACCATTGAACCACTTTTTTTACAGCAGCTTAGAAAAAGGAATTTATGTAATATATACTATTATATTACACAGAGTGAACGCTGGAAAATTACAAAAACCATTAGTAAAAATTCTCAAAGGGACAGTTTTAGAGACCATCACACCTGATGTGACCTCTCAATGTCGTCACAATTTTTTTAATTGATTTTTAAAATTTATATGTGTGAATTTTTTTGTGCCAACATTCTTTGATTTTTTACATCCATTTGTCTTATTAGAAATGGAAAACAAAATGCGCTTATACTCAGTAGAACATAACGTAGAACATGACTGTGCAAAAAGAAATAAAAAAAAAAATAAAAATGTGGCGTGTAGCGCAGCCAATGGTTATATTTTTGTAAATTTCTCAAAAATATTTGCATTTCTATGAATTTTATTCAAAAAATGCAACATGGACAAAAATTTTTTTCACGACACTAAATTGCACTTTTTTATGACATGCGAAATGGCGATTGTTTAAAAAAAATTATTTTATGTCCTTATTTCAAAGTTTTAAATTTTTTAAAAATATTAAAAAAATACTGAAACAGCCTGAAGATGTGTCATCAAATCTAAACAACTTCAGTACAACTTCAGTAACCATGCTCTGTTAGTGGTGAATTACAACAGACTCTTGGACTCCATATAATAACATAAGCATAAACTAAAGTAAATCAAAAATAAAAACAACAACAACAAAAGGGGGAGAAAAACTGAGAAATTGACACTGAATTTCATCGCCTCTGTGGTGTAGTGCGCTAAGCTGCGCTTACACGAGGCAAGCACGGCCCGGGTTCGATTTCCGCCGGCATCACAAAGATTTCTGATGAAGCCGCCTGTAGCAGGACCGAAATTGCAATAAAATCAGCTAGTGATGTTTTCCTTTTCATATTGAAAATGTTGTTGTTGTTTCTTTGGAAAAGCAATTTATTGTTCTAACCTGACCTAAAGCTCAATAAACGATTTTAAACTTTCAAACAACTAAAATTTGTATTTAAAATCAAGAATGAGTTAAACTATCAAACATTAAAAAATTGTGTTGAAATCATAGAAAATCAAAAAACTAAAAAACAAAATTTTTTTATGAGCCTAGTCCAAGCTATAGAGGAATAAATAAAAAAAGACCCACACCAAATTTTAAGTTAATAGGTCCACTAGAACTTGAGATATCATGTCAAACGTGTTGGAAAAAGTGGCTGAAAACTTCGCATAAAATTCGTAGAATGCACGCAGTTATTAGTATTATTTACACACATATATTTTTGAGTGTGACTTTCAGCCCGTTATGCACCCAAATACTTGTTCTATCAACATCTTTTCACTGCATGCCTTAGCTTATGTGAGAGTATTCGGTGTTATCAAAAGCACCTTCAATGTCTAGGAAGCATCCGATAGCATATTCTTTGTGCCCCAATGATTTTCCAATCTGCTTAGCAATTTAATCAAATATCGGCGGTTTCGATGGAATACCCACACTCCAAATTTTTTAAAGCTCTTCTTCCAGTACTGCTTCCTGCAAAAATAATTACTTTGCCCAAAACTGGAAATGACTATCGTCCCATTGCTATTCTGGCATTTCTTTCGAAAGTTTTTGAATCGCTAATGCAGAAACAGATAAATAATTTTTTTCTGCAGAACTCACTTCGTATCGACAGACAATCTGGATTACGGCCAAAGCGTAGTTGTATGACAGCGTTATTTGACGCAACTGATGAAACTTTAAATAACCTCGATCGCAATGAAATTACTCTTCTGGTACTGCTTGACCACACGTTTCATGAGCTCGTACCTCATCCAAAGATGCCAAGCAGTAAATATTGGTTGTGTGACATCAAACTTTTTGTCAGCGCTACGTGGTATTGCCCAGGGCTCCATACTGTGTCACTTTTGTTCTCGCTCTATACTGATAATCTTCCAAATATTCTAAAAAAACTGTGCCATTCTGATGTACGCAGATGACGTACAACTTTTGTTAGTTGACGATAGAATTATCTCGATACTTGTGTTGACCATTTGAATATAGTTTTGAGTAAAATAAATGATTATGCATCTACTAATGGTTGATGTCTCAATGGTTTATATCGCCATTATTGGAAGTCATCCTCGGTGGTTCGCGAATTGAGTCGTTAACACGGCGAAAAACATTGGCATTAAATTCAACAGCACCTCGGATTGGATGAATCCTGTCAACATCACAGTATGATAAATTTATGGCATGTTGCACGCAGAGAAAAGACATGGTTGAGACATTATTACTGCAATTATCATTTGCTTATAGAAATTATTGTACTATTCCTGCAAACTAAATTTTTGCCTTAATAAAGTCATTATTTACTTATTTTGGTACTAAAAATAACATTATGGTTCAAATCATACAATCGTCAACATATTATAATTGGCTCAACTATTAGTTGCAGCAAAAATGTTGTTGTTCTGTTAGTCATGATAAATGTGTATATTTTGATAGAGACAAACATACTAGAATTTTGAATGTTTTTCTGAACTACTTTTTGATCGTGGGTAAACGAAGCAGCACATAGTCAAAAATCGAAAGAACTTATCAGACACAATACACAAATAGTTTGCACTTTATTCACCTTTCTTTTATCAACCTTTCACTTTATTCAGAGACAATAAATTTTATCGATTCCTCGTTATGTGCCGTTTCGTTTGTCAACTCTTCAATTACAATGTTTTGTTATAAATCGCCTTATTCTAAAGACTGCACGCAGAAAAATGACATATTCGACTTTGATTGTAGCAAACATATTTCCATGAGTGACAATGCACTCTATTTACCATGTTTATGAATGACCTTAGCCATGCGACCGGTAGTAGCAGTTGTAGTCTACTGGTAGTCTGCGTGGCTCGTAAGCGAAAGAGCCGCGGTTCAAACCCCAGCTCGGACAGAAAGTTTTTCTAATTGAATTCATATTTTTGTTCAGCAGCAGACAATGGCAAATCTCTAAAGATATATTTATTAATATTTCATTATTGTTTCAATAATATTCTGGTTCCTTAAAGAAATTCAAAATAAATTTGTTGCAATCATTTCATTTTCGTCCCAATAAGAGAATAATGATTGTTTCAATAATATTTTGGTTCCTACGGAAGAATTCCTTTTCTAAATATAGTTGTTGTAATCATTTTACCATGATCATAGAAACAATTATGTGTTTAAGAATATGGTGTCAACAATCATAATCCGAATCATACTATGATCTTCTTAAAACGTGGTTGTTGCAACTATGTTTATTCTCTGCGTGTGCGCATCTGTTAGCTACGCAGCACTTTACCCTGGTGTGAAGTTTTTGCATAATGTATTGCCGAAAGTAAACGAAAACTGAAATTAGCAAATAACAATATAGCACGTTACGTTTTTAGGTAAAAACGTAAAGATCACGTAACACAGCATGCAAAACAGATCTTCGGCTTGACTTTTGACAGTCACTTGAACTAGAGGGCGTTGATTGTTTTGCATAAAATTATTTAAAACAAAGGAACCAACAAATTTGTATAAGAAACTGGAGTTTTTAAGATCTAAACGTTGAAACAACTTAATTATACCTTTTTACTTAATTATACCGACAGTTTTTCGTCATTACTGTACGTCTTTGGAAGTAGTTACCAGCACACATTCAGCGTATTTGCAATTCAACTTCGTCAAATCTGTCCTGTCAAATCATCTATTTTCCCATGTAATTCACTGTGTTCTTCACTAACTTTTCACAAAGTGTGTCTTTCTTTTTCTCTCTGTCCCAAGATTTTTTAATTTTTATTAATAAATATATATGTATTATATAAGTAAGTAATGATTTTGTTTTTAATTTTTCATGTTTAACTGTGTTTGAAATTTTATCACTTTGTTAATAAAAAATCCATATATAATCGCTGCTTAGGTTAGGTTAGGTTAGACCGGATGCCTTCGTGAGGCTCACATAGACCAATTCTGCTCCTTAGTGGTACCGGTAGCGAGCAAAGAACCTTTGTGATTGTTTTAAAAGTCTTTAAAGATTTGCGTTGAGTTCGCAAACCTTAGGAGGGATTCTAGAGACACCCTGGCTACATCTTTAAGTGACGGGAACGTCGATGAGCCTAGGTATTTTAGTCTCGATCTAAGTAGGGCGGGGCATGTGCATAGTAGGTGCTCCAGGGTCTCCACTGTGCCCAGTTCTTTGCACTTCCTGCAGTTGTCATCCGTGGTGATGCCCAGCTTCCTCGCGTGGGTTGCCTTCATGCAGTGACCAGTGAGCATGCCCACTAGTGTCCTGCAATCCTTGCGCGGGCGTGCCAAGATGAACAGAGTTCGTTTTTCGCATTGTGCATTGCACATGATTTTCGAGATTTTGCACGTAGTCGTATCTCTCCATTTACGATTCACTGCTAGTGTGGCTCTTCTTTCGAGGTTCCTGTACAACTCTTGTAGCGGAGTAAGTTCCTTTGCTAAACCATCTGCCATCTCGTTTCCCTCAATGCCCTGGTGGCTAGGGACCCAGTAGATGCGCACTCTTTTCGAAGCGCATAGTGCATCTAGTGCATCTCTGCCAGCCAAGACACTTTTGGACTTGATGCTAGCGGATCGCATGGATTTGATCGCCGCTTGACTGTCAACGAAAATGTTGATGTTAGAGTGTTGTGTGTCCATGCTGAGGGCTATCTCAGCAGCCTTCCTTATGGCAAATATTTCCGCCTGGAAGATACTGCAGTGGTTCGGCAGTTTATATGGCTGCCTTATATTAGGCTCTGCGCAATACACCGCCGCACCTACCCCCGTAGGCATTTTGGAGCCGTCGGTAAATATGTTGACCGCCCGCTGTGCTTGTTCTATACCTTTGCACCAGTCGTTTGGTCCCCGAAGAGTTCGTACTTTGGAATTGACTATCGTGCGAGGTACCATGTAGTCCGTGCTACTAAGTAGATCCTTTCCGATTGTACAATGTCCAAGATTTTGAGTGTGCATGTTGCCTGCTGCCGTGAGGCGTTGTGCCGTTTTTCCGGCTATTAGTTTTGCGTGTATGTCCAGGGGGTCCATACTTAGAATCGTTTCAAGCGCTTTAGTTGGAGTTGACTTCAGTGCCCCCGTGATGCATAGCGCTGCCTGCCGCTGAGTTTTCTCCAAGTGCCTGAGGAATGTTGATTTGTTCACAGTCGGCCACCACACAATTATCCCGTAGAGTAGAATAGGACGCACTACCGTTACATAGATCCAGTGCATCAGAAAGGGTGAGAGACCCCAAGTACTGCCTAGCATCTTTTTGGATGAGTATAGTGCAATGGTGGATTTCTTCACCCTTTCTTCCACGTTGGTTTTCCATGACAGCTTGCTGTCCAGGACGACTCCTAGATATTTTGTGTGAGTTTTCGGTATGAGACGTATATCGTTCAATTTCGGTGGTATCCACTGTGGTATCTTGTACCTTTTCGTGAATAGAACCAGATCTGTTTTCTCTGCGTTAATACTAAGACCGACTGAATTTGCCCATCTAAGTACATCTTTGAGTGTGCTCTCCATTATGGAGCTTACTGTTGATAGACATTTCCCTACTATAATAATGCTTATGTCGTCTGCATAGGCAGTTATCCTCGGGGCTCTACCTGCGAACTTTTCGAGTAGTTCATTAACTACAAGATTCCATAGTAGTGGCGAGAGGACCCCTCCCTGGGGTGTCCCACTGCGAGCTTCCCTTTCTATGGATTTGGTGCCCCACTCAGCCCGCACCTTTCTGCAGCTTAGCAACTTGTCTAACCAAAGGTTTATTGCCGGTGGTGCCTCTATTGCACGTAATCCACTAAGGATTGCGGTGGTTGATACATTGTTGAATGCACCTGAGATATCTAGAAACGCCCCGAGTGCGTATTCCTTCGGTGCTTAACTATAAGTTAATTCTTTTAAACTTCTAAATTGAACTACCTAAATAAATTAACAAAAACAAAAGAGTATTTTTTAAGATTTCTATGTGTTCATTGTAATTTTTGTTAAAAAAAAAATAAACTCAAAAAAAACAAAAATTTTTAATAAAATTGTCACTATCTGCTTTCCATTTTTGTTTTGAAATTAAAAAAGTACAACAAATACATAGAAAAATGCTTTGTAAATATTGTTAATTTACCAGAATAGGGCTTTTAAACTTTTATTAACAGCTTATCGACAAAAAAATTTTCCCAAGTGCTAATGCTACTCGATTTAGTTTGAGTTTCATGACTTTTCATGGAAATTATTCCGTATAAACTCAATTACATATGCTTATGAAATATTTGTTTTTATATCAAAAGCATAAATATTTTTTAACATAATGTTTTGTGTAACAAAACACATTTTACTTAAAAATCTAGTCGCATGATATGCTAAGTTAATTTCCTTCGACTCTAGCTCCTTCCTGTAAAATTTCTTGTATATACTTTTTTATGTATGTGGAAAAAGATACCTTGATATTTAAACTAAAACAGAAAAGCACCGTCTGCCTTAACGGAAACACTTAACTTCCGCTTGTGTGTGGGTAAGTGTGCGTAAGCGTGTCTGTATTGCATAAGAGTGCGTTTGCATTTGTGTGTGTGTGTGTGTATGTGTCTGTTTGTCCCATCATCGCAAACGGAAGTGAAGTGCGTCCATGCGTGACACAGGCCCGAAGGACTCGTTTATTTGTTGAGTGTGCGCTTCAGTTGTTTGACGATTGAGTAGCAACAAAAACTGTAAGCCAAAAAAATTCCATCAACATCATTTATGCTCTTCACTTCATATTTTTTTGCTTTGCACTCAATCGACTTTTTCTGCGCCGTTCACTGTAAGAAAATGGAATTTTTTTAAACTTTACATTTTGTTTTTTCACAGACATGAATATTGAATTATTTGTTCGAACAACAATTTAACGTCACTTTTACTGCCAGCAACATAAATTTTTTTCAATCTTTTTTCTGGCTCTTGGCATATCTTTCCTATTTGCCAATTATCATGATTTTATTTGCTTTTCTTTGTCATGCACTTCATTTAATTCGTTTCATTCATTGTCTTTGTTGCTTTTGTGTGTTTATTTTTCTCAAGTTATATTATTTCGATTCTACTTCACTCTTTGTTGTTACATGTTGTTGTTGTTGTTGTTGTTGTTGTTGTTGCTTTAATACGCTGGAATCGCTGTTGCGAGCAGCCCGTATGAAGATGATTAAGCAATTACTTTATTCGCTCTGCTTTAACGTTTGCTGCGGTAAATTTATATCGCCTTCAAAAACCATTCGCCATATTTTCTGTACCTTATTCACCCAATATCAATACCGCTGTTGCACGATATGACTTTGAATATCAATTTCGCCAAGAACTTATATATTTTGCTCAATTTGTTTAGTATTAGCAAAAAGAACACTTTCCCTTTTTTCATATTTTATTTTGTTCGAAAATAAGGTCAAACATTTATCCTTGAAACTCTTCAATGAATTTTTTTTTTTTCATTGTGCTTTTTATGTCCAAGTTTATTTAATATGCGTCATGCATACAAAAGAATTAAATTTTGATCAAAGATTGTATCCAATAATGGGCTCGCGTGTCCTTTTCTCGGCTTTGTCCTATTTTATTTGTATACTTGTACAGTTATTTGCTCCTTTTTGCTTATTTATGCAAATTTTTAATAATTTTGTTATTAGCTATAATGAAAAAAAAAAACAAAAAAGAAACATCTATTGCAACGTAGCAAAAATCCCATGGCAAGGATAAAAATTTCAGGATAGCCCTCAAGGCTAAACCGTTGTTCTTTTTTTTTTGTGACTTGTTTTTGCAGGAAAAATTTAAGGAATGCATAATATATTTTAACTTCATTTTATGTAGCTAAATGCTGCTTGTATTCAACTTACAGTCGAATAAACTGAAGTATCATATTATAAAAAAAAAACTTTTATGTTTGGCAAAGTTTATTTCTTATGTTAGAGTAATAAAAAAAAAACAATTTAGTCTTAAAAGCATTTTTAAACTCAGCGTAAATATTTTATTGTATCGACAAAGTGTTTGCAATAAACTTAATAGATATGCTTTTTTTTTAATAGATATGCTTTTTTTAAATAACTGAAGCTGGCAGTTAAAGCGTTAGTTTTAATATGATTAACGCTTTTAAGTGCATTAAGTATCGCCTCCTATATTAATCCTGTCCAAGCCTTGATATCGAGATTCCGTGATCTGATTTGTAGAAATTTTCCGAAGTATAATACAAAAATATAATAGAAATCAGACTACTAGAAGGAAAGGACTTTTATTAAAAAAAAAAAAATCAGTGTTGCCATTAAAGTTACTCTGTTACTTTTTTCTGATATAGTTTAAAAAATTGTGTTTGACTAGCTCCAGCTAGTTTTTAAGAATATTTTTTAAGGTTAGTTGAATATTGCTGATACTTTTTTTTTGCATGATTTTAATTATAAGCATTGAGATCAGTCAATCACACAGCAGACCAGAACAATACTTTTTTTAATGAAAACAGGCAACAATGCTGAATCTATAAATTTCAATATTTTTTGGTTTTTTTTTAAGTTATTTAGTTGTTTCATAATTTAACTATCAAATTCGAAAACATAAAAATGGGCTAGAACTACACTTAGAATATTTATATGTTTACATATGTCTTGTTTCAAGAATTAAATAACTAAAGGGAAAACCACTTAATGACTAAACATTTTTCTTCCATGTAAATACAAGTTCAAGCTTGCTTGTGCTTGATAATTTTCAATCAAGTGTAACTTAAACTTGAATATAAATAAGCCCACGACAGCTTGCGACTTGCAAGTATGCTAGCTTGCAAGCGAACGGCACAAAGTCCCATGTAAAGGAAAACTTGATGTCTTCGGCAAGTACCCAATTAAAGCAAGTATCCAAAAACCTTACTGAGCTTGTGTAGGAAATGATTAAGCGTATAATTGGCAGTTTTAGGGGGTAGCTGATTTCGGAATTGATGTCAAAATTAAAAATTCAATTTGGCGGATAAAGTTGCCACTTAGATTTTTTTGTAATTTTGAAATTCTGACAACGGATTTTATTTCGAATCTAATGTGGCAGTTTTAAGATGTCAAAAAGGTTGTCATCTTTAAGTTCTAAACATCATTTAATAGTGTCAGGGGGTCGCTGAATTCGAATCTGAATTTATAGTTTTGTAGTTTTCGTATAATAGGGTTGCCACCTAAATATTATGTAACATTTTTAGGGGGTCGCTGATGTTTAAAACTCTTAAAAACACATATTATTAGGTGGTAGCCCTATTATACCAAAATAATAAGCTTAAGCTTTTCCTACACAAGCTCTTTGAATTTTTTGGATACTTGCTTTCGATGCAATTAATTGGATACTTGCGAGCTTACAAGCTTTTGCCAATCGTTTCAAGCTTTTCAACAAAAGTTAGTCCGACAAAGTTAGTCTCTACAAGCAAGGCAACAAATAAGCAGGGATGTGACTTGTATCTGTTTGGTATTTTTGCAAGCAGGCTACAGCTTGCTTTTCAAGTTTGGATACATACTTGAATTCAAGTACTTGAAAAGGCTGAAAAGAAAGAACATAACTTTGTTCTTTTTTAGTCCTTTTACCCATGGAGCAATTTAAAAGGAAAGCAACTACAACAAAAGTTTCCAACAAATTTATTTATAATGAATTTATGCCTTCATATGAAGAAAAATTTATACAAGTTGGCAGCACGTTTGCGACCAGTTCAATGCAACACAGCTTGCTGCAATTGTGATCGGTGATTTTGTGTTGCACATTGTGTTTTGTTTGACTTCAGTTTGCTACCGTTCTTTTGCTGCTACTTCTGGATGCATCCAAATTTTATTTTTGCATTGAGTTCTTTACGTACAAAAATTTTTAATAACATCATCACTCAATTCTCTTTAACTACTTTAATTTATTCAACATAGCTTCAATAAAAAAGTATTGTATTTATTCAGTGAATTTTTCAGTGTTGCGTTGCGACGTGCCTTTCTCATCTGAAAGCAAGGGTTACAATTCAGATTAAAATTGGAGTAGCTTCCAACATTTTCAGCTATTGCGTTGTAGTTGCAATCAAAGATGTAAAATATAAGGAAATGGTGTTGCTAACACATACACTGTACGTGAACTGTCGCACCATTCGCAAATTGTGCGAGCGAGACAGAGAGTATTTTTTGACATTTATGAGAACCTTGGTATCTGATTGGAAGACTCCTCAGCAAAATAGGTGAAAATAATTTAATTTAATTTTAAGCATTTTTCACTGCTTAAAAAGTGACCACATTAAAAAAACACAAAAATAAATGCAACATGAGTTGTGCGGTTAAAAATTGTAGAAGTTCCCGAAAACTTAAAAACAATGCGCTTTCGTTCCACAGGTAAATATATCCATACGGTTTGAATTATTTTAACGATATTTTTGTATCTTATACTTATTTGTATGAGAAATGTATATATTTCAATTTAAATATGGTTTAAAAATGCAAATTAGATCCCGCTGATTTTGCACCAGTTTGATCAAACCACATCTGTCAAAACAGGAACACTGCTTCAGGGTCGCAGTCATTTTCCACGGTAAAATATATTTTTGGGGCGCTCTTGTTGTTAAATTTTTCTGATTTCTGCACAACAACTAGGCAGAAACACCCAAAAAAAATAATTATTTTAAAAATTAACCTAATTTCATTTGTAATTAAAGTTCAATTTTAGAATTTATAGGCCTTCAAATATAGAAAAACTACCTCAAAATCTTGCTGTTTTTCTAGTTTATCAACTAAACTAACCTTTATGGGTATTAAAACAAAGGTAATGCGCGTATCTATTCTACGAGGTGTCAAACATAAAATTCCATGCATAAATTTTTAAGATATACTTTTTTTATAATTAGAATTTGTCTGATAAACTATGGTTTCCTTTTAACGAAAGCAATAAATTAAAAAAATAATTATTAAAAAATAACTACATCTAGAAGTACTGTAGACAGCGAAGCCTGTGGTGGACTTACTGAGGTTTGTAATCCCTAAGCAGCGGCCAAAGGCCTCCTATTAAAAAGAGACAACTAAATACATTAGTTTTTTTTATTAAATTTGAAAAAACCTCGCGATTTAAAATAAAATAGTGTTGTATCTTAAATGTATGTATTTTTATTTTTGATATCTTATTGAATATATATATTTGTATTATCTGTTTTTCGATTCCCATAAAGTTTAGTTTTGTTGGAAAACTTAAAAAATCAGCTAGACTTTTAGTCCATTTTTTCCAAAGTTGGATGTCTATAACTTTCAAGCCAATTGCGAGCGATCTGAAATTTTTAGAGTTGTTGCTATTCTTTAAATGTTCCTTAAATTTCAATGCTTAAGAACAAACTTTAACAGTTTGGGCCTTCTTTTACGATACAACCGAATACGGCCTTGTGTGATTGTTTCTGTATTTGTGTGAACCAACACTAATATAGAAAATACCACACTCTTCTGCTATTACACCACTTCCTTATATTTTACTTCTTTGGTTGCAATACTTTTCGATTGCTCCATGTGTAAAATGCCTTAAACGAAAAAAGCATCGTTTGTTTCCCTCCAGGAAATGTGAGCATTCCCGGATGTTATCAGGAAACATTTCATGGAATGTAGGAAGCATTCCCCTTTGTTGCACACTCCTTTGCTTTTTTTAAATAGCATGTCATTAGAGGGAAACACTCCTCTAAGCTGTGTTAAAAATTAATGTGGAAACATTCCTCTCCGCTGTCTTAAAAAGCGAATTACAAGCAGTCCTCTTCCCTGTTCTAAGAATTAATGTGGAAACAATCCTCTCCCTTGTTACGAAAATGCCCGGCCAGGATTTGAACCCGGGAACCCTGAGCGACAGTCAAGCGCGCTACCACTAGACTATCGAATTCTACAATAAGCGTCTGGAAAACAATTATATTAATATTTTCTATTGTCATTGCTTGACAATAAATAAAAGTTTCCAAATGCATTCTTAAAGAAGCGGTGTGGAAACAATATAAATACAAAACTACCCTTAAGCTTCCAAAAGATACGGTGGGGAATGTTTCTTTATCACTTTTAGATGGAAGCCTTCCGATTTTTCCTGGAGGGTTATGTGTTTTGCCTCGACAATCATATATCTGTTTCTCTTACACTTGTACAAAAAAATTTTAAAATCTAAGCTGCTTCATGTGCTTGCTTCATAAGCTTTTGGCTGTTGTCCCAGTAATTCGTTGCTTTGTACTTTTTTAACTTCGCAGCAGCGTTTTTTATGGAATTTAAAAGTGTTTTAGTTTATTTAATAAATAAAAGTGAAAATCAGTGTAAGCATGAGATTTCAATGGAGGTGATTTCAAGAAGCAGGTGATTAAAAAAATACTGGAGGTTGTAACCAGGTGCTCCGTTTGCAAATCAGACACGCTTTATACATTTAAAATGGTGGATACAAAAGCAAATGCTAATTCCTACAAATTTTGGCGAGTAGAAAGTGTTTGTCAAAATATTGGAGCAATACTAATCGTGAAAAATACCTATTTTTAAGTAGGGTTTCATATGAATGGAAAAATTTTAATATATAATAAAATTGGATATATGTAATACAAATTTTGTTTTACTTAAATAGTGTTCGGTTACTGGTAAGTATAAATTAAAAAACTAATGTTTGACTTCAATTCACTACATTTGTTAAGCCCTGCTAACTTGATAAACTTAACAAATTTGTTAAGTCATATCAAAATTTTGTATGGGAAAATACTAAGCAGCTTGTTAGCAAATTAACAAGCCCAGCACTGTGTGTTTGTTTAGCAGATACCATTTTTCAAGTCGGAAACGTCAAACTTGTTGAGTGTAGTATAAATAGTTTTGGGAATGTGTTCTAACAAGCCAAAAATTATTTTTGATTTGCTGCTTCAAAGTTAAAAAGCTGCCTTTTATTTATAAAAAAAATAAAAATTTTGTAAAAGAGTTGGTAGAGATTTAAAGCATTTCAGAGTTTCTGAGTAGCAATGTATCAAAAGTGTTAACGCACTGTAATATAAAAATTAAAAGACATTTTTGGATACTAAGTTCTGGTTACACGAGTTATTAAAACCACAGATTTTAAGCTGTAGAAGTCTGTCAGCTGGTTTTGGCATATCAGCTTAGCACATGCTTGTAAAATGTTTAACAGATGCGTTCACATCAATAGCTGCAAATTTTAACAATTTAGCAATTTAGCAGGACAGTTAAATTTTACTGAATACTATTAATATGTTTTCTCCAACTAAAATATATGTGCTAATCAAAACTCTTGTATTCTTGGAAGAACATAATATGGTAACTTGTCAAACATAATAAAATCCGAGAAAAACCTATTTCTAAATATATATTGGTTGCTTAAAACCAATAAATAAATTTACACAAAAATTTTTTAATCACAGTGAAACACTTTTGAAATGTCTGTAGCTAAAATTTGTTTCTTAGTTACAATTGTTTAATCATCGGTAAACATATGATGTTATTCTCAATTAATCTTTTGAAAGTTATTTTTTGACTGCAACCAAATTATATTTTCTCCATTTAACATATATTTGGTAAGGAATTGTTCGTAACATTAAATGTTATTCTTAATTTAATTATAATTCGAAGCAAACAAATCTCTTTTTAGTCGATTTATAATTACAACATAATTAAATGAAAACATATATCACTTGATTTAAAACATATTGCTATTAAATTTAAACAACAAGTGATTGTTTGCAAAAAACAAGTGCTAAGAAGTCAACAAGCACAATTAAATAATGTAACGATGCAACCATGTGCTTGATGATATATGCTAATATATGATGATATATGCAGAAATGAGCATTAATTAATCATAATATATGTGGAGTCGATTATAATTATTTGTTTCCAAGAAACATGCACAAACATATCATATTTCCTGCTGATGTCTTTATCTGCTATCTTAAAAATGAAAACTCATTTTTCCGATTTCTCAGGAAAAATTATTCATAATTGGGCTGAATATCAAGCCCTAACCGCCGAATTAACGTATGCGTTATAAACCAAATTTTACAAGAGAAACATTTTCCTTGTTTTTTTTTTTTGCATAAGCAGTACATGTAAATTTAATTTTTATGTTAGATATAACTTAAGAACAGTTTAACGTAAAGATTTGAAATTTTTGGAGTTGACGAATTTGTTGTTGTACTATCGTTTGCCATTTAAAAATAAATTTAAAAAAGAGGCGCTTACGTTAATTCGGTGGTTAGGGCTCGATATATTTGTGCACAAGTGAATGCACAATTAAGGTAACGACATGTTCTCACCAACATGCGAAACAGGCTTTCGCCAGAATATCTTAACAATTGGTTCGCTATGAGACCAGCATGAGAAAATAACCTTTCGGATTGCACCGAAGTTGCAACAATTGATAAATATTTTTTTGAAAAAGCCCAAACAAAAGGAAATTCAGTTTTCATGCGTTTCCAGACAACAATCGAATTTTTAATAAGTTTTCGATCAACAGCTGGGCCAGCCAGATATAGGCGCAGCTGAGTGGGCATCCCTTCAATTTCATCACTTGTAGAGTCCATGTTTGTTTTAACCACCTCATCCAAAAAACATAATATGTCACTGTTATCGGATTCTGGACTGTTAGATGTCGATGCCGCTATCACAACTTCTTCATTTGAAATTCTTGTTTGTCTCATATCGGCATTCACAAGATCACTTAAATAGAGGGGGGAGGGGGGTAATAATTGCAGTAGTTATTTATGTACTGCTGCTTACCAAGGTGAAAGATTGCTTGAGAACGCTCACAGATATTTTGATATAGAAGAGTTAAAGAAGCGTATGGTTTTACCAATTCAATATTGTAATTTTTTTGTGATTTCAATGGCAAGCACTCGTTTTAAGTTCTTGACAATTTGACTTAAAGCAGAACATTCCTCTTTTTTTCTATAATAATTCATTTCTATAATTAATCGATTTGAGCGTAGTTTGAATATTGTGAATATAAGTTTGTATTAAAAGCAATATTTTGGCAAAGTTACAATTGTTACCCAGTATTCTTGATATTTCTATGTGTTTATTGCAATGTTTTTTTTTTTCAAAACAAAATTTGAAGCTCAGAAATAATAAATTTTGATAAAAATTGTCACCTGCTTTTCAATTAGTGACAATTTCATTAAAACATTTTGTTACGCGTGTAACGTAATCAGATGATACGCAATTGCTTTCACACTTCCACTTACAGTCTCTTTTTTTTAATTTTGCCGACCAATATTTTACATTTATCGAATCAAGAGTTGCCCACGCAGCTTTATTTGTTCAGCAGCTTTATTTGTTATTAGTTTAGAGAAGACAGTTCTTAGATTAGCGTTAAGGTTTTTGTTTCGCATAAAATGAAAAAAGTCGAAAGTAAGAGTCGAAAGCAAAAGTCAACTTTCGACTTTTTTCAATATCAGAAAGTCGATTGCCAAAAGTCGAAAATTATCAAGCAAAAGTCGACTTTCGACTTATTTTGACTTCGACTTGTACATCAAAAAGTCGACTTTCGACTTATTTTGACTTCGACTTGCACATCCCTAGGTTAGGTTAGGTTAGGTTAAGGTGGCGGCAAGTCCTTAGACCAGTCAACTTAGACCATATTATTGGTCCGTTGTGATACCACAGAATGAAAGATGGGAGTAATCAAGTGTAACTTTGGAGTAGGATGTTCTTAATGCGGCAGAAACTGAAGAAACATATGATATTAAATCAGAAGCAAGTGTTACGCCTTGAGCTCAGTCAAATAAAAATACTAAGCGTTCCTCTCCACAAACTTTTCATACCACCACCAACTACAAATTTTTGTCGTAAGTTGATGTGCTTTAAATTTCGTTTGATTAGAAATAAGGAAAGAAAGGTTATAGCGTAGGACCATCACCCG
Organism: Dichetophora obliterata; assembly: GCA_963920525.1. Classification (NCBI taxonomy): domain Eukaryota; kingdom Metazoa; phylum Arthropoda; class Insecta; order Diptera; family Sciomyzidae; genus Dichetophora; species Dichetophora obliterata. The sequence goes on from OY986435.1 coordinate 195,018,992, forward strand.
GCCAGGATTGGAGCCCGAGACCACTGAGCGACAGTCAAGCGCTCTACCACTAGACTATCGAGGCCACCCTAAGGGACAAGGCCGCAAGGTCATTAAAAAAACGCATCTAAACGAAAATTCAAAAACTGAAATTGTCAGTGGAGGAGGGGAGAGAGTTCAGTTGACAGAGAATACGAATAAAATATTTATATAAAACGGGAGCTTTTTGTTTTTCTGATTATAATTAACCTTGGTTTTAAGTACTTTGGTTGTAAATAACCATATTAAAAAATATATTGTCTATTTAAACTGATCAAAATGCAAGAGAAAGGTCCATAGATGGGTTCACCATGGTTATTAATACAGTGGAACCTCAGAAATTAGAAGCAGTTTGTAAATACGGAACATTTTATTTCTGTAATCTTATAATTTCGGAGGTAATATTTTAAAAGCTGAATTCATGATAATATTGCTCAAGTAATAACGTAAAAAAAAGATGCTGCATAAAAAAAAAACATTTATAATATGCTTTTAAGACTTTATTGAAAATTGTGACATAAAATGGTAACAATGGACAATGTTGGAAATATTTAATTGTTTTCCTGCACAAAATCAGTGATTGTGGTTTTTTTTGATTGTATAAAATTTTTTACAACAATATCAGAACGTAGAGAAAACAAGTTTGATAAAATTTTAGTTGAAAAACATTAATTTTTTTTACACCATTGAATTAAATTATTGTCACTTTCGATGGCCGTTGAATATGGAACGTTCAGCTTTATACCAATATTATTGCGCTCATCAGATTCTGAATTTTCATTCTCTTACTAAAAATCAGCATCGCTAGAATCCTCTCCAATGACATCTTCATTACATTACTCGATTTCTTCGATATTTAGGCTAATATAAGGTGCAATAGTTTGATAAAGTTATTTAGCTTCTTTTATTGCGTTTTCGTAGTCAGTGTTTTTTTAAACCAAATGTGATAAAGGCAAATCATCCTCACTATCATACTGATAAGCGTCCCAGTTCAGAATTTTAAACCAAGATTTTTCAGAGGAATTTTGAGACAGTTTATCCGTGTCCTTTTAAAATATTTTATATATTCCGCAGCAACCAAGTGAAAAAATAATTTAGTAAGGTATGACAATTTTGTCAGTCGAGTCGGATTCTGATCCATTGAACATTTGGTTGCAAGCCTGAATAATAAATATTTTTTTGGTTTTTGTTACGCAACGCAAAAAAATCCGAAGTGATGTAATTGCTTATGTTTTATAAAATAAACCCATTTGTTTAATTTTCAACTTTTCGTAGAAACAGCTTAAGTGTTAAATATAAGACGCATAAACCATTGCCTCAATCATCCTACTTTTGATTTGAAAATACTACTTTTAATTTCTGGATAATTCTTATTTCTGAAGCTTTTAATTTTTTAGGATCCACTGCATTTATTGATTTATTTTATTGGCCAGTCAGATATACATAAATGGTGTTTGTAAAGCAGTGCTGCTCATTCTACTAACATGAGGAAATACAAAAAATTTTTTTGTCTTTATAGTTGTTGTTAATTTTCTACAAGGCCTTGAATTTAGCGTGTTTAAAAACTGTTTCAATTGACTTCTTGTCTCTAGCATTTACAAAGCGTTTTAAAGATTAAAAAATCAAAGTTACTTCTTGAGTTCAAGGTTGTAGTTGAGCACTCAACCTACGCAAATAAAAAAATAAAAAATGGCATGCGTTGAAAAAATGTACAAAAACCCCCTTTTTTGTCGAAACTTTCAGCCATACAAAAAAAAATTTATAAAAGTTCTTTGGCTTTTTATAGATCTTGTGCTTAACAGAGACTATAAAGATCACAATGAATCAAGATTCACCGAAATCGATCAAGTAGAACTCCAGATATCTTAGAAGCCGATTCGGAAAACCTTGTTTCGAGAAAAACGCGATTAAAGATTTTAAAGGTTCTTGAATATAACGTGACATAAGAATATAATATATGTTATAACTTTTTTCTATTTGATATTTTTTGTAAAATTTTGCAGACGTATTCTTAAGACCTTAAATAACCATATTCTAATGAAAAAATATATTTTGTATTAAAAATTTAATTTCAATTTTTTTCACACTGTAATTGTACCTTAAGCTACTTCACTGAGAAAAATCTATTGTGTTAGCTTTCTGTTGCACAGTTCTTCTATGTTAAAATTTCTTATTATATACAAGTGAAACATTTGAAAGGCTTAGCGTGGAATTGATAAAAACTTTTAAGGGTGGTAACGCTTCCTGTTAATTAGGCTCTTATTTTATGAACTGTTTTTTTTTCAAATTACTTATGATTTTATATTTTGTTTTGTTATGTTATGATTCTAATGTTATCATTATAAAATTCATTAAAAGATTTGTTATGATATCATATCAACTCGTTAAAAGATATGTTATAATAACATAAGATTCAATAAAAAAATCATAACATATTGTATGTTCTAATAACTATTTTCTTATAATTATTAGAATAATTTTAAATAAAAATAAACCTTTTGCTTCAATAATACTCTGTTTTGTAGATATATTGGTATGAAAGGCATTTAATGAAATTATTTAGATAAATTTCATTATTGCGCAAAAAATCTGGGCATGTGATATTTACATGTTTTGAATAATGATGTGTAGCATAGCAAGCATTCCGCTTCAATAAAAGCATTCATTATAAAAAAATATTTTACTTGTTCATTAGCAAAAATCAGTTTGAATAAAACTACCTACACGAAAAATATATTTACTGTCCTCATTATGAACATATTTTATAGTTCATGCATACATTTTTTTTTTGTGTGCATGGAAAGAACTTAGCGACGTAGTCCTCACTGCTTGAAATTCCAGGGGCCGAATTACAGCATCCGTGACCGAGCAAAATTACGAAGGGCACGACGAGACAAGTGCCTATCAATCTTGTACAATTTTGCTCGATCACGGATGCTGTAATTCGGCCCCAGAGCAATCTGGCGTGATTTTTTGTATGCGAGAGCTTTATATACGTGTGAAAGCACAAAAGCTGATCTGCGCATTTGTGCGCGTTCTGCGAAGTGTTGAAGTTATAAAACGCGTTGATATATTTTTTTCAAGCGGTCTTACGAACATTTACTGTTTATATAACATGAAAGCATTGGTGGGCCTGTTTGTGATTGCATAATTTTAAACTACTTTACCGATTGAGGTCATGAGACACAACATGACACATAAAACTTCACCAATATTGATGGTAGACAGGAAGACCAGAACAACGTCTGAAAGATTATCTAGTTTTTCTATATTTTATGTCCAACCTTCGTACCATTTCAAGACCTTAGCCGAAGCAAAATTTAAACATATCACGTAAAAAGATATAAACAAAAATTTCTTAATCAATGAAATATTTTTCGGAATATATCGAATCAAATGAAGGCAAAATTTGAAAAGTTTAACTTATTTTATTATTGAAAAACATGAAATTATTTAACACACTTTTTTAATTTTTCAAAAAAAATTCTCCTTAATACGAAATTAAAATACCTAGGTTTTTAGATGTCTGTAAACTACAATAGTTAGAGCAAGAATAAAATAAATAATAATATCAATATCGAATAATATTTTTTTTTTTTGTTTAAAATTTTAACGTTTAAAAAAATAAAGTTTTTTCTATATATGAAAATATTTTTTTTTTTTCTAAAAAGTATAGAGATGCATTGTAGAAAAATATTTTTTCAAACATAACTCAGCCTTCTTTTATTGATTTTAAAAAATAGCAATACGAACTTTTTATAAATTTTGTATTTTAGTTTCTATAAAGTTTTTTTATATGGTATAATAAATAGCTATAAAAATTAAACACCATTTTCCTATGATTTGGAATTGAACTTTTCGGACACAAACAATTCAAAAAAATAAAATATTATTTTGTTTTACTTTTTTGTATATTATAATTCTACAAAAATTTTTAATTTTCTAGTAACTGCTTCTCTATAAAAGTAAATGGGCTAAAACAAATTTGAAAAATAACCTTGAACAATATTTTCAATTACGTTTTTCAGTAAACACTCAAAGAATTCCCTCAATGAGAACAAAAGTCACATTCCTGAATTATAATAAGGTAATAAACTTTGCATGAAAAGGTGAAAAATCTTTACCTTTTGTATCATATTTGTACTAACACATTTTGTAATTAAAACACCTTTTCATAGAAAAATCTAGCCAGTCTAGATTATAATCTAATAATCTTTGTTAAAACTTTAATTTTAGAGTAAACAGTTATTGAAAGAAAGGAGTTGGTAATTTTTAACTATACAGTCCCCAAATCAAACTAAAACTTAACATTCTATTATTCACTACTATGTACTAATCAAGTGCAAAAAAAAGTATTTACCTTCACTGAAGACCCTCTTAGCAACTGTCATTTTTGGTTTTAAGCCTCAATGCAACTAGACTGTCACTGTCTCAGCCAACCAAACTTGTCCACAAAATGTTGCAGTAACCAACAAGTTTGTTGTTATTGTTCTTGCTACTTTTACTACTACGCTACTAGCTAGCAACAGATACCTGCATTTTCATAGTTTCCATCCAAATAACGACGAAAAACATTCCGATAACAATGTTAAGCTGCAGAAAAATTCAACCAAAACAACCCAAAATTTCCATTGAATGCATGGTAATAAATTCCAAGTAATATCGCACCGTTTTGACCCACGGTGTCTTAAAGTGGTTGATATTGTCGTAGGTTGTAATGGATATAATGGGTGGGGTGGCTGCACAAAGGTTGTCCCATGAAATTGGTGAGTGACAAACATAGGTGTGCAACTGTTGGCCTCATCTTCAATTAGTGCAAATGTGAAGCGATTTGTTACCGAAAAACCAACAGAACTCATTAAGTTTTCGGAGGGCTAATAATGGTTGTGTTTGTAAGAGAGCGGTAGAGACAAAAAGCAAAGGCACAGGGACCAGAGCAGAAAATAACATTTATTGATGTTGCTGATAATGAATTTGAGTGAGGTAACATTGTCGGCTTGAGGAGGTGAGACAGAACTGGGACGAATTCTGCTATGCTGGAGTTTGTTGACATATAATAGGAGGTTGAATTTGGGGGACAAAAGTCATTATATATGTATGTTCTTTGCTTTTCCCCCTTAGCTTTTATTTGTGCGTAAAGGTGACGTTATTAATTTTGATAGCAAAAAGTTTACCTCACTTCATGGAATTAACGAGGGTTATTTGTGCGAGGGGAAATCAGTGTTTTTGTGTGTGTGTTGGTGTGTATCGGGAAGAGTGCGGTGGATTAATGTGGATTGTGCGTAATTAACGGCAACTGCTCGAAGAGATTTTCAGTTATAGATTTAATCAAACCTCAAAAGCTGTTCAGCTGTTCAAAATAAAGTAATGCAAAGTCAGTGACATAAAAACCGGCTTTTGTTGTTTGTTTTAAATAGAATTAATGTCGGTCATTACCGAAGACATAATATTTACGGCATCGATTTTAAATACATTTTGATAGGGCTTTTTTTTCTGTCTCGTAATCGTAATAAATTCAGCATTCGTTTTTTGACGACTTTTAAATAGGGATGAATCGTTTTTAAGGGTCAATAAAACTAAGCAAAATTGCTAGAAGGCATGAAAGTTTTCTATAATTGTTGGTTCTGGAAATAATTTTATAATGGTAATGAACATTAAGATGGTAATGGTAATGGTGATGGTAATGGTAATGGTAATAGTAATGGTAGTGTGCAATGGTAATGGTAATTGTTCTGGAAATCATAATGGTTATGCTAAAGGCAATGATTTTGGTATGCAAAATTTAAATTTTTATTAATATATTTTTTTCTGAATTTCATTTCCCAATGGGGAAATGAGAAGAACTTACTGCGATAACTGCCTCATTAACTAGTTCCCTGTACACACATGAAATTACGTCTTCGCTCACAATTTCAAAACAAATAATGTCAATGAAAATACCTCGTGACAACAATCGTTGATGAAGCCGAACAGCCAAGATTAACTCAAAACCTTACGTCCTCGCTTACGATTTGAAAATATATAACATAAGCTGTAATACTTGTTAATTAAACACAACAATAATTTTGTTTTTGTTACAACGAATAACATAATCAAAAAATGTGTTGGCACGCTATGCTTACTGAGTGATTATTTGAATTTCAATCCATGCTGTTTTTGTCTACTCAAACAACAACAATAAAAGAAGATAATGAAAAGAAATGCGCATTAAATTCTTGGTATTTTGAAAATGGTTTCGATACGTAAAGTGCCGTAAAGTTTAACTTCTAGATCTTTAGTTTAAAGATTTATACGTGACTGGTTGAACAGTGTAGTGAAATAAAACAAAAGAAATAAAACTTTTAAACAAAAATCCATAAAATAAATTCGTTTGGTAAAATAAATTATGCTTATAATTAAACCTTTTTATGCGAGTAATATTTATATATTGTGGCGGCCGTTGCCTAGTGAATAGAGTTTGTGGCCCATAAGTTAAGAAACCGCGGTAAGTCGGGTTCAAAGCCCAACTCAGTCAGAATGCTTTTTCAATTAAATAAATTTTTATGTTCAGTCGTTACCTCTCTGCAGACAATGGCAAACCTCAGTTGTAGGTCGAATAAAACGAATATCTAACTTTGGGTTTGGTCACTCCTGTAACTGTGCGTTTAGACCGCCTGAACGAACGAAAGAAACCTCGTTCGTTCGCTAGGTTTAAACACTTTGCCCGAACGAACAGTGTTCGCTATAAATTTATCGCGAACGATGTTTGCCCGGTGTAAACAATAAATTAGGGCGAACGAACGAAGATTCCTTCGTTCGCTCTGATCGAACAAGCTTCGATCTTTTAGGGCGAATCCGGTGTTGCGCTGTGTTTAAAAATATAAAAGTAGCAAATAGGAGTAGCTTAAGAGAATAATTTATGAAAAGTGCTAAAATATGTAGTAATTTATGTTTTATGTGTTTTAAAGTGTTCTGTTAATTTTCGCTGCAATATAACTGTGTTTTGTAAAGAGCCAAATTAAGTTTTTAAGCGGAAAAACCCTATATTTAAAGTTTCATTTTAAAGCGACTGTTTATTTGAGGTAATTTTTTCTTTAATAATAACTATATAACTTTTAATGAAAATTTTGAGTTTATGGATAGCAAATATTATTTAGTATAGCAGGAGTCCGCAATAGAGCTTGTTCAAATAAAATAAAAAAAAAATATTTTAGGTTCCGCAGAAACTTTTTGAGTTTTTAATCGAAGATTTTAAAAAAATGTGGATATTAACCAAAATGGTAGTTGAAAATTCGATTTGTGACTAAAAGCAATTCTTTAAAGTTATAACATAAAAAGTATTTCTCTAAAATAAAAATCGAATGACTAAAAGTACCAATTGTATTTGCTTAATAAGTGCATACAATTTGGTAGCAATTTTTATTTAATCGACTTAAAATTTACGAAATTTGTTTATACACGAAAAATGTGAAAACATTTAATTTTTTGTTCGTTGAAAAACTTAAATGGGCCCTAAAGTTAAACAGACCTCTTTTCTATAATAACTAATAGAGTAATATATTGTTATGAAGTGGCAAACCATTTGTTGTTGAGAAACGGAGTATAAGTTTTAGTACTATTATAAAAATAAGGAGTTATCAACCCTGCATTTATTGATGTTCGGCCAAATGCACAAATTGCTGTTTACACCGCCTGAACGTACAAGATGGCGGCCAATGTTTGTTCGCGATTGATGTTCGTGCGGTCTAAACAGTACTACGAACGAAGAATTTATTGCAATAAATTGTTCGCGATAAATTTTTTGTTCGTTCAGGCGGTCTAAGCCCACAGTAATAAAGTCACAAAACAAAATAACAAAATCTAAGAAGAAAAAATTCATATATTCATATATATATGACAAAAGTTATACACACAAGCTGCTTCAGTAGCTGCTTATGCTGTTGTTATTTTTGTTGTGATGGTTGTTGTGTTTGTTTTTGTGGTTGTTGGTTTGGTTCGTAATAGTGTCGTTTGTTATTGTGCTGCTTTTGTTGTTGTTGCTATTAATGTGTATGTAAAATGTACATTACAGATGCGTGTCGCTACAAAGCCAGTATGTATTACTACTATACAGGTTTGCGCATGCGTTGTGCTTTGAAAATTTTATTTATTTTTTAAATATCATAATAAATTCGAATTATTTATACTATGCATTACATTTTTGTCATATCAAAAATATATTTTGTTAACTAAAATTTAAATTTTAAATTACTTTTTAAGCATATATATATATATATAAATATATATATATACTTCTTACTACAGAAAAAATAGATAATTCATATTTTTCCGAAATACTTATTTCCATGTATTAAACATAACTTTGAATTACATTTCAGTTTTACCAACGTAAAAAAGAACAAAAACAACAAATTCATCTCTAAATATATCAAACGAAAAATTATTATTCAAAACAAATCTGTTTCAAAATAATTTTTGTGCATAAGATGAAATGCTTTAAAATGGTTTTGAAAAATGTATATGAAAAAAACCAGACTTTTTTTCTATTTATGTATAAAAAGGAATTATATGTCTATACTTACCATACTATCGAAACTATGTCTTTTTTTAATATTTATATATCAATATATTAATTATTATTCATAAAAAGGCATCAATAGAAGAAATTTAGAACGACTTATTTAATAGGAAAAGGAAAAATATATTTTGAAGCTTTGGAAAATAAATTCAACCCAGACAGACACTTGTTATTTTTCAGAAGTTCTTGAAAATTTAGGAATCAGAGCAAATATTGATGAAATAGAAAACAATGAAGAAATGGAATAAATAATTAAAAATCGAGAAAAATGTTTTAAAAACTTTCTCAAATCTCTAAAACGTAGTCTAATGCTTTATGGTAAAATTTAAGGAGAAAATAAGGAGTAAACGTTCAAATCAAGGTATGTCTCAAAAATGGAATTTTCAAGTAATTCGTTAGATCACTTTAAAAAGAAAGTCAATCTGCATCCTTAAAATTATCAATTTTTTCTGTCAAATTCTAATTATATAATTACAGCTGCACTTTTAAAGGAGGACTTTAACAAAGAGGATTTAAACTAGAATTAAAGAAAGGACTTCAGAAACAATAAAAATGTGTTCTTTTGAAATAAATGCTTAAACAAAAAACAGGTTTATTAAAAACAGATTAATTGTAAATAATTTTAAATAAGATGTGTTCAAAATTTCAGGTTATTTTCTTATGTAATTTTAATTGATGTTGATGTTGTGTAATGTTGTGTAATGTTGATTCTTATGTAAAACAAAAATTTATTTTTCGATTTATTTTTTAAATCATTTTATTAAACTCAGTTTTTTTTATATATTAAAATTGTTTGACTCAATATTATATATTAAAGTAATATATTAAAAAAATAATTAATTTAAATAAATATAAAACAAAGAGCACTCCTTTTTGTAACAATAAAGGTAAGTTGTTAACATTTGACTTATAAATAATACTAAAAGTAATAAGTTACCCTCTGACTCATAGGTCAAACTAGAGGTAAGTAGTGGATCTCTGATTTATGGGTAACAGAGGTGGTAAGTAGTCGACCTTTGACTTAGGGGTCGTCCATAAACTACGTTACTGATTTTCCGGTTTTTTTTACCCCCCTCCCCCTGCGTTACTTTTCGTAGTGCTTTTCACTTTCCACTCTCCCCATAAAGTAACGCGACATATGAAATTAATTCATTCGAATGATTATATATTTTGACTAGCTCTGACAATTTTCATTAGTATTAGTGACTAGTGTGACTAGATACATTAAAGGAACAATTGAAAAAAAATCGATAATTAATATCATCTGTAAAAGCTATTACATCTGCGATCCAAGATCCGATGCTCTCAATCATTGGGAGAGAAGAAGCTGGTAGCTTTGTTGAGGATTTTTCAAAATAGAATTTTCATCGGATTCTATGTCGACCCATTCAGGTGAATCCTCATTTCTAACGCAAAGAAATTCACCTGGTCTTTGACAGAGTACCCTTAAAGGCTGCACCCGAGCTGCACGAAGTTCTGTGTTTTTGTGTAAATGCTTTTTGAAAATTGATTTATTTAAATAGTATTTTTTATATCGATTTATTGTAAACGATATAATACAAATTTATGGCAATTCATAGAAGTTTGAAAAACAAAATACAAGCCGTAGGTAGGACACGACCTTGAACCGATTTCTTCTTTCTGAGAAGGACAGTACATGTCATACGGTATCTCCTTTGATCAAGAACATTCAGGCGTTAACGTCAAAGCCTGTCGCAAAAGCAAAGACCCAAATTTTTCAGACGTGTGCTGAGATGGTGAAGGAATACCAAAAAGTTCCTGTGTCGACGGAAAAGGTGTTGGAAGAAATCGTTGAAACAAAAGTTAACCATCAATTTAGACGATCAAACATAAACATGTAAGATTAAAATTTTTTGAAATGATTGTGTTATTAATTAGAGGTTTTTCGTCGATTTTTTTAATTTTTGGTAACGTTACAATATCTAAACACCTCCCCCCTACCGTTACTTATCGTAGTGCATTTCAAAACCCCTTTCAAAAATGTAATAATATTTTCGATGGACTAGTTTCTATTTTTTCTTTAAAACTTATTTAAATTTAAAAGTGTCATAACAGCGTAAAAAACATCTTAAAAAGCCTTTTGTTTTATTTTTGAATATTTTTAAATCTAAAAACTTCTTTAATGTAATCGAATTAATTATTTGATATGTTATGAACTAAGCAAAAAATTCAAATTTTTTTTTAAAAAATTATATAATATAAAAAGATTATTTTTGTTAAGACTGGGTCCAAATGTTATAAAAGCTAATTTTCTTAGAAGTATCGAAGCCAAAACTATTATGAGTTGACATGAGCTCTTAGTAATCATAAGACAGTTTAACATTGAGTTTAAATTAGAATTTTACTAAAATATGCTTCTCGCTGCAAATTTTAGTCGCTAGCCCAAGTTTGAAATATATTAAAAATTTAACTTAACGTTTAAAAATATATATTTCTCGCAACAAATTTAACTTTATTCCAAATTTAAGCAATATAAAAAAAGGAGAAGATCAACCGTTAGAAAACAGGGTCAAAAAAGAGTGTAAAAAGGTTTCTCCTTTTTAAAGCAAAAGAAACTTAGGCTAGCAAAAGTTCACATTTTGTTGTATATTTTTAGATCTTAAAATTATCTCTCACTAAAAGTGCATAAGTTGGCCAAATAAGATTATCAGTATGCTACAGTTATAGCATAAGACTGCTGCTCCATGTTGAAATAAAAATTATTTTAACATATAATCTACAATCTTGTTGCCAAATGTAACATATAAATCATGCGTGTGCTATTTTGATATTTGTTATTTTTTACTCTAGTGCTGCTGTTAAACAAACTAATGAAATTCCCATAAATCATCAAATGCCACGTAAGCCACTTTAATCACAGACATTATTAGCAACATTATAAAGCACAAAACTTTCTGGCCAGATTCCTAAAACCGCACGCCAAAGAAATCCAAACTCAACGAGCAGCAACAACCAGCAGACAAGATCATTTTTCAACATAAGAAATATTTTATCATCCGACAAAAGTGCGGGTATAAACGGAACCACAAACGAGACCAAACCAAGAAATAGATATACGACGAGAACAAGTAGACACATGCACACACACACACACACAAACTACAAAATACAAGCAAAGAGGAAGAAAAAAATTGCACACCTATGGATAAAAAGAATATCCACCATTTAAACTCACACATAGAGGCAAGCCCAATCTATAGAAATATATATGTATAAGCTTTGTGTGTGCATAGAACAAACCTTAACTTAAACTCACATTAAGTGCAAGGTAAAAGAAATAGAGAGAGGGGGAGAGAGGGAATGAGAGAAAGGATGATTCAAGTCGCAGTTATAAAAGGCTCAAGAAATAATTTCTTAAGAAATCTGCTGGTTCACGTTGCCGAAAGAAAACGTACTTTCAAACATGGTTATCTAAAGTATGTGCAGCTTCTAGTTGCCGTTGTTCGTGTTTCTATGATTGTTGTTGTTGTTTTTGCTGTAGACTAGCGCCTAAATAGAGCACCACATCTTAAACATACACTAACACAAAGACCGACCACCACTGCCGCCGGCGACGCCACCAATCTAGCTCTGACACGACCAGCAGCTAAAGACTAACACTCAAACAATCCTAAACACAATGCTCTGCCGACAACATACTGGTGGCAGAAAGCACCACGATGGAAAAAGAATAAGAAGAAGAAGCAGCAACCAATACCAAAAACGGAAACTTAAGATTTATTAGCAATTTTCTGCCAAAAGACACACACACATATCCAACCAAACTTATTCCCCTTAGCTGACGCCATATGTGCGTGCGTGTTGGCTGCGATTTGGTTGTGTATGTGACTGTGTGTGTGTGTGTGTGTGTGTCTTCATGTGGCACAAGTCTAAACGTAAAAAAATAGTTTAAAGCAATAAAAATAGTAAAAGAAAACAGAATATTTGTAAAAAATTATTTGAAGTGAGCAGTGAAAAAGTGCTTAATTGCACATTTATTTATAATTTGTATCCAAGTGTGTACGGCCGGGCAGGAGAGGGCTTGTGTGAGTGTGTGTGTGTAGTGTGTGTGTGTGTGTGAGTAAGTGCCCTTGTAGCGGTATATGTAGTGCCCATAAATTTTGCCATTACCAGCACCTTAGGCAGCAGCACCTCGACAAAGCCCAGCATATGCCATAATGTTGCCATTTTATGGATGACTTTTGCCGCCCAACATCATGCTATCGCAATTTCCACAACGTTCATGAGTTAAGGAGCTAATTAAAAGGGCTCTTAAGCGATGCCTTGAGGGTTAACATAAACTTGGTTTATTTTTAGGTAATGCACTTTTAAGCAGTGCACCTTGTACGAATGAAAAATTTGGTACTTAAAGTTATTTGAGGGTATAATATTCTCCATAATAACACTACTTCACATATTGACGACAACTTTCACTTGAAAATATTCCGTAGATCCCGATTATTGTATTGATTTTTTGGATTAGTCTCAATTTTCCATGTCATTGGCAAAAGTCAAAAAAATTCAATGTTGGGAGCACATACATACTTCACATAAATAAATGCTTGTAAAACTTTAATTTTCAGCCAATGAATTTCAAATTGTTGTATGTTGTAGAGGAGAGTCAGATTTTATTGATAAAAAATCTGTGTTCATAAGTTAATGAATTTCAAATTGTTGTATGTTGTAGAGGAGAGTCAGATTTTATTGATCAAAAATCTGTGTTCATAAGCAATAATCGCTTAAGTCAACTGAAGACAGAATTGAGTTATTGATGTAGATGTGTTTCACGCATATAGTTTTATAAACACACAAAATCTGGAGCTTCTGGGGAGGTATGACCCTAGCCAATGTTATGACACAAAAACAAATGACCATTTAATATAACTTATATGACGATTGAAAATTTTGAAGCAAGATTTCTCGAAACTTTGAAATCAGACTTAAGCTGTTATCGCTAATCGACACAGAAATATGTGATCAAAAACAACAAAAATATAAGTTAATTTGACTACAATAAAATGGGTTTTTTTAACAAAAAATGGTTTTTGCATTATGTCCTCGTCATATTATATTAGGACGCATCGAATTACAATTTGTTTCGAATTTAGCATTCAAAGTTTCAAAAATTGCATAGGGTTGTCAAGATATCACAAAAAAGACACAGTTTCGATAGTATCGTAAGTACAGACGTAGAATTCCTTTTTCTACAGTAATAGAGCCAAATTCTGGTTTTTTTATTTATATTTTTCAAAACTTTTTTAAAGCATTTCATCTTCTAAATAAGAATTATTCAAAAACGAATTTGTTGTTATTGTTGCCTTCTTCAAACTAACTTGATCTAAAAAGCTCACAATTAAACTCAATTTAAAATGTGTTGTTTTATAAAAAGTTTTCGTTTGATATATATATTATATATGTTTATGCTCTTTACTACAGGAAAAATAAATAATTCGAATTTTTCCGATATTTATTTCCATTTATTAAACATAACTTTGAATTACATTTACTTTTAACCAACATAAAAAATTAACAACAAATTCATCACTAAAAATATCAAACGAAAGCTTTTTATAAAACAAAACAAATTTTTACATGAATTTAATTAGATCAAGTAAGTTTAAAGAAGAACAACAACACCAAATATGTTTTTGAATAATTTTTATTTAGAAGATGAAATGTTTTAAAATAGTTTTGAAAAATATAGATGAAAGAAAAAACCAGAATTTTTCTCTATTACTATATAAAAAGAAATTCTACGGCTATACTTACGATACTATCGAAACTGTGTCTTTTTTTATAGATATTCTGAATTTCTACTCTGAAAATTTGGTAGTTGGTCATATTAAAATATTTTAAATCAATTTATTAAAATATATATATTAGGGCGGGCCAAATTTTTTGTCGATTAAAGCCACCCCTGGGATGATTCTATAGACAATTCTAAGCAACTTTGGTGAAGAAACCATAGGTCTATCTCGATTTTCGAGTCTCCCACTTTTCAAAAAATGATTTTTCCCCTATAACATCATTGATTCAAAATTCGATTTTTTATTCATCGTTATATTATCTTTTTTATGTGTATATGGGGGGTTTTTGGGGTCGAGAAATTAATTTCTGATCTTTATTTTTACCTATGACCACCACCAGAGGGCGCTTCATGCATATTTTAACTATTTTTCGTCTATTTTCTGAGAAAAATTTAAATTTTTTTCGGTAATATTGATCTTTATTTTATTTAGAAAATAGAAAATAGAAAATAGACGAAAAATAGTTAAAATATGCATGAAACGCCCTCTGGCGGTGGTCATAGGTAAAAATAAAGATCAGAAATTAATTTCTCGACCCCAAAAACCCCCCATATACACAAAAAAAAGATAATATAACGATGAATAAAAAATCGAATTTTGAATCAATGATGTTATAGGGGAAAAATCATTTTTTGAAAAGTGGGAGACTCGAAAATCGAGATAGACCTATGGTTCCTTCACCAAAGTTGCTTATAATTGTCCATAGAATCATCCCAGGGGGTGGCTTTAATCGAATTTTTCGGCTCCATACAAATCGGCCCGGCCTAATATATATACTATTACAACGATTTGTTTTTAGTAAAAGTGGTACCATAACGGAAATATATAATTCATATGTATGAACACAAAGTCAATTGAATAAATTGAAAGCTTTTGTATATATGTGTCTATATATATTTATATTAGGGCGGGTCAAATTCTGGCTCAGCGAAATTCGTAAAATACATGTAATTTCAAGACTTTTTCTCCACTACAGCATATACAAATTCTGAAAAAAAGCTGTGCGGACTTTCGTAAATAGATTCATACACATACATTCATACATTCATATTTTATAATTGAGAACAAAATCTATTTACGAAATTCCGCACAGCTTTTTTTCAGAATTTGTATATGCTGTAGTGGAGAAAAAGTCTTGAAATTACATGTATTTTACGAATTTTGCTGAGCCAGACCTCCAAAAAATTCGTCCATACAAATTGACCCGCCCTAATATATATATATATATATATTTATATATATATATATATATATATATATATATATATAGAGTATTAATTTTATGTTCATACATATAAATTATATATTTCCGTTACATATATATTATGTAACGTTCACAAAAAACATGATAAATATATTTATATAAACAGTAGTAATTGAATAGCGTATAACAAGCGTTATATTTTTTAAACAGTTTACATCAATAAATTATTATATATAAATATATAGATATATATGTGTGTGTGTCGACAATGAATAACGACTAAACTCAAAATATCGTAAAAAAGCTATATGGCATTTTCTTCGTTGCCAATCTTTGATAGAATGCAGGAAAACATTTTTTGCACAGAATAGATAACCACTTAATTCAGCACCTATTACCGTTTGTAACGTTTCATTTATTTCAGAAAAAAGGTCGGAATAAGTACAAAAAAAAAATATCGGTTTTTACGATAATTTGAGCTTAGTCGTTATTCCTTGTCGACACAGATATATTTATATAAGCTGATATAATTTTTGTTAAAAATTGTCAATTGTCATATACTGACTGTAGCTACCCTATTGCCAGAGAGTAAGAATTAAGAACATATAAAACAATTTCATAACTGAACCAACAACAATTACCAAGCAAATCTAAAACAACGACGCACAGAGAAGAGCATGATCACAGCGGTTGAGCAGCGTTAAAAGAGATGAACCGAATCGTCCACAGAAAATAAACAGAACTTTGCTTACTATGTCCCGCTTTTCACTCGGCAATTCTCGAGCAATGTCACTCACCACACACGAAAATTCTCGATCTTGCGGCGAAAGCAAATATTGCTCCGAGAGCAATTATTCTCTTGCTCTGGTAGCAAGATCTCTTTGTTACGCTTTTCACTCGACAGTAATTGCCTTTGCCGCAAGCGACAAACTGATTATTCGCCTAAGTCCCTTTCAACTCGAATAGTCAACAAACTACTTGTGGCGAAAGCAATTATTGCTCATAGAATTGCCGAGCGAATAACGGCCCTTAGCAGTGCATGCAAAACAACAATATCAGCAGCTAGTAGCAACGTTGCCAGTTATGTTGGAAAAATCCCATTCGTGGTAATTTTTGATTGCCTCTAGGAATTTTTGCTTTTGGGAATTCCAATTAAATTTTTTAATTCAGCGTGGTATTTTTTCAATTGGCGTGGGAATTCAGCTGGGTTTTTTTTTATTTCGTGGGAGTTTGGTTATATTCTTCTTAAAATTTTTTTTTTGTTTTAGTAAACAAAATTTCTTTGTGGTATTTCTAAATTTTTTTTAAATTACAATTGAAAGTTATCTATATGACCTTGTTATTAATTATGTTGATTTTCTATGATTTTATTACAAATTCTAAATGTTTGATAGCTTAAATCATACTTGATTTTAAATACACATTCTAGTTGTTTGATAGTTTAAATCGTTTATTGAGCTTAAGGTCAGGTTAGAATAATTAATTGCTCTAACGAATTTTTCCAAAGACACAATATTTTTAAATTGTTTGTGCACATAGAATTAATTGTGGTATTTTGTTATGCGAATGATATTTTTGTGGTAATTTTAAATGCATATGGAATTTTTGGTGGTATTTTTAAAACGCGTAGAATTTTTGTAGTAATTTGTAATGATCCTGGAATTTTTTGTTTTGATATTTTTTTATTGCGGTGGAAACTTTTTTGTTTATCTTTATCATGGTAATTTTTGTTGTATTTAATTTAAGTTAATGTTAAAAAGTAACTTTTTGTCGGCATTGTTTCAAATTTTTACTGGCAACCTTGGCTTGTAGTAATACATTTTTTTTTTGTAGCCACATACTGACTCTCTAGCTACATGCATCTGTATTCTCTATTGTATTACAACCCAACAAGCCATGAATGTGACTGTTCCAGCTAAACGGTACTTAAAACTGCAGCGTCTGATTTGGTGGTATGAAAATGACGGGTTTTTGTACCTTTAAACCGTTCTCTATATAATTGTAAAGTCCTTTTTTATATTTACCAAGATTCGAATTTGAATTTATGCCATATTTGCTTGATGCGTCGTTTGTTGTTGTCTTTTTTTCCTCTCTTTTTTACCCGTTCGCCAAAAAACTCTGAAATATGCATTGAATCAGTTGAGTTGCCGTTTATTCTTTAGTTTATTGTTACAACTTAATAAAAACTATTTTAAGAAAAGGTTACGATTATTTAACAACAAATAAAATTAATATACAACTTAAAGTTTTCTATATGACCTTGTTATTTATTGTGTTGATTTTCCTTGATTTAAATACAAATTCTAAATGTTTGATAGTTTAAATCATTCTTGATTTTAAATACAAATTCTAGTTGTTTGATAGTTTAAAATCGTTTATTGAGCTGTAGGTCAGATAAGAACAATTAACTGCTCTAACTATTTAGTCAAACAGAACTAATTAATCAGCTAGTGATGTTTTCCTTTTCATATTGAAAGTGTTGTTGTTGTGGTTTCTTTGCAAAAAAATTCGTTAGAGCAATTAATTGTTCTAGCCTGACCTAAAACTCAATTTTATTTGCAATTTCAACGATTTTAAAGTATCAAACAACTAGCATTTGTATCTAAAATCAAGAATGATTTAAACTATTAAACATTTAGAATTTGTATTAAATCATAGAAAATCAACATTAATATACAACTTAATATATGGTACGCTTATATGAAACACACATTGCATAGGTTGCCGACAACGAAACGGTCCGCTTCAGTGCTTTTAAAAGTGCACACCGTTTTCAACCGAGCCGATTGGCTATCTGGGTAACAAAAAAAATGAAAGCAACTCATGTGTGTTTATATATGTATGCTTTACATACATACTAATAAAAAACAACAACAACAACAGCAAAAGCAGCACAACAACGAACGACGTGATTCCGAACCAAACAAGCAAACACAACAACAACAACAACCTTAAAAACAGCATAATCAGCTACTGCAGCTAAGCAGCTTGTGCATTTCTCATACGAATATATAAATTTTTCATCTTCTTAGATTTTGCTATTTTATTAGATATTCGTTTTATTCCCACTAAAACTGATATTTTGGCATTATTTTTTTCTTTGTACGATGAATATTAAAGGCTGTATGTATACCCCAAAGTGTCAAATATCACTTTGAAAAAATTCGTGAAAATGACCCCCATACAAACCGCGCTGTAAGACGTAATTCTACGTCAAAAGTTTACCGAAAGAAGGGATGTCTTCCTTTTCCCCAAGAAAAAAGTTATTTCTTTGACAATATCTTGCCAAACACGATGCCACTCTCAGTTTTTACCCAGTGTTCTGTGGGAAAGATATTCGAATATAAAGGTACCCTCGAGATAGCACAGAACTTTTGATTGTTATCTGATTGTCTGAGTTTTGGTTATATTGATTAAAGTGTTGATGTTTTCCTTAAATTAGTCGAATTAATAATGCATAATTTGCATATTTTTCGTGAAACGTAACACTTTTTTCGATTATTTTTATTTTTAATGAAAATACGATAAATCGGTAGCTATTAACTAGCACAATCATTTTTAAAAATTTTGAGTCGAAAAATTTTTTATTTTTAAAATTATTGGCATTTATAATTTTGAGGTTTTCGATTTTTTGTTTTCTTCTTTTTTCTGTATCTTTGGAATCGTTTGACCAATTTTCATAAAATGTATGTATGTTGTTAAAGGAAAGTTATACCTATTAATATTTTTTTTTCCGATTTCAACAATATTTGTTTGTTTACTAAATAACCGTTTAAAGCAAATTGTGATAAAACTATGTTTTGGAGCATGAATAATCTGAACAAAATCACAAATATTCTTCAAAGTATAAATAAAAATACAAAAAATTTTAATCTTTGTTGTTTTTTAGTTTAGAAGTTATGGCTATTTGAACTCAACGCGCCATAACGTTTTCTTCAAATTTGTTCCGTCGGCCCATTACTTAACGCTTCTTAATATTTGCGGACATGTGATCCTTACGTAACGTTAATTAAAAAAGCTTTAATAATCCACACAATATTTCGGGATTTCCCCATTTTAGCAAGTGACGGAATGAATTTGAAGAAAACATATTACATAGTTCAGCGAGCTTCGACAGAGTATTGTTCTTTCAAATTTTGTAGTAATATATAAATTTTCGGAAAATGTCACCTCCAAAAGTTTTGTTGGCACAACAATGTTTACAAAAGTGTCAAACGAGTGAGTAAACAGTGGAATAAAATGTTCCATCGTTTAACATTCAACTATGGACGTGGGGTCTCAGAGGCCTCTACATATTCGCGATTTCCGAGAATCACATGGTTTTGCCCTACCTACTTGGATAAGTAGTACAGAATATAGTACTTCGAGTTGCTAAACGATAGTGAAAGGACAAGGTTGAGCGGTCAATAGATTGGTAAGTAAATAATTAATAAATAATAATAATTAATATTATATATAATAATAAATAGATAAAACTTCACGTCCCTACTTAAAGGTTAATCTCAAAATACATTTACACAATTTGTCGGTTAGAGTTTTTCTTGAGTTTTGTTGAGAAAAATGTCTTTTGATAGTTACAATTTTTTTTTTCAAAATACAAATAAAAAAGCTTTTCCATCTTTCAATATGTATACTTGTAGAATTCATATGTACTTCATATTTCATTTTTTATAAAAAATATTTAAATAAAATTTAATGCGAATTTATTTCTTCTAAGTTTTCTACAAACGTTAGACAAACAGAAAAGTTTGTTTAATAAACGTTCCGTAAGAATCAAATTTTAGCTCACTCACTCATCGGTCGCAAATGTTACGAAGCGTTAAATAATGAGGCGACGGAACACAATTGAAGAAAACGTTAAAGCGCGTTGAGTTCAAATAGCCATAACTTTTAAACTAAAATACAACACAGTTTAAATCTTTTTGTATTTTTATTAATATTTTGAGCAATATTTATGATTATGTTCAGATTTTTTCATGCTCCTCATGTTCTGGAGTACATTCAAATGGCATTTAAATTATATTAAATTAAAAAAAAAATATACATTATATTATAATTTTTTTTTATATATCTACTTACAGACTTACAGACTTATGCGTTTATGATCATAAGCTTTGCCACAACTATTTTTTAAACTTCAGAGTTTTTCGTTTAATAATAATACAAATTGAATAAATGTATTGACCAATGCTTCGAATTTATATAATTTTTTGCAACTTGTGCTCAGGCTAAGTGGTCTATTGTTTTTCATGCAAATGACAAATTTGTTTCATGTTTTTTTCCGACGTTTCGCTAATTATTTTTCAGCTTCTTCAAGAAAATCCTTATTTAATCTAAAATCTTAAAAACGAATACAAAAAGAGAGAACGAATACAAAACACTGGTGCGAGCCCAACCTACGAAAACAATTCGTGATACAGAAGTAAACAAAGAGCACAACAAGCAAGTCTTTGCAGAATCAATGCAGTCGCTTTTTTGAACCTTTGCTTTTGCAAAGTAGTCAAAAAACATTGCTTTGAAGGCGACATACAGCACATAATTCTATTTTAATTTAACAGAAGTTGTTCGTATAAGGTTATCAAAGTGGATGGTACTGCAGAAATAAGAGAAGACTTCTGGTGAGTTGATGTAGCTATCAACGAAACAGTCTGTCTAGACTGCTTGTTGGTTTGTTCTGCAAATAACTTGTTGTTGTTGCAACCTGTTGCTTCATGAACTTAATTGGCATTAAGCTCAAACATAATTAGGCTCAACATTTTTTTTAATTATTAAAAAAATAATATTGTAATTAAAATATGTTATCATTAACTTTTTGAGATATTTATCTAAGATAAGAAAATTAAAGAAAATTGTATGACAGAAAACTTACAAATTAAAATATTACATTAAAAACTGATGTGTCTGTATATTTTTACAAAAAACATTTATTAATTAAACATTAAGCAATTAAAATGCCACTTATAGATAATTTTTGTCAAGTAAACTTAAACTAATATTGCACTGCTTTTTTAATTTAAATTGCCACAGAGTACGTTAGATTTATATTATCCTTGTCTTCTTTTGTGCTTATAGTTATTCTTAGTTTTTGTTGTATTCGTAAGATTTTTAATGTTAGTCTCTTATTTTTTATCTTCTCTTAGTCAAAAATTTTAATTTGGTCAAAATCAGATGTGTGCTTTCCTTACAAAATATGTTGAGCGAGTCCCGTTGATTTTCTTTCTTTCCTTATATTTGCCATATGTTCCTTCATTCTTACTCCGAGAGATCTTTTCGTTGTCCCAATGTATACTTTTTCGCAGTCTTCCCCGTCTTTTCCTTTGCAGCTGATTGACACTACATTGTCTTGCTCTAACTTTTGTTTTTTATCCTTAGTGTTGGTAAATAGATTGTGCATAAGATGCGTTCTCCTTTTTATTGTTCTGTGCAGTGGTATGCACCTACCCCTGGTAAGTGTAGGGTACGGACTTTAACACTATTGTAGTAGATCTACCACATTTTTGCAATATTTAAATATCTACCACTTTTACCACCGAAGGCTTGAAATATACCACTATTTCCACCGTCAAAAAATTGTTTGATGAATTTCTTCTCTATGAAATACTTTTAATAAACACATCCCTAGAAAGCTTAATTGTGAATATCTGTGATTGTGATTTTAACGTGTGCTTTTTATTGCAAATGACATTTATATTTTGACGTTATTGCTTGTTATTGCGAATGACATTTATATTTTGACGTTAACAAAACTTTTGCGAGGAAGGCTTGAAGGCTTGAAGGCTTGCTTACCCAAGCGTAAGGTAACGTAGTGTGACGTTGCTAACTGTCAAGTAAGATCAGATAAATGGTGGGACACAGCGTAGAAGATTTTTGACAGTTCGACAGCTGTGGGATAAGCGAAAAATTTTGTTTAACTTTGCAAAATTGTAAATTTTAATACTATATAAGAATGGATGTAGTCTTTTATTGAAGAGGAGAAGCAAATTATAACAAATTTTCAGAGGGCTACAAACTTGCGCCTGCACTACGTTGGACTAAGATTTCGGAATCGTTTGTCTTTAAGGCAAAGTCGCACTACACTACGCCCCGCTGTATCCTACACGTTACGCTTGGATAATTCAAGCGCTGATTATAATGGACGAAACTGAAATGAGTCAAGTGTCATCGTGGCGGGATCTAAAATATATTTTATGGAAAAACAAATTCTAAAAATTCTTGTTTTATTATTTTAAAATATGAATTAAATCAAATCTTATCAAAAACACGGAAGACAAAACAATTGCAGACTAAAATGAATAGTAGCATCTGCCAACATAAATTTTTTACTCTACATTACAGAACGCAGCGGAGAGAGTCGCATACCGCTCCGTTCCGTCTTATTATAATTTTTTTTTTTCTCAATTTCTCAACATTCTATAACGTTCCGTTCCGTCTATTATAATCTGTTATAATCAGCGCTTTAAACACAGCACGAATCAATAAAATTTAACGTCCCGTAACTTGCTGGAAAATCAAACCTCCATTTCCGGCAAGTTTTGAGTTTGCCGGGATGTTAACTTTTACCGGACTGTGAAGAAATTGGGCCTTAAGGGGGCCCAAAAACACATATTTGAAATAAATTCAGGCTATTGTCCTTAAACTAGATTTGTTCCATATTGTTTTGTTTTTGTTTTATTGACTAAAAGTTTGTTCGTTTTGAATCAATTCTTTTATGCTGAATATTTTCCAATTTTTGTTATTTTAAACTAAATTATGTATTTTTTTTAATAAAATACATATATTGTTTTTACATGAAATATTAAATCTGTCACATTTTGTTCCAATCTATTAGACTTTTTGAGTGCAATCTAATACTAAAATTTTTTTCAATTCCGTGCAATGGTGCATACTGTTTGTCAGTTTTGGAACATATGCTATGCAGAAGTATTGTTTGGCGTTGCCATATTGAACCGTTGTTGAATAGGGGATGTATTTTTTGTTACGTCGGTGAATTTAGTCGTTAATTAAATTATTGATCAAATAGTTGGGGTAATTGTTCTTTTTTAACGTTCATCTTATTTTAATTATATTTGCTTCTCGGAATTGTGAGTCACTGATTTCAATAACTTTGTTAATAAAATTATTTGCAGTGTTCATTTTTATTTTTTGTTTGAGTGGTTGGTTTGAGTTAAATTTTATCATTTGTGCCAATAAAGTTTATTATGTATACCAATTAAGTGTTAATTTGCCATCAATTCTATGTTTTATTGCGTCCAAGTATGGAAGTTTTTCATCTTCTTCTTTTTCAACGGTAAACTGGAACTTATTGTGAAAATTGTTTAATGTTTTTAATATTACTTCTATATCTATTCTTTTTATTACAGCAAAAATATAATCTTCATATTAAGGTGTCCTCAAGAAGTGTGTCCAAAATGATGTCTGTTAGGCTTGGGGAAAGTGGATTTCCCATTGGTATTCTATATATTTGTTTATATATCTTGTCATTAAATTTGAAATAATTATTTTCTCTTAGGCAGAAATCTAAAATAGATATAAATTTTTGTTTGAGAATTTTTGTGTTTGTTTCAATTACAGGGAATGAGCTTAAGATTTTATTCATAACTAAGATGATAGGTGTATTAGTGAATAGTGAAATAATGTCATATGATACCAAAATTTCGTCGTCATCCAAGTTGATGTCTTTACTACTGCCTTGAGTTCAAATGTATTCTTTATGTTGTACTTTCTTGTAACTAAATTTTTCAAAATACCTCCGATGTATTTCGAATGTTCGTAGCACGGTACCCTAAAAGACGATGAAATAAGTCTTAGTGGTGTATTGTATTTGTGAATTTCTAGAAGCCCGTTTAGTCTTGGAGCTGTAGACGCAGATCAATAAAGTGCGAATTTACCCCTTCTATTTATGTAGTTGTTTTTGAGTAGATCGTTTAAAATGGTATTCTTTTGTCTTTGTAGTTTAAATCTCGGGTCAACTCTTATTGTTTTATGGATGTTTGTATCCTGAAGTAGTTCTTGCATTTTGCTGATATACTCTTCCTTGTACATCACTACTATTTTGTTACCTTTGTCTGCATTTGTAATTATTATTTTATCCTTGTGGTTTTTTTATAAATTTTTGAGTTGTTTTATAAATTTTAATAATTAAATTTTCTAATTTTGTATTTTGAATTTTTCTTTGGTATGCTGCTACTTGGATCGTAATTTTAGATCTGGCTACCTCTTTTTCTGAGTCTTCTTCTATTGCTTGTACACATTGTTTTATATCTGCTATTATGTGAATTGGTGAAAAATTGTCAATACTTATCAGTAAAGCTAATTTTTTCCCCAGTGAGAGCAGCCATTTTCTTTTTTCTGGAAACTCTATATTAGTATTGTTAACGAACTAATTCTCATTGTAGATGATTTCTAATTTAAGTAAAAGTTCATCTTTTAAGCTTATTATGCTGTAGAAAAGAAAAGGAATCTTCCGTAAGAAATGCATTGCGTTTTTGTAAGCGAAAAGGTAGCGACATTTTTTTTTTTCGTTGGTTAGAACGCTGTTAAACCGAAAAATTGTTCAATGCAGCCAAGTTCACAACCATGATTGGAGAGTTAAAATGTTAAAATTTCGCTGTCTTTTATATGTCGATACATTTAATTGGTGTGGAAATTTGACATTCAACAATAATGTTCAACTTACACATTCAACAAACACATTATGGTAAGTATGTGTTAGTGTTGAGTGTACACCAAAATTTCGCATGTAGAATTCAATGCCTAAAAATTTTCGTTCCTACAGCATACTAGCTTTATGTTGAGCTTTTGTTGTTGTTTTAGTGATATGTTTTGGTGTGTATTCTCTGCATGGTAATAAAAATTTTAGTCTCTCTGTTTTTTTGGCTAATTTCTCCTTTATTTATGCTGAAAATTTCTAAAGCTAAGCTCAAAGTGTTCTGGTAGTGAGCATTAATGGGTTAAAGTGTAGGAAAATATTTTTTGGTTGTATAAAAGTGTAATGAGAAGTGCCAATTTTTTAAATTTTTTTTAAATTTTAAATGTTCCTTTATTCAAATAATAACATCTTTTAGAGGTACTTAATCCTAGTGAAAGGATAAACTAGTTAATTTTTAATGTTGCTTAGCTTAGCATCCCGATCGGATTTTTCAAAGTTCTATGTTAATATTTTACAATATTCGATTTCTCGCATTAGTTTGTTATTATTCTTCGCTAAATTATGTAAATTAAAAGGAAAAATAGAAAACCTTTTTTTGTTTTTGTTTTTGTATAAAACTTAAAGCTATGACTTAGAAATATCTGCTCCTAGATCAGCCTAGAATTTTATTATACAATATCAATGACTACTATTTATGTTGTCTCTGATTTTTGGTACATAGTTATAATAATTTTGTCTTAAGTTAAACAAGTACTCAGTGTAAATTGGAGGTTTGCTTTTATAGTAATTTAAAGAACTTAAGTACACTTCATCTTGGACTAGATAAGTTCTAAGCCGAGAAGATACATTTTTTTTTTCTTTACTGAAGAATTTTAACGCATGATTAACAATTTCATTTTAAACTTGATTTATTTTGCTTTTTTTGTATAGAACTTTATTAGAATAGTATTTCACACAATTCGGCTTCCGGTAAAGGCCTGTGCATGCTCTAAGAATTTTTCTTTCTACTAATGCGATTTTATTGATTTGGTGCTTGGATACTTGCAGCCAAACTGGTGCTGCATACATTATTATTGGCCTAATTATTTGCTTGTATGCCAGAAGTTTTAATTTTTGATTTATTTTTCTATTAAAAAATATGTTTTTTAATGCAAAATAGGCTGTTATTATTTTTCGTTTAATTTTTTGTAGATGCACGTTGAATTTAAAGTTTTTAGTGAAATGGACACCTAGGTATTTTAAAGTTGAAGTTTTCGGAATAGGAGTATTGTTTATTTTTAACTTAATTTGATATGCTGTTCGCCTAGTTAATTGCGTCGTTTGCTTTAAATTTCCCACAATTGAAATCTCTTCGCACTTGCTCTCATTCACCTTTATCTTCTATTTATGTAGGTAATCAGTGATTACAGTGAGAAAATAGTTTATTTCTTCTTCAGCAAGGTCAGTCAATTTAGTTTGAGCTGAAAGAAGTATGTCATCTGCGAATTGTAAAGTAGAAATATGTAGTATGCCATTATGTTTCGGGAAATCCGAAACATAAAGAATATACAGTAGGCAAGATATTGCCGAACCTTGAGGTGTTCCAGCTGGTGCTATATATGGGTAAGAATATACTCCATTGACTTCAACTTTATAGGTGCGATTTGTCAAATAATTTAAGATAAATCTGCACAATGGCAGGCTTATACCAAATTTACAGTGCATTTTATAAACTAATCCCTTAATCCATAAAGTATCATATGCTTTTTCAAAATCTAATGCTACTAAATGTGACGGTGTTCTATTATTCAGGCTATTAGCTATTGTAGTTGTTAGTTTTACTAGTGCATGGCTTGTTGTAAGACCTGGGCGAAAACCAAATTGTGTGTCAATAAGCCGTCAAAAGTCACATTAAAAAAAAGGTATCCGAACGGTCTCCATCCCACAGTACGTTCATATTATCTGATTTAAAAAACCAAACACTTTTATAATTTATATTATATTTATTGGAGCTTAAACCTATAATATCGATAAATACTTAAAAATAACAAAAATCGCGGACATTTGAATTTTAAGTATTTATTTCCAGATTTTGCGCTCTTTAAAGTTCTCTAAAAAAACAAAACCAGCCAGTACTACCTACATTTAAGTTTGGGATCCAGTAAATTTTATCTTCTTTAAAATAAGAAACATATGCTACACATAATAAGCTATCAAAAAATAAAGAAATAAAAAATTGAGTTTTTTGGTCCAGCTTCATGAGAACCTGATCTTAAGTGATTATCTTTACTATTCTAAATTTTGAACATATTTGTTGCAATATCTCTGGAATAAATCTCAAGCATTGTATTTTACTTGTAAGTACTAAAACTTTGATAGAAAAAAAAAGCAAAACTTTATCCTTGCGGGAGAGGTAGATATCCTTTTTTTCCTTAAAATTCAGTCTTTTTTTGGGGGATCTTGACAACACCATGCAACTTTTGAGACCTCTTAGAATACGTTCTTAATTTTTCGATACGCCGTAATGTATATGCTTAAAATAATTTGTTATACAATTTTTTATCAGATAAGAGTGCTAAGTTTTTGTTACCCATATAATTATTTCGTAACTTGAAATTTCTTTTAAAAACCAAAAGAAGTTCCTTTTTAGCCTATACTCACTCGATCATAACATCCATATAACTGATACTATTGGCATGTATACCTTATAAAACTATACATTATACAATAATTTGCAACAGCTTGAAAATTTACAAGCATTTATGTGAAGTATATGCTCTCAACAGGAGATTTTTTATAGTTTTGCCATTTGCATGGAAATTATTAAAATGTTTTAAGAGTCTACATCAAAGAAAAAGTGATAAGGAAAAGCGGCAAATTTTTAAATAGGACAGCATACAAAATGCTTTTACGACACCATCAGGCATTTAATTATGCACTCTTTCATCATTCTGATCATCACCATCATCATAACTTTATCTAACAACACCTTCCTTTATTCTCTAATGATTGCTACACGCTGTGATTCATCCTCGCATTGCAAAAAAGTGTCCGCAGTTCAAAGGAAGCAAAATGTACCGCAATATTATAAAATGGCAAAATATATCGCAAAGGAAGGTTGCCACACACATATGTACATATAAAGCTATGCTGTAACATTTCATAGTGCCTAGTGCTATGCAACGTTTCTTTTCTGATTACGTTTCACTAGTTTAATCCGGTAGCACGCAGCGCTGATTTTTTTGCAGTATTTGGTTTTTCTTTTTTTTTTGAGCTAAAATGCGCTGCAATTTTCCTCACAGTCACACATATTTATAAAAGAAATTAGAAAAAAAATGTCTTAAGGAAATAAGAATATGCACTGAATAACAGGATAAGAACGCATTGCAAAAGCGGAAATAAGAATTTAACACAGTATATCCTAGCTTCGTAATGCAAATTGAAGTACGAAAAGTGTCAGCTGATTTTGCCTGCAAGTATGTGTGTTTGCATGTGAGTGTGTATAAACGTAGCTAGGTGTGTTGAAACACATGTGCGCACTCATATGTTTCACCACAAAAGATGACAACTAGAAAAACGTAAAAATTTCACACATGGTTAAGAATGTGCGACAGAAAAGAGAAGAATGCTGATTGTGTCACCTGCATGGAGCTTGACTTCAATAGTTAGTATTCCCATAACTGCATTTTAATTCAAGGATTTTAAAGAGCACATCACATGAAACAACTGATTTAAAGAAGAATGAATGAAATTTTTAAATACAAATACATCTATCAATTCTCGATAAGTCGCAATACAAACGTTAATTTGTACAAAGACTATGCGAAGTGTGTTTAATTAAAGATGAAGCAACTTCTCCAACATTTTTCTTAACCTTAGATTACTAAATATGAATTCTTACCCCTTAATACTTATATTCGTTTTAGAACATAAACAACTTAGAAATAATTGTTTAAAGTTAACTATAAAAAAGAAATGAGAGGTTTCATTCTTTTACGAGAACATACATGTTAATTTGAATTCAGATTATTTTTGGTTACTTTTTTTTTTGTTGTCAAATATAGTAGCTAGCAATTCAATGGCCTGTGCTCCAGGCAATAATTTTTTTGAGTTGAGAACAGTAATAAACATTCACACTATTTTGTTTTAAACTTTTTTCGAAGAAGGTTGCTTAGCAGACCAAATGTAATTGTTAAAACTTTAAAGCCGAAAAAGTCGAAAGCTTCTTCTAAACTGCCCACGTTTTAACTTCTATTAAGCGATATCTCTTGCAGCTTTTTTATTATTTGCTTTTCAGAAGTAGTCAATTTTCTTAATAAATAAGTACATGTGTATTAAAAAAATATAAAATCAGTATTCATATTCAGAAACAATGTTTAAAGAAATAAAATTTTGAATTACAGTTCTTAAAAGTTTTTAACTCAATCTTTTGTATAACCCTGTAAAGCAGGATTAAACAAGAAGTCCAAATAGAAAAAAATTAAACAACTATAGATCAATATAACAATTACATTTAACAGAAGGCAAATTAAAAAGAGTAAATTCATGATATTTTTGCAAATTTTTGCATTATTAATCAAAACAAACTCAATTATTTTTATTCATTGTAATTGAAGATACAACTAAATACTTAAATTTTAAGATTTAAAATTTTTAATAAAAGGAAAAGTAAGTTTTATTTTCTATGGACTGGTGTTCGACAGTCTCAAAACTCAACTGATTTTATTTTCATTTTCATTCTTCTTCAATTAAAATACAATTTAGGTGTTTACAATGAAATGTTCACTCTACCACTTAATAATAACTTTACATTTCCATAGAGTTGCACTAATTTAATTTTGTTCCTTCTCTTTAATAAAAGTACATGTTTAGCAATTTATATTAATTTGTTTTATCAATTAATACTTGGTCTGTTTCGGTACTCGATTCAAATGACTTGAATTTGCTTGAAAGCGTTTCTTTACACATTTTTCAAGCTCGAGAGAGCAGAAGAACAAGCAAAATGTCACTCTCTATTCTATTACAATTACCCAAAACTAGCTTAAACTCTACTTGAAAAATTTCTTCGAGCACGAATCTTCTTCCAATTGCTTCAATTTATTGTCAATCAGCTGTTAACAGCAATTGTTCTGCTCGAAACTTGCTTGAAGTCGTTTCCGTCCTTTGTTGCATATTCTCACATTTTAACAGATAATTGAGTTACTCTCACAGATTGAACTTTACTCTAACTTTACTTAAAGTTAGCACGGAAACCTAATGTTGCAAGTGTTGGCATTGAGTTTGTGTCCATCAATCATAATGCTGAATTTCGTTAATTTCGTAGTTTGTTCTTGCTGGCTTTTTGGATACTGTCAGCATGAACTGATCAATAACATTTGGTTTATCTTGTATATACGTAACTAAGGTGAAGCAGAGGGTATTTTCTAGTTTCATTATATTGAAATTTGTATCGGCTTTAAACTTATGAACCGGAGTATATGTCTCTTTTTACTGAAATATAAATTAAACATTTAAAAATATCCATAAAATTCGACAAATTTCACAATATCACATAACACTTTAGAAATTTAAAAGAGAGCAGGTGAATGACTTCATATTAACAATACCTATAATTTTTACTTTTCTTTTATTAAACTTTAACTATGTAGACACAAACAGTTATTGAACATCGCCAAAACTCTATTAGAATAGAAATTTGCGAGTTGAATATTCTATCTAAATCTTAATTGACGAGAATGTATGGACTAACTGCTTTTACATATCAATATGACTACTTCTTAGATAAATTCCATCAAATCAAAGTTTGATAAATACTGATATCTAAAAAGTTTTTTACTTGATGTAACGTGAAAAGAATACTGCTTCACGATATTTTTTAGTATTTTTTATTTGTTAGTGCTGACAATTGCAGAACACAGCAGATATTCCCAATAAAAGCGCAGATTCGATGCTTCAGCAGCAGACTAAGAATAAAAAAAATTAAAAAAGAGGACATCGCTCCACTAAGCTCGCTTCAAATAAAATCGCATTCATACTTCGCATTAAGAAGAATATCTCAAAGGAAAATCCTAAGAGGCTAATTTAAAGATAGCCAGACAGTCAGTGTGTTTTTCTGTCGTTCTGTTTGCTATTCTTGCCCTAAAAAACAAGTCAAGCGGGTAAGCAAATAGCAGAAGCTGCACATGAAAGACCTGCATAAATAAAGTAATAAAGTTCAACATAATTTGTAAAATTATGTTTGTCAAACAGCATAAGCTTTAAATAAAAACGAGCTTTGATGAGTTTAACTAAAATTTGTTTGCCGAAAAAGTTATTTAAAGATACTTTACAGTGGGGACAGTTAAGTTAAAATAAAATTTTTTTGCTTAACCATTTAACTAAATATAGGATATATATATATATACTATCAAAAACTGATTGAAAAATCACTACAGAAAATGTTGTGAAATTTTGCGCCATATATTGCTGATTTTGAAATAAAAACCCTACTATACTGTGGGTTTGTTCAATTTTATCAAAAATTCAGTTTTTTTTTTTTGCAAAATATGTAAAACTTTTTTATTTTTAACGCTATTTCCGCATGTTGTCGCTCAGAGAGTCCTATAAACGCTGCAGCAGCAGCGATATTTTACGCTTTTTGAGAGGGTGTTATGCTTAACCTTAACAAAAACTTTTTGCTTTAATGTCATATGATTTCGAAGAGTTTATTCGAACAAGTGTCAAATTATATAAAACTTAAACAGTCTGTTGGTCACAGCCAAATTCTTCGTCTACTGTGTGATTGACTCTACACAGAGTTTTTGTTATTGATTTTGTTGCCTTCTTCAAAACTAACTTGAGAGACTTTACGCATTTCTAGCGTTTCTTATAAGCGAAGACCAGTGTTGACACAACTTTGATTTTTTAATAATATTGAGATTTGTATGATAATAGTATGAAACTGCTTCATTTCACTGAAATAGTATTTACGTCTGTAAATAAATTATAAAAAAACTACTTCATTTGATACGAGCATTTTGAAACTTAATTTAATAACATGAGCTATATTTTTAAAAAAACTATTAGTAATTGAGAGTACTGCTGTCATTCCCGGTTTCGAGTTATTCGGGAATCGGATTTTTGTTAATTTTTCGGTTCTTTCGAATTCGGTTTTTTTTAATTAACTATTTCGGAATATTCGAAAAACCGGGTTTTTCTGGTCGGGTTATTTGACATTTTCGAATACTTGAATTTTTTAATTTTGTAATTTTTTGTTGTTAACTTTTAGAGTAAAAGAATATTTATAAAAGAAGCGATTATTTAAGAAAAAAATCTTCGTGGTGGATGAGTTTATCGAACTTTTTGAAGAAGTAAAATCAAATAATGGTAATTTTTCTATCATTGTCGACGAATGGATTGACTTGTTTAGAAAAAATACGTAAATGTAAGTATAAGTAATAGAAACAATAAAAATGTTTTAACTTTTTTTCATATATGGGCATTTTCCTGATGTCAAACGTGACTGTCGCACACATTTAAAGTGAGAAAAAAACAGAGGAAAACATATTTGGATTTAGTTTTTACTTCACATTATAGCTCTTTGGTCACTCTATAATTTAGTAAAAAAATAAAATAAACTGGCCATTTCAGCCCAGGGACTTAGACCTAGCTTCTATTGATCAATTGTGTTTGATCTCAAATGACCGAGAACTGGACCTAAGTGTTTTATGCTTACAAGAAAATTTTATTTCCCTAATTTTCAGAAGCATTCAAACCTTTAAACTTGTGCATGCAATAACAATGGAGTTCAGCTACTACAGCTTTTTCGCACTTTCTCCATATTAGATTATCTTAGGAATAAAGTTAATATTATTGAAATATCTCAACGATATGCATAGATAAAAGTAGTCCAAAACAATCTTAAGTGAGAAAAATTTGCCCACCATAATTTGGGTTGGGCTCAGAGACAACACAAGACATAACAAGTAACCATGCGTTTACATAGATCTAATCATACATTCATTTTCAATCTACTTTTGACCTTCCGATAAGTTAACATCAAAAAAGCTACAGTTGCCAACAAAGGTACTCATGCGATTAAAAGGAGCAGTAGCCATAGTATTTGTTTTACTAAAAGGTAAGTAAATTAAATTGTTAGCATTTCTACTGCTTCTACGGTTAGTGTTAAAATTTATAAGAGTTACTAGTTCTGGTGAATCGAAACACCAGTTATGAGTTGGTGTAAGTAGATGATATCACCAGACTTCCTTCTCTCATTTAAAAATTGCATTGTTAATAGTTTTAAGAGATTTTCATATGCAGGAAGGTTTAAAGTGTCAGTTCCACTTAAGCTCCTTAGAGCAAACCGAACAAAACGTTTTTGAATTCTTTCTATTCGTTCAACATGTACGTTGTAACTTGGCGACCAAACTTGACTTGCATACTCCAAGTGAGGACGGACAATTAAATCACACAGCGTTGTAGTAGTAATGATACTAATAAATTCTTTGGCCCAGCGTTTTATAAAACCGAGCATAGAACACGGTTTTTTACAAATGCTAAACAATAGCTTGAATCCATGTATATACCAAGATCTTTGACAGAATCTACACGATTTAAAACCGTATCTTTTATCTTATAATCAAAAATTAAATTATTCCTTTTTTTTCGAAAAGGTTATAGTTTGGCATTTATCTGGGTTAAGAAACCATATTATATTTAGAACACCAAACTTCAAAGGATTTTAAATCAGACTGGAGTAGATCTGAATTGTTGTTAGCATCTACTGTTCTGTATATTTTTCATATCATCTACATAAATGAGCAGATGAGAGTATTTGATGATGTGAATTACATCATTAATGGCTAAAATAACAGAAGTAGACCAAAGTGGCTACCTTGAGGAACACCTGATGAAGCAATAAATTCAGCAGACAACACACCTCGTATTCGTATTTGTTAAGATCGCTCTGTCAGATACGATTGAATGCAGCTTACAAAAAATTGTGGAAAACCCATTAACTTTAGTTTAAATATAATTAATTTGTGTGGTAGTTAATCAAATGCTTTACTAAAATCAGTGTAAATACAATCGACCTGGTTACATGAATAGACTGAATGTATGCAGAATGTTGTAAAATCAAGGAGAAAAGACACAGTAGATCTGCCAGTAACAAATCCATGCTGACGAGTTGTTATGACCCTCCCACAATGAATCTTCACACGATCATACACGAGCCACTCAAAAAGTTTTGGAATCGATGAAAGTTTAGCGATAGGCCTATAGTTGTTAACATCATTCCTACAACCTTTTTTATAAATAGGACTTATAAAAGATTTTTTCCAAAAAAAGTGGAAAATTACATTCCCTCATTGATTTATTGAATAACATGGAGATGTTTAGCTTAGAACGGAACCACATTGCGTTAACACTGCGGCAAGAATTCCGTCAGGACCAACATTAAAATCTTCTCCGATTGATCCAATATACTTTAAAATATCCGCTGAATTAAAAGGTATAGGGTCCAACGAAACCCTGGGTGTAGAGTTCATATATTCAAAATACTCTTCATCAGGATTAAAAGAGTCTGAATAGAATGACAGTTTAAAGAAAGTGGAAATAGGCGACAAATTATGACGGATCGTCAATAAATCCGTCAAAAGTTTTAAATGATGAAGGGAAACCCCCGATCCATAATCATTTCTCTAAAATGTTTATGAAACCTCAGAATTGCTTTGGATCATAGAATATTCTTAGCTTAATACTGTATAAAAAATTGTGATACAAGATAGCTGAGCAACTTTCAAAATCCAGAAACAAACGCTTGTAGGTTTCTAGGTCATTTAAGTCTAAGCTGCAGACATATTCCCTTGTGTACCAAGGTAAGCACAATTTTTCTCAAAATTTGAGGCTTTTCGGCACGGACTCAAAAAACATAGTAATGATTTCCAAATAAAAAAAATTTATTCCATATTTAAGATTATTACCATTAAAATATTCTAAAATTACATTAAGTTTACTATGAAGTACCTAGGTCCTCTGTTGTTTGTTATGTTTATCAATGATCTTCCGAATTATGTTCGCTTTTCTGAGTGCCTGATGTATGCTGATGATGTAAAGATCTTTAGATGTGTGGACTCTCACGAAGACTCCCTATTGCTTCAACGTGACATGGATAGTCTCCAATTTTGGTGCGAGATCAATAAATTGCATCTTAGTGTGTCTAAATGTAATGTAATGTCTTTTTCTATGAAGAATGAACTTTTCGAAGGTTCTTATGGTATTAATGCGGTATTGATCGAGAGAGTCGAATTGAAGAAAGACTTAGGAGTTTTATTTGAGCGAAAGTTAAGCTTTGCCAAACATTTTAATGCTATTATATCAAAAGCGAATGCGATGATGGGATTTTTATCGCGCAATACTAAAGGGTTCTCCGATCCCTTTACCGTGAGGACTATTTTCTTTTCAATTGTAAGATCGGTTTTAGAGTAAAATTGTGTTATCTGGGACCCTCAATATTTTATACATATTAAAAGAATTGAAAATATTCAAAGACGTTTCTCTAGGTTAGCAATTCCCAAGCTTCACTGGGATTTTATGCCTTCCTATGAAGCGCGATGTGCTCTTCTTGGACTAAAGTCTTTGGAATTCCGGCAAAAGTATTTTCTCGCCTTATTTGCTCGGGATGTAGTGATGAATCATATTGATTTTGCACCACTTATATCTCTTTTCAAATTTTATGCACCTGAAAGAAATTTTAGGCAAAGGCAATTGTTCTATATATCCTACAGAAAAACTAATTATTGCAAATGTGACCCGGTTTACAATATGACCTAAATGTTCAACATTATCTGCATCTCGATGGAAATCACCCAAAATAGGGTAGCATTTAAAAACGATATCATGCTGAATTAATTTTATAACCTACGATTAAATTATGTACTTACAGTAACTGTATAAAAATAAATGTTAATAGTTGATTGAATAAATAAATAAATAAATAAATAAAAAGTAAATTATTCTCTTTTGCAACACTTTGACTTTTAGAATAGAAGAAAATGAAGAAGAGTCTAATCCCTGCAGTGCAGCCAACTAGTTTAAATACTAGTAAATGTACTGGGTCAAAAAATACCAGTACTAGTTTAGCTTAAATGCTTTTAAACATTCACACTATTTTGTTTTAAACTTTTTTTGAAGAAGGTTGCTTAGCAGACCAAATGTAATTGTTAAAACTTTAAAGCCGAAAAAGTCGAAAGCTTCTTCTAAACTGCCCACGTTTTAACTTCTATTAAGCGATATCTCTTGCAGCTTTTTTATTATTTGCTTTTCAGAAGTAGTCAATTTTCTTAATAAATAAGTACATGTGTATTAAAAAAATATAAAATCAGTATTCATATTCAGAAACAATGTTTAAAGAAATAAAATTTTGAATTACAGTTCTTAAAAGTTTTTAACTCAATCTTTTGTATAACCCTGTAAAGCAGGATTAAACAAGAAGTCCAAATAGAAAAAAATTAAACAACTATAGATCAATATAACAATTACATTTAACAGAAGGCAAATTAAAAAGAGTAAATTCATGATATTTTTGCAAATTTTTGCATTATTAATCAAAACAAACTCAATTATTTTTATTCATTGTAATTGAAGATACAACTAAATACTTAAATTTTAAGATTTAAAATTTTTAATAAAAGGAAAAGTAAGTTTTATTTTCTATGGACTGGTGTTCGACAGTCTCAAAACTCAACTGATTTTATTTTCATTTTCATTCTTCTTCAATTAAAATACAATTTAGGTGTTTACAATGAAATGTTCACTCTACCACTTAATAATAACTTTACATTTCCATAGAGTTGCACTAATTTAATTTTGTTCCTTCTCTTTAATAAAAGTACATGTTTAGCAATTTATATTAATTTGTTTTATCAATTAATACTTGGTCTGTTTCGGTACTCGATTCAAATGACTTGAATTTGCTTGAAAGCGTTTCTTTACACATTTTTCAAGCTCGAGAGAGCAGAAGAACAAGCAAAATGTCACTCTCTATTCTATTACAATTACCCAAAACTAGCTTAAACTCTACTTGAAAAATTTCTTCGAGCACGAATCTTCTTCCAATTGCTTCAATTTATTGTCAATCAGCTGTTAACAGCAATTGTTCTGCTCGAAACTTGCTTGAAGTCGTTTCCGTCCTTTGTTGCATATTCTCACATTTTAACAGATAATTGAGTTACTCTCACAGATTGAACTTTACTCTAACTTTACTTAAAGTTAGCACGGAAACCTAATGTTGCAAGTGTTGGCATTGAGTTTGTGTCCATCAATCATAATGCTGAATTTCGTTAATTTCGTAGTTTGTTCTTGCTGGCTTTTTGGATACTGTCAGCATGAACTGATCAATAACATTTGGTTTATCTTGTATATACGTAACTAAGGTGAAGCAGAGGGTATTTTCTAGTTTCATTATATTGAAATTTGTATCGGCTTTAAACTTATGAACCGGAGTATATGTCTCTTTTTACTGAAATATAAATTAAACATTTAAAAATATCCATAAAATTCGACAAATTTCACAATATCACATAACACTTTAGAAATTTAAAAGAGAGCAGGTGAATGACTTCATATTAACAATACCTATAATTTTTACTTTTCTTTTATTAAACTTTAACTATGTAGACACAAACAGTTATTGAACATCGCCAAAACTCTATTAGAATAGAAATTTGCGAGTTGAATATTCTATCTAAATCTTAATTGACGAGAATGTATGGACTAACTGCTTTTACATATCAATATGACTACTTCTTAGATAAATTCCATCAAATCAAAGTTTGATAAATACTGATATCTAAAAAGTTTTTTACTTGATGTAACGTGAAAAGAATACTGCTTCACGATATTTTTTAGTATTTTTTATTTGTTAGTGCTGACAATTGCAGAACACAGCAGATATTCCCAATAAAAGCGCAGATTCGATGCTTCAGCAGCAGACTAAGAATAAAAAAAATTAAAAAAGAGGACATCGCTCCACTAAGCTCGCTTCAAATAAAATCGCATTCATACTTCGCATTAAGAAGAATATCTCAAAGGAAAATCCTAAGAGGCTAATTTAAAGATAGCCAGACAGTCAGTGTGTTTTTCTGTCGTTCTGTTTGCTATTCTTGCCCTAAAAAACAAGTCAAGCGGGTAAGCAAATAGCAGAAGCTGCACATGAAAGACCTGCATAAATAAAGTAATAAAGTTCAACATAATTTGTAAAATTATGTTTGTCAAACAGCATAAGCTTTAAATAAAAACGAGCTTTGATGAGTTTAACTAAAATTTGTTTGCCGAAAAAGTTATTTAAAGAGACTTTACAGTGGGGACAGTTAAGTTAAAATAAAATTTTTTTGCTTAACCATTTAACTAAATATAGGATATATATATATATACTATCAAAAACTGATTGAAAAATCACTACAGAAAATGTTGTGAAATTTTGCGCCATATATTGCTGATTTTGAAATAAAAACCCTACTATACTGTGGGTTTGTTCAATTTTATCAAAAATTCAGTTTTTTTTTTTTGCAAAATATGTAAAACTTTTTTATTTTTAACGCTATTTCCGCATGTTGTCGCTCAGAGAGTCCTATAAACGCTGCAGCAGCAGCGATATTTTACGCTTTTTGAGAGGGTGTTATGCTTAACCTTAACAAAAACTTTTTGCTTTAATGTCATATGATTTCGAAGAGTTTATTCGAACAAGTGTCAAATTATATAAAACTTAAACAGTCTGTTGGTCACAGCCAAATTCTTCGTCTACTGTGTGATTGACTCTACACAGAGTTTTTGTTATTGATTTTGTTGCCTTCTTCAAAACTAACTTGAGAGACTTTACGCATTTCTAGCGTTTCTTATAAGCGAAGACCAGTGTTGACACAACTTTGATTTTTTAATAATATTGAGATTTGTATGATAATAGTATGAAACTGCTTCATTTCACTGAAATAGTATTTACGTCTGTAAATAAATTATAAAAAAACTACTTCATTTGATACGAGCATTTTGAAACTTAATTTAATAACATGAGCTATATTTTTAAAAAAACTATTAGTAATTGAGAGTACTGCTGTCATTCCCGGTTTCGAGTTATTCGGGAATCGGATTTTTGTTAATTTTTCGGTTCTTTCGAATTCGGTTTTTTTTAATTAACTATTTCGGAATATTCGAAAAACCGGGTTTTTCTGGTCGGGTTATTTGACATTTTCGAATACTTGAATTTTTTAATTTTGTAATTTTTTGTTGTTAACTTTTAGAGTAAAAGAATATTTATAAAAGAAGCGATTATTTAAGAAAAAAATCTTCGTGGTGGATGAGTTTATCGAACTTTTTGAAGAAGTAAAATCAAATAATGGTAATTTTTCTATCATTGTCGACGAATGGATTGACTTGTTTAGAAAAAAATACGTAAATGTAAGTATAAGTAATAGAAACAATAAAAATGTTTTAACTTTTTTTCATATATGGGCATTTTCCTGATGTCAAACGTGACTGTCGCACACATTTAAAGTGAGAAAAAAACAGAGGAAAACATATTTGGATTTAGTTTTTACTTCACATTATAGCTCTTTGGTCACTCTATAATTAGTAAAAAAATAAAATAAACTGGCCATTTCAGCCCAGGACTTAGACCTAGCTTCTATTGATCAATTGTGTTTGATCTCAAATGACCGAGAACTGGACCTAAGTGTTTTATGCTTACAAGAAAATTTTATTTCCCTAATTTTCAGAAGCATTCAAACCTTTAAACTTGTTGCATGCAATAACAATGGAGTTCAGCTACTACAGCTTTTTCGCACTTTCTCCATATTAGATTATCTTAGGAATAAAGTTAATATTATTGAAATATCTCAACGATATGCATAGATAAAAGTAGTCCAAAACAATCTTAAGTGAGAAAAATTTGCCCACCATAATTTGGGTTGGGCTCAGAGACAACACAAGACATAACAAGTAACCATGCGTTTACATAGATCTAATCATACATTCATTTTCAATCTACTTTTGACCTTCCGATAAGTTAACATCAAAAAAGCTACAGTTGCCAACAAAGGTACTCATGCGATTAAAAGGAGCAGTAGCCATAGTATTTGTTTTACTAAAAGGTAAGTAAATTAAATTGTTAGCATTTCTACTGCTTCTACGGTTAGTGTTAAAATTTATAAGAGTTACTAGTTCTGGTGAATCGAAACACCAGTTATGAGTTGGTGTAAGTAGATGATATCACCAGACTTCCTTCTCTCATTTAAAAATTGCATTGTTAATAGTTTTAAGAGATTTTCATATGCAGGAAGGTTTAAAGTGTCAGTTCCACTTAAGCTCCTTAGAGCAAACCGAACAAAACGTTTTTGAATTCTTTCTATTCGTTCAACATGTACGTTGTAACTTGGCGACCAAACTTGACTTGCATACTCCAAGTGAGGACGGACAATTAAATCACACAGCGTTGTAGTAGTAATGATACTAATAAATTCTTTGGCCCAGCGTTTTATAAAACCGAGCATAGAACACGGTTTTTTACAAATGCTAAACAATAGCTTGAATCCATGTATATACCAAGATCTTTGACAGAATCTACACGATTTAAAACCGTATCTTTTATCTTATAATCAAAAATTAAATTATTCCTTTTTTTCGAAAAGGTTATAGTTTGGCATTTATCTGGGTTAAGAAACATATTATATTTAGAACACCAAACTTCAAAGGATTTTAAATCAGACTGGAGTAGATCTGAATTGTTGTTAGCATCTACTGTTCTGTATATTTTCATATCATCTACATAAATGAGCAGATGAGAGTATTTGATGATGTGAATTACATCATTAATGGCTAAAATAAACAGAAGTAGACCAAAGTGGCTACCTTGAGGAACACCTGATGAAGCAATAAATTCAGCAGACAACACACCTCGTATTCGTATTTGTTAAGATCGCTCTGTCAGATACGATTGAATGCAGCTTACAAAAAATTGTGGAAAACCCATTAACTTTAGTTTAAATATAATTAATTTGTGTGGTAGTTAATCAAATGCTTTACTAAAATCAGTGTAAATACAATCGACCTGGTTACATGAATAGACTGAATGTATGCAGAATGTTGTAAAATCAAGGAGAAAAGACACAGTAGATCTGCCAGTAACAAATCCATGCTGACGAGTTGTTATGACCCTCCCACAATGAATCTTCACACGATCATACACGAGCCACTCAAAAAGTTTTGGAATCGATGAAAGTTTAGCGATAGGCCTATAGTTGTTAACATCATTCCTACAACCTTTTTTATAAATAGGACTTATAAAAGATTTTTTCCAAAAAAGTGGAAAATTACATTCCCTCATTGATTTATTGAATAACATGGAGAGTGTTTAGCTTAGAACGGAACCACATTGCGTTAACACTGCGGCAAGAATTCCGTCAGGACCAACATTAAAATCTTCTCCGATTGATCCAATATACTTTAAAATATCCGCTGAATTAAAAGGTATAGGGTCCAACGAAACCCTGGGTGTAGAGTTCATATATTCAAAATACTCTTCATCAGGATTAAAAGAGTCTGAATAGAATGACAGTTTAAAGAAAGTGGAAAATAGGCGACAAATTATGACGGGATCGTCAATAAATCCGTCAAAAGTTTTAAATGATGAAGGGAAACCCCCGATCCATAATCATTTCTCTAAAATGTTTATGAAACCTCAGAATTGCTTTGGATCATAGAATATTCTTAGCTTAATACTGTATAAAAAATTGTGATACAAGATAGCTGAGCAACTTTCAAAATCCAGAAACAAACGCTTGTAGGTTTCTAGGTCATTTAAGTCTAAGCTGCAGACATATTCCCTTGTGTACCAAGGTAAGCACAATTTTTCTCAAAATTTGAGGCTTTACGGCACGGACTCAAAAAACATAGTAATGATTTCCAAATAAAAAAAAATTTATTCCATATTTAAGATTATTACCATTAAAATATTCTAAAATTACATTAAGTTTACTATGAAGTACCTAGGTCCTCTGTTGTTTGTTATGTTTATCAATGATCTTCCGAATTATGTTCACTTTTCTGAGTGCCTGATGTATGCTGATGATGTAAAGATCTTTAGATGTGTGGACTCACACGAAGACTCCCTATTGCTTCAACGTGACATGGATAGTCTCCAATTTTGGTGCGAGATCAATAAATTGCATCTTAGTGTGTCTAAATGTAATGTAATGTCTTTTTCTATGAAGAATGAACTTTTCGAAGGTTCTTATGGTATTAATGCGGTATTGATCGAGAGAGTCGAATTGAAGAAAGACTAAGGGGTTTTATTTGAGCGAAAGTTAAGCTTTCTCAAACATTTTGATGCTATTATATCAAAAGCGA
This sequence comes from Dichetophora obliterata, assembly GCA_963920525.1. Classification (NCBI taxonomy): domain Eukaryota; kingdom Metazoa; phylum Arthropoda; class Insecta; order Diptera; family Sciomyzidae; genus Dichetophora; species Dichetophora obliterata. The sequence continues at coordinate 195,061,588 of OY986435.1, forward strand.
ATGCGATGATGGGATTTTTATCGCGCAATACTAAAGAGTTCTCCGATCCCTTTACCGTGAGGACTATTTTCTTTTCAATTGTAAGATCGGTTTTAGAGTAAAATTGTGTTATCTGGGACCCTCAATATTTTATACATATTAAAAGAATTGAAAATATTCAAAGACGTTTCTCTAGGTTAGCAATTCCCAAGCTTCACTGGGATTTTATGCCTTCCTATGAAGCGCGATGTGCTCTTCTTGGACTAAAGTCTTTGGAATTCCGGCAAAAGTATTTTCTCGCCTTATTTGCTCGGGATGTAGTGATGAATCATATTGATTTTGCACCACTTCTATCTCTTTTCAAATTTTATGCACCTGAAAGAAATTTTAGGCAAAGGCAATTGTTCTATATATCCTACAGAAAAACTAATTATTGCAAATGTGACCCGGTTTACAATATGACCTAAACGTTCAACATTATCTGCATCTCGATGGAAATCACCCAAAATAGGGTAGCATTTAAAAACGATATCATGCTGAATTAATTTTATAACCTACGATTAAATTATGTACTTACAGTAACTGTATAAAAATAAATGTTAATAGTTGATTGAATAAGTAAATAAATAAATAAATAAAAAGTAAATTATTCTCTTTTGCAACACTTTGACTTTTAGAATAGAAGAAAATGAAGAAGAGTCTAATCCCTGCAGTGCAGCCAACTAGTTAAAATACTAGTAAATGTACTGGGTCAAAAAATACCAGTACTAGTTTAGCTTAAATGCTTTTACACTGCACAAACCGGTTATTTTCCTGTGTTGATGTCATAGGAAAAGAGTTGTCTTTTCCTATTCTCGATAAGATTTGAGGTAGTATTTTAATGGCATAATTTGAACTAGTTGCGATAGTAGTAACTTTTAAACCAGTAAAATACTAGTATAATCAAAACTTGGCTATTTACTGGTATAATTTGAACCACCTTTGTAATAGTATATTTGTAACAAGTTAAATACTATTTTAATATTGACCAGTTTCTTGTTGGTATTATTTTAGCCAATTAAATTCTAGTAGTTTTCAAACTAGTTGTATGCTAGTATTCGTTTTATTCTAGTCTTTTTGAGACTAATTGAGACTAACAAACTAAATTTAAAATAACTTTGAATAATTGTGTTTAGTTAAGGATGTAGTCCGGTGCTCTGCTCTAATTTTCAAGGTTTATTTCGGAATAATTTTTTTTGTAAGAAGCTAAAATACAATCGCTTAAATATTTTTATATGGTTTTAACAACACCTCAAACTGTCCAAAAAACAGTGTTTTTTATTTATTTTTTTAAATTGTATTTCCAAAGTGGACAAAAAAAGGTATTTTGTTGGCCCGGGTGATATCGGCACTTGGAATAATTTAAAACAAACAATTTAAATAGATTATTGTTCTGTAGACTTGTCATTCTGGCAGGTAATTGATTTAAACATTTTCATTAGAAAATAACAAAATGGCGCACATCTAAATAGAAAGTAATTTAATTTTGCTTAGTCAAGCTTAATAACTTTTAAATACTTTGAAATTTAATATTTATACTAAGTTTTAGATTTTTTTAAGGTTAAAAGACAAACTTTTATTAAAACTTGTAAGCTATATTGTAACACTCATTCCATTTTTTTTTTAACAAAATGACGGAGTTTCGCATATTTTTGAACCTTTATTTTTATGTTAGGTCGCATCAAAAAAAGGTTAAATATTAATAAATTTATATGATTGTACTGCATACAAATATATAAAATTATGTTTAAAATTTTAGTCCGGTCGGTTGAATATTTTTTTTTTGTAATAACGTCAACGAGGTCGAGGTTGTTGCCATGGATTCCATCTAGGCGCACATACTTAAAAAGTATCCTACAAATGTTTCTCCATCTCGGCGGCTTAAATAAGATGTTGTATATTATTTCTTATGATATCTTATATATAAAACAGGGTTTTTAGGAAACTTATCTTTCGAAACATATAGAATCAGACTGCCTCTTAAATATACTTTTACTAAAATAAATATTGACAATTATAAAAAAATAATTGCATAATTTAATTGAAAACATGGATATGAATTTCAACTACACGCACCATCAAAGAAGGCTCTTTGCAGATCTGCATCCGCAAAATGACACATCCCAGATTGTTACTGTTTTTACAATTAGAAATTAAATTTATTTAATGTTTACAAATTTATGCAGAACTAGCGAGTTTGCAACTACCAAAGAAGCAAGTACTTTATTACTTAGTTATGAGCTAGAAAAACAGTTGGTATTTTTTTAACTTGTCATAATGCGACTAGTTAGTTAACTATAAATCAAGCAACTTTTCTACGTGCCGTTCCCCTGTTAACATTTTTGTGCAATGGACAAGGGGACAAAGCACCTCTCATACAACCAAAATTTGTGATATCGAATAACTTTTGAATATGAAACAAAATGTAATTCTAAAAATATCAAAAAATTCTATTTTTGGAGGACAATAAGCGTTATAATAGATCAACGGTGCGCAAATGCGGCTCTTTGTTAAGTAAAGTGCGGCTCTTTTTTTAACCGACTTCAAAAAGGAGGATGTTCTCAAGTTGGTTGGTTCCTTTTTTTTTTTTAATGTATGTACATCGATAACTCCTAAAGTACTTGCCCGATTGCCAACATTTTTTGTCAACATATAGAGATATCAGATGCGGAGGTGCCCGTCTAAAAAAGTGAGCGGTATTCGACACAGGGGCGTGGCAATATAAGAAACACTTTGTATATCGAATAACATTAGCACTAGAGTACTGAAATTTAGTACAAGGGTTGGTACAATTATTAAAAGCTATGTTCAAAAAAGTGGGCGTTATTCGATAAAGGGCGTGGCAACATTATAAAAACGCTGTAACTCGAATAATGTTGACACTATGGTACTGAAATTAGGTACAGTGGTAGGCATAGTTAAAAGAATTTACTGTGATTAAAGTGGGCGTTGTTAGACAAAAGGGCGTGGCAATATAATAAAATTACTGCATCTCAGTTAATATTGACACTAGGATACTGGAAATTGGTACAGGGATAGGAACAAATATTACAAATTTTGGTCAGAAAATTAGGCGTAATTCGATAAAGGGCGTATAAAATAATAAAAACGCTGTAACTCAAATAAAATTGACACTAGGGTACTGAAATAAGGCACAGGGGTAGACATAATTATGAAAATTTACTGTGGAGAAAGTGGGCGTAGTTGGGCAAAAATGCGTGGCAATATAAGAAAAATACTGTATCTTAGTTAATATTGACACTAGGGTACTGGAAATTGGTAAGAGGGTTGGAACAATTATTACAAATTATGGTCAAAAAAGTGGGCTTTGTTCGACAAAGGCGTGGCAATATAAGAAAAACGCCATAACTCGAATAACATTGACACTAGGATAGTGAAATTAGGTAAATAGGTAGGCATAATTATAAAAATTTACGATCAAGAATGTGGGCATTACTGGACAAAAGGGCGTGGCAATATAAGAAAAATACTGTTTTTCAGTCAATGTTGACACTAGGGTACGAAAATTCGTTACAAGAATGGGAAAATTGTTATCATAATCTCTAAAAAGAAAGAAATAAAAACTTTTTAACAAAAAAAAAACCAACTTCAAAACCACTGCAAAGTAAAAAATCATTTAAGATTACTTCTCATATTATTTCTTGGTCAAATTTGTTAATTTATTTATATATATTATTAAATTGGAAAGCTTATTACTATAAATTTTGTATTATTTTGTATGATTTTCGTAAATATATTCATTTTTCCATGAATATAAAACCTTTAAAGTCGGCGCTTATATAATTAAACTTTTAAAAAGTAAACGCTCTGGCTTTAAAGGTTTTATGTTCATAGAGAAATTAATTTATTTATGACAATAATACAAAGTAGAAAAAATGTATTCTTTCCAATTCAATAATATATATAAATAAATTAACAAATTTGACCCAGAAATAATGTGAGAAGTAATCTAAAATTATTTTTTACTTTGTAGTGGTTTTGAAGAATGCTAGCAGATACTGGAATATTTTGTTCTAAGCCGCGTTCTTATATTTCACCATAAAATTATTTTGAAAAATAAAAGATATTTGGTGAACTATGTTGATAACTACGGTTTTAAAGCCAAATTAAAATAACGGCATAAAGTACAATGTATTATTATTGTCTTTTTTTTTTTTTTTTTATTAATTTCTGAAAGCACCACAGATATAATTGCACACAAAGTGCTCTCCTATTTGTTTTATTTTCACGTGTTCTCTCTTATTTGTATATCTTTTTCATCACGGACCACTATTTTCTATTTGTCTACATTTACTTTTCTATTTATCGCAATAGTTAGTTAATTCAAATTCCATGGTGTCAAATTCAAATTCAAGTGCCACAAAGATCAGTTTTCTCTTAAAAGTTGTGAAGAGTTTTGGTTAAAATACCGCTTATTTTATTCTTTGTTTACAAAAAATGGGCCAAGACTAGGTCAACCTAGTCCAAACATAAAATACTATGTGATTTTTTGAGCCAGTTCAAATATAAATTTTTTATTTTAATATGTTGTGAAGGTTTTTGACCATTGCAGTTCAATTGCAATTTTTAAATGTAAACTAAAAATTCAATTTTTTTTAGACGTTTCGTCACTTGATTTTTTTATATTCTCCTTAAACACAATAATTAACAATTTATCAAAATAATTAAAAATTAGTTCACATTTTAATTTGCAATTTAACAGTAACGGTCAATAATCTCCAGAATATTTAAATAAAATATAAAAAACTTTTTTAACAAAAATTTTGTCAACAATCAAAATAACCAACACATTATTATATTAAGTTTTTTAAAATTGTTTTTTTTTTAATTTTAAATGTTATAAGTTGTTTTTTAAAAACCAATTGTATAATAATTATTTTTTTTAAGTTGTATGGCATACATTTTTTTTAATTGATTATATGTAACAGGACAAATTTATTGAATTTAAAAAAAATTTTGGAGTGGGCCGCGAGTTTGACGCGAACGTGGAAAGGGGGCGCTACCAAAAACGGTTAAGAACCACTGATTTAAACCAACCAATTTGTATATACAATGTAATAAATGTGGAAGGCAAACAGTCTCATCTAACTTTTTGTAAGATATTTTTACTTTAATTAAATCTTAGACTTCTTAGTGTCAAAAATTACAAAACTTTTAATAAATGCAGAAAAGTGACATCTTACGGAAATATTTCTAACTAAACTTAATTAAACGTAATGAAGAAGGTTTCAATACCTTTTAAACGTCATGTCTATGATTTAAAATAATTAATAAATAAAAGGATATTTAAGAAACAACATTTTTAAAAAGACTTAATATACAGTGTTATTTATGATAACATTTATGTATTGAAAAATTTAGATCGTGTTCAAAGAATACTCAAAAGTTGCATAGGGTTGTCAAGATCACCCAAAAAAAAATGTTTGGAAGAAAAGGATGTCTTCCTATGCCGCAAGGACAAACTTGTTTTTTGAAAAAAACTAAAAATACGATCTCAAAATGATTTGATTTTTGTAAGAAAAACTACATATGTCTTAAAGCACAAGTAAATATAGACTTAAACTAAAACTACCCTATAGGAACAGACTAACTTGTTTTAAAAACAACTAATTCAAAAACTAATTTAAAATAAACTAGTTTATGAATTACTTTGAATCTTACTATTATTATTACTTTGAATATTTAGGCGGCGACTACTCTGATTTGGACATGTTTTTATTGCAAATTTTTATTAGATTACAAGTTTATATATATTTTACCATGCTATTTCATCTAATATTATTAACTTTAGGCTTTAATTAATATGAATTTATGTTTTTTTTTAAAACAATAAAATAAATTGTCTTTTTGATGTATAGAAAATTAAAATTTTTATACTTTTAAATTCATCTTCAGTAAGTAATATATAAACTTGTTTTCAATTGATTTATTTCATATTGATTTAAAATAATTAAAAAAATAATTTTAATTTAACTTATTTAACAAGTTATTGAAAATATATGTGGTTTTCAATTGATTTATTTTAAAGTAGTTAAAAAAAATTTTACTCCAACCAATTTAACAAGTAGTTGAAAACATATGCAGACGAAAGTCAATTGACTTATTTAGCGGACATCACCATACAAAATATGTTAGTTCGTTCTATGGAAAAAAGTCAAAATTTCAACTAGTTGTGGTTGACAAAAAACGACTTTTTCAACTAATTTTAAATTAGTTGATTTTCCTACAGGTTATCTTGATAAACACGATGACACTCTCTATTTTTACTCACAGAGTCCTATGTAAAGGATATTCGAATCTAAAAGTACACTCGGGAAACCACAGAACTTTTGATTGTTATCAGATTGCATAAATTTTAATGGTATATATTACAGTGTTGTCGTTTTTCTTAAATTTGATGAATCAATAATTTGTTTTTTTTTTTTGAATATGCATTTTCCTGTTTTTGAGAAATGTATACGTCACTGCAATTTTTTAACTTTTTCAAAAAAATGAATATCGGATTTTATATCACAACGAATCAGGAGTATACGCATACTACTTATGCGTTTTCTACACTGTTTTACCAGACTGTCTCGTGTAACCGCCGTGTTACACAAAAACCTTTTGCATAATTTTTGCATCTTTGTTTTTTGACCAACAATTTTACGAAAAATTTGATAATGTGCACCCTATTTTTCTTTAATGGATGTGCTCTTTAATTATAGTTTACTTTTTCTCAATGATACAATTACAAGGTTAGCTCAGATTAGAAAGAAATCTAACAATATTTGAGCTAGTTGTTGTTGTGAACGGCTTTAATCAATGGAGCATTCTACGGTGACGCTTAGACAAATTTAACTATTTTTTTGAAGTTATTTTACAGCCAATTCTTAATTTAGTCATTGGATTGCACGTTCAAACTTTCTATAAATTTTATAAAATGCATGATAAAAAGACAACTGTAATGAACTGTTGTTTTTTCGTTTTGTTGTATTTATATTGCTATAGAATACTACAACAACTAATCGGAATTAAGAAAATAGTCCAAACATATGTGTTTATTGTGAAGAAATTTACATTTTTTGCACTTCGGTCTGATAGACCGATGTTAGTAACTGTGTTATGAAATTTATGTTAGTAACTGAAGGTTAAAAAACAAAGTTAGTAAAGTTTTCTTTCATTTTTTCTACCTCAACCATTTGTTCATTATCTTTAGCCAATGCCTTCACGTTTTACTAAAAAAAAAATATACGAAACATTTACGAAACATTTACGAAACGCTTACGAAAAGAAAAACAACATTTGTGAAACAGTGCAGATGATTTGATCATCATGGTAAATGAATTTGAGTAAAACTTGCTTTAATTAATAAAATTAAAATCTTTTCCTTTAATATTATCATTAATTAGTTAATAAGTTTTTAATAAGTTTTAATTTTTTGGTCACGGTTGACTTTTCTGTAGAATGCCCCAATATGCAAAAAAATTTTAAAATATTGGCCAAAGCTTTATTTTTAATCTCTTTTTCGTTTTGTTAAAAAACTTGAAATAACTATTATTTTTTTATTATTGTGCAGTAACATATGTTATGTATGTACATCATAAATATTAATTTTGATTTTTTTTTATATATAATACCTAATTTATGTGCGCACAATGGTCCGTCTGATATATTTTAGTGGCAGTAAATACAAAAAATAATTGTTTAAGTTTGGTATTAAAATATTAAAAGCTTAACATAGATAGTCTAAAAATAATAAGAGTATATAAATTTTTTTAATTGTAATAGTGTAGCAACACTTTAAATATTTTGCAAATTTGCAGATAAAGAACCCAATTTCAGCATTGGAAATAAACATCAATATAAATTTGTAATAAAGAATAATACATAAAATTGATTTTTATGTGTTGTAGTTTTTAAGAAACGACTATTCCCAGCGAGAAAAAAGCACTCTGAAAGGCCTTTTTGTGTGCTTACCAGTCAGCTGAAAGCATGAAAGTGCTGACCCGATGTATGATACACCATTGTAATTTAAACATAAAAAAATCCAATTTAGCTTACTTTGAATTGCTTTAAAAGGCCTCTCTTGGAAAGCTTTGGTTAAACAGTTTGTTTTTGTTCTCAAGCTTTTTGAATTGTTCGCTTGCACAACAGCGAAATAAAGTGTTGACATTTTGCTCCTAGAAGAAGCTGCGTACTTTCCGGACCGTTGGGTTTAAATGCGCAAGTATTTTTTATTTAGTTTTAGAATCGTGTTTGTGTTTCGTAGACGAAGAGTAATGATATTGTAAAGCATTGTACAAAGACTTATATATGTGGGGAAAGATAGAATTGTACAGTTTACCGTGCTGATTTTTTTTCTGCAACAATTTTCTCCACTTTAATACAACTTAATCGGTCTATTTCAGAACCACTAAAGATAAAAAATTTAGAAATTTTGCAAAATTTGTTGGAGAACTCTGAAAACATTGGTTAACTATTGAATTGGTTTCTTCAAAAACTTCATTTACAACATATGAGTAAAAAAAGTATTAAGGAAAAAAAATCCAATTTGTGTGCTTTTGTGAAAACAAATTGGAATAAGCGAAACAGAAGTTTGAAAGCCTCAAAGATTTCACATAACCGTTGATTATCAAACTACAGTAGAATATGGATTTAGTGATTTAGTTTTTGCAATGCCTGTTAATTGTATCCATATTGCTCTCATTTTTGAGATTGATTTTACAATTGATTGCATTTTTTTTGCTTAATACTTGTTTTTGTACTTTTTTGCTTCTTATTCTTTGAAATGCCAGTTACTTTTATTTAATATTAAGAGATTTTCGGTTGTTCACTATTTAGAATAGTACATGTAAAAAATAAGTTTACGATTTCGAGCTTTTCACAATTTCGGGGGTTTGTTATATTCAGAATTGACTGCATACTGATTTAACTGCTTGTGGAGAATATTCTGAATTACAATTTAAAAGGGGACGGCCCCGGATGAATTTCGCAATTGCTAGAACTCGAGTGTAAATAAACCTTGTTTCCAAGCAAAGCAATGAAACCATGATGATGGTTAATGATGCTTGTGCGTCAGCCAGAACCACTTACAATAACGATTTGGCATTCGTATTAAGAGAAACTTTATATTCTCTTACAAGATAAAAAAAAATAAGAAAAAAGTAGCTTCTGAAAACAGTAATTCAATTGCTCTATGTTCTGAAGAAGCTTTGGCTTTTCACTTAGAAACTGATTTTAACAAAACTCAATATGCAAGCCGTTATGGTTTGTATGGGCGGTGGAAGTGTTTGTAAGCAGATTATGCCTATTCTTACACTTCGTTATTTTCATGCAACATTTACACATACCAAAAACTGTTTTTGAAGCTTTTATGCAACTCATTTTAGAGACTTTTTATAATGGTGGGCGTGGAAAAGAATCGATCATGACCACCTCGTTAATATTTTATAAATATAGTACCAAAAGTAAATGTGCGCAGTTTGGGCACTCTATGTGCCTTATTTGATTTAACGCCTCAAAACCGGGTTATTGGACCATAGTGGTGCTGTGTGGCTCTTTGTAAGGTTTTGAAAATCTTAAAGCTGCTCTTATTGTCCTCACTCGTGCCCATTGCTGTAATAGATAATACAATATTTTGAAAATTTTTTATGCCAAAATGTTTGTATGAGTAAGAAGCTTATTATCTTTGCAAATTTCTAAGGTGGATTTCTAACTTGTAATTTTTTGGACACAGCTTTAATCAGACTGATATATAAAAGGAAATAGAACTCAATACCTTTCCAACATGATCAATTTCACGCAATTTCAACGGAAAATGTGTTTTACAGCGGTTATAACAAAACGTGTTTTTATAAATAGCAAACAACTCGATTTTTGGTGGTCAATAAGATTTATAATAACGCATTATTTAAAAAAAAAATTGCATGCCAAAATGATGGTATGTTAAGGAATTTATCTTTTAAGCAGATTTAGGTATGTATTCTGTAAACAATAAAAAGTTACAAGCAAAAACTCCGGAAACAATCAAAAAGGCTCTGGAAGATTTTCTCCGATTTAAAAAAAATTATACAGAAATCGTTTTTATGAGACCCCGAACTCTATTAGAAACTCATATTGAGACCTCGAACAGCTGATTAATATTTTCTCTATACAAAAGCAATTACGTCTGATGTTTATTATCGTATTTTTTTTTAATTCTGAAAATCGTTTTGAAAAATCAATAATTCGAAAAATTTAATTGCCAATGGCACGTTTCGGTTAACTTTTTCGAGATTCTACTTTTTATGTAAATTTTTAATTAATCCTTGTGATGGATGAACCCCTAACAAAATATTGTATATCGATGATTTCATATCAATTCGACTAATTTTGAGCAAAATCTGGCTTTTTGGTTTTCGATTATTTTGGAACTTTGTAGGTTAGTAGTGCGCCAAAAAAAATAACTTAAACTGTGTTTTCGTTTCTTGCGAAAACTTTTTTTTTTTCAAAAGTTATACACTGTGATTATATTAAAAAAGAACATAAAAAAAAATACAATTAATACATGTATTCAAATAGATGTAGTTTTGAAACCGTAAGTTGTACAGAAAAAAGAGCAGATTAGGTAATTAATTTTTTGCAGCATTTTTATAAAAAATTCCTTTTTATTTTAACATACATTTTTCAGTCACATTTTTCATAGTCTTCAATGGTGAATCACCGATATATATTTAAATTTTTTTTAATTGATGCGAAAGCTTTGTAAGAAATGTTTTCAGGTATTTTTGCACTCTTTGGCATCTGAAGTATAAAAGTGCAGTCGATACAATAAGTTCAATCATAGGTATTAAAAAAAAAACATATTTACTTTTATATTAAAATATAGGCTCTTTTTAAAAGAAAATTTATATTTATACAAAACATTGTCCATTTCAAGACAGATTTATGTTAAAAAATGTTTTCGTTAATTTTACACCACTTCTAGCTGTGCACCCGGGGCGGACAACCCCCCTCCTCCTCCCTACCTCTTCTGCTACGCTACTGGCAAGCCATAAATAATTATTGATAAAAATTATATCGTCTTTGATGTCAGACACATAATGAATTTAAATTGCTTTTAATGCAGGGAAGTTGAATGAACTGAAACATAAGCTCAGTTAAGTTTTTGTACCTCAAAAAAAGGGGTTTTAATAAATACTTAATTATTATTAAAATGTAAATTTTTATAAAAAAAAAAAATAAAATAAAAGCAATTAAAATGTAATCAGATACACCAAAGCTTTATATAGTATATACTCCACCCACATAGAGTAAGCTTGGTGGAGGGGGGGGGGGGGCATATAAATTATATCATATTTAAATTTTCAACACCACCCATTTTGGCTTTTCACTGGCAATTAAAAAAGTTACCCTTCGATAAAACAAAAGCAAAAACAAAACCGAAAAATTAAAACAAGAGAAACACAGAAAAAAGGTCGTTAGTTGAAGTTAAAAAAGGATACGAAACTAAACTCTTTTGCAGCTTAAATCAGTCAAGGTAACAGCGCGTAGCAACCAGCCGAGCGAATCAATTAATATTTAAATTAGAGAAAGGTTTAAAAAGCACTAAGCACAAAATATAAGGTGAGAAAAATAAACGAAAAACTGCCAAAAGTATGGAAAATTCTAAAAGAAACCAGTAAAGACAATGCTCAAGCTAAAGAATGTATTTAGTGCAATTTTTAAGAGGTCACAAACAGTTGGGACGTACTCGAAATGGTCTTGTTTTATAACAAACTTTTTTTTACATGAAAAACATATATATTTGAAGAAATTTTTTTTCTAGTTCTGGTCTAAAATTTGAACTGGTTGTGCACCCTAAAGTTGATGAGGAGCAACGTTCAAGTTGTGAACATTTGAGTTGATTGACATTTTGATGATGATTTGTCTATGCAAGCAATTGAAGTGTCGCCAAAACTCAATTAATTTCAATGATATTTAGGACGTAGCTCTTCACATGGCAAGAATTTTTATGGCAACTATGAAACGGACGGGAGGTATATAATAAGTTATAGATACTGCATTTACAGTAAAAATGGACTTAGTTCAAAACGCTAATAAGTAGTGGGAGAAGCGACTTAACACACAGTATGTTCAGCTCATATAAAGTCAGAAATTTAAATTAAAGTTGTAGATTAAAGGTTTCTGGTTTCAAAAAACCTATAAAACTACAGCTGAACACATTTTTAAGTGATTATTGTACAAAATTCACTGTCATATATTAATCGAAATAACTTTTTATAGTTGACTAATATATTGTACTTTTAGCCAACTGTTCTCTTGGTTTTGATTTGACCATAAAAAATATTCTATGAAACGCGATTTCGAAAAGAATTTTTGCGCAACAATTTCAAGACTGTTAAAAAAATCATAGCCTTCTATAAAATATATTATAAAAAAAAGTATATTATTAAAAAATTTTATTTTCGTTTTATGTACGCATAAAAATCAATATCAACAGCTTATATGTTTTTTTTTTTTTTAATATAATAACAGCTTCTATAAGACTAAACTGGCAACTCTCCTCGGTTTTTCTCGCGAAACGTAACAATTCCCTGCAGTGTAGCCAACTAGTTTAAAATACTAGTAAATGTACTAGGTCAAAAAATATCAGTACTATTTCAGCTCAAAATCTTTTTACTTTGCCCAAATTGGTTATTTTCCTGTGATGATGTCAAAGGAAAAGACAATCGTCCTATACTTGATATGAATTGGCGTAGTATTTTTACTGGCATAATTTGAACTAGTTTTGATAGTTTTAAACCAGTAAATACTAGTATAATCAAAACATTGACATTTTTAAATACTTGAACTTTTTAGTTTCGTTATTTTTTGTTGTTAACTTTTAGCGTATAAGAATATTTATAAAAGAAGCTATTATTTAAGGAAAAAATCTTCGTGGTGGATGAGTTCATCGAACTTTTTGAAGAAGTAAAATCAAATAATGGTAATTTTTCTATCATTGTCGACGAATGGATTGACTTGTTTAGTAAAAAATAAGTAAATGTAAGTATAAATAATAGAAAAAAAAATGTTTTAACTTTTTTTCATATATGGGCATTTTCCTGATTCCGAACGTGACTGTCGCACACATTTAAAGTGAGAAAAAAAAAACATAGGAAAACATATTTTAATTTAGTTTTTACTTCTCATTATAGCTCTTAGGTAACTCTATAATTAGTAAAAAAATAAAATAAACTGACCATTTCAGCCCAGGACTTAGACCTAGCTTCTATTGATCAATTGTGTTTAATCTCAAATGGCCGAAAACTGGACCTACGTGTTTTATGCTTACAAGAAAATTGTATTTCCCTAATTTTCAGAAGCATTCAAACCTTTAAACTTGTTGCATGCAATAACAATGGAGTTCAGCTACTACAGCTTTTTCGCACTTTCTCCATATTAGATTACCTTAGGAATACAGTTAATATTATTGAAATATCTCAACGATATGCATAGATAAAAGTAGTCCAAAACAATCTTAAGTGAGAAAAATTTGCCCACCATAATTTGGGTTGGGCTCAGAGACAACACAAGACACAACAAGTAACCATGCGTTTACATAGATCTAATCATACATTCGTTTTTAATCTACTTTTGAGTTGACCTTCCGATAAATTAACATCAAAAAAGCTACAGTTGCTAACAAAGGTACTCATGCGATTTAAAGGAGTAGTAGCCATATAATTTGTTTTACTAAAAGGTAACTAAATTAAATTGTTAGCATTTCTACTGCTTCTACGGTTAGTGTTAGTGTTAGTGCTTCTCTCATTTGAAATTGAATTTTTAATAGTTTTTAGGGATCTTCATAAGGAGGAAGGTTTATAGTGTCAGTTCCACTTAAGCCACTTAGAGCAAACCGAACAAAACGTTTTTGAATTCTTTCTATTCGTTCAACATATACTTTGTAACTTGGCGACCAAACTTGACTTGCATACTCCAAGTGAGGACGAACAATTAAATAATATAGGATCGTAGTAGTAATCATACTGTTACATTATTTGGCCCAGCGTTTTATAAAACCAAGCATAGAAGACGCTTTTTTAAAAATGCTAAACGATAGCTTAGAATCCATGCATATACCAAGTTCTTTGACAGAATCTACACGATTTAAAACCGTATCTTTTATCTTATAATCAAAAATTAAATTATTTCTTTTTCTCGTTTGGCATTTTTCTGGATTAAGAAACATATTATATTTAGAACACCAAACTTCAAAGGATTTTAAATCAGACTGGAGTAGATCTGAATTGTCGTTAGCATCTACTGTTCTGTATATTTTCATTTCATCTACATAAATGAGCAGATGAGAGTATTTGATGATGTGGGTTACATCATTAATGGCTAAAATAAACAGAACTAGACCAAGGTGGCTACCTTGAGGAACACCTGAAATCGTATTTGATAACATCGCTCTGTCAGATATGATTGAATCCTGCTTACAAAAAATTGTGGAAAACCCATTAACTTTAGTTTAAATCTGTCAGATCAGTAGATCTGCCAGGAACAAATCCATGCTGACGAGTTGTTATGACCCTCCCACAATGAATCTTCACACGATCATACATGAGCCACTAAAAAGTTTTGGAATCGATGAAAGTTTAGCGATAGGCCTATAGTAGTTAACATCATTCCTACAACCTTTTTATAAATAGGACTTATTAAAGATTTTTTTCAAAAAAGTGGAAAATTACATTCCCTCATTGATTTATTGAATAACATGGAGAGTGTTTGGCTTAGAACGGAACCACATTGCGTTAACACTGCGGCAAGAATTCCGTCAGGTCCAGAATTAAAAACTTCTTCGAGTGATCCAACATACTTTAAAATATCCTCTGAATTAAAAGGTATAGGGTCCAACGAAACCCTGGGTGTAGAGTTCATATATTCAAAATACTCTTCATCAGGATTAAAAGAGTCTGAATAGAATGACAGTTTAAAGAGAGTGGCAAATAGGCGTCAAATTATGACGGGATCGTCAATAAATCCGTCAAAAGTTTTAAATGATGAAGCGAAACCCCCGATCCATAATCATTTCCCTAAATTGTTAATGAAACTCTAAAATTTCTTTGGATCAGACAATATTCTCAGCTTAATACTGTATAAATAATTGTGATACAAGGAAGCTGAGCAACTTTCAAAATCCAGAAACAAACGCTTCTAGGTCATTTAAGTCTAAGCTGCAGTCATATTTCTTTCATGCCACATTCCTGTTGTTAGGAAGAGTCTTTAATTCCCTTGTGTTTAATACCCTTCCAAGGGTAAGCACAATTTTTCTCAAATTTGAGGCTATACGGCACGGACTCAGAAAACATAGTAATGATTTTCAAATAAAAAAATTAATTCAATCTTTAAGATTATAACCATAAAAATCTTCTAAAATGACATTAAGTTTACTATGAAGTAAATGATTCTCTTTTGCAACACTTTGACTTTTAGAATAGAAGAAAAGGAAGAAGAGTCTAATCTCTGCAGTGTAGCCAACTAGTTAAAATACTAGTAAATGTACTGGATCAAAAAATACCAGTGCTAGTTTAGCTCAAATGCTTTTACACTGCGCAAACTGGTTATTTTTCTTTGTTGATGTCATAGGAAAAGACAATTTTCCTTTTCTCGATATGAATTGAGGTAGTATTTTTACTGGCATAATTTGAACTAGTTGTGATAGTACAATAGTAACTTTTAATCCAGAAAAATACTAGTATAATCAAAACTAGGCTTTTTACTGGTAAGATGTAAGCCACCTTTGTGATAGTATATTTTTAACTAGTTAAATACTAGTTTAATTTTGGCCAGTTTCATATTAGTATTATTTTAGTCAGTTACATTTTAGTAGATTTCATACTAGTTGTATGCTAGTATTCGTTCTGTTCTAGTCTTTTTGATACCAGTTGTATGCTAGTACTACGTAAACTGGCTTTATACTTGTATTACCTATACTTTTATATAAAAATGACACTTTTAAAAAGTTAGCATGTTTGTGGCTGCCGGTAAACTCAAGAACCGCTGAACGTATTTATGTGAAATTTTCACTATTCGAATCAAAATTGATCTTAGATGGTTAATGCATACTCAAAATTTTGATATATATAATAGCAAATAAGTTATTAACTGAGAAACTGTCTTTAATCTCAATTTTTGGTAAAATTCGGTACATTTTTTCATTTCCTGCCTAATCAGTAAAATATACAGTCTGTATTTCATACAAAACATAAACAAACTCTAATATGTTCGCTTTTGTTGCCTCTCAAATTAGAAATAGATTGAAGTGTGTGGCAGCAACAATTGTGGTCGCGTTCTCTCTTTGTCGTGCCGTCTTCAAAAAATACATCTTCATAAGAAAACATGTGTCATATTTTTTAACAATTGGCGTTCGTCACTTGTCGCAGGCAATGTGTATCGGCTATGACATATCTTTATTGTAATATTTTGTTTGGCAAATACAATTTTAAGACTAATTGAGAATTCAAAAATTTTAAATAGAGTTTTTTCAATTCATTAATGATTTCATATTGTTTGAATGCAATTCTTTTAAAATAAAATTTGTTAGTATTTAAATATGTTCCAAAACATTTTTGTTGAAGCATAAAATGAGTGTTGCCTTAGCTTTATGATTATTTGTACAACTATGAGTATTGTCAATACAAAATTTTAATTTCCATACAAATTTAATATTCAAATTTTAAAATATTTTTAACTTACTTGAATATTGAACCTATTACATTCATTTTTTTACATAACGCAAAAGCGGGTAAATTTGCATTAAACTAAATGTCTAAAAGAAGGAAATTTAATTACTTTAAAAAATCATAGTAAATTCAATCAAGTAATAAGCAAAATAATTATAATTTATCTTGAAAGACCCGAGCTTCTTATGATCAATTGTGTTGTGTGTGTGTATTATTAAATGTGTTAACAATGATCCAAAAACTGGACCCTCAAATTTTAAGCTGACTCTAACGCTAATATCTACGTTTCAGAAAATTTATTAAAAAAAAAGAAAACCCTTACAAAGCATTATTTTTTAAATAAAAAAAAACTTACTGAAATGCAGATACGATGAAACACATTTTGAAAAAGAAAGAAATCATGCCAAGTACTTAAGTATAATATGTTTTTAGTTTGTTTCCATAAACTGGATAAATTAAAAAGGTTTTGAATTCGAGTCAACGTGAACATTTTCCTGTCTTCAAACTGTTTTTTCAATCGTTGTAAGCCGAAGGCCTTAAACGCTACAGTTTACTTAGATTTAAGTTAAATCTTGTGATATTCGTTATATTGATATTATTATATTCGCCTTAGCAAATTCAAGTTTTTAAAATCATCACAAATTCTCACAATAATACTAATGAACTATTAATTTTATCTTCTTTTAACTTCTTTATTAGCAAGACCAAGCTAATACGGAATAGGTATCTCCTGCGATTATTTAAAAATCATTTATTCATAGAACAGGAACGCTTAACCAAGCTTCTTTTTTAAAATAATTAAAAATTATTGAAGTGCAGATACGATTATTTATATTAAGGAAATTTTGTTGGGGTGGAAGACTTTTAGCAGACTGTTGGACTCCATAATAATAACATAAGCATAAAGACTAAAGTAAAGCAAAAATACAACAACAAATGTGAATATATGAAATGGGAGAAAAACTGAGAAATTGATACTTAAAATCTCATCGCCTCTGTAGTGCAGTGCGCTAGTGATTTTTTCCTTTTCATATTGAAAAAACCGTTATTGTTGTTGTTTTTTTGGAAAGATTCGTTAGAACAAATAATGGTTCTAACTTTGACCTCTGAAAGCTCAATAAACGATTTTAAACTATCAAACAACTAGAATTTGTATTTAAAGTCAAGAATGATTTAAACTATCAAACATTTAGAATTTGTACTTAAATCAAGGAAAATCAGCATAATAAATAACAAGGTCATATAGAAAACTTTAAGTTGTATATTAATTTTATTTGTTGTTAAACAATTGTAACCTTTTCTTGAAATGGTTTTTATTAAGTTGCAACAATAAACTAAAGAATAAACGGTAACTCAACTAATTCAATGCATATTTCAGAGTTTTTTGGCGATTGGGTATAAAAGAGAGAGAAAAAAGACAAGAACAAACGACGTATCAAGCGAATATGGCATAAATTTAAATTCGAATCTTGATAAATATAAAAAAGGTCTTTACAATTATATAGAGAACGGTTTAAAGGTACAAAAACATGTCGTTTTCATACCACCAAATCAGACGCTGCCGTTTTAAGTACCATTTAGCTGGAACAGTCACATTCATGGCTTGTTGGGTTATAATAGAGAATACAGATGCATGTAGCTAGAGAGCCAGTACGTGGCTACAAAAAAATGTATTACTACAAGCCAAGGTTGCCAGTTGAAATTTAAAACAATTCCGACAAGAAGTTACTTTTCACATTAACATAAATTAAATACAACAAAAACTACCATTGTAAAGATAAACAAAAAAGTTTCCACCGCAATAAAAAAATATCAAAAAAAAAAAAATCCCAGGATCATTAAAAATTACTACAAAAATTCCATGCGTTTTAAAAATACCACCAAAAATTCCATATGCATTTAAAATAACCACAAAAATATCATTTGCATTACAAAATACCACAATAGAATAGAGAATATAAGCAAAATCCCACGGAAATAAAAAATACCCAGCTGAATTCCCACGCCAATTAAAAAAATACCACGCTGAATTAAAAAATTTAATAGGAATTTCCAAAAACAAAAATTCCTAGAGGCAATCAAAGATTACCACGAATGGGATTGGGATTTTTCCAACATAACTGGCAACGTTGCTACTAGCTGCTGATATTGTTGTTTTGGTTCTGCATGCACTGCAAAGAGCCGTTATTCACTCGGCAATTCTATGAGCAATAATTGCTTTCGCCACAAGTAGTTTGTTGACCTATTCGAGTTAAAACAACAAGAACATGGTTTTGTAAACCCCCATATGCAGGCGAATAATCAGTCTGTCGCTTGCGGCAAAGGCAATTATTGTCGAGTTTAAAGCGGAACAAAGAGATCTTGCTACCAGAGCAAGAGAATAATTGCTCTCGGAGCAATATTTGCTTTCGCCGCAAGCTCGAGAATTTTCGTGTGTGGCGAGTGACATTGCTCGAGAATTGCCGAGTGAAAAGCGGGACATAGTAAGCAAAGTTCTGTTTATTTTCTGTGGACGATTCGGTTCATCTCTTTTAACGCTGCTCAACCGCTGTGATCATGCTCTTCTCTGTGCGTCGTTGTTTTAGATTTGCTTGGTAATTGTTGTTGGTTCAGTTATGAAATTGTTTTATATGTTCTTAATTCTTACTCTCTGGCAATAGGGTAGCTACAGTCAGTATATGACAATTGACAATTTTTAACAAAAATTATATCAGCTTATATAAATATATCTGTGTCGACAAGGAATAACGACTAAGCTCAAATTATCGTAAAAACCGATATTTTTTTTTTGTACTTATTCCGACCTTTTTTCTGAAATATATGAAACGTTACAAACGGTAATAGGTGCTGAATTAAGTGGTTATCTATTCTGTGCAAAAAATGATTTCCTGCATTCTATCAAAGATTGGCAACGAAGAAAATGCCATATAGCTTTTTTACGATATTTTGAGTTTAGTCGTTATTCATTGTCGACACTTCGATTGTCAAATGCCGACTGTAGCTACCAAATTTCCAGAGTAGAAATTCAGAATATCTATAAAAAAAGACATTGTTTCGATAGTATCGTAAGTATAGCCGTAGAATTTCTTTTTATATAGTAATAGACAAAAATTCTGGTTTTTTATTTATATTTAGAAAAAGAAATTCTACATCTGTACTTACGGTACTATCGAAACTGTGTCTTTTTTTTATATAAATTTTTGTTTAGAAGTTAAAATGTTCATATCTCAAAGACCCATTGAGTCCCACCATAATTTTTATAATGTTGAAAAGGTAACTTTGCTAGCTTTAAGATTAAGTAAATATTAAAATTATTTTTAATTTTTAAAATATGTTTTTCGTACCCCTTCATTGAATTCAATTAGCTCACCGCAAGAGATGGAATCCCCAACAACCAAAATTTTTCAAATTTTTTTTGGATTAAAGTTCGCTCAATTACCTTTCTAACGGTAGCTCTAACTAAAAATTGAACATGTTTTTCATTATTCCAGAATTTAAAAAACATTTAATTGATAAGTTTATATTAAAATGTTAATAGAAATGACTGTCGACACCGGGTATATCCGCTAGTTGTTAATAAAAAAAATAAACAAAGTAAAAAAACTGATACGTTTGGCTAAAGACGCACATTTTCTAAACAAACGCGATTTTCAATCAAATCGATCGAACGAAAACTGCCTTAGCTATGCTGTCAACCAAGTCAGAAAAAGTTAATTTGAGTAAACGGCGTTTAAAGTTTTGGAAGTGCTAAAAGCGCTCGAATCACATGACAGCATTTTGCGCTCTTTTCGAATACTTAACGTTCGAATTTTCACTTGAAATTTGAGATACATGTTTTTTGGAGTGTAAAGTCATAATTGATGAAAAAACAACATTCAAATATTCAAAATTCTAATATGTCTGTTTCTATAATAATATTCACATTTATCATGATTGACAGAACTACAACATTTTTGTTGCAACTAATAGTTGAGGCAATCATCGTATTTTGACGATTTCAATGATGTATTGATTTCATATATAATGTTATTTTTGGTACCATTATTAGTAAATAATGACTTTATTAAGGCAAAAATTTGTGTTTGCAGAAATAATACAATAATTTTAGTAAAAAAATTATTATTGCAGTAATCATGTCTCAACCATGTCTTTTCTCTGCGTGTAGTAAAACCAACGAAGGTCTCAAAGGCCAACTCATAGCAGAAAAGCTGTATAACAACGAAAAAATAACAGCAGAATGCAATACAATGCATCGTGATGCTGAGAACATACAAGCGCTATTCACAATCTAGTGCAAAAAGTCTTGCACAATATCATTTTCAAAATGGTAAATTATATATTTACTCTACACTAAGAAAATAAAAAGAAATGCAGTTACTACGCTATTGCATTTATACAACACTAAAATCCATAACTAAGACTTACTTTACATTGCAATACTAAATTGCAAACTGACTGCTGATTATAAAAAAAGTAAAGGCGAAAATAACTGATATGGAAGATAAGCGAATAAAAAAAAACAATTAATTGTGCTTAAAAATTTTTTTCGACATGAAATTGAGTTTAGCAAAATTTCCAGAGGAAAATAATTTAGCTTTTCATCAATAAGCTGTGAGTTTCATGTTTTTCAGCAACTTTAGCAAATTATATCAAAAAGACCGTTCCCAATTGATAGAAAATTTTATAAATTTTTTACAAAATCACAAATTTCCAAAATACACAAGATTTTGAATTGCCCTACTGAAAAAACAAGCGCATTTAGGTCCGTGCTTCTGTTAGATTGTTGTTGTTTCGAAGAATGATCAATATCAGATCAAAAGCATAAAATCCGTGGTCACAAGGGAGAATGACTAAACTCAAGCTATCGTAAAAAGCAAAACTTTTTACACATAATAGAGTATCACGCATGTCTGCATATATTTTGTTTGTAACAGTTCATATATTTCGGGAAAAAGGTCTTAGTGCAATAAAAATATAGTTGTTCCCGATACTTTGAGTTTAGTTATTATTCCTTGTGACCACAGAAATAGTCATTTAAATAATTGCACATTACAAAAATAAAGTTGAATGTCTTGCAATTAAAGTTAATATCATAAACATACTTATGTAGCTACGTTTAATAAAAATAAAATCGAATTTATTTTTTAAATTCACTGTGCAGATGTGTTGCTTTTTTGAGAAAATGCCGCATTATATATCTATGAATTATGCATCATTTTTGCCGTAATATTCCTCAAAATATGAAATATACATAATCAAAAACTTCTTCTTCTCCATGCTCTTGAAACGTGGGATAATGTGAGTTGAAGTTATCAAATTTTCAAAAAAATTTTAATCAAAATTTCACTTTGCAGAGTTTAACAAAAAAATTTACTGAACAAAATTCAATTTTACTTGCAGCATAAGATGGAAAATTTTATAAGCTTTTAAATAAGTATAAACTGATAAAAATTGTTTAGTTAGTTTCATAGTTATATGCAAAATACTGAAGAAGAAATTTCTTGTTTTTCGACAAAATTAGTTTTTAGCCAAAAATCATTTTAGGCGTTTGCGCGACTATTTACCGTTGGTTAATATTAAAGTGTAATAAACCAGAATTCATATTTTTAAGAGTATATTCAGAAATCAATGTGCCCGGCAACTTTTCAAAAAAATCAAAAAAAATGGGACGGTCTAATGTATATAGTTTGTTTATTATAGATTCAGAACAACCCCTCTCTTGGTTACTCATCATCATAATAAAATCATACTCCAATAAGTAAGTTCTAGGGACGAATATTTATTTAGGAATTATCAAAATGTTAAATACATTTAAATTTAAAAAAACTTGAAGCGTTACTAAGGTTTAATAGACAATATTAGTGCCTTAAGCATTTTTCATGGGTTAAGCCCATGTTACTGCTAAAAATAAGTTATCCTGATATACAATGCATTTGTCTTCATTAAGATCTAAATTAATTTTAATTGAAACTTTTAAATGACGATATTATGTGCGTCAACATATATTTAAAAATGTCTTATATCATATGTAAATAATGCCAGTAGTCTATTTTAACCGGCTCATATACATAACTACTGACCAAAAATAAATAAATTTCAAACAGAGGCTGTAAATGAAAAGTTTTATTTTGAAGTCTTCAATTTTTTGCTGAATAGTGGCAGATTTTTGAAAGCGCATTTTTGTTCCTATAAAATAAACCCATAGCTGTGGCACTGAATGGTCCAAAATATCTCAGATTAAGCTTTTTGCTATCACTCCTAAATACTAAAATTCTATACATATTTAGGTCAAAGCTATTTGTTTCTTCTACGTTTTATTGACCTCATTTTAAAAGTAGCAAGGCTTGTTCTTTATATTTTTATTTCCAAGAAGAGCTGAAGATTAAAAAAATCACTCTTTAAAAGATAAAAAAAAATAACTTTTTACAATAAGGATTAACAATGACTGGGATGACATAATGTCCACGGACATAAGGTCCGTTACAAACGTTAAAAGTCCATGGACATTATGCCTACTTCGCAAATGGACATGATGTCCATGGACCTTTTGGCGTTTTCAGACTGGAAAACTGCGCGATTTTTAATTCAAATTGTTCAATTTTTATACGTTAATTTAAAGAATTTATTAAAGTTCGGTGCAGTTGTCTGTATGTATGAAATTCTGTACACAAAATTCTGCATTACAAAATTCTGCATTACAAAATTCTGCATTAAAAGAAGACGGTGTTCAAAAATTCTGTATGCTAAAATTCTTCAAAATATGGATTGAGAACAACTAAGGTAAATAAGCTTAAAATAACAACTTTCCGTACAAGGTAAATAATTTAATCTTAAAACAAATCGTTTTGTATCCCAATTAAAGTTAAAATGCTGTATATGGAGAGGAGGCTTTTTAAAAATAAAATTTTTAAAAAACAGTATATTGAAATAAAGGAAAATTAGACAAGCAGTATTTTAAAAATACTGTAAAATTACAGCATTTTGACAATACGGACTTTTGACAAGCAGAAAACTGACCCGCTCCCAATTTATAATTTTGTATGGTCCTTATAACCGTTTTGATTTATACACTATGTCCGTTTGTGAAGTAGACATAATGTCCATGAACATTGCAGCCGTAGCATAGTGGGTAGAGTGCGTGGCCCCTAAGCTAAGGAACCGCGGTAGCCCGGGTTCAATGTCCAGCTCAGACAGAATTTATTTCAATTGAATTAATTTTTCAGTTCGGTCGTCACCTCTCTGCTGACTATGGCAAACCTCAGAGAGTAAAAACTGCCATGTAAAGCTTCTTGAGAACATAAGCAGGTCCGAGTCGGTAGGTCCAGTTCTCGATCATTTGTGTAAACATTTAATAACACGCACACTACAATTGATAAATAAAGAAGCTCGGTCAAAGTCTGAAATGGCCAATTTATTATATTTATATACATTATGTCCGTGGACATTATGTCATCCTACCTAAAAAATGTTCAGCAATTTGTGTTTTTCGATTTCTGGTTTTGATGAAATACAACTTAAAAAATTTTGCTTTCAATAAATGTTTTTTTTTATTAAGAAAAATTGATGCTCTTTGTTTGTTTCGTGAAAACAAATTTTATCATGGAAAATTTCTCACATCATGGCAAATCTGCCCCGTAGCTTAGACCATTTTTCGTAACAGTATAACAGGAAAAAAATATTTTATTGATGAAGCAATTTAACTCAGATGCATACTTATGAACGCGCTCACACACATACATAACCAAACGAACGCTCTTTGAGCGCATTTAGTACATGAAATTGTTAAGAAAATATTTACAAAGGACCACCACACAGATTGCATAAAATTTTCACATATATGGATGGTACACCTTCATAAAGACAAGCGAAAATATTTGCAAAAACATTGTATCAACTTTTTTTCTTCAGTCTTACCATTCTTCCGCTGTACACTTCTACTTAACAACACACCCACTCCTTAGAAGTGGCATCAAATCCAAAGTCATCTGCATATGAAAGCCTTTAAATTGCCCACATAAATCGTGGATCAATGTTCGAAATTGACGAAACATAAACATTACTCAAAAAGTTCTTTCGAATCGCATCGAAACGTTCAACAACAAAAAACACTAAACAGAAAAAACGAAGAAAGCCCAACGGAATTTAAAGCAAAACCGCATAAAAATTGAAACGTTAAAATTCCACTAAAAGATCCATACTAACCAAAAATAAAGAAAGAGAAAATAAAATAAAAGGAATCGCAAATAAATGAAGAAATTTTAATTTCAACCAAAGGAATTTTCCAGCACTTACATGAAGTAACGATGCAGGTTTCAAGGATTCAGTTGGTAAAGCCGTCGGCTTACTTGGTTTTAGTTTGATTTTATTACGCTGACAAATGTGGCAGTCGAAGGCGAATGTGAAATGAGAACCCTTGAAGGATTCACCAGTAGTGCCAACAGCAGGCAGCCAAGCAGGCAGAAGACGCAAGGACATGCAAATTTAGCCCTTTTTCCCGCTTACGTGAGAAGCTTCCTTTTTCAATTCACACACTAACATGGGATCCAGGCTCAAAGCATTCATGTAGGCGTGCGTTAGAGTGCGAGCAAGAGTGGCTGTGTGTGTCTTTGTGTGTATGTGTAAATGTTTGCACGTGTTTTCGAGATTAGAGGAAATCGTTTCAGTTTTTGGTTTGAAATAAAAAATCCATTTATTTCGACGTCTACATCTGGGTGCAGGTAATTTCGGTGAATTGCCTTCATTTTTGGAGAGTGTTGGATGGAATGTTAGTAGCAGTGGTTTTAAATGTTTGAAATAAGTGCCTTAACCCTTGACCCGTGTTCTAGACACTCAGTGCCCAAGGACAACATTAAGCACAAATTAATTGAACCTTTTTTCTGACACTGATTAAAAAATATGTTATCTGCACTATAAGAATAACAATATTTTTAATGCAAGTTTAATAAATTTTGTAAAAATCATACGAGAACACTGTTAATGAGAAAATTTTATGTACACGGAGCATGGGTTAATTTTAAAAATTCACCGTTGAGTTCAATAACATTTAAGGGCACTTATATAGCGATTACATAATGATTAAATGCAATAGGAAAGAATTTAAAATTTTTCATTTTATTTTTGTCATGAATTGAAATTTAATCTAATGAAAGCTCATGTACTCATTCCTATTTAAAATGTTATAATTTCATTTAATGCTTCATTCTGTATCACAAAGAAGCACAAAAATGATGATAAAGACACCAGACGCAATACTGTCTCCCATACAAAATTGTTTCTATAGCTGCTCGTATCTTTCTTATCGTTGTTGTGCTTTTTCTTGATACAGAATAAAACAGTTAAGCCCATTGTTTTCGTTGCAAATTAGACTCGATATGCTTCTTTCTGTTTTTTAGCCGTGGCTGAACGCTTAAGTATGCTGAGACCTCTCCATTCCAATTTTAGCAACCACCCTCTAACACCATTAATCCATTTGACATTAGGCCTAAATTAATTTTTTCCTCGGCCGTCACAGCTCTCTACATAAAATAGCAAACAACAAAAAAACCACAAAAATATAGTTTTATGTAATGCTCGGAACTTTCGTTTTTACATATTCTTAGCCATTGCAACACTTTATAGTAAAAAATTAAACATAATTAGCAAACAAAAGAGAAATTTTTAAAGAAATAATAATTTTGGAGCATTTTGTTAAAAAATTTGCGAATTATACACAAAAAAATGTTTGGCTTTTTTATGACCGAATGTGACTATCGATTGGTTTTTATGATAGCAATAAGATTGCAGTATTTTTGTCTTGCTTCAAAAAAAAAAAAACTATTAGAATGATACTAGTGCAAAGTATAAAGTTTGGAAACTTATAAAAACAGGCTAAATGGAGATTTTGTTTTTTTCTGATATATGTTTTAATTTACAGAATAAAAAAAACCCGGAATAATTTTATGGTCCTAAAATTTAAAAATTCATTGTCAAAACATTACTTAATCAATTTGGCAAACTGATATTTGCACTTGTTTTTATAACTTATGAGTAATTTATGGTAATTTAGGTTTATTTACGAGTTTTGGATACGGAAATCGAGTAATATTTTCACGAGTATGAGGTAAATTGTTATTTACGTCTACATGATTTCAGAAAATCTTTTAAATGGTTCCATTTCGTGATAATTTCATGCGTTTGTTTATTTTTTTTTTTTAAATTTTGTAAACTAGGGAAAATAATTACAACCAATTTTAAAAAAAAAACATTTTAAAGAAATTTAAAAAAAAATGCTCGTACATATTTTGGAAAACAGTTCGACAGAGCTATCATAATTAATTTTTTTTTTTTAGTTTGAAAAAAAAAATCAATTGGTCTGTTCAGAAATTATGAATTTTTTGAAAAGTAACCTTTATATTAAATTGGTTTAAATGAAGCAACACGAAAAAGCACAAAATCCCCTTGTCGATACCGCCAACACAAAACGACACGAAATATCTAGGAGTCATCCTTGACAGCAAGGTGGTATATAGACTCATTAGGCCAAAACACATGGAAGGCATGCATGTTTCAAGCATCTGACATTTGTCATTGAACATACCTTTTCTCATGAAGTAGCCTACATCGAAAGCATGCATGCATGCATGCATGATGCTGCAAGCGTGCCTAAGGTTGCCCGCAGAGTAAGCGCCGAAGCAGACAGGCAGGCAGACAGGCACAGGAAAACAATGTGAACAAGAGAGAAAAAAGTTATTTCTATCTCGTTTCTTTGCAGGGCCTGCCTGTCTGCCTGCCTGCTTCGGCGTTTACTATGCGGGCAGCCTAAGGTTGTAAACAGAGGCAACGCCGAATCGGACAGGCAGGCAGACAGGCGCAGGCAAACTATGTGAACAAGCGAGATACAAGTTAGCTTGGTTTCTTTGCACGGTACTTCCTGCGCTTGTCTGCCTGTCTCTCTGAATTGGCGTTCACTTTGTCCGCAAACTTGTTAAACTTTTAACTTTTTGCATGCGTCAAAGCATTGACAGAAGCAAGCAGCAGCTGTTCTTTATATACTATGCAATAAAAATAAACATTTCTTTATTTTTTTACCATTTCTTATTCAATTCAAAGGGGTTTTTCATGACGTTTTGTTAAAATTTTTGGTTTAGTTTGGAATGTTTGACATTTTTAACATATTGCATCCATGCTTTCTGTGTCTTTTAAACGGCATAATTTTGCAGGCATGATGCATTCATAATTTCTATATGTTTTGGGATATAAGCTATTAGATGGTCTCTACCCTCTCTGATGTATTGAATTTTCTCAATAGTTCTTCGTTCCCTCTACTCTCTAGAAAGTTCATATAGTGCGCTGAAGACACTCCAACAAAAGCTTTGGAAACCATTCCATGTATGAACCGTTGGACATACACGCAAAACTAATAGCAGGAAAATCGGCAGAGCATCTCAATGCGGCGGGAAAATATGCAAACATAGCTTAGAGCACTGTATAATCGGGAAATATTAATGCATTAGCAAGGATTACATGATATCCCGTACAAAACTGTCCAAATGTACAACTTTGTCTGATACCAAATCTAGTCTAAGCCCTAACGAAATGAAAAAGTCGATAGCAAAAAAAGTAACTAGTTTAAAAGTACTTGACGAAATACTTTAAATTTAATTGGAAATACATATACCATGCAACGGTTTGGTCAAAATTTTTATTGATTATGCGCTTTGATAATTTTATTTTGCATATGGGCATTTCCAAGCTGACGTTACATACGATTTATACGAAGAAATATTAAAAAAAGAATAAAAATGTCTAATATTTAAAAAGGTTTTTTATATTTGCGTAGTAATTAAGTAGCACTATATTAAGTAAGAACAAAGACAGCAATCGACCCTAACGATTTAAAGACATAAGCAAAAATATGTGCATGCGTTACGTTACCAAAAACGGAATTGATTTTTGACTTGGATTACAAAATTTGCAAAACTCTCTGCATTGGGAGAGACTTTTTTGACAAATGTTTTTTAAGATATATTTGAAATAATAAAAGTCTATTTTCCAAATGATCAAATTTAAAAATCTTCTCTTGTTTTCTTAGGCTTTTTGATCTGGCATTACGTTACTTAAATTTCTATTGTAGTTTAATTGGGTAATAAAGTAATTAGGTAGTTAGGTAATTATATAATTTATTAATTAAAAAACAAATCTAATATATTTTTACTTCCCTGCCTCAACTATTTTGTCACTCTCTTTAGCCAATGCCTTTTATTTTACCTATTTACTAAATACCTTTTACTAAATATTTAAAAAGAAAAACTACGTTTTTGAAACAGTGCAGACGATCATCAGGGTAAATGAATTTATGAATAAATTGCTTAAATTAATTAAATTAAAACGTTTTTCTTAGATATTATCATCAAATAATAAATTTTTCATAATTTTTAATTGATTTGTCACGGTAGACTTTTTTGTGGAAATATATTCTTTCGTTATTTTGCTGTTTCTGTTGTTCATTGCTTCTTTCGTGTGAAGTGACAAAAAAACACATTTAATGATCATAATTACAAAATTTTACATCAGTGTGAAAAGCGAGTGTACAATTAAATTAAGGTAAAAGCTGCGTTATTTCGTTAATTAGGAAATTAAAGTTAAAGTTGTGAATTGTAAAAAATTAAAAAGAACACTGATCACAGCAAAAGAAATTTAAAAATATGTTTTAAGTAACAGAAAGAGGAGAACTTATTTATGTAGCTAAAAATAACGTTTAAAGTTAAGGAGAAGAAAAAAAAGTGTACGCGAAGAAAAACTTCATGTGCATCGCGCAATCAGAAGATGAAAAAATTAGCCAGCAAAAAACTAAGAGTTGTTTACAAATTATTCCAAGCCATTCTGGGAGTGGTTTCTTATAATCAAATATCTCGTAAATGTGTAGAGGAACTGCTAGTAATTTTACGAGAATTGCAACGTCGATTACAACAACATCAATGGGAGCCACGGTAAAACAAGGCTTAAGGGCTTTGCAAACTTTTAACAAGCTTTAAAAGATAACATTTATGAGTAAATTCTTTTATTAGGGGTAGTCGCGACTCAGCGCACTTGCCAGTGCAGTTGAGGACTTGATGACTTGTGCAGTTGTGCAGTTAGGTTTTCGTGAACACACCACCATCACTTTTTTAAAGCTGTCAAGTTTTTCAATGCACACAAGTGCACAACTGTTCAAGTCCTCAAGTATTAGGCTACAGCAGAAAATCACTTGTGTGGATTTTTGACTTACGTGTATTTTGTTTTTGTAAAAGGAATACCCAATTGATTAACGAGAATTTATAATTTTGTTCCTTTAACTAAATGCGTTTTGTTCTCAGAACCCAGAAGGCGTTCTTTCACGCAGAAAGTCTTAATTTATAACAGTTCTTAATTTGAAAATAAATTTTTTTGCATTTATTTTGAAAAAATTTTATTGAAGTAATAAATTTAAATAAATCCACAATATAAGATTAAAAAAGACTGTCACTTTAAAAGTAGTAAAGAAATATAAGATAAACCAATTTTAAATTATTTAAAAATAAAGTGCATTTAAATAAGTTAACTTTAAACTACTTTTAAAGTATTTGAAAATAAGGTACATTTAAATTAGTTTACTTTAAACTACTATTAAAGTATTTAAGAAAATAAAGTACTTATTAACCAGTTTGCTTTAAACCACTTTTAAAGTAGTTAAAAATAAAGTACTTTCAAATTAGTTGAAAACACATGCACAGTACGATAATTGACTTACGCCCATGACAACCTAATGTTAATAAAGTCAGTTGGTAAGGAGATAAAAAGTTTGAATTTAAACTAGTTGCACTCAGGCCCGCCGAGAGGGGGAACGGGGTGTTTCCCCCCGGCCCGGAGTTTTGAGGGGGCCCGGATTGGCGGGTAAGTAAAGCAACAAAAAGCTGATTTTTGATTATTAAAAAATGTTTTTTGAAAAATTGTTTGACCAAAATAGCTTACTTAGATGACTACATACTGAAAAGCTTGATTGGTTGTTAAAGAAGAGAGTTTTAAGAGGGCCCGGATTGGTGGACTAGTAAAGTAACAAAAAGCTGATTTTTGATAACAAAAAACCTTTATTTGTTTAAAAAATTGCTTGACCAAAATAGCCCACATAGATGACAACATACTGAAAAGCTTATTGGTTGTTAAAGAAGAAAGTTTTAATGGGGCCCGGATTGGTGGATTAGTAAAGTAACAAAAAGCTGATTTTTGATTATTAAAAATTTTTTTTCAAAAAATGGCTTGATCAAAATAGCCCACATAGATGACAACATCCTGAATAGCTGGTTGGTTGTTAAAGAAGAGAGTTTTAAGGGGGCCCGGATTGGTGGATTAGTAAAGAAACAAAAAGCTGATTTTTGATTACTACACAATATTTTTTTCAAAAAACTGTTTGACCAAAATAGCCCACATAGATGACAACATACTAAAAAGCTGATTTGTTGCTGAAAGAGAGAAGTGTTTTTGTTTCTTATTCTCCATATTTCTTACTTTCCTTTGTATGTATCATAACGACAATATCATAGAAACATTATTACAACAAAGCAAACAAAAAAAAAAGAGTTTAATTCATATAATAAAGCTATCTATCTAGATATAATCGATGGAATGAAAGAATAAATGTTAGTCACACATTTTTATTAGAGAGAGATACCCAGCAAAATTTTTGATACAAATGTGACATGCATTCTTAGCGGCACTGCTTCTAGAAGACATTCAATTGATCAAACTCTGCTTTTTCTTAGCCTTATAAAGCAGTTCTTTCAAGAGGCATTTTTATAAACAGGAAGACATTCAATTATTTTAAGTTCAGAAAAAAGGATATTTTACCTTGGAATTTTTTAAATCCCCCAACAAAACCCAAACACTATTCATTTCCAGCACCAAAATCGCTAGAATGTTGGGAAAAGGGATATTTTCCAAGGAATTTTTAACCCTCAAACCACAAAAAGCCTTCTTGTCGAATGCCTTCTTAAAGTTCTCCTGAAAAACACCTACTAGAATCCTTTGATTGAAGGGCTCAAAGAAAGCTTCCATTGGAAAAGTCCTTGAGTCCATTCATTGGAAAAGTCCATTCAAGACTTTGCTTTCCTGTTTAGCTTCTTTTGGAAGCACTTTTTTTGCTGGGTATTGGGGTAATTTTTTCACATATATTGTTTTTGAGACTTTTTTAAATTATGATCATTTTATAAAAATATATAAACAAGATTTTGGAAAAAATATATTTGGCCGAGACATCTTGATTTTTGGATGACAAAAGCAGTTCAACAATTTATGCAAATCAAATGGAAAAAATTTTGCAAAGGAGGTTAGGGAAATTATTTATGGTAGTAATAAATGCAATTTTTACTTGTTTTTATTTTTACCACAAAATCAAGATTTAGTTATGTTTTTAAAAAAGTTCAATAGTTTTGACTTTTTTTGAAAAATATATAAAAAATATATATCGTCGTTGAATTGCTAAATTTCTCTGAAGGTTTACCTTCTACGGAGCGAGTTGGCAACATATATACTTTTCTTTTTATTTTTGTTTAATCTTGAACACCTTCCTTTGCCCGAATTTCAAAATTGCATGCTTCATTTCATTTTAGAAATATGTTTTCATTTCCTATTGGGGCACAACGTTTAAAGTAATGAAAACATTCATAAGAACTTAATTTTAACTTAACTTAAATAGAACTTAACTTAAAGCTCAAAGCTGATCACAGTGGAATATTTGACAAATAAAATGCGTATATTTTTTATGTGAAAGTTTGAAAAGTTATCCATTATATAAAATATAAGGTTTATTTTAAACTAATATAAAATATTAGCTATCAGAAATTATTCATATTAAATAGCTAATATTTAAAAAAAATTTACTATCACTTCGTAGTTTTTACAAATAAAAATTATTCAAAATATTCTATTGCGATATGTTATGAAGATAATGAAAATGTGTCTGTTAAGTTATCCTTATTCAATTAAACACTGTAAACGTATGAGTACATTTTACCATGTATGGATAAATTTTATACGTAGAATTTTTATTCAAGTATCTGCAAGTTTGACACACTGTATATTGCGTTCAAGGTTAACTTTAAAACGACTCATCCAATAAAATCCATTGCATCAGTTGAGTTATTTTTAAATAGAGTTGCCATGTTTTATTTAAAACATTCTTCTTTAACTTACGAATAAATTAAGGATTTCACTGATAGATAAGCTATATAATTATTATAAGATACAAAAATAATATATCCTTGTTAACTTACTTAAAAAATTTGCAAATCTTCTGCTCATGCAACAATTTTTTATTAAAGTAGCAAACTCTTCAAAAAATTAATTTCAAAGTGTCTACCTTATTTTTTGTCATTCTTACCTATCTCATCAAAAATAAACGTTTTCATTTTTGGCTAAAGACACAAGTCTTGCATGTATGCCGGGTATGTAATATTGCGAGTGAATATTACAATATGCAAGAAAAAACAGATCCCAGAAATCAAAAATGTTCGAGAAAAGGACTGCAGTTAATTGTAATTTTGAGTGGCTTAAAAAATTGAGTTATTCGAGTCGAAAATCTAGTAGAAGTTTACTATTCGTGCTGTGCTGACAAGAATATTTGTCGAAAAAATAAGTTCAATACGAAACCAAGTTCCGTTTATTTAGAGGTAAGTTTTTTCTTTATTTATACGACAAAAATATTGGCATTAGTTTAATTTTGAAATAATTAAAGCTACGTTTTTTTCTAAACATTGAAGATGTCTAGTACATAGTATTCTATATGGTATAAAATTTTTAGAAAATTCCTTAAATATTTCTGATCGTAAAAATTTTACTTAGTTTGAAAGTAATGAAGATATTTATGCATATAATCATAGAAATTTGTTAATGATAAAAATGACACTATTGTAAAAATAACTTTTTTATGGTTAAATTCTCTATAGCGTAGAAACCAAATGTAAATTTTTTTGAAAAATAAAATTCCAATAAATAAATCCATTTATTTTAGTGAAAAGTTTCTATATAATTACCCAAATTTACATTTTTTCATATTTTTAAAATTTCTTAAATTTTTTGACAAATAGGTGTATCATTTTAAAGTGTTTGATTTTTTTGGTAATTTTACTACTGTAGAAGAGCAGTTTCTTAAAATCCGCAATACGAGTATATTTAAATAATTAAAATTATATATATAAAATACATTTTGTATTTTATTGAAAAACAGTTTCTTTGGACATATAACAGAAATTTCTGGTTATAAGTATACCAAATATCTTTTACGTTACAAAAACTTTAAATCGTTTGAAGGTAAAATTATTCGATCATCAACTAATTTTAAAAATTTTATAAAAGTTACAGAAAATTTTATGTATAGAGTCCGAGTTATCAAAAAAATTAAATTTTAATGTAATTATTTATTGTTTTGCCTCTGGCAAAGCAAGAAAAATAAATTTGAATAAATAAAAAGAATAAAAACGCAGAATAAAAATATTGTTATAATAACACAAATCATCAGTAGATTTAAATTATTTGGAGTGTCACATAGAAAAGTTGCCGTTAGATAGAGACAATTAATACAACAACAACGACAATAGAATATGTTCCACTTGTCATGGTGCATGGCTTAAAGATAACTATGGAAAATAAATAATAGCTTAGAACTAAATAATAATTTTCGCCATTTTTATTTTCTTATTAATTTTTTTTTGTGTTAAAAACATTTTCAGATGGCCCGTATGCTGTAACCCCCCGGGCCCGAACTGCACTAGTTGCGCAATTAATTACAAAAATTAATATTCTTTTATTTTATAAAATGCACGCAATAATCTCATTTGGGGTTTTTTGAAAAAACCTACTCCCTCTCACAGAACTTTTTCTTTGAAATATATTGTCAGATAAAAAAATCTAATGCAAGTGCTGCTTTCGTTTTACAAAATAAGGTCATCAATCAATGTTAAATTTATTTCAATAATCTCAGCTTATTGGCGAAAGTAAACAAAATCTTAAAATTCATTGGTCATCTAGAGGCCAAAAAACTTGGTGATATTCGCACAGCACGTTCATGTCATCTGATATAAAAACACCGCAAAATTTTACAAATTATATGGTGGACATGTGAATTTTTATGATGGTTTTATCCACATCTTGCGCTTTTTAAAGTGCTCTAAGACACCACCAGCCAATATTATTTGAATTAAGGTTTAGGATCCAATAAATTTTATCTACTTTAAAATAAATAAAAAATCCAAATTAATCTGTAGAGAAGTTTTAAGATATCGTGGAGGCCAGTTTAAAAAACATGATTCATCAGAAAACGCGTTTTAAGATTTGGCTAAAGATTTTTTTCCAATGCGTTTTTGAAAATGTGGGTTCCTTTCGTATGCGATAATTTTTTTATGCAATCGTTATTTGCCAAACCGCTCGGGGAACATATTTTACACATCATAGGCTATCGAAAAATTTTACAAAAAAAATACTAAAGTTTTTGGGTCGAGTTTCATGAACCTTGCTCTTAATACAATTGAATCGGTCATTTTAAAAACAGCAATAGTCAATTTTTTTCCTTAAAGGTAGACCCATAATATGGGTAAAATCTACATATTTCTGTGTACTCCTTGGTCTTTAAGCAATACCTCGTAATCTTCGTGTATTGCTAAAACAACATAAGTCCAGTGACGAAAGTGGTTTCTGACTGAAAACGTGATCCTATCTACGTCCCAGAAGAATTTTTTAATTTAGTTTCGAAATCCAGTTCAGCATTTGCAGTTATTTAAATGAAAAAAATATGATTACTAGTTACTATTGTTTTGGTTAAATTATATACCTCTAATCCTATTACTTGCTAAAAAAACATAAGTCAAGAACAGTATTTTAGATTTTTTTCATTATAATTATTATTAATAATCTGAGAAGGTTATTTGATATTAAAATTTCTTACAACTCAAACACAAAAATTAAGCATAAAAAATTCCTTTAAACTCGTTTGTTTGTACAAAAACAGTTTTTACTAATTCATGAAAAGCTGTAATTGTGCGATTTATGAGGTTTTCGAAATGACCGTTTCAATTAAAAACTTAATTTTTTTAAATGCACTTGCCACCTTTTTCTAGCAACGCTTAATGGTAACGATATATGAAAAAAAAAGATGTTGGTTTTCTTAGAAACATTTTTTATCAATTCTTAAATTTGACGACCTGGGTCTCCTTCTTTGATGATCTCTAAATTTGATTAGAGACGACAAAAATACTGTCTGTTTTTTAAAAATTTTTGAAAACAATTATAAATAGTTTTCATAATTTGCGATATGTTAAATTTTTTTCAAATCATATTGAACATAAGCTCTCCTCTCCCATCATGACAACGCACACGTCTCTATTCACCATAGCATGGGTTATTTTAGTAAAAATTAAGAGTAGACTTTTTATAGGATAATGTAAGATTTATTTTACTTTCCATTTTTTACATTCTCAATATATTTGGTGATAAGTGCTCTTTTGGTCTGGATAAATACTATCTTTGTCGTCCTTTGCTACGGTCGCCACTTCATAAATACCCTGCAGGACTAAACGTAACTAGTCCGAAAAATAAAGTAACTTTAAGGTAGTTATTCACGGAGTAACTTTTGTTTAGTTGAAAAGTCATCGAAAAGTAGTGAGTTGAGCGGCCACGAACCAGAATATCATGGTTGTAGTAACGAGAAAAACAAAAGTCTCAGCGAAAATTTTCTAATATTGTTTTCGTAATTGTTTTTTTAAAAAAAAAGGTCACACTAAATTTTGAGTCGCCTTGAAAATATTTTTTGATATGGCAAAATATTTTCTATTTACGCCAGAAGTTAGTTTATAAAAACCTTTTAAAATGTAGTCGTCTTACTTCTCATTAGTAAGTAGAATGAAAGTAACCAGATATAAATTAATTTTCTAAAGACTGACTACTAGTTGGTTTCAAAAGGACCATATATAAACTAGTCAATCTGTCATATTGTAGATAGTGCGTACTGGTGATTTTGTGGCCATTTCATAGAGAAAATCACTAGTTATTTTTGAAGAAAATAGTTGTCTATTCATCCACTGGTGGTTTGTTTTGAAAGAAGTTTGTAATCGTCCTAAAATTGGGTGAAAGT
This sequence comes from Dichetophora obliterata, assembly GCA_963920525.1. Lineage (NCBI taxonomy): Eukaryota > Metazoa > Arthropoda > Insecta > Diptera > Sciomyzidae > Dichetophora > Dichetophora obliterata. The sequence goes on from OY986435.1 coordinate 195,098,434, forward strand.
CCTGCAGGGTACCTTTAAGGTACCCTTGTTTTTGCGATGTTTCTTTTTGTGCAAAATTGTTATGCTCACGTCCTTCTTTATCTTTTAACCAAAGACCGATTGAATTTCTTGGATTCCAATTCTCTAATGATGGCATATTAAAGAATCTGTACATATATTGATTTTCTGTGTACAAGCCTATGCTATTTCTGAATTGAGTCTTTAGCAAATTATTAGCCTTAAAAACCTTTCAACATCAGCTGTTTGTAGCGTGCAAACATTGATTCGGAAAAGAGCTGTAACTGCATAATAACATTTCAATGAATTTTTGCGTTCAATTTTCAATTCACATTTTAATTTTGAAAATTTGTAAATGTTTTTATTTTTCCCAATCACATTCCGCACAAATTTTGAGCTGCAAAAAGCATGAATATGCATTTGCAACATTAACGCATATGCTTTAAAAAAAAGCCTTTGTATATGTAAGTCTAATCCTATTGCATAATGCTATTGTGAACAATTGTCTTTAATTTGCATTGAAAACAACCACCGATACTTTCTGAACAGTGTTTATTAAACTGATATTTTGATTGTTTACATTTTTAGTGACAAAAAAGTTTTTTTGTAAAACAAATTCTAAATAAATGGATGCAGTTTTAAAAAGGAAAATTAAAAGAGAAAATACCAACAAAAAATTGGTGAAACAAAAAATTTTTTTAGAGTAATCCGACGTAAAATGCAAACAAAAAACAGCTGTAACATCATAATATTAAAGGTTTGCTTACAATCATCTACCTTTGCAAAAACGCATTTGCAACAGTGCAACAAGATCGTGAACTGCCCTATTATATTGCAGTTCAATAAAGTTTGAGTACACTTTTCGTGTGTCTGCAACGAATCTATACAAAATTCGATGAATTGTTTAATATTTTGTATTAGCTGGTCATCAGCTCGAAATCAATCAATTTCTCAAGGTAGTTAATATATCACTCCGTATTTGATTGAAGACTTTGGTTTTGGATGAACGTGTTTTACTCTAATCATTAATTCAATACCATTCAATAATGAATTGCCATTTTCATCTCGATGACCATACTATTTTTTTAATTGTTAAACACAACCACCAATTATATCAACGTTTTCAATATTGTCTAGTGTTTGTTTCAATCCTCTTATATATTTATCGAGTGAAACGATCGTGAGGTTGTAGATTTGAAGATGTTTTTGATAGCGCTGATGAACATCAGCGAGAAATGCAATTAATTTTTAGTTTGTAACATATGATAAACATGTTTTTTATCCAGCAACTTCCTTGTCAGCATCAGCACTATTTCATTTTGGCAATGGTCAAGGTCAAAACAATCAAGTACAAAAGTTGTGTTTCTTTTCAGTTAAGTCTGTGTAGACTTTTTGACATGTTTTCAAAAATATTTCATTGAAAAATCATGTTTTCAGAGTGGGCAATTCTATGATTTATTGTGTACAATTTTTGTTTAAGAGCTGGTTAGAGCGTCCAGAGCGGCAGCTTAAAATAACCAATGCACCAGAGGCGGATTAAATGTCGAGAGTGCCCTAGGTAAGCAGCTCATTGGCGCCCCTCTTATATTAAAAAAGTCTACGTGAGAAGTCAGTTATTCAAAAGCATACTGTACTGGTCAGTCTTCGTGAAACCAGTTTTGTTTTGTGTACATAAACTGTGTCCGATTGTGTTGGTGTAGACAACCCCTAAATAAAATATGACTACTTCGCTTATGTGTGCATGTCAGTCCATCGTCACTACAGTTTTTTCGGTGCGTGAAATTTCATGCACCTCACGTTGCTTGCCACACCTTGAAACCCGGTTTTACGCAGACTGAGCACTATAGTGTGTTTTGGGCCAATGTCATCTTCGTAGTTTAAAGATAGCAATAAGTTTCATTCGATGTTAAGTTAAGTTAATTTCATAAAAAATTTTAAATTGAGAAGTGAAGTCATTATATGTTAGTTTACCAGAAAAAATAAACAAAAACTTTAAAGTTTCGATGAAATGCATTTCCTTAAAGTTACTACATGCCTCAAGTTATATGTCAACGGGGCAAGTTGATTCACCTGACTTTCTTCGGAAAAATTATTTTGTTTTCAAAAATTAACATACTTTCTCATATCTTCTTTTTTTAATATCGAGGATAAATAGTACGGCTAAAATAAATTCCAGTTGTAATCTGAAAAAGTTAAAAATATTTCAAAGTATATCATCTTTTTTTCAAACTTTGTAACAACTAGCTCCTGCACAACGTTTCTGCTCAGGATTGCTCTTGATGTTCGGTTTGTGTTGCTGTTTTTTGCAGATGTTTTTTTTTTGCCTTAGCCTAAAGGCACTTGTGTGACACAGAAAATATAATTTTTTTTAAGTTGGTACTTACTTATTTTTTCCTTTAAAATTTTTCGCGCGCGCCCCTTGTAATCCAGTGCCCTTTGGCACGTGACTACTTTGCCTTACGGATAATCCGCCACTTTCATGCACCATAGCATAAATCCAAAAATTAGGCTACGAATTATTACCCCATCTACCATATTCATCAGATTTAGCCACCTGCGACCATTTCCTATTCCCAAGCCTGAAAAAATGTCGAATGAAGGGGGTCATCACTGAAAAAAAAACCCGTTGTGGGGACCTTGATAAAACTTATTGGCAAGGAATAAAAAGAATTTAGGAGCACTGGACTTAATGTATCTATCTCAAAGGAGACTTTGTTTAGAAATAAAACTATTTTTGCCTAAAAAAATAGATTTTATTAAGAGTTGTTTTGACTGACTTTTGGTCTTCAAAATGTGAAACACAGAATTATTTTATATTTAATTTTGTTGTTGATTTTTATTTTCAATCTTTCGAATTGACTCTGTAATCCATCATCAAGAAAACTGAAGAAACAAAAAACACAATAAAAATATTTAAGTTACAAAAATTTACATAAATTTACAATGTATAAAAAAAATGACAAATGGAACAATTCTTTCACTTGAAAATTAAAGTATTAAACTTAACACGGAGTATTTAAAATTAATCCTAAAAATTCTGACATCATTTAACATTATTAGGGAGTCGCTGATTTCGAATATGAAATCAGAAATTTAAAATTCAAGATGGTGGATAGGGTTGAAAGCTTAATTTGTTTTATTTTTTCGAATTCGGGGCTGGCGCGAACTAAAATATGAAAATGGCTTCCTGAATCCGAATCCCGTCTAAATCCGTTTTAAATTATCTTTAAAACTATTAAAAATAAATATTATTAGGTGGCAACCCTATTACTTAATTATGAAATTCTGACAACGGATGCGGATTTAGCGACCCATTTTTACTAAGTGTTCGCGCCAGCACCGAATTCCTTCTCTGATACAAGCCATCTATTGCCAGTGAACAAGTGAGTATCATCTTTTGCCTTCACCACTTCATGAAAAATTAATGAATAAATGGAGAGCCAACGAACGACAAGTGAAGAATTGAAGAAAAGATGAATAGCAACAACTTGTTCGCAAGAGTAATAAATATTCTTGTTCACAAACTGGTTTTCACTTCTTCAGCTCATGAACAAAAAAAAAATTTGCTCAGATCTTCAAGAAAATGAGCTGCTCACTTTGATCTTTCTTCATATTCTTAAATGAATGAATAGAAACAGAAATGAGCAGTTCATGAATAAACAAATGCGAACTCTGCTTTTTGGTGCCAGTTTATTTTTAATACTCCATTTTTCCGTGTGACCAAAGTATCTCAATATGGTTACTCTTCATTTTTTCTAATTCTACTGTAAATTGTATATTTTTGTTGTAATCGTTGAGGCATTATAAAATATCATCTATTGCATCCTTTCATAATATGGCAAATAGGTCGTCGAAGTATATGCATAGAAAGTGCGGTTTTGTTTTAAAAATCTCTATACAGGTTGTCAATATATTTTCCATTGCAATATCTGCGATAATGGGTGACACCAGAGAGCCCAACGGCATGCCACTGCGTTGGTTGTTAATTTTTCCATTATACCTAAAAAACCGATTCTCCTTCGTTATAAAGTTTAAAATTTGCATAAATATTTCCTGAGTCATGTTTGTGTGCTCTTTAATAATGTCCCATTTTTTAAGAATTATTTGTAGTGGTGAATCCACCGGAATACTAGGAAATAGTGATACCACGTCGAACGAGATTAAAACTTCGTTGTCAAAAATAGGGACATTTTCTACTCTTTGTCGAAATTCCACTGCATCTTTGACATTGAAATTCGAATCTTTGAAAAAAATTCTTTAATATAATCACCACATACTTAGCTAAATGATGAGATGGAGAGTTGACCAATAGCTTTTATTCAAAAAGTCGCTGACTTATCAAATTGCACTTATACTTCTTTTGAACTTCTTTTAAGTTTTCAATCAAATTTTGTACCACTTTTCGTTCTGAATATGTTTGTCATATTATGCATACTCCCACATATGCTATAATATAGCATAGAAGAATAACTTAAAATTTTCTTAGAACTTCATTGGCTAAACCACTTCTTATAAAACTTTAGCAACACATGTGTGCCAATCAACTATAATTTAATATATTACACACTATTATTTCCCTTCAAAACATAATTGAGTTTGTACTTTGTTAATTTTTTTGACTCGCTCGACACATGTCGTCAACTTATTTTTTATTTATCAACAGAAACTTACTTAGATGTCGTTACAGTAAAGCCTAGAAAAATGAATTACAGTCACGTCCTAAGCTAATTTATTTAATGGTTGTTCAATGCAACCACTCAAGAAATATTCTGCCATACACACGCAAGCATTTGCACGCACACACACAGACACACTCAATGTAGCTCTATTTACTCAACGCTGCACAAGCTATTGAATTTCTTATTTTAGCCTCTTGCCATTCAATCCATACTAGTTCAGAAAATTGAATATTCTGGATAATATAAGGGCACGTACAGCTTGTACGCCCTTCAATTCGACAACCACATCAAGCATTCTCCATACCCCGCAATCAATAAGTTCGGCACAATTATTTGCAATAAGCAATCCGCAGCAGCCCAAAGGACACAAATATAAATATATATTGGGTCTAGAAACTATTTCGAGGTTTACGGCTGTCTGACTGCCCTCACTTCAGTTGTGAATGTTGGAATGATTGAATGACAGCTTGAATGAAGAAACTGCATGAAGATATTAAATTTATTTGTATTTTTAGTGTCTTGCAGCGACGAAGTATGCGTTTGGGTGTAACTGGAAGCGACATAGGGTAGGTTCTTGCAGTAAAGAAAATATAGTGCTTTCTTTTTGTTTTGATGCAACTGGAAAATTTTTCATAATAACCAAAATGGCGCACATTTGCTGCAATTTCCACACGTCTTCGGAAAACGTTGACATTCATTTGGCTCAAGGTACCGTGGAGTGCTGTTGCTGCTGCATGCCTTGTCATATCATAAGAAAAAATTTTCATGCATTATGCATTTTTGTGCTTGGATTTTTTGAATTTATTTTGCTTATACTTGCTCTTTAGTGTTGAGCAGGGAAATTGAGAGCAAGAATATAACAAAAATTTTGACAGCAAGTTATTCAAATAGTTTTTCTCTTGTTGTATTTCCGGTTTTGTTGATTTCCTATTTTTTCGCTGGCATTTTGGTTGTTTTTGTGATTTTTTCTTTTATTGCTATGAACAAAAAATTCTTACACGCGATGCAAATGCGACGACGAGAACGACACGAACGCCCTCTAATGTCGGACAAGAATAAATAGAAAAAATATTCTATTCAGTAGGAAATCTGCTACGTGATGCATGCGATTACAGCAGAAGCAACAACAACAACAATTACAACAATAACAACAGCAACAACAGAAACGGATGTCAGCTACTTTTTGAGCTGCTTTCAATGTTGTTGTTGCTGTCGTTGTATGCTGGAAATTCTTATCCAATGGAGAAGAAAATTTTCATAAATATATATTAAGAAATTCCAACAATTCGGTTTTAGTTGTTGTCGCTGCAATTTTTTTGCCAACGACAAAATTTATGTCACTGACATACAACAGCAACAAAAGGTACTCTACTGTCGCTGCCTCTGTCAGTGGCACAGCCGCCAGTTGTTGGCGCTACAACGCGAATGTGTTGTCGTTGGCTTTCATTTTATTTGGAGTTTTTTCTTCGTTTCTTTGCTTAACCGTTATGTTTGCTATTTTGTACTAGTATAACGCAACACTCAGAAAATCCGTATTTATACATATGTGTATGTGAATGCTGACATTAATAGATATTTGTTGTTGTTTTTTTTTATTGAACTAAAGTTTTTCTTAAATTTCGTTTCGCAACAGCATCTGCCGCTGTTATTTATTTTTATTATATTCTTTTTTAATTTTCAGCCGACAACACCCAACGCCATGTTGGTTAGAGCAAAAAGAAAAAATCTGCCAGAAAGCCAGCCACTGTAACCTTTGAACTTGTTTTTCATTTGCTTCATCTTCGGGCATGTTGACTTTTTTCTTTATTTTTCATTTTTTCATTTTGTTCCAGTTGTATTTTATGAAGCTTTCGCACATAATCAGCCAAGATGTTTTGGTGGAAATAGAAAATATTAAACATGAATTTTTGGTTGGAATACAGTTAAAAGAAGGGGGAAGTGAAATTTATGATCTTAAGAAAAAGTCAATGAAAACACTTTCCGGAATTGAAATTCAGAAAAGCAGTGGTACCTTCTATTAAGCGGAACAACTAGCTGACATAATGATTGAAACGTGGCACAACCTAGAATTGATTAGCAGAGTGTACATTTTTTTTTTTTTTACTTTAAGAAGTTTAATGCTGTAAGGAGTCAACAAAACTGGTGCCATACCGAGATCGACGTTTAAGCTTAAGTTTTCATTCGTTTTGCATAATTTATATACGAACTTTCAGAGGTATTTTTTTCAGGCTTTAACTCAATTTTAGCTTTAATTTTTAGTTTCAGGAATATGCATTAATATAAATCATATTATTTTTTATATATTTATATTATACACAAATAATATAAACAAACAATTATATGCAGATTTGTTTGGGGTGATTTGCTGATATAAAAGATTATTATTGAAGTGAAACTTCTTTATCGCAGTTGTGGTTTAAAATTCGATGAAACGAAAAATGACTTTAAAAAACAAACATATCGTCGTTGCGTGTGCACTATCGCGTATCCGCATATTTCGTTTGGACGCGCACAGACCATTTATAAACAAACCGCTGCTTAGTAAGTACACAAATCAATTTCAAAGACATTTTGAATATTGCAATAGCTGTCAAACTGTCGGGCAAATTTAGAGTCTTTTACTTTTATGAAAATTTGTAAAATCCAATCAAAAAATAAGCGGCGATTCAAACGAACTTAACGTGTCTCCTCTTTATGCTTTGCTTTTCAAAAATATAACAACAACATATTAAAAGTATATAACAAAATTAAATTTAAATAAAATCAAAGTCAAAAAATTTAAAGTCAAAACTTTGATTTGCAAGTCTCTTTTTTGTCATTTTTGAAAACGATGTTTTATGCAAAAGTACTAAACATTTTGAAAATATGTTAATGTTCTTGGTGTCAGAATATCAGAAATATTTGACAATTAAATTTTTAAAAATTCCGATGGTAAGAAGGATTTCGATAACAAAGTTTACATTAGTTGAAATGGGGCAAAAGACTCGTAGTCAAAACCAAGTGAGTGCACACAGTATGTGTACTAAAATTGAGTGAAATTCGATCAACCGTTTAGATTTGTAATAACTCCAAACAAACAAATCTACTTAGGTTTTGATCTTTGCTACAGACAGAAATGCGTACCAAAGCGAACAGAAAATTAAGAGAGAAAGAAAACTATTGTTTTGTGTTATACGAAAACAACAAGTATTTCGTTTTTAGATTTTGTTGTCACGATCGCAACCACAACAAGTAACAAATGTTGTGTTCGTTTTACTACGGAAATTCGACAAAAGAATTTCATCATGTTTTAAGCAGCATTTTTTTTTTGGAAGCTAAGATTTTTAAGTCTCGTTCTGTTGATTTGCTTGCATGAAAATTTCATAAACCGATATATTTGTACGACATGGTTTAAGTGACATGGTTATTTGTATGGGGACACCCAGAAGGGTGGCAGGTAGAATGTAGGTGTGTTCAGAAGAAATTTTGAGGGGGAAAAAATTAATATGACCAGCTCATACATTTCACGCTCCTAGTTATCGAATTTTTGATATCTTTCTCAAACTTCTAAACGAGCAATATTTGTTTGTTTGTTTATTTGTTTACATGTTTGTTTGTTTATTTGTTTACATGTTTCTTTGTAAATGAGTTCTCGAAAACGGCCCAAATATTTTGATGAAATTTTCAGTATAGGGATTTACAGGGGCAAAAAAGCGATCTACCTAGGTCTCGTTTCTAAGAAAATTCGTTTAGCAACGCACGTAGGGGTATATGACCGATATAGGCAGCCAAAATTAATTTATTCGGCAAATATTTTCTATTCAAATCTGTTATTTGATTTTAACGTTGTACGTTTGGGACATATTCAACACTATTCAACATTGCAAACAAATTCGTTAAGCAGTGAACATTGGGTTATTTGACCGATTTAGGTAGCCAAAATTATTTTATACGGTAAATAGTTTCTATTCAAGTCCACTATTTGATTCTGATCCTGTATGACCGTTGGGACACTATTAAACGTTACGAAAAAAAATAATTTTGCAGCGCTCATTGAGGTATTTAATCGATTTAGGCGACCAAAATTATTTTATATTGTAAATAGTTTCTATTCTAGTATACTTTTTGATTTAAACCCTGTACGACCATTGGGACATGTTAAAGCAAATGTGCTTTTAAGCGGGAGGCAGCTAAAAATGACATTTTCAGCAGAACATTGATTTTGTGCTGTTAACATACATACTCTCTTAAGCGAATAGGCAGCTAAGCGATTTAAACTGTATATACATTTATTAGACGATAAGTTTGTTTGAAGAACAATGTTCGAAGTGAGAAAATAATAAACATATATTAAAATTTTGCTAATAAGCTCCTTTAATAAATAATAAAATAAACTGGCCATTTCAGCCCTTGGAAGGACTTTGACCTAGCTTCTATTGATCAATTGTGTTGTGCGTGTTATTAAATGTTTGATCACAAATGACCGAGAACTGGACCTATGTATTTTATGCCGACTCCGAATGGCTTATGTTCTCAAGAAGCTTTACATGGCAAATTTTTACTCTCTGAGATTTACCATTGTCTGCAGAGAGGTGACGACCGAACAGAAAAATAAATTCAATTAAAAAACTTTCTGTCTGAGCTGGAATTGAACCCGGGCTACCGCGGTTCATTAGCTTAGGGGCCGCCCACTTTACCCACTAGGCTACGGTCGCCACTAAACTCCTATTAATTAAAGTTAAAAAATCTGCTAATAGTAAGAAATTTATACTTTGCACTGTTTAGACATAATCAGTCTCATAGCGTAAAAACTGTGGCTTTTACGATAAAACAGTTAATCGTATTTTTGAAGATAACTACCTGATTTACAATTTTGTTGCATGCATATTTTACCTCTGACATAAAGGAGCGGAGATATTGAATCACCGACTTCGGTGAACTTTGAACACAAATATCTTTTAGCGCGTACATGGTATCAAAGGGAAGTATTTATGTTGTTGGTAATTATGCCTAAATTAAGAAGCTTTCGTAAAAAAAAAAATAAAAGTATATTTTTCGATTCCAGATTAAAAAAAATAAATTTCAGTGAAAAAAAAATTTGAAAATTAAATTCAAAAACCTTCGGGCAAAGTTAAAAGTTTCGTCACAGAAAAATACCAAGGATGCAGAAAAATATCGGAGAGGTCAAAATTCGTTCAACTTTAATGCACATATTAAAATCTTATACTTTTTTATTCAAATTAAATAAGTTGAACAATTTTATCTCTATTGGTTTTCAAGAAAATAGTAGGGATGTGAGGGATGTTATTAGTAAAGAGCCTCCTTTGATGATGTGGATGTGGACAATTGAATCTAAGAACCGCGGATGGCGTATGCGGATGCTTTCATCTAAATCATAAATATTGATTTTTTTATGATTTATATACAAATTCTAAATGTTTTTTTATTATTGTTAATATTTATTTTTTTATGCAAACCTTTTTAAGGAATAAAATAATAAACTTATTAATTACAAAAAAAAATAAAAATGTTAAATTTTAAAGACTTTTATAGTTATTTAGCTCAACTAGACAAACTTAAAGTAGAATTTTAATGATTAAATTAATACAAAAATTATACAAATTTTTATGTAAATGGCCTTATTTTGTAAAACGTTCTTTTGTCTGGTAAATTTTGTTTTCATATAAAGTAAAACAAAATCTTTTTCTCTCACTGAAATTTTCTTATGAAAATTATTGCCACACAAAAAACTCCAAGTGAGGTGATTGCGTACATTTAACATAATAAGTAGTGTTCCACCGATACTGGAATTTTGGCCGAAGCCGAATATACGGCCATTTTATAATATTTGGCCTAACCGAAACCAGAATCGAAACTGGTTATAAATAATTTAAGTATTCACAAATAATTTTTTTTATTAACGGAAACAAAAGTACTTTCGTACACATAAGAAAAAAGTTTAATGCAAAAGAAAGTATTGCTTGAATATTGCAGTTTATAATGATTAATTGAAGTTTACTATAATAATATATGAGACTATTTTTTATTTATTTATTACAAAAGTATTGCATACTTTATATCTTCCGTAAACACTCAAAATCCGTACACACCTACTTGCAATGTACATTTTTATAGAACTACAAAAAAAAGAAAGGTTTTTTTTTTTTTAAGTTTTAGTATTATAAAAATAGAAATATTTCCTTTTCTTTTCCTTTATTCCACACACACGGAATTCGTTTGTAAGTTTATTTAACAATTTTTAGCTTCAGTACCTATAAAATATTAATATTAATTGCAATAGGGATAATAAAATCGAAAATGATAGTATCGAACGCATTAAATTAACCAAAATGTTTTGCGTTAACACGATAAATCAAATTATAAACTAATTCATAATTTTTGTTTTGTTCAATGCATTGTAAATATTTTTATTAAACCAAACAAATGTACTTATATTAAATGACTGATGTAAGAAATTTTTACCAGAAGTACCTCAATATGGCCTCAATATGGCTGAATAGCCGAAACTGAAAAAAAGGCCGAAACTGGCCGTAACCGAAACCGAAACCGAATATTTGGTCGGTCACTAATAATAAGGTCACTAGCTTCATTTTAAACGCTGTACTGTTATATATCAATGGCACAAACAATTACCTCGGAAATAAGAATAAAGTCTTCAAATTTCAGAAGCTTTTATGTTTTGAAAATTCAATTTCTAATTTCAAGATGATTTTTGAGGTTTTACTGTATTTAAATATAATTGTATTTTATAAAAAGTAAAGTATATACTTGATGGCTTCTTAGTTTTTTAACTTCTTTTTGGGTTGATAATTAAATACAGATCTTAGATGCGGATGCAAAGGTGGATATCAAAAAAATTAATAATGCAGATGCGGATACGGAGCTCCGTCACTTCCCCAGAAATAACTATCAAAAAGGTCATATTATTCATAATTTTAATAATTTTTTCTTTTTTAACCACTCCTTACTCGCAAAAAAATAGGATATATATTAAAAATGTCATTTCTTATATCTAGACCATTCATTAAATTTTAAATAACCTATCTTCCCCGTTGTGCACTGTCCAATCGCAACCACTTAATTTCTTTACTCCAGCATTTATTCTTACCGAGACATTAGGGCTATTCCCGATAACGGGCAAATAGCGTGGCATCGTGGCATTTGCAAAATATGATGGCAAATATTTCCAACACAACAACATAATGTACAGATTTGCATTTGCCCGACTGTGCCAAATTTGCAACACTAAAATCGCATTGCATACAGTCGAGCATGGGCAACTCTTATTTGCAAATCAATCAGCTGTCACATTTTAACCAAACGCCGCTAATAAAACAAAATTAACAGACTCTGATATGGAACTCACTTTGATAAATAATACACTTTGATAAATAAAAATAAAAAACACCACAAATACTGTTCGTGTTGTTTTTTTTTCTCCAAAACAGCTGTGAGTTTTGCTTGCAACAGTGTTCTAAAAAGTGTGCTCACAGTTGATGGCAAATATTTGGTAGGGCATACATTTGCAAAGCTATTTGCCCGTAACTGGGAATAGCCCTATTGTATTTTTCACGAACAAAACGTTACCTCATATACATATGCACAAAAACACAACGCATCTATATAAAACAAAAAATTCAATAAAAGCAACAAAGCAAAGAAAAATTCCAACGCAATAACTTTTTCAACACAAAAAAAAAGTCGCTTCATAAATGAAACGAACAAACATTGCAGATCCCTCTTCGGATTTTGGTGCTTCCAGCAACCTACAAGAGTTCGCCGAAGATACTTTACTTTGATTGTTTTTGTGCCCGCGATCATGGTATAATTATTTGACAAGGAAGTAGCGTAGACTGGCTTTTTTCTCACGAGCGGCAGTGAGTAGTTGTCAAAATTAGCTGTTCATGCAAATAATCAAAGAAATGTGAAAAAAAGCAACGACTTAAACATAGCTAGTCAATCGCAGCAAACTAAAAGCATTCCAATAAACTTCGCGAACAAATTTAATGAATCAAAGAAAAGTTAAAAATAAGCACATAGCTAGTCAAAAGCAGCAAACTTCAACTTCTTTAGCTGTTTTTGACAACTACTAATCGCCAAAAAACTGTCACGGCTACCTTGTCAAATAATTGTACCATGCCCGTGATTCGAAAGCATAACAGTGAGAGGAAGTTTTTTCTATTCGAAAATAGAAACATTTCATTTTGCTTTTCGCTCTCATCTCTACTTGCTTCGGTTTGTGCTACTTTTTGAATCGGAGAGAGAAAACTAAACAAACCAAAATACTTGTTGTGATCTTAAGAAGAATCAAACAGAACAGAAAAATACTTTTCTTTAGAGTTTGCTTGTGAGCCCTGGGTTTAAGTCAGTTGTTCGCATTGTAGTGTTCCTAGTTGTTGTTGTTGTTGCGAACGGCTTTAAAAAATACAGAACAAAATTGTAAAGTATTGGCCAAAGATTTGTTTTAAATCTCGTTTTCGTTTTGTTTTGAAACTTGAAATGAGTAAGTTTTTTTGTTACTAGTGTGAAGATGCATATGATTCATGTTCAGACATATTAAGTTTGATTTTTTTTAATAATAACACATTCATTTATATAAAAATTATTTTTAATTTTTGTCTTTATTTGAAGTACGGTATGGCTCTTTGGAAGGTTTTGAAATTCTTAATGTGGCTCATAATGCCCTCGCGCGTGCCCACCCCTAGTATATACTTTTAACCCTCTATGACTACATTAAAGGTTACTTATTTCGTAAAGGGCCAAAAAATATCCCTTAAAAAAGCACTGAAAGATTAAATTAGTGTACCAAAATATTACTCATAAAATTGCACTATAGTCTCCTGTTGCTATGGCTTGCTAAGTTAATTGCCCGAAGATTTAAGTATTATTTTCTATGTAAATTTTGTTGTTAATTGAGTTAATAAAAAATAAAATAAAATTATAATTCTAATAAAAATAATCATTAGGTCTACAATAATCTTACATAGTGATTATTAGCATATGAAAATAAGTAAACTTTTCGCTGATTTCACTACTCTGCGAAATGGAAAAAGTTGTTATCCTAAATGATGTATTCGCTGATATTCGCTGTGTATAGGATCGCTGATTCCTAAAACTTTTAAGATATTTATTAGTGAATATCGCTTTTTGTCAAATAAGCCGATCTGAATTAAGATTTTAAAGTTTAAAAGAAAAAATTGCCTGCGTCTGTTTTATATACTCAATTTAAATCGCAGAAAAATTCCTGAGGCTCCTGATTAAAACTCAATTGTGAACTTGTGAAAGACGTCCTGGTTACAGTCTGTCTTTTTGCTATTATTTTTATTATAAATTTTTTTTCGTCATTATTAAAATTAAAATTAACATTAGCACTAGCTACCAGGGCAATCGTCTTTCTACTAAAATTGTTCCAGCTTAACGGAGGTTTAAGGTAAGCAATGTTTCTAAAACCGATTTTATTTTAATTAATTATTGTTGTATAACTATTCAAGAATATTTAAAAAATATTTAAAAAATAATTAAAAAATGAACTTCACTTTAAATAATTTAATACAGATTCCAAAGCGCTTAAGACCCAGTACAAAAGAGTAATTTTAACTAAACAGAGTAACTTTATACGCTTTTTTCTCGAAACATACTTTTTTAAAACGGGTCACACTACTGCAAACGAACTAATGGACCGATTTAAAATATTTTTTTCTGTTTGTAATATAATTCAACACATATTTTACCAAAATAGGCGACTTTGGAAAATTAATCTAGTTTTTACACGCAACCAAATGGTCAAAAATAACATGAATTTTTCCACATTTTTTTAACGGTTCATTATTTTCTTTATATTTCACATTTTGATTTTATTTTTGTAAAAAATGTGCATTTAAGGTTCTGTTTTCGAAAGATTTTTTTATAGCACTATTTTTGCCTTATTTTAGCAAACCAACTTCAGCGCCGTCTTTATACATAAAAAATATATGTTAAAAAAATATTGTTGTGATGATGTGAAATGCGAATGAAATAATTTTGTGTAAATGGTTTACTTTTTTAAAAAATATCTTCTTTAGTATGCCTTAATTTTCACAATCGCAAATTATCTCTAGCGAGGAAGTATTTTCGCAAAATAAAATATTTTATTATTTTAATAAGTTAATGCAACACATCTTATTCACGTAAAGATTTCGACAAAACCAGTAAAAATAAAACCATTCATTTGAAAGTTATACTTCGTTTATAATTTCTTATACACTTCGTTCGAAAGTGAAGGATGAAATCAGAAAAACAAACTAAACTTAAATTAAAATATACAAAAAAAAAAACTTTTTTGGAGAACACTTTTTATATATCCACGTAAATATTGAAATTAAATTTAAATATTAATTAAATTTAAATTTATATATTACGTAAATTTAAACTCAACTTAAATTAAAATATACAAAAAAAAAAACTTATTTGGAGAACACTTTTCATTTATCCACGTAAATATTTAAATTAAATTTATGCACAGGCGTGCAAAGTCTTAATATTCGTTATTTCTCTCAGTGGGCATATCATAAATAAGTAATTTTTGGAATTTTTTATTTATTATAATATATAATTAAAATATCTTTATTTAACTTAGGAAAATGGTTTACACCACAGCTAATCAATAACACTTTTAAAATGTTGGGAACCCCTTCACTAGATATACAGTTTTCAGAAATTACTGGATAAAGAGGAGTTACAGTCACAACAGAACTTTTTGACTTTAAATAATAAAGACTCTTAAAACTGATTGAAGAATCACTATATTAAATGTTGAGAAATTACAGTTCATTAATTGGCGATTTTGAAAAATAACACACAAATATGTTGTGAGTTTTGTTAATTATGTCAAGAATTCAAAGTTTTTTTAAATAAAATAGGTATTTCTATTTTAGCTTGCTGTCTCAAAGAGTCCTTAAAAATGCTCCAGTAGTGATATTTTACATTTTTGAAGCGGGTGTAACGCTTGACCTAAAATAAAAACCTTTGCTTTAACGTCATATGATTTCGAAGAGTTAATTCGAACAAGTATCAAATTATATAAAACTTACACAGTGGTCACAGCTAAATTCCTCAAGAATACTGAAGATGGAAAAGGTAGTGCCTTACGAAACAGTCTGTCTAGTCTGCTGTGTGATTGACTCTATAAAGAGTTTTTATTGTTGTTGTTGCCTTCTTCAAAGCTTACTTGAGCGACTTCACGCATTTCTAGCGTTTTTTAACATGAGAGAAAGAGATAATTTTAGAAGAGAGTTTTTTAATGAGAGAGCGAGAGCAATAATTGTAGGATAAAGTTTTTACGCATTTCTAGTGTATAATATTTTGAATTTGGCTTTCTAAAATAAAAATATATTAAATTAATGAAATCTGTCGCCAGCAATAATTGCTGCAAGTTCTCGTGGGTTTTTCTTAGAGTTTATACTTTCTTGTTTCAACAAGAATATCCATTCTTGAGCTCATCGACTTGAGTAAAAGTCAGATTAAAGCAAATTTGTGCACTCACACTATAACAACAACATTGTAATTTTAGCGATTTATCATCTATAAAGCGAAAAACAGGCTTTCGTTCTAAGAAGTGCTGTAATGAAATGACATCGCAGAATGTTAAGGCAGGACATATTCCTTTAAAAGGTTAAATTAAATTTTGCATAACTTCTTCTTTGTAACAAATCAATAACGCTGCCTGGGAACGGCTCTGAACCTGTAGTCCTTCAACAGCCAGAAGACAACGTGACTGAGAAATACAGTGATGAAGGGTGCCAGTCTATCACGAGCTCATCGAAAAATTTAAGCATGAAATATGGGCTCATATAATATCGAATAGAACAGTGATGACAAAACCATCATAACGTATACATACATACATTATATACATACTGCTCACCTTAACAACCAGGAACAATTCACGAACTAAACTCAAGTCTTGACGCATGTAATAGAATCACGTTTTTGTTATGGATAATATTTGATAAACGCACTGAAAGGATGCGTTCGCAGTTGCTTACAGCGTAAGCATGAATGTTTATAGCTGTAGGCATGTGTGTATGTGCTCTCATGCACGTTGTTGTTATGTGTGTGAGTGATTTTAGATTTTATCTGATAGCTCGTGTTATTATATGTATATAGGTGTGCATGTTTGTGTGTACTCTTGGATATCTAGCAATGCAAAACATTCTGTCAAACAGTCTTAAAAACACACGTGCAGATGATGAATTCAAGATTAGCACTTATATGCATGTGTTAATGAAAATGTGCACGTGTGTGTGTGTAAAATATGTACAAGCAAAAAAAACGAAAAATTTAACAAAAATATGCCAGATACAACAAAAGTGAATTCAAGTGATAAAATGAAAAATTTGAAGATATAAATTAATAAAAGTCTAAAATTTTTAAATCGTTTTTAAGAGAATACAAAAAAATAAATCTTTAATGACTTTAAATAGAAATAAGTTAAATTGCGAGCACTCAAAAAAGCCTTTGACACCATGTGAGTAAAACTGCTTAGAACTACTTCTCATTTGAGCAATTAAATTGCCTAACTGTGGTAGTTAACAGCAACAAAATTATCCAAACCTTTTCAAAGTCACGGCTACTTTAAATTGAATGGCTTTTTTACAACCTTTTTATGGCAGTTCCCTAAACCATTTTTCATTTAAGCTAAAAAAATGTCTAAACTTGCAAAAACAAATTTTAGAAATACTATGATAAAAACAACAAAATGAATTGAAATCGGATACGAGCTGAAAATATTAAATAAAAATTTAATATGTATCCATTAAAAGGCCAAAAGACAGAACACACCCACTCACAATCGTGTCACTCTGAAGGTTGTGTTGAAATATTATCCACCAACATCAGACAAACACAAAGACTCACATCATCATCACCATCATCTTAGCCCTTTCCATTATTTTATAGGGCTCAAAATACTTTGTGTTATTATGTATGCGTAACCTTTCCCAGATAATCTCGTTATGTGCCGCATTGAAAAGTGATACAAATGTTAACGAATATTTTAAGGATCACGCAAACGGTTTTTTTTTTCTTCTTCTCTACCATATCCTACACGTATCGCATCGTTCCTAAAGTTAGTACATAGCATAAGAACCGGAAAGGACCCGAGTGGTTTTTGGTTGTCTGATGAAGGAAGTGTTTGTTTGCAAACAAAACGTAACGTTACGGTTGCGGTGACAGGTGTTGCTTTTTTTACTCACTTTCAGTAAAACCTGCCACTCATGCTCATGTCAACAAAAGCAGATATGTATGTATTTATGTGTGTGTGAATGCAGAGAACCAAAAATAAATATTGAAAAAAGTATGTCAAACAAAATCCTGTCGCAAATCCTGTTTTAATGCTTTAACATTGAAAAATCTCGTTTGCAAGATATGTTGCCAGACCAGCAGCGCAAGCAAAGAGGCGCAATGAGAACACCAGAACGCCAGAGCACTAAATATGAATTATAATGGAATTCAAAATAAAAGTAAGTTTTCTCAAAATATTTACATAGTTATTTTAAGTTGGCAGTCAGTGTTTTTTGTAGTGTTTTTTGCTATTGTTAGCGTTTGGCAGGATATGCGACTGAATATAAGTAAATATTATGAATGAATGTATGGTAGTGCTGGTGCTGCTGTTTTATTTTAACAATAAATCAAACAAGAGATATTTTAATATCGACACTTTGACTTTATTGCGATGAGGGAAATTCTTCCTTAAAATTTAGTCTAAAATATACAGAAATTTAAAAAAATTTTCAGCTTGAAAATCTTTTGCTTATTTCATTTCATTTTAATGTACTCTTCGTAAGTAGATAGATAGTAAGCAGTAGATAATAAGTCTACTAGTCTGTCAAAGTTAAAATAAGCTCTCTACTTTCTTTAATTACTTATAAAGTATTTAATTTGTTATGACGTGTTACTTTGTATAAGCGCTTAGCGTGGCTTGCACTACATTTTACAAAATTGAGCACTCAGAGTGGAATTCTAACAGATTTTCTGCTAATAAAAAGCCAGTTTTTATGATAGAAAGACGGAGGTTCATCCGATTCGAGTAATTTTCCAACTAGATCTTTATGTTTTAGTTAAAATTTTAAACCTATAAGATTTTATTTAAATTCAACAAACATGTTTTTTAATTGTTTAAAATGCACACATTTGCTTGATCAAAATAAAAGTTCAAAAACTTTTGACTATATCAAAACTCGTACTGCAAACATTTAAAGACTTTTTAAAGGAAACGATAAAAGAGTGATATTCTAAAAACTGCTTACGATGATATGTTCTGGAAAATATCGAGAAACATTTAATAAAAATGGGTCCAAAAAAGCCAATAATTCGCTTAGCTGCCTTTTCGCTTAACACTAGATTTACGGGTGTTGATTATATATCTATTTTTACTGAAGTGAGCCAATTTGACTCATACAAAAATATTTAAGCTTTTTGCAAAAAACGGTTCCAACTAAATTGAAATAAAGGATTTATTATTAAAAACTTCATTGAAAACTTTTTTTACATATGAAGAGCTTTTTGCAGAAACATGATAAGCCACAAAATTAAATTTTTGAAATAATCGCATTGGAATCTTCAAAAAAAAGTATAATATAGACGTTCCATGTAATCGTTCTTTTAATACTTTTATTTTTTCGTTATGGAAACCTTCAAAAATATGTTCAAAAATTAACGAAGAAAGGATAATGGAAACCAGTCATTTAAAAAAAATGTGGCTTATCATGTTTTTGCATAAAATTTATTTACAAAAATTAAAATAAAAGAAAATTTAAAACAAAAAAGAAACTATTTATAATCCTTCAAAAATTTCTGGAATTTCCTTTTCATTTTATATGTTTGTTGATTTTTTTTTCACTTCTATTTTCACGCATTCACGCGGTCTTCCGGTTTTTGGTATCTTTACTGCTATATACACTAAAAAAAGCTTCGTACTATGTACAAAACAATTATTATATTCTACAAAGCTGTTTGTTCTTTTCAGCCTACGAACGACTTTGTGAATAATACAAATGACCGTTTGTACATTGTACAAAGAAATATTTGTATATTTTACAAACGCATTCGTTTCATATACACAGATACGAACAAATATACGATTGCTGCTGCCACCGCTTTGCATATTATCAAACAATGTTCGTTCAGTTCACAAATTTATACATTGTAGATTTTTACAAACTAGCGTTTGTAGAATGTACAAAGTTACGAATTCAAAAATTTTTTTCATGCGGCCAACACTACAAACGTTTGTTCTATGTACAAAACATTTGTGCATTCTACGAATAGTCTCTGTTTGTATTTCTACAAAGATTTTATTCGTAATTTTATCCTAAATATTTTTTGGGTGTACTATTGCTTTTCTTGATTGGTATTAAGTTATAATCTGATTTAGGAGAATTCGCAAAGGTTTTGATTTTAGATACCACCACAGCAAACTACTGAACTACAAAGCCATGATAAGGTACAAAAAATTTTAAAGTAAAAATTATTTCTTTAAAAACATGATAAGACATACAAATTTTAGAACAAGTTTTCTTAGAAACAACATGATTATCAACAGAAAAAAAAGGAAGTATGCCTCGCTAGTTTCTCAAAGCACTTCAACAGTATTTATAGGTTATTTATGGTTACAAGCTTCCAAACTATTTGCCTGTATGGGAAACATGACTACAAAATTGAAAGTAAATATTATTTGCGTAAAAACATGATAAGCCACATAAATTAAAATAAATATTGCTCAATGTTTTTTCCTTTAGTGGTTAATAAGAAATCTTCGTCTATCATACTGTCATCGCTTTAGTCAACAAAATCTTCAATTTCGATATAACTCGCAGTTAAATTCACAGTTTTTATTTGAAGGGTAGTTTTTGTATGTGGCTTACCGAGTTTTTCAGTAATGTTAATGTTAATGTTGTGTGGTGGAGATGCGTACTGCGACCTAAATGAGATCTATTGTACCTCCTTCTCAAAGCTCCGCTGGGTTTGCGGATTACAGAATTTCATCCAGCCCTATTTCTCTAATGAATTTGAGAATATTCTTAGGTTCAAGGGATGAAACCTGCTCTAGACTCAGCTCATAATTCCCCAGTGCTAGTTTACGTCTGCGAGCCACGGCGTCGCAGTTTGTAAGTAGGTGTATTGGAGTCTCCTCTGCTTCTTCACAGAAACGGCAGTTACTATCGGTCTCTATGCCCAATTTCATCAGGTGGTATTTGAGTTTACAGTGTCCTGTAAGGAACCCCGTTAGAATCCTAAGATTCGGTTTGCCTAAGCTTATGCACAATTTTGCTCTCCGAGTGTTAAAATCTCTGAGGAGCAATTTGGATTGTCTTAGCTTTGGGAGGCTTTTCCAAAGGTTTGATCGTTTATGCCTCTCCTCCCTTCTTAGTTCTTCTTTTATAGAATGTGTGCCCAATCCGCAGAATGGTTCTGGCCCTATAAATTTTGTGGCTGCACCCTGTCGTGCTAGTCCATCGGCTTCTTCGTTACCCTGTATTCCTTTGTGTCCTGGGACCCAAAGTATAGTAACAGTGTTATTCTTGCCTAGTTCGTTGAGTTTTGTTAGGCATTCCCATGTTATTCTCGATGATATCTCACAGGAAACTAATGCTTTGATTGCTGCTTGGCTGTCTGACATCACAACTATATCCTGACCTTTGTATTTACGGTCCAGATTGAATTGTGCACACAGCTGTATTGCTAGGATCTCCGCTTGGAAGATACTGGGTGTTGTCCCCATAGGTTCAAAGTGCTTGGTTCTTGGCCCGTACACCCCTGCGCCTATACCTTCCAATGTCTTGGACCCATCTGTATACTATGCTATACTGTGTGGTTTCTTGACTTGCGATATCATCTCGCTGTCCCACTCTTTCTTGGTACTAAGCTTAATTCCGAAGTGTTTTTCGAAGTTATACCTTTTTACTATATCGTCTCTTGGTAGATCGATGTAGGGAGTGTGCTTTGCAATGTCCTCCTTCTCTCTACTGCTGATAGTTTTACCTAAACCTGTCCCCTCTTTTGCAATGCACAACAGAGTTCGCTTGGCTACTCCCTCTATGACAAGGTGTAAGGGTGTTAGGTCCAGAATTACTTCTAGTGCTGCTGTAGGGCATGTCCTCATGGCCCCTGTGATGCATACACAGGCCAGTCTCTGCACCCTTGTTAGCATATTCCTCATTGTGGTTAGCTTGGTTCTCTCAGCCCATGCTATTGCACCATAGGTGAGGATGGGTCTCACCATCATGGTATACATCCAGCGGAGAATTGTTGGGTTACAACCCCAGCTTTTCCCCGCCAGGCTCCTACATACCATGAGTGCTCGCGTTGCTTTGTTTATAGTTACCTCTGCATGTCTTCTCCAGAGAAGCTTTGAATCTAGTGTAAGTCCCAGATACTTTACTTCTCCTTTGAAGGGAATTTCAGTGCCATCCATTCTCATTGTTCGGAGGTTTGGCAGGCTTCTTTTGTTAGTGAAAGGTACTATGGTGGTTTTCGCTGGGTTGATACTTAATCCCACTGTGTTGCACCACTCCTTTGTTACTGACAGTCCTCTCTGTATCAGGTTACAGAGTGTATCCTCGAACTTCCCTCTCGCTATTAAGGCGATGTCGTCTGCGTAACCCTGACATTTTATGCCATTCTCGGTTAGCATCGTTAATAATTCGTCCACAACAAGACTCCACAGCAGTGGAGAAAGGACTCCGCCTTGTGGGCAGCCTTTTGTTGTTTTGATTCTTATAGTGGTGTTGCCCACTTTTGTTTCTGCAGTTCTAGTGCTAAGCATTTGGCATATCCATCTGCTGAGCGTATCATTTACTCCTTTTTTGTGTAAAGACTTCTTCACAGCCTCGTGAGAAGTATTATCAAAGGCTCCCTCTATGTCTAGAAAGGCACAGAGTACGGTTTCTTTGTTTTTGAAAGCTGACTGGATGTTGCTAGTCAACTGGTATAGAGCAGATTCTGTAGACCTGCCCGCCCTATACGCGTGTTGACAGGGGTGCATTGGTGCCTTCTCCAGAATCTCAGTTCTTATATAGTTATCTATTACCTTTTCCATTGTTTTAAGTACAAATGAGGTAAGGCTAATGGGTCTAAACGACTTTGGTAGCGTGTAGTCTATTTTCCCTACTTTTGGTATGAAGGTGACTATCGCCCTTCTCCATTTCCTTGGGATATAGCCCAGCGCAAGGCTGCTTCTAGTTATTTTGACTAGGTGAGGCAATATAGTTTCTGCACCTTTTTGTAGAAGTGCAGGAAAGATGCCGTCTACACCTGCTGATTTGAATGGTTGAAAGGTTCTGAGTGCCCAATCTAGACGAGCCTTAGTACAAATGCTCGTTGCAAGTTTCCATTCTTCTTGATTTGGAGTGATCTGCCTGTCTGCTGTCTCATACTCAGTTACCGGTGTACTGCCCGGGAAATGAGTTTCTAGAAGGTGACTGGCTCGTTGCTCTTCTCTAAGCGTATAGCTTCCGTCTGGCAATAGAAGTGACATTTTTGTCTCCACTCTGCCTTTAGCCATTGCTTTGTGTATCCTGGCTGCTGCTGGCGTGGAAGAAATGTCTTCACAGAAGGTTCTAAAGCTCTGTCTTTTGGCTTTCCTGATTTCTTTATTATACTCCGTCAGAGTCGCCGTGTAGTTGTGCCATTCTCCGTTGCGCTTTGCGGCATTAAAGCTGCATCGCACCTTCTTCCGGAGTCTGGTCAGCTCAGCGCTCCACCAAGGAGTATGTTTTGTTCTTGCCTTGTGCCCTGTTGGACAGCTAGATTCGTAGGCATTATATACTGCATTGTTTACTTGCTCTACATAGCATTCAAGTTCTAGGATGTTACTAATTCTACTCCTAGCTTTTACGTTCTGTAGGTTTTCTTTCAGGTTGTTGGTGTATGTGTCCCAACTGGTATTTCTTGGGTTTCTTTTGGGTTCTGTCTCTTGACATTTCGCCACAAATCTAAACTCTATTATTCTATGGTCAGACATTGAAGGTTCCATTGATACCCTCCATTCCCTAATCATATCCCCCACATCTGGGCTACCTATGGTGAGATCTAAGACCTCTTCTCTAGCCCTAGTTACAAAGGTAGGTGTTACCCCCACATTGAAGAAGTCTAGATTACTACTTAAAAGAAATTCTAAAAGGTACTCACCTCTGGTGTTGACGTTGGTGCTTCCCCAAATTGTGTGGTGCGCGTTGGCGTCACAGCCGATGATTAGTGGAAGGTGCTCTTTCCTGCAATGCTCCACGAGTCTTTTTATCTCCGCTGGGGGAATGTTGACATCGTCCCCAGGAAAGTAAGCGGATGCGATCACTATGGCGCGGTGCTTGCCATCAGTTTCGATGTGAGTCTCGATAACTGAAAGGTCCCGCGTCATAAATTCTGAAAGACAAATATAATTAATATTTTTCTGCATTAGAATACATGCTCTGGGATTGATTATTCTCTGGTCCCAAGTTACCTGACCCTCTTTGCAGTAGAGGCCACTTACTTTTCCCCTGTAGCACCAGGGTTCTTGGATCAGCACGAAGCCCAGTTGTTCTGTGGTAAACCTCCGAGCAATAACTGCCGAAGCAGCTTTTGCATGGTGGAGGTTTACTTGGGCAAATTTCGTGCTGGTTACTGTGCCGATCGTCATAGCACTGGACTGCTGCCCCGGTCTTCTTCAGGCAGCGTTGCTACTACCTCAGTCGGAGGTTCGCTTTTACAACCATCAATCGTGAGAGCGGCGAGGTTCATGCCCTCTGCTTGATCTTCGATTGAAGGTGTTGCGGTGATGACCGAGACGGAGGCGAACTTCTCCGTAACAACTTCACCAGTTGGTTGTATTGGTGGCGTTGCGTCTTTTCCTTCATTTGGAGTCGCAGATGTGGCTTCTGTGGATGATACCACTGTTGACGTTACAGCTGTGGGCGCTGCAGCTGTGGATGTTGCTGCTTTGACCGGTTTGGTTGGTGGCGATTTTGTGCCCAACACCGGAATGGTTCCAAAGCGGAAGCTGATAGTGGAGCCCCTTGACTTGATAGTCTCAAGTGACTCCCTATCTATCGAGAACGTGAGCATATGCCCACTTCCCTCATCCTTGGAGCTCAATATCTTCCAATACTTAGTATTGAGACCATCGTTCTGGGCGGCAATTAGTCCCATCGATCTATTGATCTCCGTGCTTGAACTTCTTGGCAAGAACATTCTAACGGTTTTTCAGTAGAAAATTTAATAAAATATTTAATTGCAAAAAGATACTTATACATATAAGTTCGCAATTTATTGAAAATAAGCCCTAATCTTTTCAGCAGGTGTTACGTTGGTACAATGTACTAGAAATAGCAAAAAAAAACCAGTTCTTAATTTATGTTGCTTATCATGTTTCTGCAATAACCCCTTCAATATAAACTCTGTTTTTGAAATACATTTTCTGCAAACATTTTTATTGCATTTAGCACAAAAGCTCTTACATCTATTTCTCTTGCATAATGCTTGAACTTGCAATTTTTCCATACGTCAACAGCATGAATTTTCGACATGGGAACGGAAGTGTTCTCGACAAGATTGATCATGAATGTCCTAGCATCAGCTTTCCTTAGAATTTTGAGAAGAACTTTCTTTATGTAAGCCATTGGTTTCATGTTCTTAAAGCAATTAAATGTTAAATCATTTTATGAGCCAATTTGGCTCATAGCCGTAAAAATACGTATACCACATTCGAATATGCGAAATGAGGGGTCGTCGGAGGGGAGTAACCTATATTTACCTATATTTCATTACGTAACCAAAAACTAACATATGTATCAGAGCTATAAAAGAATGCAATCATTTGTGATTTTAAATCATGTGATTTATATTCAAAATGAATGCAATCATTTTTCCAAATCATTGAATGTGATTTGAAATTTCAAATCGCAATCAATGATTTAAAAAAATGATTGCATTTATTTTTTCAAATCATTGATTGTGATTTGAAATTTCAAGTCCCAATCAATGATTTGAAAAAGTGATTGCATTCATTTTTTCAAGTCATTGATTGTGATTTAAAATTTCAAGTCCCAATCAATGATTTGAAAAAAATGAATGCAATCATTTTTTCAAATCCTTGGTTGGAAATTATTGACTGTATTCACAATATTTCATTAATTTATTTAAATCATTGAAAACAGTCACTGTAATCTCAATAACATAATGTTTTAAAATATCAGTGTGAAGTAAGTAAGATATTTTTAATTAAACAGTGTGTTTGGATCAATGCCTCAATCCGGCTTCGATTGAGTCCTTGGGACAAGATGAGAAAACACATTTTATAGAGGGGGGTCCATGTTTTTCTGTAACATATCTAATAATCAAAAGTATTGATATCTCTGTTGAACAAGTATTGGAAATTTATAGACTAATATTATTTGTTTAACAGTTTATCTTTAATACTTGCAAGCAAAAATAATTTTTTAAGAGCTTTTTAATTTTATTTTGTTATTTATTGTTCGGTTCGCTCTCGTGCTCTTTCACATGTTAAGCTTACTCTTCTAATATTTCAATTCCTTATACACGGTTAAAAATTTTGGAATAAATTTTCATACAGCTCAAAGTATACTGCATATTTTTTAACCTTGCGGTTTAAAATTAAAACTTTCACAAATACTAACCCATAACTAAAATTTTTCTGTACTAAAATGTAAACCAAAGAAATATTGCAATGTTGAAACTCAATATAAGGCTATTCGGTTCATATGCATGTTTATTTCTTTTGTTTCGTATTGCGCAATAGCCCAGTGGTTAACGTAGTAATAAACAATCAGTACAATTAAATTGTCGTGAAAAAATGTTGCTCAGAAACATGATGCGATAATTTCACGCAGCGGAACGGAGTACTGGCTCTGACGAAAATGTTGTGAAAATTAGCAGGCCTTAAAAATTTGAATTTTGTCATTTCTAACAAAATATTTTGAATTAAATAAAAAAATAAAAAAAAATGATTTAAATGAATGAATGCATTCATTTATGATTTTAAATCATTTAATTCCCAATCAATGATTTAAAAATTGATTGCATTCATTTTTCAAATTATTGATTGTGATTTAAAATTTAAAATCTCAATCAATGATTTGAAAAAAGAATGCAATCATTTTTTCAAATCATTGATTGGGACTTGAAATTTCAAATCTCAATCAATGATTTGAAAAAAAGAGTGCAATCATTTTTTCAAATCATTGATTGAGATTTTAAATTTTAAATCACAATCAATGATTTGAAAAAATGAATGCAATCAATTTTTTAAATCATTGATTGGGAATTAAATTATTTTAAATCATAAATGAATGCATTCTTTTACAGCTCTGATATGTATTTTAAAAATAATATTTCAGTTTTATACATATAGCTATAGCAAAAAAATATCAAATGAGTCAAATTGGCTCAGTCCTAGTGTTAAGAGAGTATGTATGTTATCAGCACAAAATTAATGTTCTGCTGCATTTTTTAGCATTATTTTAAGAAATGGTAATTTTTAGCTACCTCCCGCTTAAGGGCACATTTGCTTTAACATCATTATATTCTTGACTATTTATATTAATTTTTCATACTAAAAGCATCGCTTAGCAGCGTGTCGCTTTGTTGAAAATGCAACACTTCAGATTTTTAAACTTTTCAATCGTAGCAGACTTTGTTACATATGCAACACCTTCGTTCATTATCGTCCCTAATTTTTATGTTATGTTTTTTCTAATGAAATACACTTAATGTTTTTGCAGGGTGTCTATGCGAATTCAAATATCTGCCTCCAAAAGGCTGTTAAAAAAATTCGCTTAAGCGCCTTATTCGCTTAAGGGCACAATATTTGGTTGAATTTAATGGAAGGACGCTAATAGCTTTGACACATTGGCATAGGTAATCTTGATTATCTTTTGTAGTTTAAAATATAACCATTGGGGATGACACACTCAATATTTTTCTTAACTAGTTTAAAAAGATAACGAATAATGTACAATAGAAGCAATGGGTAAGCGAACAACAATATAATCGTAAAATTTCAGCGTGTGTGCTCGAGTGAGAGCACAGTATTTATCAACGAAAGTGTAAAAAGAAGAATGCCATATTCAGCTGTTAAAACTCGTTTAGCTGTGATAAACTACTTTCGGAAACTAGTTTTGACTAAACGAATTCTAAACATAGTTTAAAAGAAAATTAAACTAGAAAAGCGATTTAAACAAGTTTAAGTCTGCCTATGTGTCACAGGTATAAGCGGATTATACTGTAATACATGGGCGTCCACAGGGGGGCAGAGAATTTTTTTAAATATCTTCATATTACATCAAAAAGCCCTAAGCTACAATTCAAAAATTTTAGGGGAGAGTCAAAAAACTTTCTAAATTGTAATTGTATGTTGCGCTCAAACTTAGGGATTTTAGAAATTTTTTTACTAAAATCGTGGTTTTTATTTGTAGGACCGTACCATTTAGCAGGAACTTGCATTTTGATAAAGTGCATCAATAGTCAATCAAAAAGCCGACTTTGAATTTATTATAACTTACGACTTTTTTGATTTTTATTTGACGATATTTTCATTATAAATGTTAATATATTTTAAAGAGAACTCAAAAATACTTTTTTAAAGTATATTTATAAGTAAAGCTGAGCTAAACCACGCATGCATTTCTAAATAGTTTGTTGTACTCGTCGCAGTGATAAGTTACGATACCATTTCATTTACCCTTGTTTTACAGACACTTTTCAATACGTATTCTTACACTCAAAAATTTTGTGTGTTAATATTACTACACAGTAAAAAATCTGAGGGTAAATTTTATCTGTTTTAAAACATTTGTGTGGCATAAACTTTTTTATTCCAAATAATTTATAAATTTTATACCACTCAATATTATAAAAATAATAAAACAAATATAATTTAAAAATTTCATATGGATATCATGTGTTAATCAAAATATATTCTGGTTTGAAAGAAAAAAATTCACCCAAATCGGGAAATTTAAAAATATGGTGGTTTCGATTGGTCTAACGACAAAAATGGTCTGGAAAAATTTATAAGATTTGATGGTATAACTTTTAAAACATTTTTGGTTTGGATTTATATGTATACAAAAAAATATAAAATTTATGCTTATATTTTTTACTGTGTAATAACTGCGTCCATTCTATGAATTTTATTCGTAGTTTTCAGTCACGAAAAGAATTCGTAGGTTGGACGTAGTTTGGTACATATTTCAAATATTTTATTCGTATTCGTAGAAAAACAATTGTATACTGTACGAATACATTTGTTACATTTACCATAGCTGTAAAAGATTTGATCAATTTGATTTTATCCAAACGAAATAGGAATGCATTCAATGAATGCAAAATTGATTTATAAACAAATTCATTGATTTTTAAAAAATCATTCATTATTAATATCAATTATTCATTTTCGTTATTCAGAATAATGAATAATATTTTTATTCATTTGAATAATATTCGCGAACAATGCTATTCGCAAAGAATTTCGGAATTTTCTATTATTCTTTTTTTATTCATTATTCATTTCATCATTCATTCATTATTAATTTTTTATTCATTATTCATTTCATCATTCATTCATTATTAATTTTTTATTCATTATCCATTTGTTATTCATTATAAATTTTTAATTCATGATTGACTTATTATTCACTATTTATTTTTTATTTATTATTCATTTGTTATTCATTGCTCATTTTTTATTCATTATTCATTTTTTATTTATAGCTTAGAACTAAAGTGAATAAACAATAACAAATGAATAAAAAATGACTACTGAATAAAAAATTAATAACAAAGAATAATGAATAAAAAATTAATAACGAATAAAAATGAGTAATGAATAAAAAAGAATAATTGAAAATTCTGAAATTCTTTGTGAATTGCATTCTTTGGGAATAGCATTCAAACAGATAGAAAAATTAATTCATTATTCTTCACAACGAAAATGAATAATTGAAATGAATAATAAATTATTTTGTAAAAATGAATGTGAATTATAAATTTTATTTATAAATTAATTTTGCATTCATTAAATGCATTCTTATGTAGTTATTCAGTTGTACTTTAAGGCCCCTATTATGTATTACAACTCAACTTAAGTTGACTAGATTCAACTAATTTTTTTTCTCATAATTTATTACATACATTCCAGTTGAACTATGTTGTTTGAAAATTCTTAAAAGATTAAGGCAAACTACATGGTTCAACTAAAATAAATGTAATACGTTATATGAAAAAAATTTAGTTGAATCTAGTCAACTTAAGTTGAGTTATTTTACATAATAGGGGCCTTAATTGCTGATTTTAAAAGGCTCTGACATTTACTAATAACAAAAAAAAATTCTATCTCAGCTGTGGTTTCAGCCACGGTTTTTTTGCTTACGGGCTGAAAGATTTTGGTTGTACAATTTTTAAAGTCAACTAATACTAAATATTACGAAGCCCTTAGTAAATACTACGAATGCAATGGAAGAAATTACGATGTTATTCTTACGAGAAGTTGAGAAATGATAATAATTGATATCCCTATTAGTCATAGATCATTCTTCGGAGCAACAGATGGTAAGGTGTATAACGCATAACCAATAACGCATATGGACTTGGATGATAAGCGAAAGTAATTAAACACAATAAGAAAACAAAGTTAAATTAATTTAAAAAACTAAATGCTTTCCCAAAATTCGGCTTAAAAAAATCGTTTTTCTGTCGTTAAGATATCCAAATTGGATAATTTTTTAATTTTTTGTAAACTTATTCAAATTGCTAACAATCTTACAGCATTTAAATTTGAGAAAATTGCAGCGATCTAGGCGAGGGAAAAGCTTCTGATTCAAAAGCGAAAAAAATTTAGGAGATTTTGAATAAAGTAGGCTAATTTTAAATCATGCACTAATTTTTAAAAAATCTGATGGCAAATTCTCTTTAAGAAAACGATTTTACATTACAATATTTTATGGTCAAAAGGTTTTTATGACTAAAATTTAAATAGAAAAATCGTTCTGAAATATTTATTTCATACTTCTTCAAATTCTCGTTTTTGAACAGGCGTCCACCCGTTTTGAGAATATTGTGGATTTTTTCGCGTCGCGTGCTTATATTGCATACAGGTTTTAATCAAGCCTTGCAGGGAGGTTCTGGAATATGTTTAAAAAATGAATGGAGTCCAAAACCATATATAAATGTACCTTTTTATATATTTATGCATACTTTTTGAAATAAAAAAAATATTTTAAATAATTCATATAAGAGGTATGTTTCCAAACTCGATTTAGAAACTTGCATGCTGCTAGAAGTGATGCATGTTGAAAAAAGAAATAAGAAATTTACCTCCTAAATCCAAATTTGATAATGTTCAGGCCACATGCCATTGCTTTGTGAGTTATAGACCTCTAAAACTGGAAAAAATTGTCTAAAAATATTGCTGGTTGTATTCATTTAAAAAAAAAAATATTTGGAAATTTTTGTATTCTTATTTGAAAAGAGGAAACCTTGGGGGCTAAAAAGTTATTAATGCGATTTTATTTCGGGATATTGCTAAGAATATTTGTTAAGAAAAAATGTTTAAAATTACTTGAAAAAAAAAAATTAAATTTGAAAATGTTTCGGGCAGGATACGAGAAAGATTTTTACCCATCTTTGAAATATATATAATTTTCTTATGTGTACAAGCGTGTATCAACCAACGTATTATGATAACAAAATAAGTACCAAAAATCTCAGAAAAAAATATATATGTCACATTTTCTTTATGTGCATTCTAGACTCCTTTATGCCTTTGTCCACCCCTAGAACAAAGCCTGCGGACGCCCTTGCTGTAATATGTATGAATGCCAATTTCTTTCAGTTATGGATAAGATTTTTTTTTTCAGATACTTGTTTTTTGTTCCCCGAATAATTTTAACTAGTATCGCCTGCGGTCGAAATTCGACCACAAAAATTAACACTATCTTAGCGTGGTTTTAGAAAACAGAACATTAATGATGTATAGCGTAAGTGACATCACTCGGTTGCCATTTTTGTATCGTTTATGTTTGTGTACTTGAACGCAAATACAAAAATAAACATTTAACTATTATTGCATAAAAATGAACACAAACTTGTCATTTTGTCTAACAGAATTTATATCTCTACCGAATTAACATCTAGAGGAGTAAAATGTATGAAATTATCATAAAAAAGCAAATTTCATTATTTGAAAGAAAAATGTTAAATCGGATTTTTCACAGGATTTTTAAAATGCTCAAAAATAAAGAAAATTTAAAATATTTTCCTATCAACGTATGCACCCCCCTAAAGTCAGCCTTTTATGATCCCAATTCAAGCAAAATTTTGCTAAGTTATTATAAACTGCAAATGCCAATTTCTACTTAATTCAAGCAAATATTTGCTAAGTTATTATAAATTGGAATAGCAAATTTTGATTAGTTTTTGCTGAAATCTGGCACATTTTTGAAGTGAAATAATTATTATAGAAAAATTACCATTATACGGAAACTTGAACCTCGGCCACGTGAGTGTAAGTGCATGGGCTTGTCCATTCGACCATCGCAGTTGTTCGACCATCTTCGCCTAATTTTCTTCATTAAGAATAAACGTGTGCTCGTGTGTTAAGACGAAATTTGCTTGAATTTAGTAAAAATTTGCTATTTGAGTTTATAATAACTTAGCAAATATTTGCTTGAAGTAAGTACAAATTTGCTTTTGCAGTTTATAGGAACTTAGCAAAATTTTGTTTGAGTTTAATCAAAGTATTGCTTTTTTCCAAAATACATGAGGAGTGATTTCAATTTAGCAATCTTTTTGCAAAATCACCCAGTGATTGAGCAAAGTTTTGCTGATTTGCTTTTTAGCAAATCACTTGCTTGATTCAAGCAAACTAATTATCTCCGTGCATTATAAAAAGAACTATATAAAATGTATTCCCAGCGCAACAAAAAAATTTACTGCGCACCTGGTCATTGGTGCTCATCAAATGTGACACTTGATGAATACATACAAAAGAAAATGCCAAAAAGAGAAAATTAAACAACAAAGGAGACGAAGATAGCAAAATGAAAACAAAAAAAAGCAATCAAAATTCTGTCAAACACATCAAGCAACGTAGCTTCCTTTTGTGTAAAGGCAGAAAAAGGGAAGAAAACACCCCTACAAAATAGGCAATTTCTTTCAAAAACAGTTATAAAAAATATATTTACTTTATTTTGGACATGTCTTTTTTTAACGACATTTATTTTATTTCAGTAAAACAAGTTTTCAAAAGAAAATTTCGGCATTTTAAAATATATACACCCTATGAATAAATTGTGACTACCGTTGCAACAACAAGCACCACCTACGTCACAGCATAGATGGCGGATATGCGCAATATTTTATCTATAGTTCTTTGTATCATGATCGAAACCCAAACATTTGGGTCCAAATCGACCACATTTAAAAAAAAACGTTTATTTCGTATTGGAATTATTGGAGTTTACACTTTAAGAATCGATTTCATATAAATCTCATAGTATTAAAATATATTGGTAAAAATTCTGCCGGTTTCAGTTTCATTCGCGGCTCTCTTTATTTACTTGTTGAATTAGTTTATATAAATAAATTGCTAAGTGGAATAAACAAAAATAAATAAAAAATTTTAACGTTGCATTTTCTTGATAAATACAAGAAATAATTTAACATCTTTATTATTTTATAAAATTTAAGTGCAAATTTTATGTTGCCATTTATTTGCAAAAGTACTGAGCTGATTTTTTATGAAGAGTATTAAGTTTTTTAAAGAAACTATCCCAGCGGTGCCACGCATTGCTTCAGCCTTTTCTTTTGATGCCTAAACTGCAAAAAATAGATGCAGATTAGTTTCGAAACCGTTACGATTTCGTCAGTACCTATTTCGCTTTCATATATTTCGACGGACCCGTTTTGAACCCGTTACGAATCCGTTAACATAAAAGGCAGTCTTAAATTTATTATAAAAACTTTATTTTATTTTATTTTCAGGAACACAAAAAAAAAACAATTGTGTACTTATTTTTATTCTAAATAATTTTTAATTTAATTTAATTTTCTAATATCAGGCACGTGCTCCTCAAGCTCTCCTTCAAATCAAATAAAACCACTTGTCAGAATTCTTAAATAATTATCATAAGTGAACAAGATACATTGACTATAAGATAGTCGTACATTAGATATTTTCCAGAATCTTTTTTAATTGCGTTAATTTTGTACGCTTTATCATTACAGCTATAAACGTTATTGGAATGCTTTAAGGAAAAATAAGGTTCAGCTGTTTGAAGATACAAGTATGCGGAACAATATTTGTAAATGTAGAGCAGTGAAATAAAAAAAAAATTAAAAAAATATTTTGAATATAGCACAAACATTGTTGTTCCGTTTTGAATCCAACTTATTTAAAAAAAAAGCGAGTGCGTTGCGGATTCGCATTATTTATTATAAAAATGTCCGAAACGGTTTCGTATATGAAGTCCGAAATATATACGATATGAAGTCCGTTCCGAGTCCGTGACGAATCCGATAAAGCAAAAAAAGCAATTCGTATATTTGAGAGGAATTTCATACGAAAAAGGATCCGTTCCTTTTGCAATCCCTTTCGGATAAAAAAACGAAAAAGTAAGTCCGTCTCTAATTTCTTACGGATCCGTTTGGAACACTGGGGCGTTTGTGTTGCGAGAGTTTTGACAATCTCCATGTTGCTCTCTTTCCTTCTCTTTCCCTTTGTGCTCAGCTAGCACAGCGCAACAAAAAAAAAATAGATAAGTTTTGAGCAAGGAGAAAAGTGAGATACATGTAAATCATAGATGGGCATAATCCATTAATTATTAGTGCATTAAGAAATATCATTACCATTAACCACTTAGTGGTAATGCAAAATAATTTTCCAGTACCACTACCAACTCGTGGCAAATAAAATAAATTTTGTATATAATGGTAAAGGAAAAAATTTGCATTACCACTAAATTTTTAAAAAAAAAAAATAAATAAATAATGGAAGAAATTTAAATTATAGCTAAAATTTCAAAAAATATCTACCAGTACAAAATTGTTCAAGTATAAAATTCTGTAAATGACGTGGTTTTTTTTAATTAAAAATTTACTGATTAAGGAAATTCATTGAAAGGGTAACTAAAATATACAATATATAACGATAGTCAAAAAATTATTTTCTGAGGAAGCAGCTGTGAAATCAAAAACAAATTTTGATAGTAAATATCATTTATTAGCTTTATTTAATACTAGCATATTCAAATTCGTGTCGCTAGGTTCT
Source organism: Dichetophora obliterata (assembly GCA_963920525.1). Taxonomy (NCBI): domain Eukaryota; kingdom Metazoa; phylum Arthropoda; class Insecta; order Diptera; family Sciomyzidae; genus Dichetophora; species Dichetophora obliterata. Next base: position 195,133,408 of record OY986435.1, read on the forward strand.
TGTCTTCGCGACCGATTTGTGATGTTTTTTGCAATTTTAGTGGTATTTTTATTTTAGTGGTAAAATTAAGTGGTAACGCAAATTTTTTACTAATGGTAACGCAAATTAATTTTGCATTACCACTAGGTGGTTAGTGGTAATGGAAATTTATTCTACATTACCACTAGGTGGTAAATGGTAATGGAAAACTAATGGTTATGGAAAATGCCCATCTATGATATAAATGCAGTTTGACATGTATTGTTTGATAAAAACAACGTTCTTTTGTGACCTGCTAGCAATTTTATATTTCCTTTGAAAGGATAGGATATTACCATTTCAAAACTGTGATGATACTCTTATTCCGTAGATAAATTATTGAGTTGCTGAGTAGTAAGTGAATGAAGAAACGAAATAGGTTTATTGACGTTTAATCAATGAGGGTGCTAGACAATTTTTTTGTTGCATTTCGTATTGTACTCGACTAGATCTACAACTTACACCAGTCATTTGAAAAGAGCAGGATGGCTGTAATACTGTTCATATTAAAAGAATTTTTTCAAAAAATATTACTTAGACCTTTTTTTAAAAAATTGCATATCACATACAAGCATAAATACTATAAAAAAAATTGCAATTTTAAAACTAATTCGCTTCCTGATACATTGTTTTTACATTTTTAGTCGATTTTTTTAAAATTATATTTGCCTCAAAATTGCATGATGAGTTTTTAAAAAATTAAAAAATCGATACACTTGTAATCTAAGTTTTACTTGAGCGTACTCAACGAAATGAGTGAGTACAAAGCTTGGACGTAATAAATCTTGCATGTGGTTGAAAATCTTCATCCGGCGCACTATATGTAATTAAACTAAAGCATTTTTTGGCCAAAATCGCTATTTTTAATTGACAGCTACACGGATCAAACGGTTTGCTAAATTTGTATTGTGGTTAAGCAAAACTTGCCCTTGAATCTCAACCACTTAAAAATTATGCTAGATTTCAGCAAAAACTAATCAAAACTTGCTATTCCAGTTTATAATAACTAAGCAAAATTTTCATTAAATTATAGCAAAATTTTGCTTTGTTATTATAAACTGCAAAAGCAAGTTTCTACTTATTGGAAGCAAATATTTGATAAGTTATTATAGATTTAAATAACAAATTTTGATTAGTTTTTGCTGAAATCTAGCATATTTTTGAAGTGAAATAACCCTTTAACCCCCCGTCAAACACGAATTCTGAAACCTTCGAAGAAACACATATGCCTAGCTATACCCCTATACGTTTTTATGCATTTGTATGGCAAAAAGGTACCGTAACTTTGAATTTCTAAGTATGCTCGTTCATTATTTTTGTCTTCAGATTTTTTTTTGATTTGTTGATATATGTAGCTACCTAAATGTAAAAATTTTTTTATTCGTTTTGTGGAATGCATGAAAAACAAGTAAAATCAACTTTAGAATGTTGTTGGCACACAGGATTAGAGCTTTTGGTACAGTAAAAACGTGTCTTCCTACGCAGCTTTTCGTCTTGCGTTTCACAAATTCTGCAATCTTTTCTGGAATTTAGTGCACTAGGGCCGCTTTGTTGGTTAGCCAGCATGATGCTGGGAATATTAAACGGTTTTCAGTATTAGCAAGGACCAATTGCTTACTCAGCGTGTTCAAGAACATTCGTCTCTTCTCTTTTCTGGTTCCTTCTGTATTTTCATTGCATATGATGTAAGCGGCTAATCCCATGACGTCTATCATGTTGCAAAAAAATGCTAATGGCCAACGTCTGGTTGACCGTTTTGTGAAGTAATGTGTTACCATTTGGTCCATTGTATCAACGCTGGCCTTTGTTAAATTGTAAAATAATATAGCTTCCGGTTTTTTTGCTACACCTTCAACTTTCTCGGTTTAGTGCACAGTGGATAGTAGATTTACTGCTTTGTTCTTCTTTGGAACGTAGCTGCACAGTAATACAAGGTTATCATAGAAACCGAACACAGATGAAAGCACTGGCCGTTTGCTGTCTTTTTTCACTTCTTTGGGAAGACACCTTTTGTTGGATCTAATGGTGCCAACGTATGCTAGTCCAATTGACAAAAGACGTTTAGCTGCGTCTAATGTTGTAAAGAAGTTATCAGTAATAATAGTTCTGCCGCTGTTGGCGTATCGATTAGCCAAACTCATGAGCACATTTTCGCCTTGGTTTGTCTCTCGTTGTTCTCCCTCTTTACCAGTGTAAAGTTTTCCTTGCAACGGATATTTGGTTTTCGCATCGCATGCCCACTATACTTTTCTGCCATACTTTACGGGCTTTGATGGGATGTACTGCGTGAACTTTGTGCGCCCACGGTATTGAAAATGGCTGCTCATCGATGGTTACACTTTGGTATGGTTCAAAATTGCTGGCAAGATTGTTATTCAAGAAGTTCCATATGTCGCGAATGGGAGCAGCTTGGTCGGTTTGTTGACGAAATGCGCGCGTACGACTATGGTCAAATCGAATACAGCGCATCAAAGTAACAAATCGTGTATATGACATGGCTGTACGGAATATTGGAAGTGCATCAGTTTGCCACATCAATCTTGAGAGCTGCATAGTATTATGACTAACACCAAAAGCCAATAGTATCCCAATAAAAGCGTCAAGCTCAACACTTGTCATATAAACCCATACTCGTGGTGTGCAGTTTGCATGTTCTGCGTTCCATTTGCATGTAACTTTTTCTCCATGTAGATTTGTTTGTGTTACGATAATGAACGTAATATTCGGTGAAAAGAAAAGCTTGAACACCTCGAGCGGAGTGGTCAGTTTTTTTTTTTTGGTCCACCTCTGAAACGCATGATGTTGTGGTGGCGGAATCTCACTGTAGCGGGTTCAGCTGTACTCCACTTGGTACCATCTTTTCCAAGCAAAAAATAGTCTTCGGCTTGAGTTGGTGCATTCTCACTTTCTTCTTCGGATTCTTCATCGCTGTCGAATATTTCATTTGCTTCAATTTCCAATTCATATTCAATAACAGAGGCGTCATCTTCGGGCACAAAATTTGTGTTTTCATCGCTTTAGTCTTCAAATAAATCTAGTTCTTCGTCTGCTTCTGTGTGAAGTTCGAAATCACGCGTATTGTACACAAATACTTAATCCTCTGCCATAACAATAGTAATAATTTCACTTTAGTTTCCGCACAAAAAATTTATTTCAGACTGTCGGTGTTATATGTTCAGCATTCTATAGTAAACTAACTGAACTCAAAACCAAAATCACAAACGAACGAAAGAAATTAGAGAAAAATGAATACAAAAACTACCTGGAAGCAAACATCTGCATTGAATTCACATAAAAACAACCCAAAATATAAAAAAAAATACCTGGAAACAACAATTTGCATTGTATTTGCAGAAAAATAACCCAAAATGTGTATAGCAATAATTTATTTCATACAAATTGTATAGGGGTCTGGCCAGGCCAGTTTGTTCGAGGGGGACTTTTTTTGCAGTTTTCTTCGTGTTGGAACGATATTTTAGATTTTTTTTTTAAATAGCAATCCAATAATATTTTAGGCGGCTACAGGGAAATGCAGGTATCTACCTAAACTAAAAATATGTTTAAGTATCGCTCAAAATGAAATTTGCCTGGCCAGAACTATGTGTTTTTCCAAGAGTTAAACGACAAGACCGTCTAGAGACGATCTTCCTTCTACCCCAATAATTTTTAATATTCAAATTGTTCCGCGCTTAAAAACGCTAAACTGCTCTTCGTATTAAATGATTCATTTGTCAGCTATTATCATTCAAGTGTAATCTTGTATGAAAGCAGACGAATAAATAATGTGTGATTTGAATGAAAATTAAAAATAAATACAGAAACTTTTCAGAAGATAATTTGGATAAAGATTTTTTATAGTAACTTTTCAGGAGATCGTTTGGATACAGATTTTTTTTTTTTTTGGTAACAAGTTGTAAACTATATTTTCATAATTTGTAAAAAGTTTTATGTGTGATATAAAAATTAGTGTAGAAATTTTGAGTTTAGTGAAGACCTTCTGCAGACAGTTTTGCCGATCTGAGGGAAATAAGTTCACTCAACGAAATTTCATAAAATGGTACCTGTGTGTAATTTTACCTGTCTTTTGTGCTTTTATTTACCTTTGCAAAAGTGTTTATTATCAACAAGTGTGTTTTTATGGTTTTTTTCTATTATAAAATAGATGAAAGTAAAGTTCATCGAAGTCAAAGACAATTGAATCAGCATAAACAATTCAAACTTTCTGCTATGAGTGACGAAGAAATTGCGGTGATGAAGTGAAAGAAGAAGAGGATGATAGTGCACTTAATCTAGACTATATTTTTGATGGAATCTCACCTGAAGATGATGTAATGATAAGCGATTGTATAGAAGTCCAAGATACAACAGCATTCGTAAATGCAGTGAGCTTATCGTTGAATGTAAGTTCAACTATTGATGGAACACCAAAATACGTAGGTTCAGCGTATGGTGTCGACATTAATACAATTTTGTGGATAGATACAAAAAATGTGAGACTATATTCAACATATGTTAGTACTACGCCTTTCCTAAAATTAAATGCAACCACACAGCAAGAAAAAAAATTGATTGAAGTTGATTATCCACAAATAATTCGCGAATATAACTCTCACATGGGAGGAGTTGATTTGATGAACTCATATATGAGTCGTAATGGACTAAATATAAAAGCAATGGCAACTAAGCTTTTTTACAATCTTCTGGATATGGCTATCAATAATGCTTTCGTTCTGTATCGAAGAGTGAATGCTGAAAAAAGCCTTGATATATAAATGATGACGAAGAAGAAAGTGATGACAAAAAAATAAGATATATCAATGTTTTAATTTCGTTTGAAAACAGTTAAGGAACTCTGTGTTTCTGTTGAAAAACATCCAACATCCATTAAAATTGGTCATCCAACATCCAAAACACACTCATCTACTAGCGAATCTAGTATTGGTAAAAGAACGACTCATACGGAAGAGAGTGTAAGATACGATGAGATGAATCGCTTTGCTGACACAAATGTCATACAAATTCTGCCAAAAACTGCTTCAAACAGTATCTCGTAAAAGAATAATTGATTCATTATTTATACTTATATGCCTGGTTTTTCGAAATGCATTCAGTACTTTATTTGAATAAACAAAAACAAGTACTACATACAATTAATTATTTTTCTCATTACATCGGCAAGGCCATCTGCAGACGGTCTTTCACCTTTTGCACCAGGCGGCTTAACCAAAAGCAAAATCGACAAACGGACTTCGGATTTGTATTTCTCGTACCAAAATTATCTAAAAACCAAAGTTCTCATATCAAAAAACCGACTAGTTCTATCTTGCCGCTGAAAGGGAAAATTACCATTATCCGGAGACTTGAACCATCGCAGTTGTAAAACAATCGTCGCATAATTTTCTGCATTAAAAATAAATGCGTGCTCGTGTATTTAGAAGAAATTTACTTTAATGTAGTAAAATTTAGAGTTTATAATAACTTAGCAAATATTTGCATGAGTTTAGTAAAAAAATTATATTTGAGCTTATAATAACTTAGCAAATATTTGCTTGAATTAAGTAGAAAGTTGCTTTTGCTGTTTATAATAACTTAGCAACATTTTGCTTTAATTTAATCAAAATTTAGCTTTTTTTTAAATACATGAGGTGTGATTTCAATAGAGTAATCTTTTTCTAAAATCACACCGTGATTGAGCAAAGTTTTGCTGATTTGCTTTTAATCAAAACATTTTCTTGATTCAAGTAAAATAATCAGACATTTCAATAAGATCGTTTTGAGAAACTGCTTTTGCTTTATAACAATGTACCATTTAAAGTTATTTGGATTTAAATAAAGTTAAATTGAAACTAATACTTGATTTTTTAATTATATTTTTGTTACATGTTTTATTGATAATTATTTTAAATATTGGGTGCATTAATTATAATATTTAAAATTAAATTAAATATAATAGGCTTTGGAAAATCTTAAAAACAAAAAAACAGCAAAGTTTTATGTTCATTTTCATTGGTGGCAAGCATATTGAGCTTGTTTTAGCGAAAAAATTATTAAATTATTTTTTATGTTGTTTTTTTATAATGCCAGGTATCATAGATTTATCCAACGCAAACAGGATGCAACACGTTAGGTTATTTACATTGAGTTTAAAAATTTTATATATTTTTTTAAAAATTATCCAACTGTTCCGACAAAAAAAAAACAATAACGGAAACGCGCTTCAGTTATATTTTTATACTGCATGATAACCTAAAGCGGAAACGCATCACACACACATACTCTGACGTGTAGATAAACATTTCATTTTTTTATAAGTATTTTGTATAAATTACAACGCATTTATGTGCAAAAAGTAAAGGAAGCGCTAAAAAGAACATAATAGAATCGACTGCCAAGCATGATGAAGAAGCATGGAAAACTACTCCACATGCTTGGCCTTAGTCTCTATCTTTCTCTCTCTGTCCTATTTAAGTATGTATTTTGATGGCTATAACTATGAAAGATGCAAAAACTTTTAACATCTCAACAACACAGCAACGCATAATTTAAGGTTTTTGTGGTTGTTTTTCTTGATAACAAAGTCACACGAACACATGGACGTAAAACAACACATAGAAACGCATACACGTTAACATCAACATGAATATAAATATGTATATAAAAATGAATAAAGTCTTCGTAGTGATGGAAGCTTTAAGCCGCTGATGATACCGCAATTATTAATATTCCAAGAAGTGTATACAAAGACGAAATCAAGCTGTTTTTAAAATAACATATATGTGTGTATGTGTATACCTTTCAAGAGTATGTAAAATAGCAAAACACGTGTTCGACTTGGATTTTGATACCTATACATAATTAGAATTTCGCGTATAAATAGAAACTGAAAAGCTTACTTTATTTCTCCCAAAATACTAGAATTTTCAAAAAGACGCTTATGTTAAAAATAAATTCAAAAGTTCATTCTGTTTTCTATTTATAACGCAAAGCATAATACATTTGATACGAGTTCATCAAATCTGAAAAATTATTCAATTTCATTTTATGAAAGGTGTTTATGTCAAAACAAAATATTATTTTTTCTTTAGTTTTAGTTGTACTTAGTTAAAATCTTACTGAAAGATGGAGCTTTTGACTGTGCTAATTACTTTCTTGCTCAAAATTCATTTTAAATTTACACTTCCGTTTTAATTCTACTATCTTAAGTCTCTCTTGTTAACAAACCTTCGAAAGGTTTAAGAAATAGATTGCTAAAAGAAGAATTCTAACTTTTTTGTAGAATGTCTGCGACGTCGAGCTTAATCATTTAGCTTTCCATCCAAGGCAAAGGTTTCGCCTAATGACGAATTTTTAAATTTTCAATTCAGAAAATATTCTTCGTGATAAAATTCTATTCTAATTTCACATTTTAAATCATTCAAATTTAACTTAAATTTAACTTAAATTTAACTTAAATTTTTCTCTTTAGGTTACAATGCACGTTTGAAAAAAACATGTATTAAATTTAAAAAATTTATTGCGAAATTACTATTGGAAGAACCTAAAATTCGCAGATTCTACATGCTAACAGCATTACTCTCTTCTTTCTGGCATCTGGCACTAGCTAGTTACTGCAAGCAGCAGTTGTCTTTACAAAGGCTAGCCAGAACGGGAGAATGGCGTGATGGCAACAACAATGCTCATAATCGAGTCACGCCATATGAAATATATAAGAGCTATACAACGCACACACAAGTAACAGCAGGAAAGGAAGAAGCTACCTTAGAAGGAAAAGCCTTGCATCAGGAGTCTCGTGTGAGCCATCGCGGAGTGAAGTTCATTTTAAATCATCTCTAAAACAATGGTAGCGTGACTTTCATTCGGCAGCGTGAACCAGAGATTTGCATGAGACCATTCGTCAGTTTTTGCCACTCGAGTAACAATCGTCGTCAGCCGTAATCGCACACAAGAAAAAAATGCATATATACCGCTCGAGTTCGTAAACAACGATTGCTGCAAAGCACACTTTGTCACGATTGCGAATTGATGCAAAGGTGCATGCCACACACAGCGGACACGGACAAATTTGTTGTTGTTTTCGCGGGTAAAAGAAAAAACTGGAAATTGAGCGAGCTTCTCACTCATCAAAAAATTTCCAGGCAACCGACAAAAATGTTCACGGCCCAAAGCTGAAAACAATTTGGACAACGGTTGCATTTTCTTGATGTTTTACGTTTAGTAGTAATAAAACTGCACAGCAGTAGGAAATGTACTATTTTAATTCATCATTAATGCGATGTTTGTTGTTTAGTATTGAATTGTACGCTGCTAGTGCTTTACATGGCTTGAATGGTATTTATTTATAAAAAGAAGAAGAATACTTGACGAACATGCAAAATACAGCCCGGCTAGCTACAGCAAATGGATTCAACTGAATATTATTAGTGATTGTTGTGAATGTAATATTAATGATTTAACAAATTGTTTTTTAATTATTGTGAATTTTTTATATTTAAAAATATGAACGTTAAATGTGTATATCATGTTATTTATAAAAATATATACATTTTTTAACTATATTTTCCATTTATAAACTATTCCATTGCATATATGAAAGTAACACGTCATTGTATATAGTATTTTTAGTGCTTGTATGTACAGCTGCAGTTGTCTCTTTCACCCTTGTATTTTAGGACAATCGTAAAGAGAAAATGTGAGCAATAAATTTATTAATAGTATAACTGATCAAGCATACATTACATTTATGTATACATATATCTTGTAATATCGTTTAAATCGATAAAATTTACAATATTCTTAGAGATAAGGTCATGGATATTAATTGGAGTAGAAATATTACTGAAATGTTCTTAAATGAATTTCAAAGCCAATTGTGAGATATTCTTAAAAAAACTTTAAATGCTTTATCATCAGTGAATCTTAGCTCCTTTGATAAATTTATCATCCCTTTTTTATGTCGGCCAATTCTCCATGGCTTAATCCAGCAGGATCTTTTTTCACTTTTTTTTAACTCCATCCAGAGTTTCATCAACTCAAAAATTGTTTTTATTGTGACCATATCGTTGTCATCTATATATGTGGATACACTTCCTGCATACATATTGGCCAATGTAATTAATTTTAAACCCCGGAGATCAGAATTTAACCCATCAATTTTAAAGGAGAATTACCTGCACGAAATGGTAGCAAAAACGTAGTAAATTTAGCTTCCGCCATTATCGAACAGAAAACTACGTGTAGCATGCCGTGGACAAAACAATGAGAGAGAGGGAAAAAAATGACGAAAATTCCAATGTTTGACGGACAAGCAGACACCGTGTGACATGCCCCAAAGGCAGCCTCCAGACCACAAGATCATTCGGATGCTTCGTTTACAGCTCGAGTGTCAGCTGCTGCATGAATTTTTGTTGTTTCCATACCTCTCTGACCTTATCTAGCAGCGCGTTCTTCTTTGTGCTGTTTGTTTCCTTTTAGTTTAATGTTTTTTTTTTCTCTACTGTGGAGCAATCAGTATGCCAGTAGCACGTTTTATAACAGTAAATTTTTAAAGTAACCTGAGCTAAAATTTGGACCAAGAGTGCATCAAAGTTAATCTTGAAAGCGACCTAAATTAGTAAACAAACTATTATTGAAAGTTTGTCGGTAAAATAACAACAAAGTTTTGCTTTCAATCAACATTCTTTATCCCTTCAAGACAAGCGTAACCAAAGCTCCAACACAATTAAAAAATGTTTGACGAAAACCAACTCAAACTTGTCATTAATTTGTTTTTTTTTTAGGAATGTGAGAAAGAGCAGGTTTAGCAAATGTCACGAGCTGAACTAAGTTGTATAAGTAAGAAAGAGATCCTTCTGAAAACTGTTGTAAAGAAGTGACATGTGTTGCAAAGTTTTATTAAACAATTTTATAGAAAAAGCCCATAAAAATGAATACAAAAAATTTTGTACAAATGTTAACTTGTCAAAGAATGGCTAAAATTTTAGGTTATGTTGTGTAGTCGAACTGATAAAAACACTTCAGTCTTTAATTTTGATTCATTTAATTAAATACCTCTAACTTCAGGTGTAAGAACTGCGGAATTTCTATAAGAACTTGGTGCCAGAATATGTTTAGAAAAGTCCAAGAAAGGCGTAGAATATGATTTGATCAAAATTATAGGACAATTTAATATTAAGGCGAATATGGACAATTTAAAATTATGTTACATTCAAATTAAAATCGGTTGTGTTCAAAAGTAGATACAGTAAAACTGAAAATAAAAATTAGTTTAATATATAAAAGAGTTTGCTTAACTCTTTATTACTAACCTATAAAAACACCCGTAAATGAAACTCACAATTATAAGGACTCAAGTGTATAAATCTTAAACATTTTTAAATTCGAAATTAGTTAAACCTTTTTTATTAGTAATAAATAGTTTTTTATTAATTCCATTCACTATGCTTAGAATAATTTTCAATTTAGTGCTATTAAGTGGAATCCACCATACTTGTGAAATCACACGTATACGTTAGTTTAGTCAGATTTTTCACATCACCATCCTAAAATTAATAGAAACTTTATTCTGCAAACTTACTTAAGTTTCTTACAGCAGTACGTGTTTAGTAATGTTTTAGTTTTAAGGCTTTTTTCTTTATTTTTTTATATGTAATTGTTTGCGTTTTTTATGTCAGTTTTTAGGTCATCAAACAACGAACCCTGACTATTAATATATTTTTTTATATTTTTTCTATGATATGCAACTGTTTCATTGTTTCTATAATAAAAATATTTATTAATACATCATAAGAAATAATAAAATAACATTTTAGATACAATATAAATATCTTGTAAAAAAAAATAATATTAAATATTTATGAGAATATTTAATAAAATATTCGTTTCATTCGCCACATAACTCATTATATTTTATTATATATTTTGTCTTTGTACGATGAATATTAAAGGCTGAAGGTTCAGTTGCTTGTGTCAGTTCCTCAAAATAATGCTTGGTTGCAATAGCATTTATGAAGATTCCTTAAATATTTCGATTCGAGTGATAGCCATTCGTGTGATGGAATGGTTTGAAATAGCCTCTTAAAATAAAGTTTTTTGTCAAAATATTGGTTGGTGTAATAGTTTTAAGAAATAAACTGCCAGAAATTATATGGCGAAAAAAAACTCTTCCTATCTGCATCAACAATTGAAAAACAATGAATTTTTTTCATTCATATTTTTGATATATTTTATATCAAAATATTGATACAAAACTTACTTGATCTAAAGCTCGCAACTTAATTCATGTGATTTATACAAAACTTTTAAAATTAAAATATCTTCATAAGTTGTATTTTGTTTTTTAATTTCTTACAATATTTTTCAGTATGTGCTTATTTTATAATTTATTTTTTAGTTATAATATATATCAATACACGGATTTCTGACGAGAATTCAATCAATCAATTGCAGTCACTTAAAACATTCCTAACGATATCTTGAAAGTGAGAATAGCATTATAAATAATTATGTTTTTTGTATGCAATTAAAAATAATTAATAAGTAATTAAATAATTAAAAAATGCACGAAAAACAGCATTTTCAATAATCCGAATGCAAAAATTTAACATTTGTTGATGCTGATTGGAAGAACTTTTTCATAACTATTATTTCTGACCGTTTATATTTTTTAAACTGCCACACCAGACAATATTTTTACAAAAAACTTGTTTTTTAGAGGTGATTTTAAACCTTTCCAGCTCACAGATGGCTATCGCTACAGCCGAAATATTTGGGGAATCATCTATACTATTATATAAAATTCCTGACTACCTTTGATATGACATAGCATTCTTTTGCCAAAAAATCGTCCAGTTTTGCGCAAAAATTGTTAAACTGTTTTTATCCTTTTTTTAGCCCTATAATTTCTTGGGCGAAATTTATTTATACCTAAATGTTGTTTTTGTATTTAATGTCTCAAAAAAAAAAACCCAAAATCTCTTTCCAATAAAAGGTTATGGCTTCAAACAAATTTTTTATACCGTTGGCTATATTAATAAAAGTAATTTTCACATTAATCGTATTCAATTGCTGCTATCCACCTCGCAGTCGAATTAGCATAGAAGTTGATTGTTGACATATTTTTTCGCCAACTTCTGCGATAATAACTGTAATTAAAATCTTATTTTATAATATTGCAATTTTTCGTGTCTGGTAACAACATTCGCAGAATAAAAAAAATGCAACACTGCAACTAATATTTTTCCTTTGTGGGAATGAGCATAAAAGCATGGATTTTCCTTGCTTTTGGCGATTGTTCCTCATTTCTTGCCTTGTTTGACATTCTTGAGTCGCAGACGTTCGTAATCGCTAGCGCTCACACTCTAGGCATTCGTATCAACAGCGATTGGTAACATGCATTTGCGCATTAATTTGAATGCAGAAAGCATATTCAGTGCACGTTTATTGACGAGACAATCGAGCTGTTCTCTGGCGTAAACAGCCAAGTTGGCAGTGATCAAACGTTTCGCAAGTCCGTTCGACGAGAGCAGTCATCGTGGGACCTACGTCAACGTAGACAGCCAAACCATCGTCTACAGAGACGACCTACGGCCGCGTAGTCGCAGCAGCACGGCCATCGCCAACAGAGACGTCGGCAGAGGCGCCTACATAGCCGTTGGCAGCGCCATCAACAGAGGCGTCGGCAGAGAGGCCAGCTGCACCACCTCAGCAGCGCAGTCCACACATCGACCGCAGCAGAGAATCTCCTACATACGTAACCCGAAATATGAGACCGGTATCACGTATCAAAAGAGTTATTTATTATTTTATTTTATTTATAATAAACACAATTTCAATTAATATTTAGTTTATCAAATCGTTTACATGTAATAAGTGCTTAAAAGAGTGGTTAAACTGCGTAACAGGAATTGGTGCTAAGGACACGTGCATTGGTGGTGAGCGTAGTCGAATCTCGATCATCATCAGTCACCTCTTAACCCTGAGGCGTAGTCAAATCTCACCTCATCCCTTCCTCCTATCTCAAATACATTGAATTAACCGAAATAGAATACAACTTTCTGGCAGGAGTCTGCCTGATTTCTACCCCTTCTCTCTGGCTATGAGCGTAGTCGAATCTCTCTTATCAGCCAAATACCTTATCCTACCCCTGGGCGTAGTCGAATCTCACCCAGCTCCTCAAGATCGTATTCAACGAATTTCGCCAGAGTCGAATCGCTAAAGCGAACCACATTAGTGACCAATTCCAACCTCACAAAGCAGGTTAAAATTAATATAATTTGCTACAACATAGATCTTCTAATAGAACATAATTTAATATTTCATTCTGAAATATCAAACCATTCAGTAAGTTTGAACCACTATTTTTTTTTTACATAACATATATACATGCAATAACAATAGAGTTCAGCTACTACAGCTTTTTCGCACTCATCTTAAGAACCAGCCCAAACAACATTAAAACATCTCAATAAGGCCATTTACAGTTCGAATACGCTGGTCCGCCATTAGTACGATCCGCTATTTGTACGCCAATTTACGAAAGCGCATTTTGTCTTGCTGTTGTTTTGCATACAAACGCAAATACGCAGGCACGCGGAAATAAAAGCAGCCCTTGGACGTGTTTTTTGTACCTCGTCTTTTTATGCTCTGTCTACAGCCGCATAATCACATACATCACAGGGTTGCACAATTTTTTTATACGACAGTCACATGGCGAGGTGCTCACAGTTTGAACAATAACAAATGCTATAAATACGATTTGTCAAAAGTACGCTCAAACCGTGAGTAGCCCTAATGATATCGATAAGAGTGGTCCAAAACAATCCAAAGTGAGAAAAATTTACCCACAATAATATGGGTTGGGCTCAGGGACAACACAAGACATAACAACTAACCATACGTTTACATAGATCTAATCATACATTAGTTTTCAATCTACTTTTGAGCTGACCTTTCGATAAGTTAACATCAAAAAAGCTACGGTTGTTAACAAAGGTACTCATGCGATGTAAAGGAGCAGTAGCCATATAATTTGTTCTACTAAAAGGTAAGTAAATTAAATTGTTAGCATTTCTACTGCTTCTACGGTTAGTGTTAAAATTTATAAGAGTTAGGAGTTCTGGTGAATTGAATACACCAGTTATGAGTTGGTGTAAATAGACGATATCTGCAGACTTCCTTCTCTCGTTCAAAGATTGCATTTTTAATAGTTTTAAACAATCCTCATAAGGAGGAAGGTTTAAAGTGTCCGTTGCACTTAAGCCCCTTAGAGCAAACCGAACAAAACGTTTTTGGATTCTCTCTATACGTTCAACATTTACTTTGTAACTTGGGGACCAAACTTGACTTGCATATTCTAAGTGAGGTCGCACAATTGCATAATACAGCGTTGTAGTTGTGATCATACTATTAAATTCTTTGGCCCAGCGTTTCAAAAACGCGAGCATAGAAGATGCTTTTTTACAAATGTAATCAATATGAACGTTAAACGATAGCTTTGAATCCATGCATATACCAAGATCTTTGGCAAGATTACAATCTTGCTTATAGTTAATCATAGCCTTCTGCATCAAGGATTGCATCTAGGGTTAATCTAAGATAGAGTTAAGTACTTTTCTGAATAAAAGATTGTTGTTGTTTGGAACGTAATCTGCGTTTTGCTTTAGAGTCGTGACATATCAAATTATATTTTTGTTACGGACCTTGGTTCCGGCGAGCACAACCTCTTCGCACGAGAAATACTTCGTGACACTATAGTACATAAAAATTTAAAATGTCTTTATAATTCTACTATAAGTTGAAGCGACAAGTACCCTTATTAAAATGCATATTCATTTTTCTGTTTCCGATAAATTTGCACTAAAATATCTTGACACCGGCTGAAAACTACAGCTTTTTTATGACACTTAGCTAAAAAAAGATGCTTGAAAAAAAAACTTTTTGGATTTTCATTTTTTTTTTATAACACTGTTCTGCACGAAAATCGTTATTTAATAAATTCAAAGTTTTTCACTTAGTTTAAGTATGAGAAATCTTGTGGTCACAACCGTTTTGCCACCTTTACCCAAGACGAAGAATATTTTTAAATTAGTCAAGATCTAAATTTATTATCATGCTGATAACCCGTGAATTAAGAATTTCATTTTTGTTTCTTCAGCAAAGTATTCCTATTATTCCGGCCAACAACTTTGCTGAACAAAAACAAATTAAAAAATTGTTTAAAATTTTCTTTAAACCTTTGGTAAGCCACATATGGCTTGCCCGCTTTCAACGCTTCAAAGCAATTAATGTTAATCAAACGCTATGTTAATCTAATTTTTTCATTGCAAACTATGCAGACTTTATTTTTTTCCAATGTGGAATGCCACCTAAGATATCCGAAAAATGATGTATCTCTTGCTTTTATTGAAAATGAACAAAGTCACTCTCATCTTTTATTCTGTCAAAGAAATAAAATCAAAATTCACTCATAAGTTTCACAATAAGAACTTTTCAAGTTATTAAACAAAAAATTTTACAAAATATTTGATGTTAGATAGATTGCTTGATTAACGTATGTTTTCTTTAGAAACTAGCTTTTTTACTTAGAAGCACATTAAAAAATTATCAATAAGAAATAATTTCCTATCGTAAAATCATGATATGTTGAATTTTTTTTAAATTATTTTCTTAAAATTTTTTTAAATAAAATTTTCTTATCATCTTGAAACCCAATGAAAACCCATTTTTCAGTTTATATTCATGTTAAATTTAAATATTTATTTTAAAAAAACTCAAAACGGAATGTTTAAGATATGTTTGCTGCACTAAAAATACAAAATGAAAATAATTCATAAAATGTTAAAAATCAAAATTTGATTGTTATTCACTAACTACACTTAGTTTTGGCACATTTTTTACACAGATGAATTCGACAAGCATAGGAATTGCAGTTATCACTTCACGTTCTGTGGAGATTTCTACTTGATTTATTCGGACAAAAAATTTACAGTTATACTTTTTAGTTTTTTTCTGCGTCATATTCTGAGTATAATGTCAATTTGACATTGAAAGTAGTTTGAGATAAATTTTTTGTACAGCTGAACAACAACATACATTGGAGTTTTTTTTTCGGCTAAATATAATATAGGCATTTTTTTACTCTGAGTCAAAATCCCAAGCGAATTTCAGCATAAATAAGAAATATATAAAGTTTCCTTTACAAAAATAGTGTCAAATTAACACTAAAAGCTTTTTAAGGTAAATTTAAGCCCAAAAATATAGGGTCTAAGTAAAATCTTCTTTTCAAGGTATTGTAGTGTTTTCAAGTATTATATTAATAATGTCTTCAAATTCTTACTTTTCATTCTTTCAGTTCAATTCATGGTCTTATTTCTTACCTAAAAAGAAAAGAGAAAAAATAAATGTTATTTTATTTAAATAATACAATTTTTTCAAAACATTTAATAAGACAATTTAGTAGCACAAGAGAATGTAAAATTTAATTTATTTAGTACAGGTTTATTGACAAACTTTCGAGAAATTTGTTAACTAACAAACAATGTGCTATATGTACTTAGAAATAAATCGAAACAGAAAAAAAATAGTAATAAAATATCTTCGACTGGGCAGAGTATTAAAACCTCCTCATCAAGGATTCAGTTGGAATATATGAATATTTGAAGTCATAAATGTTTTATATGTTAAATGACGCCACTTAATAATTGGCGAGGTTTTAATCCAATTTTTAAAAATTCGAACTCAGAGATTGTTTTGAATAACACAGCTTGTTTGCAAATTGTCAAGAGGTAAGGGTTCAAACATGTCATCATTAATTTTTGAAGCATAATAGACCAAATATATCACGTTGTGAACACCTCTAATGCTTTTCATTTTTGTTTTGAGGTCATAAAACAGAAGTATATAAAAAATGCCCTTAACAAAACAACTAAGGTCCCAACTCTGATGAACGTAGCAAGCTTATCAAAAGCCATATTAGTAATAACAATTAAAACAAATAGGAACGAATGTGACATACCCTGTAAAATACCTTCAAATCGTTGTTTTATACATATCAGTTTTATTTTTAATTTTGTTCACTGAAAAGTGCTCGCAAGGGTCAAGTTTTATCCTTAAAAGTAGCTTTACTGCAGTTTTGCTCAGTTGCTAAGTTTTCGGCACATAAAGCAAACTTATTGTTGGCCAACAAGCTTCACAACAAAGTTGTACCAAAATGCAACACGCTGAAACGCGCAACACGCATACCAGCAAAGTGTAAGTTAAGAAAACAAAAGACAAAAAAAAATATATCAAAACTGGAAAACTTTTTGCAGCTGCTGGGAACAATTTGTGAGTAATTTTGTTTGGCAGCTTTAAAATATTTCAAGGTTTTTAAGAAAGAAAATTGTAAGATTGCGCAAATAACAAAAAAATCAAAATAAAAATTTTTAGATTTAATTTCAATTATATAGAAAAATAAAATAAAAATGCGCACCATGAGGAATCAGTATTACTTTACTCTGCGAAAATAATAAGAATTTAAGGGAAACAACTAGTTGGGACGTACAAGAAAAGGTCTTGTTAAGGATTTTTTTTTTTTTTGCCACTCATTAAAATAATTAATAAATTTCTTTTTTAAATGAAACAAATATGTTTGAAGAAAATATGTTTGGTTTTTATGACAAAATATTTAATTAATTAGTGGGACACAGCAAATTTACAGGGGATCCCAAAAAAAATTACCTTGATCGATGCTGCTCATCACTAGATCATCTCAAATAAAAAAGGGATCATAATTCTTAAAATTTTTTAAAAAAGTGCAGATGTTGAAATTTAAATTTGCCTAATTGACTAAAATTTTACTCATATTTTAGGCAAAACAAAAAATATATAATCGTTAAAAACAAAGACTTCATTCATAAGGAGGGCAATTATGTTAGGAATAAGTGAGAAAAATTTCGAACTGATCAGTGAAGCTGTCCTAAAGTTACAGTGATCACCGACTTCGAAAACATGGTATTGAGAAAAACGCGATTTAAGTTTTGACAACGTTGTGCATGCAGATAAAAAACCCTTACTAAAAGTTATTTATCTCCATAAATAATCCGCTTCCGATTAGTCTGAAATTTTTAATGAATAGCTACTTTTGAAGTATTCTTCTTTTAGATAATGAAAAAAAAATATTTTTTTCCCAAAATTCTAACTAGTTGTGCACCCTTAAAGCCACAAAACATCAGTGCAAAATAATAGTTATTGAAGAAAGAATCGCTTTTCAATAATATAATTTCATATATACCTTAAATCAATATATAAAACAAAAGTTTTTAAAAAAATCAGTAAGTTAAGTTTTTTTTTGGCCTAGAATACTTAACATATTTTTTTGCCCTTAAATACTCGCCTGTTATTATAAAAAAGGGAAAAAAAAGGAAAGTGACGTACAGAGACGACGATCAAATGAATTTTTGTTTTGTAAAACTTATACATCTTAAAAATATTTGTTTGAAATTGAACATAAAAAAATTATAGGTTTACCTCTTATACAAGAACATACACATTTATTTGAATTCAGACTTGTTATGGTAACGTTTTTTTGTCACATTTGTAGCAATTTGGTTACCTACGCTCCAGGCAGTAGTATTTTTTGATTGAGAAAAGTATTGCATACTCCTACGGTTTTTTTAAAAAAATTTTTCGACGAAGGAGGCTTAGAATTCCAAATATAAATCTTAATCCTTATAACCGGTGTCAATGGCGTGATTACCAAATGCTCACAATCTAGCTGTGCTCTATGAGGTGACGTACGTGCCGTTACAGCTTATAGATAGGGGTCTAGGTGGATGGAAGATTAGCATCATCAGGTTAAGGTACAACTATATTCTGCATCATCTTCATTATCATCCGAATCGAAATCTTCTTCTACATAAATTGGCCCCATCTTCCATTAAGCGATATCACTCCCAGCCATTGCAATTTTTGATTTACAGAAGAAGTACTCAAAAAAATTATATAAATGTATACAAATCTTATCGATTGATGCAGTTGTCTGTAGGTATAAAATTCCGTTTAAAAAATTCTGCATGAACATAAAACTGTGTTAAAAAATTCGGTATACCAAAATTCTGCAAAATATGAACTAAGAACAATTAAGGTAAATAAGCTTAAAATAACAATTTTCCGTACAAGAGCAAATAATTTATTATAAAATGCTGTAAAGGGAGAGCAGACTTTTTGAAAGCAAAATTTTTAAAAAACAGTATATTGAAATACTGCTTTTTAGACAAACAGTATTTAAAAAATTCTGTTAAATTACAGCATTTTGACATTACAGACTTTTGACAAACAGAAAACTGACCCGCTCCCGAATCGTAAATGTTAGCTTACCTTAAATCCTAAGCATCGCCTCACTGTCGACTAGCGTCGACATAACTCAGCAGCTTAATGGATTAGCGCAAAAAGCGTTTGCCACCAAGCTTGTGCAAAACTAAACCGAGATGCACGAACGCATGCTGTGATATTCCGAAGCGATCGCAAAATATCGCAAAACAAAGAATTGTCTGCGCCTCACAGGCGAAAATTAGTATTCTAGGGTTAAATCTTTTCGAGCTGGGGATTTTAAAGGACTTCAACATTTTTTTATATTTGTCTGTGCGCAGTTGACTCAATAAGTATGGGATGGATCTACCATACACTTGGTATTTAGGTATCTGGTCAACATATACAGTATTTTACAGTATTACGTACAAAAGGTCTCTCTATCTCTTAAATAACTGCTATTATGCAAACGATTTTACAAATTGGAAAAACATAAAAACAATTATATAAAAAATATATGATCATTAAAAGAATACAAACATTACTTTGAATGTTGCTCCATCTAACAAATACACAACATAATAAATTTTTCTACTATAAAAATAAATTAAACCTGCCATATTTGCCTTTGAAAGGACCTTCACCGAGCTTCTATGGATCAATTGATCAAAGTGATCGAGGACTGGACCTACGAGTTTTATGCCGACTCCGAACGGCTTATGTTCTCATGAGACTTTAAATGGCAATTAATACTCTCTGCGGTTTGCCATTGTCTCCAGAGAGGTGAGGGCCGAACCGAACTATTGACAATAAAACAATTGCAAAAACATTTTGTCTGAGCTTGGGTTTGAACCACAGTTCTTTAGCTTACAAGCCACGCACTCTACCAGTAGGCTACGGCCACCATTTTTTTAATAAACATATCGCTCATTTCGTGTAAGACTGTCACAACTCAAAATTTACAATTTTTCAGAAGAGTTTAATAAAATTTTGAAATGGCATTTCGACCATTAATTGTAACGGTAGACTGAAAATTGTAAAGAATATTTTTATGCCATTATATTTTCTACCAAAAGTATCATACATTTTCCATTTGGTGTCAATTGTGAATTTTTAAGCAATATTTTTGCAAGTTGTTGTGACATAATTACTATTAAAAATAATTTTTAAAAATGTTTCATTTTGAGTTGTGACGATTTCGCTAGCTTTTTATTTCAAAAATACCCCAACATGTTTTTTCTCAAGAACTGTTGTTTTTATTTATAAAATACATATGTAACTGTACTCTTTTCACTCTTTCATATGACATATTATTTGTATGCAAAAATAGTTTCAGTTTTACACATATGTTGCTCTATTTCTATAATGAAAAATGAAAATTTATCCTTTTTTTAGTTTTTGTGAAAAATTTTAATTGTTTTAACATGTTGTTTTCATCATTTACAAAATGCTTAGACTTCAAGAACATTTTTTTTTTTATTATATTATCAAAAAAAAAATTATTCCAATATTTGTACTTTATTAAAAGTTGTAAGCACAAAACAATGTATAGTAATATAACTCCTTTTTTGTATTATAATTATCTTTTCTTCCAGCCAATAATATTATAAAACCCATTTTCTGTATTAAAATATCATTATTGTACAAAAGTTTTTATCCGTATTTCCTTACAACTATGTCAAGTTTTTGTTCCATTTTAAGAAATACTGCGAGTGTTTGGTTTTTATTTACATTTGTTTATTTTAACAAAAAGTTCTCTATTAATTTTAAATATTTTGAATATAACGAACAACAAGTAAACCAATAAAACAAAATTACGGCACACAGTACATAGATAAAAGAAAAGAGCGGAATAGGGACAAAAGGATCAGAATCAAAAATGTATACGGAGAAAACTGTTTGCTAAATTTGTATTGTGGTTAAGCAAAACTTGCGCTTGATTCTCAGCCACTTCAAATTTATACAAGATTTCAGCACAAACTAATTAAAATTTGATATTTCAGTTTATAATAACTCAGCAAAATTTTTGATTAAATTCAAGCAAAAGTAAATATAAGTTATTATAAACTGCACAAGAAAATTTCTACTCAATTCAAGCAAATATTTGCTAAGTTTTTAAAAAAATTTGAATAGCAAATTTTGACTATTTTTTGCTGAAACTAGGCATACTTTTTAAGTGAAAGAATTATTAATATTAAATTAAATTGAAAAATTACCACCATCTCACACTGGGCCAGAAATTTCATTCTATGGCCAAAAGTCAATTTTTTCAACTTTAAAATTAAAAAAAAAATAATAATGCCAATTTAATGAGATATATTCAAGTTATTTGTGAGAGAAATTTGATCACATTTACTGAAATCATTCTCAATTTACAGCTTTGCTAATTTAAAAAATATATCTAAAATTCTATTGGTATGCGTATGATACAAACTCAAATTATAATTTATTTTTTTTTTGTTTTATTCACCACAAAACATCAAAAAATAAATCAAAATGATCAATCATGCAAAAGGTTAAATTTTTTATAATTTTTAGGATCATTTTCTTTAAAATAGTGTTATATTTTGTATGAAGGACTTACTGTAATTAATTTATCCAAAAATGTCCAATAGCTATCAACCAAATTTGTGTACTGATAGCGTACCCAATGTATGTTATATAATGTAGACGTGCTCACTTTTGCTCATATATATAAATTCAACGAAAAAATTCAAGCAATACAAATTCCACTATTAATTATATTATTAAAAATATGTAAAGTAAAAATAGAAAATAAACCGAAATCTGAGGTAAATTCTTTAAATTCCTCAAATGTAAGCGTGATAAGAGATATCGAGCTGCATGTAGAATCAGTAGTAGATTTGAAGAAAAAAACTGTTTTTGGCTAAATTCAGAGTTCTCAGTTTCGTTTTTAAAGCAGAAGCCTTTGCAGCTAGCTCATCGATTTGGGCGCCCATTGATTGATTTTGCTAACAAATCTGATAGTTCAAAACGAAGAGAAGTTGCTAAGATTAGCTCTCAGCTTAATCATGACCAATTAAGACTAATAATGGATTGTCGCTACGCAGCCAGGCAAAGCTCGAATAATGAGTTATTTATATTTTAAAAAATTCAGAATCACCAACAAAAATTAATATTTTTTTAAATAAGCCACCTTGCTTAGTCACATAGATGACTCCACAAAAGGCTTTAGCATTTTTATTTAATAAATCCCTTTCTAAACAAGTTTATCAGAATATGCGCTTAGAAAGTAAATCATGTGTACCAGATATTTGGCCATCTTATAATGATGTGAGACTTGCTAAATCAGAATGCAGACCTCTAAAGGATAATTTTTTTATATCAGAAAATAAAGCAAATGTCCCTCTTCAATCGCTGGTAAAACATACAGCTAAAATATTTGTGAGTTTGCAAGAAGAAGCTCTGGCCAAAGATTATATAGTATAAAGATGTGCCACGTAGAACATTAAAAAGTAACAAATATTTTTCAGATCAATACGTAAGCTTTTGTGAGCGCGATGAAAAAGCTTTCTTGAGAGAAAAGTTTCCAACGTTTGCATGCACATTCTCTCTGAAATGCTTTTTCTCTCGTCACTCCACAATGCTTCACAGCATAGATCACCACTGCATGGTTTCTCATAGCTAGCGGAGGCGTGGAATTTTATGTTGTAATTGTTTTTTCCATTGTTGTTGTTGGAACCAAGCAATTGTGATCTCTGCTTGACAGCAACAAATGTTTTTGTTTGTTTGCATTATTTTCATGATGATTTCCTTATTTTGTGCGAAGCCGATTTTCTTATTCACTGCTTGCTATTAATATTGACTATTTTTGATTGAATCAGCCAGAGCAGTAAAATCTGCATATACATTCAGAATCTTAAGGAAAACTGAATAACGACATACAAATCCTTCCAATGAATTCAAAATTGTTTATAAATAGCATTTTTAATTCACATTGATATATAAAAAATTGCTTAGTGATTAATTTCAATTATTTTTTTTCGTTATTCAGAATAATTAATTATTTTTTTATTTATATGAATGCCATTTACAACGAATGCAATTCAAAAATAATTTCAAATTTTTCAATAACTTATTTTTGTGCATTATTATATCTTGATTCATTGCTTATTCATGTGTTATTCATTATTAATTTTATAGTCATTAATAATTTTTTATTTATTATTAATTTGGTTCATTATTCAAAAGTGAATAACAAGAATTTTTTTCATTTTAGTTATTATTCAAAAGTGAATGAAAACTTAGAAATTAATACGAAATTTATAATAAATAAAAAATTAATAATGAATAAAAAATAATAATGAATTAAAAATTAATAAAAAAATTAATAGCGAACATTTTATTCATTAAATAGTAGTGAATAACAAATTGTTTTATTCATTGTATTTTTTATTTAAAAGTGAATAACAAATTAATAACAGTGGTAAACAATTTGATAAAAAAGTTTGCGCGATGAAAACGACATTGCTAGTTCGATAAAGTATTTTTTCTAGATAATAGAAATCATTAAGACTTTTCCAGGTTGGTTCGAATTTTTTTTTTTGAAAAATTTTCGATTTTTTTCAGTTTTGAAAAATATGTCCCCAGTTATGATCCTATAAATCAAAAAGTATTAATTTATTTTACAAGATTTATAATTATTTACAAACGAGGCATTTATACCTTTTATTTAAGCTATTATTTATACGATTATTTGTACGATTTTTGTCGACATTTTCTGAATACTACATTTGTGAAAGAGTTTAAAATATAGCGTTTATTTAACTTTAAATCTTTTAAAATTCTTCAATTCTTTTCGAATTGCATTCGTTCTATAATACTCAAACAATTTAACACAAAGTCTATATTAATAAAACTTATTTTCTGGTTTGTTTATTTAATTGACATTTATACAAATCTAAATGGCTTAACGGACTTCGCTCAATTTAAGTACAAATACTGTGTGCATCCTAGATTAGATTGTTACATACTTAGTTTTTATCACGCTCATTCCATCCATTTTCATTTACGTAAATTTTTATATTGAAAATCTTTCTTGAAAAAAATTTTTTGCAAATTAAATTTAAAAAATTTCAGTAATTTTAATACCAAAAACATTCACATATCTTTAGAATTTAGAAGAATGAGAAAAATGGCATGAAAACCAAAACTTTGACTTTCGATGCAAATATATTCGCTATTTTTAAACATATTTAATTAAAATTTTTTAATCAAAGTTTCAATTAAAGCACTTTACAAAAATAGTTTCAACTGTAGCGTTAGGTCAGTGAATCAATAATATTGAATGTTTACTAAAAAAATTATTAAAAAAAATGTTTTTGTTGTATAAATAAGAACAATTGAAAATTGCATTTCTGAGTACTTTACATATAGTAAAGCATGTATTTGCAATAATCTATTAAAAATATGTATATACAAGTAGTTAAATAAAAAATTTTCCGCAAAAAAACAACTTAAAAAATATTGCTTACAACATTATTCGCGGCTAAGCTTCAACTGATGGAATCGCAATTACAATAATATAACACTAAAAATATCATGTGGCAAAACGAAAAAAAAACAAGTCAACACACAAAATATACCCAGATTAAGTAATCTTTATATTATATTCTTGAAATTATATAACAAAAAGATAAAAGATAATGCAAAAAATATAATAACTCTAAATTATATAATGCTCGTACGGTAGTTTAGTAAAAAAATTGCCTACATTTTAAAAAAAAAACCTAATAAAATTCTGCTACATTTTGTTGGCAGCTACATCGTTTATTCAGATGCTTCGTGCATCAAATCTTTACATATCATTTCTATTGCTTTTCAATATTATGCTCACATTTGCTCACATTATCGCTTACTTATTCTCTCGCTCTCAAAAGCTTTAAATCGTTCGCTCGCTGACTCTCATAAAGCTTTTGTGTGGATTTATGATAAATCCACATTCAAATTTTACTGTGCCACTTGCTTGTATGGCAGTGGCACATCTTTCTATTATATTATCTGTGCTCTGGCTTTTCATGCTTCAAAAAAAGTTACAAATCGACAAAGGCAATCGCAACTCAATCTGATCAAAGTTTATTTGTTACTACTGTTATTCCATTGCGCATGTCCACTGCAAATAATATTGTAGTGTGGAACAATACAGCATCGCAGTCTCCAAGATCGTGTCGACCACTTACAATAAAATTTACTAAAGAAACAAAAGAAGTTATACTTAAAAAAAAAAGAAAATGTAGAAAATCAAATTGATAATCTAAAAAAACTTGAAATTAAATTGGATGAAAATCACTGCATTCGTATTCATTTCTCTCTATTTGTTACACTAATAGATGGCAAGGTATTAAATATAATTACAGATACTAAAGGCGTTTTCTTTTCTCGCCAAAAATTCTGCCCTCTGAGAGAGCAGAATTTTTTAAATTTTGACCTGAACTCAAAAAATATTGACCTGTTCTTTGTCGAGAAAAGAACATAAAAAATCAACTTATTTTTTAATGTTGTGTTGGCTGCTCTGCTATATCGGGAAACATCAAATAAATTGCAGAAATCTTTCGTGAAATAGTAATCTAGCAATTCATTTTTAATAAAAAAGACCACTGATATGGCTATTTCATTAATATAAGCCATTTCATGTTTACTTATAATTAGTTTTTATAAAGAAGAAGCTCACTCAGTAAAATATAAATAACAATAACATAATAAAATGTCAATACATTGTTCAATATTTTCTTAACATGTCACTTTTTTGTTTCTTCAGTTGGTAGCATTTGAGGGCAGAACTGTGAAACCGTTGATCTTGAGAGTGCAAAAATTCTGCATTTTTTATACTTTTCAGGTCAAAATTTTCGAGAAAAGAACACGATTTATTTTGAGAGGTCAAATTTTTTTTGAGAAAGGAACACAAAACGTGCATAATTCTCAAATAAGGCAGAAAAAGTGCAGAATTTATTCGAGAAAAGAAAACGCCATTAGTCGATGCAATCTTGCCCTTTGTACCATGCAATTCCATAGACATTTAGCAAATTAAGTAATAAAGAAACAGGTTTATTTTTACCAGACCCGAAATCCTACAGTACGGACTATCGCCACTTCATGGCTGGATTGTCTAGCAAGTACGAAGAGATAACAAAAAAATTTTTGATCAAAGAAAAAATTAGTTTAAAAAATTCTTTGGCAGCAGTTGGGTTTTATTGTGGGCAAGCCAAAATCAGAAGATTCAGGCTCCACTAATGATGGCAACAGTACGCGAAGGGCTTTTAATAATCCAGAACTATTCGCAAAGTATCTTAGCCTAGAACCCAAACTTTTTTTAATTTTAAAACAATTTTAGCAATCTCTCCTGCAATAATCCAATTAATCCACACAAATTTCAGGGGCTATGTTTTACCACAGCTGAACTATATGTCTGTCTATATGTCTATTATAACTGCCATTATAAGTGAAATGGATAGTTCTGATCCGATAATTGCTTCAATAGACCTTCAAGCACTCTATAAAAATAAGCATGTTACCAATTTTGGCAAAGATGTGAGCGATTTTCTTGCAAATCATATCTACTATCATATTTCCCGCGAAAATAATATTGCTTGTTCTGGAACTAATTTTGGTTCCCTTGCAATCTCAGAAGATGATGTTTTTAAGAGCATTCATTCACTTAAAGTCTCTTTTAATGTGGATAATGATGGTATATCTACCTTTTTCTTAAAAAAATTTGCTGCACACTTAACAGTTCCACTAAAATTTTTATTCAATAAATCACTGAACTCTGGGTTATTCTTAGATTGCTGGAAAATTTCTTTTATTGTATTACACCAGTGTATAAATCAGGCTCAAAAAAGTATGTATCAAATTATAGGCCCATATCCAAACTTTCCTCTATTTCGAAGCTTTTTGAAACCATCGTTAAATAAAAACTTATTTATGCTACCAAGAGTATCATTTCTCCTGCCTAGCATGGATTTGTATAGGGACGCTTGACTGTCACGAATTTTTTTCTTTTCTCTGAATATTGCATATCAGCTTTTGTAATCTATAGCATATGTAATCTATACAGATTTTCCAAAAGCTTTTGATAAATTTAGTTTTTCATACTTTACTTATAAAAAAAATTAAAAAAAACAGGTTTTCATTCAAATTTTTGTGCTGCATTCAATCTTATCTCTCTAATAGACAGTGTATCGTGGCTCTTGATGATTTTAAGTCATTTTCTTTTGTGGCAACCTCTGGTGTTCCACAAGAAAGTATTTTGGGATCTTTGTTTTTTATTTTGTTTATCAATGATATATCAACGATATTTATTCAAGCACATTTATATGTCACACATTTATATGCCTTTTATATGTCTTTTATATGCAGATGACCAGGGGAACTGGGGGCGATGGAACAATGTAACATGTCTGACTGTCTCAACCTGGCGAGGCCAGCATAATCTTTGTGAAATCGCCTCAAGTCGACTCAAACCTCCACGTGGTGTTTCCTGGGCAACGTCAAAACTGACAACCGTTAGTTTGGCGGCTAATCTGAGCGGCGGGCCTCCCTAGGCTTAAAATAGGTTGTGCGTCGGGTTTGAAGCCAACCCGTAAAAACCAATTTCAATGATCCCCAAATCTGGTGACGACTACCGCAAACGAAAAACTGATAATGATTTACGGATATGCACCTGGAATGTCCGAACCCTTAATTGGGAAGGTGCCTCTATCCAACTGACTGATGTCTTGGAAAGATACAAAGCTGATATCACTGCTATCCAAGAAATGCGATGGAAGGGACAGGGTTCCATTCGGCATGCACCCTGTGATATCTACTACAGCGGCCATGCGGAGAAGCACGAGTTTGGATGCGGATTTGTAGTTGGCAAGAGACTACGGCCCCACGTCCTGCGATTCACACCTGTGAACGAACGACTTGCCATAATCCGCATCAAGGTTCGATTTTTCAATATAAGCCTAATATGTGCGCACGCTCATCAAGGATGAGATCAAGGATATTTTCTACGAGCGCCTTGAAAATGCTTACGAGCGCTGCCCCCGCCACGACGTAAAATCGTGCTTGGTGACTTCAACGCTAAGGTGGGCAAGGAAAATATTTTTGGTCCAACAGTCGGAAAGTTCAGCCTCCACGACAACACCTCCGATAACGGAATGAGGCTGATTGACTTCGCCGCAGCACGAAACATGGTCGTAAGTAGCACTAAATTCAAGCATCTCAATATTCATAAGGCCACCTGGATGTTCTCTGATCAAAAAACAAAAAATCAAATTGATCACGTTTTGATCGACGGAAGGCACTCTTTCAGTATATTGGATGTATGCACGATCCGTGGTGCAAACATTGACTCGGATCACTATCTTGTTGCAGCCAAGATCTGTACACGTCTGTGCGCAGCTAAGAATACACGCAACCCTACACAGAGAAAGCTAGACGTCGACAAGCTGCAATCGAAACAGACAGCCGATGCTTTCGCCACTCGACTCTCACTCCTGCTTCAAAGCACTCCTCCAATCGATAATATATGCGCGCAGTGGACACACATTTCCAACTCCATGCGTGCGGCTGCTGAAGAGGTGATTGGCTACCAACGCCCTCGCCGAAACCAGTGGTACGACCAGGAGTGTCGCGACGCCACTGCAGAGAAAGACGCCGCCTACAAAGCCACCCTGCAGTCGGTTGTAACGCGCGCTGCTAAGGAGCGATACAAAGAAAAGAGGAGGGAAGAGAGACATATTTTCAGGCGGAAAAAAAGAGAGGCAGAAAAGCGCGAGCAGGAGATGTATGGTGACAGATGTATGGTGACAGGAATGAGGCCCGAAAATTTTTTGAAAAAATAAGACGCCTTGCCGATGGTTTTAAAACCGGGGCCTCTTAGAGATGATATTCCGGAAACCCCAATTTTGGATGACAGCGTCGAGGTTCCGCTGCCCGACAATGATGAAGTTCTGACAGCTATAGCTCGGCTTAAAAATAGCAAAGCCGCGGGAGCTGATGGCTTACCTGCTGAGCTGTTTAAGAACGGAGGCGAAGCTCTACTTAAATGCATTCACGAGCTTCTATGCAGAATATGGTCGGAAGAATGCATTCCGAACGATTGGAATCTCAGTGTGCTCTGCCCAATTCACAAGAAAGGCGATCCCACTATCTGTGCCAATTACCGTGTGATAAGCCTTCTTAATATCGCATATAAGGTCCTGTCGAGCGTTTTATGTGAAAGATTGAAGCCCATTGTAAACAAACTGATCGGACCTTATAAGTGTGGCTTCAGACCTGGAAAGTCCACCATCGACCATATTTTCACGCTACGACAAATCTTGGAGAAGACTCAAGAAAAACAAGTCGACACCCACCATCTTTTTGTCGACTACAAAGCCGCCTTCGACAGCCCAATAAGGAAGCACCTGTACTCCACCATGTCTGAATTTGGTTTTGTATTCCTGCAAAACTAATACGACTTTGCAGGATGACACTGAGCAACACCAGCAGCGCAGTTAAAATCGGGAAGAACCTCTCCCCACCATTTATTACCAAACGAGGTTTCAGACAAGGTGATTCCTTATCGTGCGACTTTTTCAACCTAATGATGGAAAAGATCATCCGATCTGCTAATCTGAGACGTAGTGGCACAATATTCTACAAGAGTGTTATGCTGCTTGCGTATGCTGATGACATAGATGTCATTGGCCATAATACGCGCGAAGTCAGTGCAGCATTTTCCAGATTAGAAAGAGAGTCAAGTCGAATGGGTCTGTCAGTGAATGCAGATAAGACGAAATACTTGGTGTCAACAAACAAACAGTCCCAGCGTCTTGGAACCCACGTTACCGTTGACAATACCTCCTTCGAGGTTGTGAAGAACTTCGTTTATCTGGGATCCAGCATTAACTCAACCAACGACATCAGCATTGAGATCAAACGAAGAATAACTCTTGCCAACAAGTGTTACTTTGGACTCAGTAGGCAATTGAGAAGCAGAGCCCTCTCTCGACGAACGAAAATCACGCTCTATAAATCGCTCATCATGCCCGTCCTACTTTCCGCATCACAAACCTGTACGCTGAGCAGTTTAAATGAAAAGACTTTAGGAGCATTCGAGAGAAAGATTCTTCGTAAGATCTACGGACCAATCTGCGTCAATGGCGAGTACCGAATAAGGTGGAATGATGAACTGTATGAGCTGTACGCTGACATCGACATAGTCAAGCGCATTAAAATCGAGCGGCTTCGCTGGCTTGGTCATGTTCAGCGCATGAAAGACGATGCTCCAGTGAAGAAAACATTCGTTTAGGTACCCAGCGGCGGTCAACGCAGAAGAGGACTACCGCATCTTCGTTGGAAAGACCAAGTAAAGGACAACCTGACGAAGCTTGGAATTTCCAACTGGCGCCAGCAAGCGAAAGACAGAAATGGCTGGCGCAAATTCTTAGAAGAGGCCAAGACCGACATACGGTTGTAGCGCCAACTAAGTAAGTAAGTAAGTATCTGCAGATGACCTTAAAATACTTCTTAAAATTAGGAATCAATTTAATATTTCCTGTCTTCAAAGCAGGGCTCGCAAACAAACTCTAAAGAAAAGTATTTTTCTATTCTGTTTGTTTCTTCTTAAGATCACAACAAGTATTTTGGTTTGTTTAGTTTTCTCTCTCCGATTCAAAAAGTAGCACAAACCGAAGCAAGCAGAGATGAGAGAGAAAAGCAAAATGAAATGTTTCTTTTTTCGAATAGAAAAAACTTCCTCTCGGTGTTATGCTTTTGAATCGCGGGCACAAAAACAATCAAAGTAAAGTATCTTTAGCGATCTCTTGAAGGTTGATGGAAGCACCAAAATACGAAGAGAGTTCTGCAATGTTTGCTCGTTTCATTTATGATGCGACTTTTTTTGTGTTGAAAAAGTTATTGCGTTGGAATTTTTCTTTGTTTTGTTGCTTCTATTGAATTTGTTGTTTTATATAGATGCGTTGTGCTTTTGTGCATATGTATATGAGGTAACGTTTTGTTCGTGAAAAATACAATGTCTCGGCGATTGGACAGTGCACAGCGGGGAAGATAGGTTATTTCAAATTTAAGGAATGGTCTAGATATTAGAAAAGACATTTTTAATTTCTATCCTAATTTTTTGCGAGTAAGGAGTTTTTAAAAGTGAAATTATTATTATATTTATGAATAATATGCACTTTTTTCATTATTAATTTTTTGATATCCGCCTCCGCATCAGCATCTAAGATCTGTATTTTATTATCAACAAAAAAAGAAGAAGTTAAAAAACTAAGAAGCCATCAAGTATGTACTTTACTTTTTATAAAATACAATTTACCCTTTATAAAAAATTAAATACAGTAAAACCTCAGAAATAAGAAGCTCATAAAATTATAATCATCTAGAAATTAGAAGTTGAATTTTCTAAACATTAAAGCTTCTGAATTTAGAAGATTGTATTTTAATTTCCGAGGTAATTGTTTGTGCAATTTATATTTAACAGTGCAGCGTTTTCTACAAAAAATTTAAAATGAAGCTTGTGACCTTATTATAGTGTAGAATATTCGGTTTCGGTTTCGGTTAAGGCCAGTTTCGGCCCTTTTTGTTTGTTTTGGCTATTCTGTTATATTGAGGCCATATTGAGGTATTTTTGGTAAAAATTTCTTGCATCAGTTATTTAATTCAAATACATATGTTTGGTTTAATAAAAATATTTACAACGCATTGTACTAATCAAAAATTATAAATTAGTCTATTATTTGATTTATCGTGTCAAGGAAAGAATAAAGGAAAAGAAAACAAAATATTTCCATTTTTATAATACTAAGCCTTTAAATAAACAAAAAGACTGCTTTGTAGTTCTATAAAAATGTACATTGTAGGTGCATACTATTTTGAGTGTAAAAGGAAGATATAAAGTAGGCAATACTTTAGTAATAAAAAATTAATTAAAAAATAGTCTCATTTATTATTTTAGTAAACTTCAATTATTTATTATAAACTGAAATATTCAAGTAATACTCTATTTTGTATTAAATTTTTTTCTTTTGTGTATGAAAGTTCCTTTTTTTTTCTTTTAAAAAAAAATTATTTGAGAAAACTTAAATTAAAAATAACCAGTTTCGGTTCTGGTTTCGGCTAGGCCGAATATTCGGTTTCGGCCAAAATTACGGTATCGGTTGAACACTACTTATTATGCTTAATGTACGCAATCAATTCACTTGGAGTCTTTTGTGTGGCAATAATTTTCATAAGAAAATTTCAGTGAGAGAAAAAGATTTTGTTTTGCTTCATATGAAAACGAAATTTACCAGACAAAAGGACGTTTTACAAAATAAGGCCATTTACATAAAAATGTGTATAATTTTCCTCACATTATAAGTGTGTTATTTTTATCCAGTAACTATATCTTTAAATTATTGCTTGAGCAATATTATTATAAATTCAACTTTACAAATTTTAACTCCGAAAAGATAAGATTTCAGAAATTAGAAAATCCTGACTTAAAAACAGCTTCTAACTTCTGAGGTACTGTATTAACATATTTTTTAAAATAATTTTAATAATTAAAGTTCTGTTTTAAGTTTGTCTAGTTGAGCTAAATAACTATTAAAGTCTTTTAAATTTAATATTTATACTTTTTTTTGTAATTCATGAGTTTGTTATTTTATTCCTTAAAAAGGTTAACATAAAAAAATAAATATTAGCAATAATAAAAAAATATTTACTAAAGTATGATTTAAACTATCAAACATTTAGAATTTGTTTTTAAATGATGTAAAAATCAATATTTATAATTTAACTGAGAGCATCCGCATACGCCACCCGCGGTTCTTAGATTCAATTGTCCGCATCCGCATCCTCAAAGAAGGCCCTTTACAGATCCGCATCCGCAAAATTACATCCGTCACATACCTAGTTCTTTATTGAAAACGAATAAAGACAAAAATATTCAATTTATTTTATTTGAATAAAAAAGTATGATTTTAATAAGTGCATTAGAGTGGAACGAATTTTTAACCTCACCGGCTTAATATATTTTTGAAAACTACTTGTCAAAACCAATTCTTCTGCATCCTTGGTATTTTTCTGTGACGAAACTTTTGACTTTGCCCGAGGGTTTTTGTGAATGAAAACCTCTTACTACATAATTACTTCCCTTTGATGCCATGTATGCACTTAAAGATATTTGTGCTCAAAGTTCACCGAAGTCGGTCATTCGCCAATATCTCCGCTCCTTTATGTCAGAGGTAAAATATGCATGCAACAAAATTGTAAATCAGATAGTTATCTTCAAAAATACCATTAACAGTTTTATCGTAAAAGCCACAGTTTTTACGCTATGAGACTGATTATGGCTAAACACTGCAAAGTATAGATTTCTTACTATTAGCAAATTTTTTAACTTTAATTAATAGTAGTTTATTAGAAGAATTTTAATGTATGTTTGTTATTTTCTCACTTCGAACATTGTTTTTCAAACAAACACATCGTCTAGTAAATATACATATATGCAGTTTAAATCGCTTAGCTGCCTATTCGCTTAAGAGATTATGTATGTTAACAGCACAAAATCAATGTTCTGCTTCATTTCTTAGCGTTATTGTAAAAAAATTTAGTTTTTAGCTGTCTCCCGCCTAAGGGAACATTTGCTTTAACATGTCCCAATGGTCGTACAGGGTAAAAATCAAAAAATAGATTAGAATTGAAACTATTAACCGTATAAATTAATTTTGGCTACCTAAATCGGTCAAATTCCCCAATGTGCACTGCTTAACAAATTTGTTTGCAATGTTGAATAGTGTTGCATATGTCCCAATGGTCGTGCAGGGTTAAAATCAAATAACAGACTTGATTAGAAAATTTTTACCGAATAAATTAATTTTGGCTGCCTAAATCGGTCATATACCCCTACGTGCGCTGCTAAACGAATTTTCTCAGAAACTAGACCAAGGTAGATCGCTTTTTCGCCCCTGTAAATCCCTATACTGAAAGTTTCATCAAAATCGTTTGGGCCGTTTACAAACAAACATATAAACAAATAAAAAAACAAATAAATATTGCTCGTTTAAAAGTATAAGAAAGATATCAAAAATTCGATAACTAGGAGCGTGTAATGTTTGAGCTGGTCATATTAATTTTTCCCCCTCAAAAATTCTTCTGAAAACACCTACATTCTACCTGCTACCCTTCTGGGTGTCCGCATACAAACAATCATGTCACTAAAACCATGTCGTACAAATCTATCGGTTATTGAAATTTTCATGCAAGCAAATCAACAAAACGAGACTTAAAAAATCTTAGCTTCCAAAAAAAAATGCTGCTTAAAACATGACGAAATTCTTTTTGAATTTCCGTAGCAAAACGAACACAACATTTGTTACTTGTTGTGGTTGTGATCGTGACAACAAAATCTAAAGAACGAAATACTTGTTGTTTTCTTAGAACACAAAACAATAGTTTTCTTTCTCTCTTAATTTTTTGTTCGCTTTGGTACGCATTTCTGTTTGTAGCAAAGATCCAAACCTAAGCAGATAGTGAAACTGTTTGCTTTCGCAGATTTAGCAGATGAAGAGTTTGTTTTTTCGTACAGTTTATTTTCAACCCCTGCTTCAAAGTGACATAGATAAACTTTAAATCTGGTCGCTTGAAAATGTTTTTTTCTTAAACTTAAAGATATGTGCATTTATGTCCCTTTCTAAGAACCAATGTCAACTTTCGTCCTCACATAATATTAATAATTCTCCTTTATCCCACCTCTACCATTTTAAAGATCTGGGTGTTGTCTTTGACACAAAATTTTCTTTTACTGCACATCTTGATTTAATAATTCCTAAAGCGTATGCTTTATTAGCTTTTATCTGTCGTCAACCAACATTTTCCGACCCGTACACCTTCAAAACCCTGTATATAAATTTTGTGCGATCTCGATTAGAATACGTATCAGTCGTTTGGTACCCGTCCTATTCTTCACACAAATTGCGCATTAAACGGGTACAGAAAGCTTTTATTCGTTTTGTCTTACGTACGTTAAATCCTCAAATCTCTCTTCCCTCATATAGTGAGCGATGTATTTTAATTGATTTGAAATCCTTAGAAAGTGGAAGGAATTCATTCTTTTTGCTTTTTATGTATGATATTGCTTCTGGATTTGTAAATTGGCCTGAACTTTTGGAGAAAACCAATTTTAGTGTCCCTGCTAGACTTCGTAGAAGCACTGATATATTTTATATTCCAATATGCCATACAAATTATGCTGCAAATGCTTCTATTTATAGGGGCTTATTACATTTTAATAATTTAAATGCTTTTTACAGTTTAGATTTTTCTATCTCTAAAGATGCATTGAGGCTTTTACTACATAGATTTTTTTAAATGAAGTTCTCTTTAAATTCATGTCAAATTTAAGTACATTTTTGTTATTTGATTAAGTTATATTCTTTTAATCTATAAGGATATATGTATTATCCTAAGATTAAAATAAAACGAAATGGAAATGAAAAAAATGAAAATGAAATACCTGATGAAAATGAACAGACTAAGTCTCACTTCCCTACAGAAAATAATGGAGATGACAGTGACGAATTACCAGTGCTAACTCAAGCTTTTGATGCCTTTAATGATATTGAGTTATCAGAAAATGAATTTGAAGATGAGGAATAAAAACAAAACAATAAAAGAAATTTAACAACACACAAAATAAAAATTTTAAAGCATTAAAAATTAGAAAAATACAAAAGAAAAAAATTAAAAAATTAAAAAAAAACAAATCAAAAAACTAAAGAAAACAAAAGTGGGGTCTGATTTATCCTGTCTCCTCCTCGTGGTAGACCCTGTAGACACTAAGCTTTGTGGGCTAATGACAGGAATACTTTTAGCCATATACTATCCAAAAAATATTGTTAATTTTTCCACCGTTTTGAATTTTTATTTTTTCACATTGGATTTGAAATTAGAGGCACTTAAAACCACCGAACACCAATTTGTATCCAAATATAGGTAGAACTTCTACTTTTGGCCACTTTCTTAGGCTGGTGGCTCAGTGTGCAACTGGAGATTGAAACCTTGGCCGCGTGAGTGTAAGTGCATGGGCTTATCCATTCCACCATCGCAGTTGTTAACCAATCGGCGCCTAATTTTTTCATTTGGAATAAACGTGTGCTCGTGTGTTTAGAAGAAATTTGCTTAAACTTAGTAAAAATTTGCAATTTTAGCTTATAAAAACTTAGCAAATATTTGCTTGAGTTTAGTTAAAATTTGCTATTTGAGCTTATAATAACTTAGCCAATATTTGCTTGAGTTTAATATAATTATGAGCAGTGATTACAATTTAGCGATCTTTTTCTAAAATCCCACCGTGATCAAGCAAAGTTTTGCTGATTTGCTTTTAAGCAAAATACTTGCTTGATTCAAGCTTAATAATTATCTCCGTGTATATTTACATATGACATATTCGATTTCTGATGATCAAATCTACTTATTGGCAATTAAATAAAATATTGGTTAAGAAATTGTCAGCACGTTGTTAAATTGGCAAGAAAAAAGCAGTTAATACTATTAACGTAAATTTAAAACCAAAAACATTTCATATTTTCTTATAGTTGTGCTTGACTTAAACTTTTTATTTAATTTAATATATTTGAACTAATAAACCTATAAGAAAAAAGTACAAAGTTTGACAATTTATTTCGAGTGATTTTCAATAAAAGCGCAAAAAGTATGTGTTGCATTTTAAAATTCTTAATAGTTGTATTCTTCGAAGACATTCAACTTATTTAAATAAATATTTAATAAGTCTGAAACTCAACAGAAAATCAGGTCCAAATATAAAAATCTTTCATTGATGAATTTAGTATTTTTTTTAATATAAATATTGCTAAAGTGTTACAAACATGAGCTAAAGAATTATATGTATGTATTTGATTTTTTGATAATTCCAGAATGAATTTGTCAAAACCTTTAAAAAGCCATATAAAACATCAAAATCGGTAAACTAGGTTTCAGGTGATGAGCGAAACACATCAACAGCGGGAAAACACCGGAATCTTTGTTTTGACAAAAAACTTCACTTTTTTTGTTACAAATATTTCTAAGAACTCTTCAAATTACAGTTCAGTGGCTTCAATATACCAAAAAATTTAACATACAAGGTGTTCCCTATTTCGGATCGTATGCAAACATTGAATAAATTTTAATTTTTTTTTTATGAACTCGAGAAAACAGCTTTTTAAATAATTCAGTACATTCAGTACATTTTTGACCATGAATCGCTTTACACCGAAATAACGAGCCATTTTTCTTCAGAGAAGGCAAAACAG
The DNA here is from genome assembly GCA_963920525.1 of Dichetophora obliterata. Lineage (NCBI taxonomy): Eukaryota > Metazoa > Arthropoda > Insecta > Diptera > Sciomyzidae > Dichetophora > Dichetophora obliterata. The sequence goes on from OY986435.1 coordinate 195,171,015, forward strand.
TCGATGGGAATCGATATCGGTGGATTTTGGATCATTATTTCTGCCCACAAATGTGTAAAAAGACAGAAGACATCACAATACAAATCGAACAATATAGTTTCTGCAACAAAAAATTCATGGACGTGTGATATCAAAAAATGGCGACATTGACTGGCCTCCTAGACCTCCAGCTTTAACCATTCCAGATTTTTTTTTGCAAATTTATTTTAAAAGCAAAATGTACGTCATGCCAAAATCATTTCTATACTGCCCAAGATGTTCGAAAAAGTGATGGAAAAATCTGCAAAAAGGGCATATATTGCTTTGGACAATAGAGGAGGTGACTTAATTGAAGTTGTATTTAAAAACTAGTCCAAATAAATTGAAAAGGACTGAGAACTAGTTTAAATTACATAAAAATACCTGGTATATGGAAATTTGTTGTTATTTAAAATTATTCAGTATTCAAATAACTAAAAGATGGCACTCCCTGTACAATTACCATAATTGCCACTTTAAGACTTTCTTTCAGGCTAAAATTCTTAAAATAACCAAAAAGAATAGAAAAAATCTTTAATTGTAGTAGGAATTTTCTTTTGTTACATTTTGTATTGATTGTTATGCGTAATCTCAAAGATTCGTAATTACAATATGATTATTTTTTATTCGTAACCATTTTATTATTAGGTCGGACAGCAAAGAATTGTAGTTAATCAATCATTTCGCATTTTTCGACGCAATGATTTTTTTGTAATCATTATAAATATAAATGCTATGAAACGAATACAACCACTCAAATATCACTTTAATGGCAGTTTTTAATTTCTTAGTATGAAAACATAATTGAAAACAAATTATTATAATAGCGAATATTATCTCTATCAATAAAAACTATCGATACGCAGTGTGGAAGCTCTATCTCAGAGATTGACGGAAATAGTTGGAATTTTGTGTTTTTGTATTTTTGTGTGAGCCAAAAACCTAAAGCGGCGAAAATATCCCACTCTTTGTAACATATTCGCATTTTCACATAATAAAAAACATTTTTCTATTCCAACAAAACGGATTTTTAGAATATCATGTGGTTTTTTTCTAAGCCTATGCCTCGTTCCAACGAATTAAGTGACAACAGATAATATTTCTACATTAAGCTCAGGTTAAGCTTCTCCAAGTAAATACTTGTAACACTGTGTGAGTGATCTTTGGATACGTGTTTGATGTTTGTTTATTTGTTTGTTTGTTTATATTGTACAAGAATTAAAAGCAAAATAGGAACTGCAGAAAACACAACAAAAAGAAAATCAAGCCTGAAGAAAATTAATTGAATTAAGAATATTAAACTAATTTTTACCTGCTGTCATGATGACGTTGACAAAATAATCACGTTCTCACAGACACACATCAACTCCCCACTCAACAACACTCAAATACTCGGCAACACACACACTCCTACACTTGTCACAACCAAACTGTCACAATATTGAAAGGTATCTATGTAGTTGACAGCCGCCATTTATATGTAATAGTACACCGAATAAGAGTGCCAATAATAACAGTAACTATTACAATTACAAACACTCAACTTGTACCACTTGTGATGTGCGTGTATTGCTGTTTGCTCTGCTCAATGTAAATAAACAAGCAAGTAACATAATTAAAATCATCATCACTATCAGTGTAATGATCAGTATAATCATTAGCAACGTCAGCTACATCCTCCGTTTGGCATGACCTCATTAAGCCGGAACGTGACTGAATGGTGTCCTTCTCTTCATCATCGTAGTCGACGCCTCTTCGTGATCTATAAAGCAACGCCATTGTTGACAGTATAATTTTTTGTCTCCGTGTGTGTGCGCATTTCTATAAAATTCAAGAAGGATATTCTAAATAGCCCTGCAATCTTTGTGAGTGGGACAGTCATGCGAAATATCCCTACAAACGCAGTGGGTGGCCACCGCGAAAATCGTTTATAATTGGAGAAAGTAATGTTGTCAACATTCCTCTCGTGCAAGTTGAAAAAATCATTTTGTCACCAGTGGATCTCAAATTGGGTTATATGAAGCAGTTTGTTTGTAAAACGACTTAACACAGAATGCGAAGCTTTTTGTATTAAAAAACGGTGTTTCCTAGGCTAAGTGACGCCAAAATAAAAGAAGGTATATGCTTCTTTTTCTTCAAATCATATATATGTTAATTTACAAGTATATTCGTTGGACCTCTAATTCGAAAATTATGCACGAAGAAAATTTCCCAGAAAAATTGAGTGAAGTTAATAAAAGAGCAAGGAGAAATTATATTTCTTTAAGTAAAAATTTTTTAGGAAACAAAAGAAGTGACGATTTCATTGAGTTGTAAAACAAATTCTTAAATGCCTACGGAGAATTGGGATGCAGAATGTCCATCAAAAAGTAATTTTCTTCATTTTCAGTTTAACTTTTTCCCAGAGAATCTGGGTAAATTGAGCGAACACGGCTGAACGATTCTATCACTTAAAAAGCGTTTTCAAGGGAAAAGTCATATCAGAATGTTAGCTGATTACTGCTGGTCGCTTCAACTTGAAACTGACGATGCTTCTTACAAACGGAAAAGGTCCAGTAAACATTTCTCAGCATTGAGGAAATATGTATTTTTAATAAAAATATATACATGTAACTGAAAATGTTGTCTGTATCATTTCAAATTGAAATAAATTTCCTTCCTAGGACCAAATTTACAGTAATTACTTCTTCTGAAAGCTACACTTATTTATATCGACTAAGCTCGGAAAACTTTTATCGATGAAACAAAAAATGGAAAAACTCTGAAATGTTGCTTTATTCATATAAAGATTAGTTTAATGTAAAATTAATAATATAGAGGGAATTCCGAATAGGAGAATTAAATAAAGTTTAATTCGTATTTAAAAATACGCAATCTTCAAAAGAAATCATACAAAGATATTTAATGGAACCATTCTAGTGATATATGAACGCTCCCAAGACCCATTGAGCAATGAATATATGTATACGATATATATTATGTACTTATTGGAGTGGTGAATTATTAGGTATGAGCCTTTGTTTGCCACACGACTTCGCTGATGGCAGGATATAAAAATAATTGCTAACTTGACCTTGTTTGTCTTGAAAACGCAATATTTGTATTATTTTCATTATTTTGTAATTTGAAAAAACTTTTAAATTTTTTATTAATTTTTAATTTCAGTCAATTTCATATTTTATATTTTATATTTTTGAATTTTAATCAATATCTTATTTTAGAATTTTAATTTGGTACAAAACCTGTTAAAGTTTAGCATTCAAATAAATATTAAAATTATTGTTCCGATATTTCTCCCATTGCTATCATTATCATCATTAAAGTAAATGAGTTGTATTTATCATTAAGTGGTCGTTTAATGAATTTCCTTTTTATGATGTCGATATAAAATTATTTCAGTTAAATTAATTTATGCTCATTAATTCGACTTTATTGCTACCGCAAAAAAAATGCGAAACAAAAAAAAAGGAATGGCTTGAAAGGATTTCTTCAATTAATTTCTTCAATCTATCCTGTTTGCTTGATGCCAAACTAATTACCGCATTAATTTGATTTCATTTTCAAAGAAAAGCGTCTACTTTCGCCAAATCCTCTGAAATGCTAACGCATTAGTTCATTACTGCCTTGAACGCTATTCTGTGTTTCCTTGCCTAGGTGAGTTCATGGTAGTTGTGCTGCTTTTTTGTGTTTGTATGAGTTAATATCAATTAGGAATTCTCAAGGTTTTGCCATAAAAGTCTTTTCACCAAAAGCACGCACTTTTTGCTTTGTTCAGTGTTTTTGTGTAAAACTGATTATTTTTGTCAGTTGTTATGAAAGTGATCTATGTCAAGCAGACCAAAAAATTAATGATATGTGTAATAAGACATAAGTAACACATGTACCTTTTTTATTTATGTCACCTTAACTTATTTTCTTTCACTCAACTACTACGAATTTAAGCTACTTTTTTTAAGCAGCTGAATTTATCTTTTTCGCAAAACTAGAAGTCAGAGTTGAAGAAGATTTCGGATGAAGTTTTTTTGGCATGAACTTACTACATATACATGCAATTTTATTTATACAAGCTAAGTGAAAGCAAATTAATTTATAAAACATACTCGCTTAATACACTAAGAAAAAAGCATACTGAAATAAAAAAAAAATTGACTTGATTTTTAGGAATATATAACTTGTTTTAGCGCCAAAGAATTTTTCTAATTTTTCTTTGAAAGAAATACTTAAATTTCAAAACAAAGTATTAATTATTTCTTTCAAAGAAAAATTTCCACTTGAAATAAAAAAAATATTCTTGGCATTAAGACAAGTAAAGATTTCTTAAAAATTAAGAAAATTTTCTTTGATCTTAGTATGCTTTTTTCTCAGTGCACGATACAGCCAATTAATTGAAGGAATTGCGGAACGAATTACGTAACAAAAAAAACGGAACATTTTACAAAAAAAAAAGCAATTAAGAAAAATGAAGTCATTACTCCTAAAATATCCTAGAATTTTATCAAAAAATTCGCATATAATCACAAAATACGGCATATAATCACAAAATACGAAGTATTTTTACTAATTACTTTTTAATTTTGTTTGCAAAACAGCGCCTTTTTTGTGAGTTGCTGTCTTTTGATTTGTTTTTGTTGGCGTAGCAAAAACGATAAACTGTCAGATTGTTTATACATATATATCTTGTACATGTATTTTAAATGAATTTTTACAATAATGCGGCAACTATTAAAAATAGTCATGAAATTTTGTAATATTTATGCGGATACTTTTTCGTATTGATCTAAAGTAATTTGCTTTTGCTTTCAGTATTGTTCAAATAATAACTTTCCATAAAACTAAATAAATTTTAGATTATTAAATCACAAAACATTTGTTTTTTGATTTTAGAGTCGAACTTTTTTCTGAGTGTACCTTTTGCTCTACTGTGTATTGGGGAAAATCACATTCGGCATCAATCTAGTACAAACATGAGTTATCATAATGTTAAATATTCGAAAAAAATCCACCAAGACTGGTGTGCTCATTTGATGAGAGTTGTCTTATGTAATGTAAGATATTAGTAAAATGGGATTAAAAGGGGACCATTCTCCATTTTTTTAACAAAAAGTGCTTTCCAAACTAAACCATTAAGTTTGAAATTTTTTCATATTTGCAAAGGAATATTAAAGTGTTTCCTTTGAAAACTATTTTTAGAAATCAACCTTATTTATCATTTTTGATAATATTGTTTTATTCTCTTCTCTTCTCTTCTCTTCTCTTCTCTTCTCTTCTCTTCTCTTCTCTTCTCTTCTCTTCTCTTCTCTTCTCTTCTCTTCTCTTCTCTTCTCTTCTCTTCTCTTCTCTTCTCTTCTCTTCTCTTCTCTTCTCTTCTCTTCTCTTCTCTTCTCTTCTCTTCTCTTCTCTTCTCTTCTCTTCTCTTCTCTTCTCTTCTCTTCTCTTCTCTTCTCTTCTCTTCTCTTCTCTTCTCTTCTCTTCTCTTCTCTTCTCTTCTCTTCTCTTCTCTTCTCTTCTCTTCTCTTCTCTTCTCTTCTCTTCTCTTCTCTTCTCTTCTCTTCTCTTCTCTTCTCTTCTCTTCTCTTCTCTTCTCTTCTCTTCTCTTCTCTTCTCTTCTCTTCTCTTCTCTTCTCTTCTCTTCTCTTCTCTTCTCTTCTCTTCTCTTCTCTTCTCTTCTCTTCTCTTCTCTTCTCTTCTCTTCTCTTCTCTTCTCTTCTCTTCTCTTCTCTTCTCTTCTCTTCTCTTCTCTTCTCTTCTCTTCTCTTCTCTTCTCTTCTCTTCTCTTCTCTTCTCTTCTCTTCTCTTCTCTCTCTTCTCTTCTCCTCTCCTCTCTTCTCTTCTCTTCTCTTCTCTTCTCTTCTCTTCTCTTCTCTTCTCTTCTCTTCTTCTCTTCTCTTCTCTTCTCTTCTCTTCTCTTCTCTTCTCTTCTCTTCTCTTCTCTTCTCCTCTCCTCTCCTCTCCTCTCCTCTCCTCTCCTCTTCTCATCGCTTGGTTTCTAAGTTGCTAACATAATTATTTATACTAGGTTTGTGTGTAACAAAAATGCATGCATAAATTGGAATTTACAGGGCTAACAAATAAAAATAAAAAATAAAAAAATAAATAACAAGGAGTATAATCAAAAATAATTTTGCCTATGGTCAGAATACAAAAGTTCCCTAACTGAAAAGTTCTTAGAAAAAAATATAACAACCCACTGAGGCATCAAGACTATATAAGGTGATGGCCGGTGGTGGCAGTACATCATCTGCCGGTCTGAAAAAAGCGATGGGAATTTTACTGAGAATTAAGAAGAGAGATAAAGGTATATACGGGCGTGTCATTAAGTGTCTGCTACACAGAGTAGACATTCTTCTTAAGCCTCTTATAAAAATAGCTAGAGGAAGTTCCCTGCCTCCAAAGGCATGGAAGAGGGACACTCTTCTCTTTAAATCCTTCAGGACAGTCTGTCTAACATCCTTCTTACTTAAAACTCTAGAAAAATTAATAGATAACAATATAAGAAGGATCAGTTTCCTAATAATATCTCCTTTATACCCCTGTCAGCATGTATTAGAAAATTTAAATCAGCGGAGACTACACTGTACCAACAACTATGATAATAGAAGTACTTTTGACAATACTTCTCATGAACACATACCTAAAGCTCTTACCCACAGAGTGGAAATGGGTGTGTAATATCATCAGTACGTGGGCCATAGGAACTTATATCAGAAATATAACAGCAACTATAACAAGAGGTTGTCAACAAGGGGGTGTATTACCTCCTCTAATGTGGAGCATTGTAAGCATTGAAATAATTGGTCAAAACTGGATTA